>JAHHUM010002903.1:0-600000 GCA_036173005.1 Crenichthys baileyi
TGCCCAAAATAATTCAAAAAAGGTCCCGCCGCCAAAAATATGTCCCTGACACACCTTGGTAGGTTGTCACAAACCTGTAACCAATATGAACAGTAAAGGTACTACAGGATTGTAGAATTATGGAGGACCAATACTGTCAAAGCTAAGAAAAAAATCATAAATAAGTAAATTAATAAATGAATTAATGAATAATTTTTTTAGATAAATTGTTTGCCCTAGTAATTCTTAAAAATAGATGTATTTTCTCTTCTAATACATCCCTGATGTATTTTTTTCCCCAACGGAAAAACCTGGACCCATTTATTCCCATCTTTCTTTCTACATTCTTATATATACATTTTTCAATAATATAGCATGTTAAATATAGCCACTATTAATCACTATCTTAATAATATTTTAAAGAATATTGTCATTCAAGGATTATTTCTGTCACAAATAATAGTACAATTCCTAAATAACACTCAATACGTCTAATTATATTTCATCAGCATTTTAAAAATAAACCTTTGAAAACAAAACTTTTATTGTCTTTTATTCGAGGATGATTTTTCTTCAAATTAAGAGTAAACGATTCAAATATGTCCCTCAAATGTGTTATTCATATTTGGTGCAGAATTTCAAAATTAAAGCCCCACATATGGACATTAACTATGAGTCAATATATTAAAAATATTTTTGAAGAAAACTGTCCATTATCCCAGTATAACTGTTCAGATTACCATCTATAGATGTCACTTGATACGTTTCATCCACATCTAAGGTGAAATTTAAAAAGAGAGCTCCCTCAACATGTGAAATGTATGTATACCTAACTATATCCATACTCCTTTTAAAATACATCTGTCTGATGTCCCAGGTTGATTCCTCTCCTTATAAACATTATAAAGAGTTATCCACATCTAATGTTGAATTTCACAATTAAAGCAATACTAATATGACAATATTTCCTAATCTTTTGCAGTATTCGTTACACCATAAAAATAAATCTGTAGCTTTGTAGAATGAAGCTACATCATCTCTAGATGTCACCTCATTTATATCTGATGTGAAACCTCAAAAATTACACCTCTGGAATATATTTATCTATCTATCTATCTATCTATATATATATATATATATATACACAATATAATCATAAGCTTAAAAGAAAAATGTCTGCCAGAGACCGATTTCTATCAAGGTTAAGAGTTGAGCATCTATGTCACTAAAAATGTACATATCTGGTGTCAATATCTGAAGCCACCTGAATATATCAATATCATATTTCTCAGCATACATGTGTTGTGCAACAATAGGTTTGGCTATGAATAACCATTATAAGGTACCCACGGCAATTCTTAACAACGTGGGTAATATTTAGCAAAGATACCAAGTCAGGGCATCACCTCATTATCAGAAATAGCCAATCAGCTCTTAGTCTCTATCAGTTATTGTTCCATGAATACCTGTCTGTTGAGGTGTGGTATTATAGAACTTTTTCAATTTTCTTATAATTGCACCAACAGTTGTTGTCTTCTCACCAAGCTGCTTGGCTATTTTCCTGTAGCCCATCCCTGCCTTGTGCAGGTCTACTATTTTATCCCTGATGTCCTTCTACAGCTCTCTGGTCTTGGCCATTGTGGAGAGGTTGGAGTTTGTTTGACTGAGTGTGTGGACAGGTGTCTTTTATACAGATAATGAGTTCAAACAGGTGCAGTTAATACAGGTAATGAGTGGAGAACAGGAGGGCTTCTTGAAGAAGAACTAACAAGCCTGTGAGACCCGGGATTCTTACTGGTTGTTAGGTAATCAAAAACTTATGTAATGCAATAAAATGCTAGTTAATGACTTCAAAAAAATTACACAATGTTATTTTCTGGATTTTTGTTTTAGATTCCGTCACTCGGTTGAAGAGTACCTATGATAACAATCAAAGACTTCTACATGCTTTGGAAGTGGGAAAGCCTGCAAAATTGGCAGTGTATCAAATACTTGCTCTGCCCACGGTAAATACATACAGTAAATAAAAAACAGAAAAAGAAGGAGGAAGGGTCTAATGTTTTTTTATAGAAATGTTCTGTTGAATTTGTAGAAATTGATAAAAACAATCAAACGTGTATTGCTGTTATTAAAAGTGAATACATAAAAATCATGTCTCTTTTAAGTGCTCGTGTCCGTTAGAATATGCCCCAGGAATTGTTATGTGATTGATTCAGGAAAAAGGAAAGATTAAAGGAAATCTGTGGACTTTAAAGTGATCTACACCTGGTGTCACTAGCTTACAAGTAAAAGGAAAGATTTTACTTTCTGATGATTTTAGTGAGTGGAATCATATAAAGTAAAACAGATACAGTAAAAACAAAATGGACCCTTGTCGTCCAAGAAGACGCGCAATCTGAATATGAAGTGAATCACAAGAGCTGTGCCACTAATACCAAAACACTATTTCAGACTGTCTAGGAGGATTTTTCTCAAATGCTACAATCAGGTGTAGGAATATCAGCACTGTATTGTCACCAAAGTTTACGGGTAGCAATATACTATTTATCACCTTCAACAGAGCAGTTTTAATGTGCCTTAAAAACCTCGGTATTATGGTGTTTTGAATAAAGGCAATGAGATTCTAAGGGATTGGTTTTTTTGCAGCAACTTCAGATAATATTCCTGCTTATAACATCTGTTTATCGAATATAATTGGACACAGTGTGTGTAATGTAAAAAAAAAGGCTTTTACAGGTACTTTTCACCATGCAGTTGATTGGTAAACAAAAGTTTACATTAGTAAAGTGAACCTGCCCAGGGGGCAAGTACTCCGGTTCTTTAGTTCCTTCAGAATTATAATGTTGGAATCTTAACCTATACCATTCTCTACAGCTCAGAAGCACACAAAGCACCATTAAGACTAAACAATAGCAACAGCCAAAGAACCTTACAATCAATATAATAATATCAATATAATGTCGGCCTATGATTTATTCCATTGAAAAATGATCAGATTCTGCTCTACACTTGTGCGACGCAATGAACAGTCAGCATGTCTGCTTTTGTTTTGGAATTCCACACGGACTAATTATATCCAACAGTATCAACAAATTATCTGTACCAAATGTCAACAGACACCCTCTCAGTACATTCCTAAGTGCATATGATTCTGGTGCAGTTTTAGTCTCTTGTTTCAAGAAAAATACTACAATAAATAATTAATCATGTGTGAACTGTTTGGCAACTTGTCTGTGTCTGTGAATCCTATTAAACTCTCCATATGAAAACAGTTCATTAAATCCCCTCCAGTTTGAATTTAAATCAATGTATTCAGCCATTAGAGACTGCTGTGCTCACAGAAAAGGAAGTGGCTGCTCCTAATTGGAGGTATTGGTTGATCTAAACGGAGGCTCCAGCAAATGCAGAACAGGCCAAAGTGCTTCTTTTAATTGCTTTTTAAATACACACAAGAATGAACAGAGAAAATATGCAATTGTTTGGATAACTCATGTTATTTGCCTTCATCAATTAATTAAAGAATTATTCAAGAATAATAAAATCAATCCACTAAATCTACTCATACTTAAGGAAGGTTTTATAGAACATGTTTTACATTTAATTTAAGTAACTGCTGCTCAAAGAAATTGTGACAGTTTAAATCACAGAAATGCTTCATAAACCTGAAGAGATAACGGTACTAACCTGAAAGAGCCAATAAAAAATGAAGGCATTGCTAAAATGAGCACTGCAGCATAATAAGAGCCTACTTATGCTCAGAGAGAGGGGGAGTGACAAAGGATTTACCAAATCTGGGGAAGGTTTGAAATAAACACATGCCAAAAGGTTTTAAATTGACTTCTTAATTACGAGCCTGCTCACACTAATTTCAGTAGATATTGCAAAAACACAAATATCAACCTATAGAGATGTACATTGTTGCTTGGGAACAACATTCAATTACTGTCATCGGTGCACTGAAATAAAAATTAATGCCATACGATTGTTTACATGTTTAATAAAGCGGAGCATCACATAATACTATCGAAGCAGTGCCAGCAAATTCATAAACAAATAACTGTAGGTCCTCATGAAAAAGGTGACACATTTGTTAGCAGGTACAAATATTTCAGTGTTACTCAAAGAACACATCTTAAACACATCATCCAAGTGGTTTTCTTGACTTGCTCATTACCATGCCTAATTTGCTGTCACAAAAAAGTGCACATACACACACATACATATATATATATATATATATATACATACACACACACACACACACATAATACCCTTTGCTTTGATTACTTACCAGAAATTTTTCAAACAGTCTTGAAAGAACTTCCCAGAGAGATATAAATAAAGGTCTTTATCAATTTCCTGTTTGGTACATAATTCCTTATGTGTTCATTCAGTTTTGGTGCCTGCAGTGAGAATCTACATACAATGTAAATAGTCATAAACATAAAGAAACCCAGAGTGTTTCTAAAACGTTTGGCCGGTAGTGTGCATATACACACACAATTATGTATGCATGCATACATGCATGTATGTATGTATGTGTACACAGCTGGATTGCATGTGATGTATATCATATATTTTAAGTGTCATGAACACAGTGCTGGCTTCAGACAGGAACAACATACTGATGATTTATTGCCTGTCGTCACCATATTTTGTTGTGGCTGATGTAGAAAACAAGTTGTGTCAGACATTTTTTACATTACTGACATTCTCTGGCAGGTATAGAGATGGATGTCTCTTTATTCATTGTTAATTCTATACCAGATACGTGTTCAGCATATGGGAGACACCAGTGATATTTTCTGCAGCATTTATTGGGATTTTTGTTACATATGATTGGTCAGAATATTTATGAGGCAGTTTTAGGGTTTTGTGCATATCTGGACACTTTACATGGTCAGAAATAATATATTACAAATTAATTTACAACATCAAATAACTATCTGCATGTAGGAATGAATTCACATATTAAAACAAATTTATATCGAACAACATGCAGCAATTATGTCTGGAGGAAATCTGAAAACATTTTTATTTTTTTTCAGCCTTTTCCGGAACACCTCATCATCAATACCACACATCAACTACTCCAACCAAGATTATTTTCAGATAAACTGTTAAAGCTAGTCAGCAGTTATCCAAGTCCCACAAGACATTTTTTTGCATTTTCAAATGAATATGTTTTACATTCAAATTATTATGATTATGCTTGTTGTTGTAAAGGTATTAATGAGAATAAGAAATCATTCAATTTACTGTGCCATTAAAAAATATTTGACACAGCCTTTTTGTACTTACAGAATTCAGATAATCAAACAAATTATAACATTAGGCATAAATAACCTGAGTACTTACAAAAAGTTGTTTTCAGTGTGATGTCAAAACATTGTCTAATCCTTTCTCAATCCAAAATTAACTCTGATTAACCACATTTTTTGGTTAAATTTCAGTAGCCAAACACAGGTCTGAATAATGCCAGACCTGTGGAATTAATTCATTACCTAAATAGAACTGTTCTGACAATATGAACAAAACATCACCAAACTTACTCCAAGAGCGCACAGATAACTCAGGAGATCACAAAAAATCTGATCATCATCTAATGTTGTCCAGGCTTTACTTGTCTCAGTTGAGGTCAGCATTTACGGTTCCACAATGAGAAGAGACGAGGCATGAAAAGCAGTCCATGGCTTTATTTCCAGTCCAAAACAACCCCCAACCAAAAAGAACACAAAGGCTTGTCAAACATTTGCTAAAAAACCCATTCAAGATATACACTGCTCAAAAAAATAAAGGGAACACTCAAATAACACATCCTAGATCTGAATGAATGAAATATTCTCATTGAATACTTTGTTCTGTACAAAGTTGAATGTGCTGACAACAAAAAAAACACACAAAAATCATCAATGGAAATCAAATTTATTACCAATGGAGGCCTGGATTTGGAGTCACACACAAACTTAAGTGGGAAAAAACACACGCTGATCCCAAATTTGATGTAATGCCTTAAAACAATCAAAATGGGCTCTATTTTGTGTGGCCCCCACGTCTGTTTGACCTCCTACAACGCCCGGGGGATGCTCCCGATGAACGGTGGTGGGTTTCCCGAGGGATCTCCTCCCCCGACCTGGGCTAAAACAACTCTTTGGGCAGTCTGTGGTGCAACGTGACGTTTGGGGGATGGAGCGAGAAAAGATGTCCCCAAAGTGCTCATCGATTCAGGGCTGGGGGGGGGGCCAGTCCTAGCTTCAATGTCTTCACTTGCAGGAACTGCTGAACACCCAGCCACATGAGGTGAAAATTGTCCCGCATTGGAGGAAACCCGGGCCAAAACCCCCCACATAGGGTCTCACAAGGGCCTGAGGATCTCACCTCGTACCCAATGGCATCAGGCTACTCTGGGGAGCAATGGGGGGCCAGCAGCCCTCCAAAAAATCCCCCCCCACCCATTATGACCCACTGCCAAACCGGTCATGCTGAAAAGGGGGTTGCAGGCAGCAGATCGCTCTCCCGGTGTCTCCAGACTCTGTCACATGTGCTCAGTGTGAACCTGCTTTCATCTTTTGAAGAGCACAGGGCGCCAGTGGCGAAATTTGCCAATCCTGGTGTTCTCTGGGCAAATGCAAAAGGTCCTGTACGGTGTTGAGGCTTGGAGCACAACCCCCATTTGTGGACGTCGGGCCCTCATACCATCCTCATGGGGGCGTTTCTAAACCCTGTGCGAACATGCACTTTTTGGCCCGCTGGGGGTCATTTTTCAGGGCTCGGCAGTGCTCCTCCTGTTCCTCCTTGCACAAAGGGGGAGGTACGGTCCCCGCTGCGGGTTTTTGCCCTCCTACGGCCCCTCCAGTCTCCTGGTGTACTGGCCTTCTTTGGTCGCCTCCAGGCTCTGGGCACTACGCTGACAACAAGCAAACCTTTGCCACACTCGCTTTGATTTGCCACCGGGATGACTGCATCCCTGAGCCATTGTGTGGTTTTTAGAGTCCTCTCATGTACCACGGGGGAAAGCACCCAACATTTAAAAATGACCAAAACTCAGCCAGAAAACATAGGTACTGAGAAGTGGTCTGTGGGCCCCACCTGCAGAAAAATCCCTTTTTTGAGTGTGTCTTGCTATCGCCAAAGATTTCCCCTTTGTCTTTTCCTTTGCATAACAGCATGTGAAATTGATTGTCAATCAGTGTTGCTTCCTAAGTGGACAGTTTGATTTCACAGAAGTTTGATTTACCAGGAGTTATATTGTGTTGTTTAAGTGTTCCCTTTATTTGTTTGAGCAGTGTATATTAATATTCAAGACATGTCCACCCATATCAGCCCGACAGTTTATGAGCTTAAGTTCGAGCTCAATTGGTCATGCAGCAGGACAATGATCTGAAGCACACCAGCAAGGCCACCTCCAAAGGTTTTAGAGAGGCCTAGTCTAAGTCTGTACTTAGGTCCGATTGAGATGCTGTGGCATGATCCTGAACAAGCTTTTGAATAATAATAATAATAATGCATTTTATATACAAGTGCCTTTCATAACACTCAAGCTCACTGCACAAGTAAAAACTAAAACCATAACAAGCTTAAAAGCCTTCCACTGTGGCTGAATTAATACAATTCTGCAAAGAAAAGTGGGCCAAAATTCCCTTTCACTGATGTATTAGACTATTTTCCAGTTTCACTTGAGGGTAGCACAACATGTAATTACAGTTAGGGGGAAGTTACTTTCTCACATAAGTCCAAGTTGGCTTGCTTAGCTTTTGTTTTCCTTCGTAAATAAAATAATTTAAAAACTGCTTTACCTTTTTTTTCATAGAAAACTTTCTTAATCTAAAAAATCCAAGTGTGACAAAGTCCCATGCACACATTAATCTCCACTACGCAGGGCAACTGAGGAACTCATTTAGTGTCTCCAACAGTTCTGTTTTGACACTGGGAGGAGGTGAGCTATTTACTTAATGGCTCTTGTGAGGGTGATAAGCATCTTCCTCAGGGTCAGCATGTTAGTATGCACTGAACAACTAATTACTTATGCTACTTCATGGTAAGTAATTAGTTTTCAAAAGAAGATCCAAAAACCAAGATGTCTGACCCAACACAGTGTGACATTTCACTTATCAATTTAACTGGTTTGAATCTGAAATAAATTTTTGCCTTTAAAATCATCCACACTTTTGTTTTGTAGCACCCTTGTTAAACTAATTCCTGGAGGCAGAATTGGCTTAATAACAGGAGGAGTCATTTTAAATTCCCTTTGTGTGATTTGACATTCTGAGATATTCCAGCACGTGCCTCCTGTTCCACTAAGCTCTGTTTTTGAGGATGCCACTTCTTGGAGTTTTAACTGGTATTTCCTATGTGGATACAGAAAGAGGAGGGGCTCTGGAAATCCCAGGATGTCACCTACCCTTATATTTGCCTCCACATGGCAGCATCCAAACCCTTTCTGTTTCCGTGGTAACTACAGCAGCCATTGCAAGTGGAAGAAGTGGGAGGAAAAGGTATGTGGGATAAAGATGGAATGAGGAGGGCAGAGAAAGACAGTTAGTGGAATGAAACATGTTAACTAAAAGCTTGTCACTGACGAGAACCCTTCTAAATGAAGTCTGTGCAACTGTGTGCGTGTGTCCCTGTGTTTGATCCCCATGAGAGTACACTTACAATTAGATAAATGTGAGAAAATATCACAGCACTCTAAACTGCTCTTTTCTTCTGTTCAGTGGATGATGTGGAGTATTAAAGAGTGGGAGGGATAATACATTTTTAGTACTGGGAAATGGGTCTTAAACTTGCAAAAAGGTGCACCAAGCTCAAAGAAACATTAAACAAAGTAAAAGCAATACTAAATATTTACTGGTGGCATATAAGTCAATTATGAAGCTAATCAGAATGAAGGCCTGATTCTTTTGCCATGAAACTGATTCCATGTAATCGAATATTATGGTCAGTATTAGCCTAGTTAGCAAAGCAACAAAGTCTATTAGTATGAACTAATATGAAGCATTCTTAACCTTGACTGGAGGTGATGTATTCTACATAGTATAATCTGGTTTAAAATGCATTCATTATTCAACCAACCAAACGTATATCACGCTGCAATTCTTCTTCTGAGCATATCAGACAGACAAGGATTGGGTCGATGGGAGCAAAAATTTGTAACAAAATCTTTGCTTTTATTTCACGCAGAAAAGCAGCAACTAGTCTTGCTGCAACATGTAGGGGATTATGATTATTTATTATAAATATTTATTAAAAATTCTAATTAAAAATCATAATTTAGAAGAAATAAATTCTACCCAAAGATAATTTCTTACAAATAAAAATCAGAGATACACACGGGTGATGTGATTTTTGGGCTCACAGTACTTAATAATTAGAATTTGTTAATTATCATTATTAATGTTAATTATTAACCAAAACCACGCGAGTGTCACGGTGTCATCAACCGTTTTACCGAATGGTGGGGAACAATAACCTTATCTTGACAGATAATCACTTCTACACAAAATAAACAAACGCTGTCTCTTTATCTATATGAACATTTATTAAAACAACTGTCCCTCTTACAACTGATTATTCCGGTCAACAACTTCCACCTAATTGAGCATGCACTATTCTATAAAAGGGGTACACTACTAACTAAAAATAATTAAAATAATTAAAAAAAGAAAATATATGCGCACAGAGTGTCTATAAAGATCAAACCAGCAGTTTATAGACAAATGAGAATAACACAACAATTTGAATTAACTTGGAAAGTGGAACAGAACCACTACACGTTAAGTCTTCCTCCGTTGGTGCATCTCGACAACGGCTAACGGCCTGTAGAACCATAGGGCTACGCCCAGGACACAGAGCATCTAGCAGCCCTTAGCTACCAAATCTCGAACAGAGGGTTGTAAAACTCTGAGGCGGGAGCTCGGTGGAAAAACCCCAAGGGTAATAAAATTATGGAACAATGGGGTGGCCTGGCCGCAAGGTCCAGACTGCAGTCTGCTACCAATGAAAAATTTCCAAAGTTCAGCTTTAACTTCTGGCTGAGTGGCAATCAGCAGGATGAAAACACACCCAAACTTGTTGAGCGCAACCATGCTTTGCAGTTTCACAGTATTCAGAGAGCAAATCAAAACAGTTTAGCATAATATCTTACCTTGGATTAACTAGTGGTGATCCTAATTGACCTTAACTACGCCTCACCCTGCCCAGACCTCTAAATACACCTATCCGACAACGAAATTACTTTGACGTCGATTTCTTCTTTTCACTGGCTTGAGGAGGGGTCGTGGGTCTGAAGGAAAATGGGGAGACCTGTAGTAGTCACGCATCCGTGACCAACTCCAGACGGTCAACTTCTCCTATCGTCCAAAACAATAAAGAAAAATGAGAAACCATTCCATTCGACTGGAAATCAAGGAGGAAACTCATCTCCTTGGACACAAAATCCCTATTGGTTTTCACCTGCACCTGGGTTGCGTCTGACGGTCTTCGATCAGGATATGAATCTTCTGATCTTCTTGTATCAGACAGATTTCTAGCTTTTAAGCTCTTTCAAGAAATGGCCACTGAGGAGATAAAGGTAAGCCCGCCCGCAAGCTTCTATTTCAAATGTGCCTCCGAACGTAGTCTCGTGACACTACGGCTGGAAATGGAGGTTAGACGTTTGTTTCCTCGGGCTTTCATAAACTCTGGTCACCTCAGAGCTGCGACGCCTGTTGAGCTGTGTAGTAACAGTCGTTTACCTGACCAAAATGGCGGGTGGCCCAACAGACAAAACTATTTTCAAACAGCCCAATCTGTAAATTATTTTCTAGACTTATTGACAACTCAAAGCACTTTTACACAAGTTAATTTCCCCAGCCGTACACACAAATAGGCAAGCAGTAATACACCGATACACAGATTTGCAGGCAATGTGGGGATAAGGAGCATGTTGACATGTAGCAGGGAAGGACGCTAGAATCGAACCTATAACTTTTCGACTGCCGGAATCTCGCCACACACATGGTTTACAGTCACTTTGAGATGTAGAAAGGTAACCTACAGAGTCACTTTTTGCTCGATGATGAGGTCTTCTGCTACTGCATCTACAACTGCTGATCATAAAATTAGAATATCATGAAAAAATTTATTTATTTCTGTAATTCCATTCAAAAAGTGAAACTTGTGTATTATATTCATTCATTACACATGGACTAATATATTTCAAATGTTTATTTCTTTTAATTTTGATGATTATAACTGACCCTTATACTACTAATATAATAGTAATACTAATATTACTTAAGACCAATACAAAAAAAGGATTTTTAGAAATGTTGGCCAACTGACAAGTATGAACATAAAAAGTATGAGCATGTACAGCACTCAGTACTTAGTTGGGGCTCCTTTTGCCTGGATTACTGCAGCAATGCGGCATGGCATGGAGTCGATCAGTCTGTGGCACTGCTCAGGTGTTATGAGAGCCCAGGTTGCTCTGATAGTGGCCTTCAGCTCCTCTGAATTGTTGGGTTTGGCGTATTGCATCTTCCTCTTCACAATACTCCATAGATTTTCTATGTGGTTAAGGTCAGGCGAGTTTGCTGGCCAATTAAGAACAGGGATACTATGGTCCCTAAACCAGGTACTGGTACCTTTGGCACTGTGTTCAGGTGTCAAGTCCTATTGTAAAATGAAATCTGCTTCTGCATAAAGTTGGTCAACAGCAGGAAGCATAAAATGCTCTAAAACTTCCTGGTAGAAGGCTGCGTTGACCTTGGACCTCAGAAAACACAGTGGACCAATACCAGCAGATGACATGGCACCCCAAAGCATCACTGACTGTGGAAACGTTACACTGGACACCAAGCAACGTGGATTCTGTGCCTCTCCTCTCTTCCTCCAGACTCTGGGACCTTGATTTTCAAAAGAAATGCAACATTTACTTTCATCAAAGAACATAACTTTGGACCACTCAGCAGCAGCCCAGTACTTTCTGTCTTTAGCCCAGGCACGCTTTTTTCTACCAGATCTTTTCGTTTCCTTCACCTCTCTATTAATGTGTTGGACACAGAGCTCTGTGAACAGCCAGCCTCTTTAGCAATGACCTTTTGTGTCTTGCTCTCCTTGTGCAAGTTGTCAATGATCATCTTTTGGACAACTTTCAAGTCAACTAGACTGAGAGACCATTTGAAGGCCTTTGCAGGTGTAATTAGCTGCTTAGTGTAGCTAACTTTTTACTTTTCTTTAACAAAGAAAGTACTCCTGGATCAGTGCGTCTATATTCTTTTTGTGTGTCTGCTCTGTTCTCTCAAACCCCCAGTCGGTCGTTGTAGATGTCCGCTCACACTTAGCCTGGTTCTGCTTTAGGTTTCTACTGTCACTACATGCATGCTTAGTATGAGGGATTGCTGCAAAGTCAATGCCAGCAACTGTCCACTGTCTCTACATGCTCATCCAGGAGGAGTGTTACTTCATCATTGCCTGGTGCATTAGACAATGCAGCCCCCTTGAAAAAGAAGGTAATTATTCATAGGAGGCAGGCTCCCTGGTTTAATTCAGAGCTGGTTACTTTAAAGCACAATGTTAGAACATTGGAGAGAAAATGGCACTCTACACACCTAGAAGATTCCTACTTAATCTGGAAAAATAGCCTACTGTTGTATAAAAAGACACTTTGCCAAGCCAGAACAGCTTATTTCTCATCATTAATAGAAGAGAACAAGAATAATCCTAGGTTTCTCTTTAGTACAGTTGCTAAACTTACAGAGTGATAGCTCTGTTGGGCCATTCATTCCCTCAGCTCTTAGCAGTCATGACTTTATGGGATCCTTCCTAAATAAAATTGATTCTATTAAAAATAAAATCTTTGACATACTCCCGAAGATGATTACTTCATCCTCAGCGAGTGAGACAACATTGAAAGTAACTGTAGAACCTGATCTGTGCTTGGACTGCTTAGATCCTGTGGAGCTTCCTGAGTTATCAGAAATATTAGCTTCATCTAAACCTTCAACTTGTATGTTAGACCCAATCCCAACCAAATTATTTAAGGAAGTGTTTCCTCTGATTACCAGCCCCATTTTAGATATGATTAATTTAGCCTTAGTAAATGGATATGTACCACAAGCTTTTAAGGTAGTTGTAATTAAACATTTGCTTAAGAAACCTTCACTTGATCAAGATGACTTAATAAATTACAGACCTATATCCAATCTTCCATTCTTATCTAAAACTCTTGAGAAAATAGTTGCTAATCAAATGTGTGAGCATTTACACCGCAATGACCTGTTTGAAGAGTTTCAGTCAGGCTTCAGAGCTCATCATGGCACTGAAACAGCTCTGCTGAAAGTCACTAATGATATTCTTCTACCCTCAGATAATGGACTTGTGTCTGTACTGGTTCTGTTAGATCTCAGTGCTGCATTTGACACAGTCGACCATAATATTCTCTTAGAAAGGCTGGAATATGCTGTAGGGATCAGGGGAACAGCGCTAGGCTGGTTTAAATCTTATTTGTCTGACAGATTTCAGTTTGTTCATGTAAATGATAAATCATCTTTAAACTCCAGGGTTAATTGTGGAGTACCACAGGGTTCAGTACTTGGGCCAATTCTCTTTACAATATAAATGCTTCCAATAGGTCAAATTATCAGGCACCATAGAATACATTTTCACTGTTATGCTGATGATACTCAGCTTTACTTATCCATAAATCCTGATGAGCCCAACCAGTTAGATAGACTACAAGCATGTCTTGAAAACATAAAAACTTGGATGATTTTAAATTTTCTGCTTCTAAATTCAGACAAGACAGAAGTTGTCGTCTTTGGACCGGAGTCTTTAAAAAAGAAACTGCTTAGTCAATCACTTAACCTGGATGGCATTAAATTGACCTCCGGTAATAAAGTAAAAAACCTTGGTGTTATTTTTGACCAGGACATGTCATTTAAATCCCATATTAAACAGGTTTCTAGGATTTCCTTCTTTCACCTCCGAAACATTGCCAAAATTAAAAATATCCTGTCCAGAAGTGACGCTGAAAAACTAGTCCATGCATTTGTTACTTCAAGGCTGGACTGTTGTAATTCTTTACTATCAGGATGTCCGAAAAATGCAGTTAAAAGCCTTCAGCTGATTCAAAATGCTGCAGCAAGGGTTCTGATGAAAATTAAAAAGAGAGATCATATTTCCCCTACTTTAAAATTCTCCTCCTCACATATAAAGCCCTTAATGATTTAGCTCCAGCATACATCAGAGATCTGATTGTTCCATATGTTCCTAACAGAGCACTTCGTTCTCAGACTGCAGGTTTACTGGTGGTTCCTAGAGTCTCTAGAAGTAGAATGGGAGGCAGATCCTTTAGTTATCAGGCTCCTCTCCTGTGGAACCAGCTCCCGGTTTTAGTCCGTGAGGCAGACACCCTGTCTACTTTTAAGGCTAGGCTTAAAACTTTCCTTTTTGATAAAGGTTATAGTTAGAGTGGCTTAGGTTATCCTGAGCTATCTTCCTTATTGTTACCTCCGTCTTCTTTCCTCCCTGTTGGATGGAGTAAGGGGGAGTCAGGATTAGCCTAAACCGGCTCAGTTATGGTTGAGGTGCAAACACACCCTCCATTTCTGCTACCAGTATGACCCCCTCTCTTTTCCAATAGTTATAATCAATCTGAAAGAGAGAGGTATCCCAATCGTTGTGCTTTTTAGTATAACAATGGCCATCAGTGGGCTCTAGATGGACAAACTGTCTACTTTTAAGGCTAGGCTTAAAACATTGCTTTTTGATAAAGCTTATAGTTAGAGTGGCTTAGGCTATCCTGAGCCATCTCTGTAGTTATGCTGCTATAGGCGTAGGCTGCTGGAGGACATAAGGACCGCTTTCACCCTCTTCGCTACATTCTCACACTACTCTCCAATTTTGCATTATTTGCTGTTATTTCAGCTTTCAACTTTGTTCTCTCTCTTTTCTCTTCCTAGAAGCTACACCTGGCCTGACTCTGTGTCTACCTGTGACACCTTTCTGGAGAGGGGCATTGTCCAAGTTTCTGCTGGCAACAACTTAATGCTCACCGTCTACCAATGATCCACATGGCCCTGTCTTTCAGTGTTTAACCCTTTCTCTCTCCTAGACATGGCAATTGACTGAGCTTTTGCTGTGCTCTCTTTCAGACTCTAACCTTGAAAACTGGCTCAGAGTTTATATGTTCTTTCTTTCTAGGTGAAACGACTAAAGGAGCTACATCCACTAACATTTACTTTTCCTTCCCATAGAAAGTACTCCTAGATCAGTGCTTCTTTGTTCTCTTTGTGTCTCTGCTCTGTTCTCTCAAACCCCCAGTCGGTAGTGGCAGATGGCCGCTCACATTGAGCCTGGTTCTGCTGGAGGTTTAGATAGAAAAACTTTTTATCCAGTTTGAATAAATAACTGAATCTGACTGCACTGTTCAATGATTAGGATTAAATGGAATGTCTGTACCTGACTTTTGTGAAGTGCCTTGAGACGACATGTGTTGTGAATTGGCGCTATATAAATAAACTGAATTGAATTGAATTGAATGCTGCAAGTCAGTGACTTGATGCAATCTGCTGGGTTTCTTTAGATATAAAACCTTTAACCAATTTGAATAATAAACTGAATCCAACTGCACTGTTTAATAGTTGGGATTAATTGGAGTGTATGTACCTAACTTGAAATTTGTATGTTTCGATGAAATTTACTTTGTAAAGTGCCTTGAGACGACATATAAATTGCCATTTAAATCAAACTGAATATAAGCACCTGATAAGTAAAATGAATGCTAGTTAAACTGTACTAATATCTTTCCATACCCTGAAATATTGCATTCTTTCGTGTACACAGAGAAGGCTTTCTCTGATGAGCACAGACTGCACAGTTATACACTATTAACCCGGATTTTGTTAATGAAACATTTCAGAAGTCATTAATAATTCTTGTTTGTTTTGTAGAAACATGATCTCAATACTAAATTAGATAAGTTTTTTGTACTATCCAGGTAAAAAAAAAAACTACATTGGAATGATCATAGCAAGCAGAGAAAACCTAAAATTGTCAATGGCTTGTGCTTGTGAACGGGGAGAGGCGGGGCCTGTTTAACAGTAGCTACTTTCAGCTTGCAGAGCACTGCGCCTAGACCTAAACAGCTTTACGAAGCACCAAAGCAGCCAAAAGCTAGGCTAAAATACAGGAAACAGATTAGAGGAAACAGTGAGTGAGGCTAAGGAATTGTACACACGTAGCAGGGTTTTAAAAGAAATGAATATCTCCCCTACATCGTTTTAAAAATAATATCGTGCACACGTGAGGTTCTTCAGAAAAGTTTTCATCCACACCAACCCGCAGATAAACGCCACTGAGCATTCTGTTTAACACTCCAGATGTATAGGGGGCAGTTTACTGCAAAAATAAAACCTATGTCAGCCAATCAGAATCCTTCAAAACAATCATGACTTCCAGTTAGGTATAAAACATGGCTCCAGGAGGTTTGTTTGTGTAGACAGAAAAAGAAGTTGAACTTCTCTTAAACACAGTTTTGGAATATAAAGCTGAGCAAACACAAGATAGTGTCGATTGGGCATCGTTCATCATTCATTTTTAATCCACTGTACGGCCGAGTCTATAAACAATGGTCGCACATCTGGCGTCAGCACCGCAGTATTTGCCGCAGACAGTTAAAGTGCATTTGATCATGTACACACCCAGGCTCAAAAACTGAGTTTTTAAAAATCTCCACTTTGATCGGAGTTTCCAGAATTATTCATTATTCGTATTCCTAGATATCCGCCCGCCTACGTGTGGACAAGGCCGGAGTCAGAGTCGGCGCAGCCGAATGAGTTGTACGCGCGACCGTATGAAAACTGCGCAAGACTGGCTAGAAGACGGCGCAACCAAATGACAGAGCACACAAGGCTGAATGAATGGAAAAGATTTTAAAAAGCACAACTAACTAGCCAAACAATCTAGAAATATTGAGTAGCTGGACTAGAAACAGCAACAAGCGCAAATGTAACTCGATGACTGTCTTAAACACTGACAGGACAACCCACAAGTTTATATTTAGTACATACAAAAATGATCTATTAAGGACGGATATTTTTGTTTATAGATGATACGTTATGAATCAGTTGTACTATGTATTGTCACAGTCATACAGTTTTATAATTGTCAGACATCTTTATCATTTTATTTTATTTCGTAAAACATCATACTTATTTGGTCGGGCACACTTTCATCTGGTCTCGTGTGTACATTCAGTCTGTCTCATACACACTTTCATTCGGTCTTCAGGGAAAAGTTGACACCCAAAAGACTGGCTTGGTGAACTGAAGTCAGCTGAACGCCAAAGTATAGCATAGCTCCATGCAAAGCTACATTAATCTGGAGAAAACTGTATTTTTCGGAAAGCAACTTTATTTACACCAAGCGTGGTGGTGACTGTGTTAGGAAAAAGATGTAATACTACATTTGACAATATAAAAACTATGTCCTTCTTGATGAACATAAGCTAATTTAATGCTAACGTTAGCCCAATGTTAAAGTGATAATTCAGTTTTAGCATGTGTGTTAGCCTGTATTGAGGCAATTAGCTAATGTCTGCCCAATTTAGTAACTTACAGATTCAAAACTGTTCCTTGTACTTTTGCATGGGTGACTAGACACACTCACGGCACTATGTCAGCAAACCTTTCAAAGGATATTATTGGTTATTAGCAGAGTTTGGTAAATGTTTTTGGTGGTGTTAATATTACTGCAACTGAGACCTTATGTTTCCCTCTTTTAGGTTCTTAGTAAAATGCAGTAGAAGTTTAAGTATTGGGAATTTATATTGGATAAGAGGGGTTACATTAAGATTAAAGGATAAATTATGGGAGCTTCACTAAAACTGTACCGTTTCCTTGCTTACACCAAGAATGTTTGTGCACATTTAGCTCACTTAAGGTTCACCTATCTAGGATTCACCACAAAGGTCATGATTCACAATTAAGCAAATCGACCTTTCATTCCCAGTCCCGTAATTTTTCTGATTACAGACCCAACTGATGGTGCTGAGAGGGCTTCCTGTTATCCTTGGTGACAACCCCACATACATCTACAAAGAAAGCTTTGTAAGTAACCTGTTATTTCTCAATTTGATATTGAGGAAGGACATATGGCCAAAATAACTGTATAACACCAGCTCCAAGTAGTCTATAATACATGATTAAAACTACAAAAGCTATTTTTTTTTTTTCTCAAATGGGCCCGTACTTCTGTCAAGGATTTGTACTGGGTCATTTGTGTTCTGCCGACAAAGTACATACTGTTTTAACAATGGTATTCAGATATTTTGAGCAGGTATAGCATCAAATTAATACTTTTGCTTTTGGTGTTGAGACAAGGTGTGATGGACAGCATTCCAGACCTACTAAAAGCTTCGTGCATTTTCTTTTTTACTTGCATATGCACCATCTATCCCAGCTCTATGAAAGTCTCATTCCAGTTCATCCAACAGGTACTTCTTTCATTGAGCCACAGTGAACTAAAACCAAGATTGCAAACACTGAAAAACCAGCTTGCAATATAAAGAACATCCATTTCAAGTGTACTGTGCAAGTGTATTTTTAGGAGATGAATGCCTGTCTAAATGGTTTCTAATTAGGCCCCACAAACTCATACACTACTAATGCTTTAGGAACTGCCATATAAAAATGTTTGAGCTGTATCTTTGTGACCCCTGATCCTTTGGGTATGACAGCATGAGACTGCTGTTCAGTTTCTACACGACTCTCAACTGGTGTTTTGTTGTTATTGCCATGATGAACTGTCATCATCCCCATCAGTAAAGCAGGGAAGATATTAATGGGGCAGTATTAACCGTCTGAAAAAGGTTGCCATTGGCATACATGTTTAAAGCCTGTTTTTACTTGTCTTTTTAATTAACAATCAGATATTTTGTTAATGCAACAAAGAGAGAAACATTTCACGTGAACTTTGCAATGTTTTTGAAATAAAGTGGAATATGGAATATTCAAATGTCCTGTTTGATTTCTTTTCTTTACATTTTGTACAGTATATTTAATACAGTCTAAAAAAACCCAACATACTGTAATTAATTAATTCAATTAGATCCATTACTTACATTAACAAAGGACAATAAATAGTAATAAATAATGCTAATAATGCTATATTTGTTATTTGCTATTCTTGAGAATTAAAATCATTTAGTTTCATACTATGTGTTTGCACGTGTATGCATAAAACTGAAATATATCATGCATTGTGAACCTGAGACCGCAGGGAGAGAGGTCACAGCAGGCTTCAGGCTGGAAGAAGGGTCAACACCTCAGGTCAGGATGTTTGCCAGCAGCTGTAAGCAGTAAATGCGGGCTGTTCGGCACGATATGGGCAATAAAGTACTCCCATAGGGGGTAACTAATTTACAGCGGCGACACAGGAATGTAGAAAACTCCATTAGGGACCTCTGGCTTCGTAAATAATTCCTTGAGAGTGAGTTTGAGCAGTCAGCTTTGAAGTTCGTTAAAGGTATAAAAAGCTTGAACACCGATAGTGAGACAGACACTCGGTGAATCCAGCCCTAGCTTTGCTGACCCGAGTCTCTCCCTAAGGCCTTAGGTAATCTTTCTTCTTTGTATTATTCTTTTGTATTCAAGTATGCATTGGAAATCATTGGACTTATATATCAAATTAAACTTGTGTTAATCTGAATTTCCTGCTCTTCATCTGTTCTTTCTCACGACATCCGGACTGGGTGAGGTTGAGGCTTTTTTTTTTATAAGTGGTGAAATTATTATACCTCAACAATTTGGTGCCGTGACCCGGATGTCGTGAGCATAACCGAAGGGGATCACATCACCGGCGGGGATGAAGGTAAGTGGTTTTTAATTGGCGGTTTCCCTGGTGTATGATGTGCTGAACCAGAGGTGTATTTTAGTGGGCCACGCGTAGGCGGTTTAGGAGAGCGGTTAGGATAAAAAACTCTGTGCCCTAGAGCTGGCTGCTGGCCGAGCCCCCACTTCTGCCAGATGCGGTGTTGTGGATCGTGCTGAGTTTTCCACACTCGGGACTTGGCTCACCCAAAGCGTGGATGTAGTGTGACGGGGACGTTTTGACTTAGGAACGGGTTGGATCACCCGGGGGTTGCGCTCGCCCCAAACAGGATTCACAACCCCGCCGGGGTTGATTAGCAACTAGAAAGTGAGACCACTGAGGTTTGGAGTAACGTTCCCTGGTCAGGAACTAAATGTTACACTCAGTTAACTGAGAACCTTTCCCTTTGTTGCCAGCAACCGTAGGGTTTCAACTGTCTGCTTTGCTTTCTTTTATTTTCCTTTTCTCTCCTTGCTGTGCACAGTGTGTATGTGTGTGGCTGCGATTGAGAGGTGATATCAAGCTCTGTAAACTTTTGAGGAAACAAGTATTGTGATTCGAAAACTGGTTGGTTTTGTGCTGCAGTTATCAAATATTAATATAGATGGTGAGTTTTACAGGGAATTTGAGGATGTTGAATGAAGGAAAATAGATGAATTGCAACATATTTGGACTGCTCATATAGATTCACAGGATGTGAATAAAGTGAAAGAATGTCTGGAAAATGCTGTCAAGGTGCAGGGAGGAGATGTAACACAGTCAAGGGCCATTTATTACCCTGGCCATTCAAATACAGGTGCAACAGAGGGATCAAGCACACGCAGAAAAGGATAGAGTGGATGTGTTGAATAAGGGAAAATATGCACGAAATGTGGAAAAGGCAGAGAGAAATCGGAAGCGTTTAATGCTGCTGCTCGCGTGGCAAGGAACTTAACACAGACACTGTCCGGAGAAAAATGAAGAACAACCCGAGGCAACAAAGAACGCGGAAAAGGTGTCGCCTTCACCACCGTACATCAACCCTAATAATCCGTTTACTGAGGCCATGGCTAAATGAGCTAGATAGATTATTTGCTGGTGTAACTTTAGGATTGGGAGATTTCAGACAAATCTTGGGTTGCAGTACTATAGGAAGTAATCTCCAATACTGTGAATCCGGCCCACACCTCTCATCAATCCGACGCCACACCTTATTTTGCTGTGGCTGGAGTGATGGGAGACGCGCTGCATGGCATGCTCCCATCTAAAGAATCAGACACCGTGCCAAAATTTTCCTGGGATGGGTGGACACACCCTAAGTTGTTCCTGGATGAGGCGGTGAAAACATGGACTAGAAAGACAGGGACACATCCTTCTAAGGATGGAGTTCACTACTTTAGACAAACTGTGATGGATGGAATACCTGAAGAAGTCAGGAAAATAATGTGAGGAAACCCAGATTTAGAAAGGTGTGGTCACACTAGGTGGGAGAGACATTTGCTGCACCACATGCAGGAATATTTGGAGGAGAAAAAAGAACAGATAGAAGATGAAAAGAAACAGCCTGATGCATTAGACAAACAACTTAAACCTGCTCAAGCAGTAAGATAGAAGAGGAATAGTAAAAAGCCTGATAAGATAATGATCACTGCAGAGACTGAGAGAGGAGCAAATTGGATAATGGCTCCTGTTACATCTCCGCCCACTCCAACAGCTCAGGGGGAGGTAAAACGTCCTCAAATGACACTCATAGCCCCAAACAATGTATATCAACTGGCTCCACCTATCCAGTGGGAGCCACACCCATATGGTCCTCATGGCCGGGCCAGGGGTGGGCCGTTTGGAAATAGGGCCGGAGGAAGGGCTGGAAAGGGAGGTGCTGGTTCCTCCTCCTGCCTAGTTTGTGGGCAGACGGATCATTGGGCCCGCAGCTGCCCCCAGCGTTATGGGGCACGCCCAGAAGGAGCTCCTCCATCCTTGCATCAACCTCTGGTGCAACAAGCTCCTTTTACAGCACAACCTCCCAATGCAGCACTCATACCTCCACAGGGCTGTCAGTATCCTGTACAGGGATGGGGACAACAGTGACACGCCCCACGGAGAGTTCCAGACAATGGGAAAACAGCAGAACCCATTGTTCCAGTGGAAATTCAGAGACACGTTACCATTTCTCATGGATACTGGAGCCACTTTTTCCACTCTGACTATTCCTCCCTCATCTGATAAAGTGTCTGATGCTTGTATTTTACTGATTGGATTCTCTGTGGTTAAACAGACTCTGCATGTGTCTACACCTATTCACACTATGGTTGGAAAACAAAAACTGTTGCATTCATTTGTTGTTTCGCCTGAGACACCAGTGAATCAACTCACCAGAGACATTTTGATTGCACTGGGAGCTACAATACTTTGTTCCATGGATGGTTTGGTTGTGACTTTTCCTGATAGAACAACACTGAATGCTGTGGATGGCCCCGGATCACATCAGTACTGCGGCCTGAAGAGGAGCCTTATGTGGACATTTATGGGGGCATCATTGAGCCTGAAACCCCTTCTGGTGCTGGGGCGATCTCCAGTTTCCTTATCTGGAAACCCTGGATTCAGGCCCTGGCTCCTTATGGCCCAATGCCTGACCCGCCAAATGTGACTTTGTTTTATGACAGAAATCAAACGGATTGGTTTTAGTAACCAGTACCCACATTCTCCTGCTGCAGAGGCGGGAATTGCCTGTAAATCTGCCTGTAAAAAAGAAAGGTACAGGTAAATGCTGAATGGCTCACGATTTAAGATCAATTAACAGCTCTGAAAACACCAACACTAAATGTTCCAAATCCACATGTTGCATTGGCATCATTGGTCCCCTCATGGATAGATCTTGCTGACGCTTTATTCTGCCTCCCTCTAGCTGAGCACTGCAGGGATGTCTTTTTGTTCACTTATAAGAATCAACAACTGAGCCTTATCCCCGGGTATTTTTAATCAGGTTCTCAAACAGCAGCTCCAGGACTGCGTGTTGTCAGCTGATGGCCCTAATTCAGTATGTTGATGATTTAATGATTACAGCCCGAACAGCAACCGCGTGTCTTGAAGCTACTAAATCTATTATTTTACATCTTGCAGAAAGAGGTTTCGAAGTGAGTAAAAACGAAATACAGATTCTAAGAATACAGGTAAATTTTTAGGAAGCGTTATATCAGCAACAGGAACCCATATTTCTCCTGCACACAAATCTGCCATTTTACATCGTTCTAAACCACACACGGTGAAAAACTTGTCATTTTTAGGTTTGACTGCCTATAGCAGAAACTATGTCCCTAATTACACTGGTTTGACAGCACCACTGGGACTTTTGGTAAAAGAGCAGATTTTGAGAAATCTTAATGCATCACTGAATTGGAACACAGACGCGAGGAGGCGTTCATTACGCTTACACAGCTGCTGTCGTCTGCTGCACGATTGGCTCTTCCTGATTACTTTGCACGATCTGTGCACAGACTAAATTAAAATTGGGTGGATGCATTGCTAGTTGCTTTAATGTCTGTCATCAGGATGTCTGTTAATTAGTCCACAGGTTATACCCCACATGAACTACAGACTGGGAGAGTCTTCCCGGGACCAGCACAGCAGATATCAGGACAAACAGGTGAATCTGCACAATTATCTTCTAACACTTTCTTTAATGAGTTGTAGACCCTAGCAACAGTTCTCCAGAGGTGCTGAGGGAACAAGAGGCGCGTCTGTGGTACCAGGAGTCATCTTGGTGTGGCTCAAGGTCATCAAGCGGAAGTGGTAGGAACCCAGGTTCACAGGCCCGTTCCAAGTCCTGGAAAGAACATCTCATGCGGTTCGTCTGAGAGGAAAAGGAGAAACTTGGTATCATTGGAGCCAATGTGCACCAGCAGAGGAGCCTAAAAGGTTAAAGGCCCCAGAGGTTTCTAAAAAGGGGCATAATAATCCCCTGGGCTGAGGCTCACAGGTGATCACACTGAGCTGAAGAGGTTTTATTCACTCCAGAGACTATTTCTTTTAGTTTTCAAGGTTAAAAGAAGAGGATTTATCCACTACAAGGAGTCATTACATTCAACTAATCAGCAGATAAATTCAGGACTGGGAATCAGGAACATATGTGGCTCTTGATTCTGATTATGTGATCAGTGAACGTGGTGTTTTCTCTGTTTAATTAATGTTTGGATCATTGTAACCACGTTAAAAGTTATGTTATTGTTGTTTTATGTATTTGAGGTATGATGTTTAATCGACATTCTTGAGTAAATCCCATAGGGGGTGTGAAGGTTATAACTTCCTGGTTAAAGTGGTATTGATCTAGTACAAAGAATAAAAATGGAGATGCATTTTTGGGATGTTAGTTGGAAATTAAATGTGGGGGGGTTAATAATGACACTTGTGGGAATAATTGTATTCTTTTTGTGTGATGTTTTCCAGAGTGGTGAGCAGCTCTCCAGTCCCAATTTCCGCAGCCGTCATCATCTACTCCAGAAAATGACTGAAACATCAGATACATGCATTAAAAGACATGGGGGTATCGAATTAGATTATGTACTCGGCTCGGACACCACATTTCAGTTTGACCTCTGTGCTGTGTTTACATGTGAGGGTAAATATAATTTGTATCTGAGTATCTATCAGTAAGGTGCAGTGGATGGCATGAAGAATATCGGCATGCCGGCCCAGAGCTTTGTCATCTGGGACACTAAACAAGGAAGAATACTGTCAGATAATCCATATGCAGAAACATTTCAGCATTCGGTGACCTTGACTAGAGGACAAGCGAAGGGTAAATTGGCAACTGGAGGTATTAATCCAATATTACTCAGCATTGGGGGAATACAGAGCAGCCCCTACCACAACCCTAACATCACAACAATGCCACCTACTCTTAGATGTGGGAATATGAGTTCCGGATTTTATATGTATTTAGGAGTGGATTTGCCAGGATGGATCGCACGAGATCAGGGTAGAATTGTTGGAATTAATCTCGTTTCTTCTATAGCCAAAGGACGTGAAGTAGAAACCCCTGTGATTCAAATAGACTATAACATCTTAACTACGGAAGATGTTATCCAAGGGGCTATGGGATTTACAGAGTCCAATTTGTGGTTGACATGGATGGCTCAGACAGCACAAGAGTCGACCATGAGCAATTGTATAGCATGTGCGGCTGCCAGACCAACTCTGGTCACTGTGCCTGCTCCCATATATGAGAATGCAGATCCACTAGGATTTACATGTATGATCCTGTTAACACATGATAAAGAAAACCCTGCATGTCATACCTTAGCAGAGGTGTTTCCGGTAATTAGCAATAGCTCACGATTAGGCCCTTTTTCTCCTCGGAGTGAGGGATATGATTATCCCTATTTAAATTTTACAAGGGTTACTAACAGATCACAGTTAAAACTGGGAACTGTCTCTCAGTCATGGTGTAACAAAACGTACCCAGCGGGCAGTGTAGGACACTGGGCCCGAGAAGGTTTATATTACTATTGTGGTGGACATACTTTGTTAGTCCAGGTTCGGACAGACGGACGGATGGATTTTTGCATTACTAAGCAAAAGATATACTGCAGATAGATAAGTATTGAACACATCAGCAATTTTATAAGTAAATATAATTCTAAATGTATATTTGACATGACATTCTCACCAGATGTCTGAAACAATCAATCCAGTCCATACATGCAAAATGAAGTCAAACCATAAATGTCAATAAATCAAGTAATGTGGAAAAAATGGAATGCCACAGAAAAAAGCATTCAACACATATGGTGAAATTTATACTTACTATTAACAGGACACCTCCTGTATGGAGAAACTAGTTGCATGTGTGGTTTTAGCACAGTATTCCACTTTAATAGTCTTCAAATGCTAAACGTTCCCTTTTATGAACTCAGGGCTTTAGTTCTTTCCATAGATTTTCTATAGAATCCAGGATAGGACAGGCTGGGCCATTATAACAGCTTTATTTTCTTTCTCTGAAATCAACTAAAAGTTTCACTGACTGTGTTTTGGATCACTATCTTGCTGAAACATCCACTCCTGTTTTATCTTCATCATCCTGATTGATGGCAGCAGATTTTTATTTAGAGTATTGATACATTTCTCCATTCATCCTTCATTTAACTATATGAAGTCTGTCAGTGCCATATAGTAAAAACAGCCCCACACCATGATGTTTGCATGGTGTTTTAAGCATAATGGTGTTTTTCCTCAGCAATGGAGTCTTGCGTATTGAACTAATACAAGACATGGAGTTTGATTACATTACTTTTTGTTATACTGAAACAACTGAGTCTGATAATTTCTGGTCTTTATGAAGCTCTCCAAAGAGTGGTTTATAGATCTTGGACAACTCATCTGGTAAAAATATTTTCCTTCCTGTCTGAGATTTTCATGTCATTTGCACCTTTAGAGATATATTTTCTTGGAAAACAAGGCTGCAGGTGTGGGGTACTACCAGTGCTCAAACAAAATTTTACATTTTTATTTATAAAACAGGCATTAGAAAAGAGATAGTGGAGGATGAGTTTTTAATATTTACGGAGGTCAAAATAAGAATTCTGTCACAGTATGAAATCATTTTACTAGCCACAAACATTTTCTTATCCGACTGGATTGAAGACTGTAAGCGGTTGTTGTTTGAGATGTGCACAACTTCGATACTCATCAATAACAAGGTTCCTAAAAAGGACATCAACACCATTAAGGACTGCCTCAATATGCTTAATGTGTGCAAAGAAAATATAACAAAATTGAGTCAAACTTTTTGAACGAACTTCCACCTGTTGGGTTTGGAAACATAGACACCTCCGCCTCACACTGCAGAATAGAGTGACTGAGTCAGAAGGTATCTAGCCTGCAAAAAGCCGTGGAAGGTGGGCAAAACTTGGAGGCAGCAGTGTTTGCTAGGGATCGTTGGTTTAGAACAGATAAAAGCTCAGATAAAAGTGCAGTTCTATTCTAGCCCCTCGTCTGTTTTGCTAACTGCTACTGTTTCCTGCTGGGCGGTGCAAAGTTGTGATGTATGCAATAGAAAGTGACGTCAAAGTCACATCTAATCCGCCTTGGTGGAGTCACATTCCAAAAGATCAGATACGAGTAGTCGGATTCAGGACCAAAAATAAATGTGGCTCATATGTGCCTTGAAAAAGTCGGATAGGGGCCAGATCTGAGTGTTCCAACTTGCTTTAAACAGCCTGACCTGATCACGTGACCCCGAAAAAAAAAAATTTGATTTTGGCCACATTTGCCTGCATTGTGAACGGGGCCTTAGTATTCATCAAAAAAGACAAAACTGGCTAAATAAACATCTGCATAATTATTGGCCTATACATTATTATTTTATCCAGGGTCTTAGAAGGGGCTATATTAAAACACGACAGAAAGCCATGTCTCAAACTCAGATATCTGATTTCAAATATAAGCAGGGTACATATTTGTATACTGTTGTTTTGATATGCTCATCCTTCTATGCACATAAACTGGGGTAATTCTGCGTCTGTCCCTTATGTTTGTAAAAAAGTTAGACAAGGGAGTTTTTTCCCACCTCTTTTGTTTAATGTCTATATGGTTGACTTAGCAAAGCAATATGGCCCCTTTATTAGGGGCCATTTGGTCTCGGCTGAGCAGTGTGCAGCGGCGATTGGGGGTATGGCTTCGCTTTGGTGGAGGGGCTGGCCGGCCTTCTCGGTGTACCATTCAGGTGTGTGTACAGCCGGCATCCTGAGGTGCCTCCGGGGTTGTGGTGTGGGGTTGGCGGGATGCCCAGTCTTTGGCACGCTGTGGTGGCCTTCCTCCGATGCTTCCTCCTGTGCCTCTGGCCCCGGGCTTGGCACCGGTGTCTTGTACCTGCACCCCAACATGAATTTTGGGGTTCATGGTGTAGTGTCGCCCAAAATCATGTTGGGATTATTGGTGTGGTGGCCGGCAGGTTGTGCTCAGCCTGGGGCAGTTGGTTGGACCGGGTGCGGGTACCCTGCTGGCATGGGCGCATGTTTACTTTATTAATTAATTAATTTATTTATTTATATTGTTTCTCTCTTATGGACGGGCAGGCCGGGGCTGCTGGCATTGGCCAGGTGGTTGGGTGGTGTGCTGGCATTTGGATCTGCTGACCGTGACGGTGGAGCTGAGCTGGTTGGTGATGTGGTGTGTTTGTGTGCTTGCGGGGGCATGGTCGGGGCCATCGGGCCTGGGTGCGTGTCGCCAGCTGGGGACTCCTTGCTGGTGAGTTTGTTCCCTCTGGGTGAGGGGTCAGGAGGGTCCGTTGTGAGTATGGTGTTCAGTGGTGTCTGCTCTGTTGCGCTTGTGGGCAGAGGCTGGATTGGCATTGCGCAGGGCCCTTACCATTGCAGTGCACTGTGTGGTGGAGGGCAGGATGCGGTTGGGTCTTGGGCTGCTCCCTCTCCTGGCCTATTACCTCCCCGCCACCCTCCCCGTTGGTGGCTAGTGTCTCTGCCCGCAGGTGTATTGGTGGTGCTCGGTGTCCAGGGCTGGGTGCTTTGGTGGGTCCTGGGCCACCTGGCTCTGTTGGGCCTCTGCTGGGGGGTGATGTGCCCTGGGGACTTGGGTCTCTGGGTCCATGGCTGGATCTGCTCCGGGCGTAGACAGCTGCCAGCTGCCTCGTCGTTGCAGCTCCCTGGGGCTTTTGCACTATGGCTGCCCCTGGGGCTCTCCTCTGCTCTTCTCTGGTGGGGGTGGCCGTAGTCCCAGCAGTGGTCCTCCCGCAGCACGGTAACTCTGTTAGATCCTAAATAAAGCTCATTTTGGTTTTATTTAAATTTGCAGAATCACTCATTTTCATACAATTCATGTACATTTCTGACACCGTGGATTTTATTCTTCTCTTTTTATTTTCTGCTATGGACCAAAGTAAACTGAGTAGCTAACTTATTTACCCTGCTGTACATTGATACTTTAAATGCTTAGTGGAACCCAGGGGAAAAAAGGTCCAGAAGGGAATCCCAGATATTTCCCAACAGGGCAACACTCTCCAGCTCATTCTATATTATCCGAAGGCAGTCATGGACATTAACGTGAACATAATTATTCCGTCCAGTTAGGCTGGGTCTGCGTTGGGGTCTCCTCCCAGTGGGATGGTGCTTAAAAACCATCAAGAGGTGGCACCCAGGAATCGCAATCAAATGCTTGATCCACCTCAATTGACTTCTTTCAACTCACAGGAACAGTGGCTTTACTCTGAGCCACCTGTAATGATGTTGCTCGCCCTCACCTCTGATCTTGTTCTTTAGGTCATGATCCACTTCAAAGGACCATAGATGAGGATCCGGTCCTCAAAGGACTAGTAAATCAAGGCCTAGGCCAAACTCCAGTCCTCAAGGGCCGGTGTACTGCAACTTTTTAATGTGTCCAAAGTCCAACAGACCTGGATCATGGGACCGAATTACCTCCCCATGCACTGAAGTTCTACAGAGTCCTGCCAATGACCTAATTATGTAATTCAGGTATGTTGACAGAGAAAAGCAACTAAAAGTTGCAGGATTCTGGCACTCAAGGCCACCAGGAGACAACAGAGTAGCACCTGCATGACTGCAGATGAAGCCACAATATGTCTATCCATCTCCTGCTTGATCCTACCTTTACTCGTGAACAAGACACTGAGTACTTGAACTCCTTCACTTGAGGAAAAAGACTAATACCCAATCTGGAGAGCAGTTCTCCATTTTTCTGGTTGAAAACCATGTCCTTAGACATAGAGGAAAAAACTCTCATTCTGGCCGCTTCACACGTAGCTGCAAACCATTCTGGTGCCTCCTGAAGGTCATGACATGTAGACCCAAACAGAACTACATAATCTGCAAAATGCAAAGCTGAAGATGAGACCCTGAGGTTCCTACACCAGAACCCCTTCGCTAAACAACTACTTTTTGATATCTTGTCTATAAACACTGTGAACAAGACTAGGGACAAGGGACAGCCCTGGCAGAGTCCAATGCGCAACACAAACAAGCTAAAGTTTGAGCTTCCATTCAAGACCCTAGATTAGACTTTCACAGGGAGGCTAAGTGTGATCCCTTAATTGTTGGAATACACCCTTTGGTGTTTGAAGTACCACCTCAGTCTGCCACTTCACTGGTGCTGTCTGGGTTTCCATGTGACACATAAGAGGCATGCCAACCATGACAGCCCCACAACGTTCAGAGCTTTCAGCATTTTAAGATGAAGCTAGTCCACTCCTTGCACCCTGCCACCAAGGAGCTTTTTAACTACCTAGACGACATCTGCCACACTATGCATGCCAGATTTAAATTTTCATTTTAATCTATATGGTTTACAGATCATCCAACTGTGTGTGCAATGTTATGCCTTGGTAATGTAGTTTCACTGAATGGAACTTTGTAGATTTGGACACCTGAAATAAATGGTCCATGCTATTGAAGGAAATGGATGTGGGTTCTGTTGTTTCTGGTATTAAAAATTACTGACAAAGGCCTTAAAGCTCTGATCTCGCGTGTGCAGGAAGATTTGACTACACAACAGATTGCAGAAAGCAAACAACATTGAACATCTAAAATGACCACATTTTACTGCTGTTTCTCTTTTCTCAAAAACGGCAACATGATGTCCGGCCATTTTCACATTCCGTTTCAAACAAATTATAATGTTCCGTAAAACCATCCATTCACTGCAGTGTATCTGATGAGTGTTCAAGGTTTTGTGTCATTTTTTGTTGTGGTGTGTAGGGAGGTCACAGGACTGAAATAGGGCAGCATATGGTAAAAATTGAAGCTTGATAGATTTCATCGTCTCAGCATATCTTGTAAATATGCATATTCAGATGAGACAAGTACAAACAATGTGCAATTTCTGCATAAGTATTGTTCCTTTTTATTCTGTTTTATTTTCAGGTTGCACAGTGGGGCCGTTGTCACTGTTGCCTTGCAGCAAAATTGTCCTGATCTTGGTTCCCTGACTTGGGATCTTGCTGTATGGGGTTTGCAGGTTCTCCTTGGGCATGCATAGAGTCTCTCTTGGTTCTCTAGCTTTGACATATAGGCCAAAAACAAATATGAATGTCAGGTTAATTGGTCTCTCTAAATTGCAGTTAGGTATTAGAGTTTACATGCATGATAGTTTGTCCTGTGTATCTCTGTGTTGCCCTGTGATGGACCGATGACCTTTTCCAGGATGTACTCTGCCTCTCTCGCAATGGCAGCTGGAGATGGACACCACCCTCCCTACAACTCTGCAAACTGATAGGTAGGTATAGACTATGGATGAATTAATCACATGTTCTAAAAAGATTCCTGAAATTTAGCATTTTCCAACAAATACTTAGTGGGAAATATAGCTTTTTTTTACATCTATTAGCTCTCTGGCATTTTTGTATCAAGAACAGGTCCATGTGCCAAACTAAATAAAGGATACCTGTGCAAACACGCAGCCTTTGGAACATATATATTGAATTTAGTTATATTAAATAAATATATATAAATGCCACCCTGATAGAGGCTTAAAAAAGAATTAAGGTTTACTATGTACAATATAGACATCTTCCTACCCCTCATACACTGTGCAAGTGGCTAAACTTGCAGCAGAAACCCTATTCTAATATGAAAACCAAAAGGACAAGATGGACAAAATGTGGAGGACGTTGAGAAGAATCTGAAGGCAATGAAAGGTTAGAGATTGGGGCACCTTAACAATCCTGTAAGAAATGTGAAAAGAGCAGTTAACTCAACCACTTTGTGTAAATGCACTGACAAGCATGGTGAAATTGAGAGATCAGAGTGAGAAAACGAAAAAAGCTAAATGAATTAGAGATAGTGGTATGCCACAGAGCCTCAGTCAGTCTAACTAATCGTTCTCTTTGAGAAAGATTTTTAAACGACCTTATAGAAAGACAACTTTAAAACACCTCCAGATTAGCTGGAATTGGCCTCATTTCATACACAGACACCAAACCGAGACCCTTTTCTTTTGTATTCATAAGTCCCACAAGGCTTATAAATTTCAAGTCTAAGCTGTGCAATCTTTCAATTTGAACTCTTTTGGATTGGCAGATATGCACGATTTCCCATCTACCTCAGCAGTATTTCAGGCTGGATAAATAAGAAATTCACTTTTAACTGAAGGGAGCCAGGCTCCAGGTGAAAATGAAAATGGTTTTTACAAATTTACATTGCTTTTTATTTCCCTCTCTTTGGCATCCCTTTAAAGAATTCATTGTTTTTCTTCTAACAAAGAAATGCGCTTCTGTACAGGAGGAATCCATAAAGTATTAAAGTCACACTATTCAGCAGTAAAACACTAATCAATGACATCTTTCAAAGTAGCTTGTATTTCACCTATATCAAGCCTGGGTATAAAACAGAACTTAATTCAATCAGGGTGTTATACTTCAAATAGGTTAACATTTTGCCAAAAGGCAGCAATTCTCCGAATGAGACAGAGCCAAAGGACGACGTATGAGCTCAGAAATGCAAGAGCAGTGGCTCACATTAAAGTGCTTTTAATGGATGACAATAAGAGGAAGTGGATGAAGTGAGCGTGAAGGGACAATTAGTTATGAAAGGAATATGAGGACATAACGAAGAAAGAGAGAACAACAATATGTGTGAACAGAAATATAAAAAGACAAAAGGAAATCAAATGAATCATTGGATGTTTTTTTAGCAAAGACACGGTCCTTAAAGTGTCTAAATGGTTCTCAAGTACAAGTCCTGCAAATTTCTCCACATTATTAAAACATGGACTACTGACCTTGAAAGGATGTACCATTTTACACCCACAGTTAAAAAATTCTATTGAAGGCACATAGTCTGTGTCCTTGCTGGCAAAATGCAAAGATTAAAGAGTCATGTAAAACCTGGGTGAGGTTAAAAAGACGGTATAGGTTTAAACAAATTGACCAGCATTTGCTAGAGCTTGGTGAAGCTGAAATCTTAAGAGAAAAAAGGCAGTGCAGTAAAGGGGTCTCCTCCTTAGTATCCTGTGACTAAACCAGGTCCCAGTGAGATAGTTAAACAGGAGACGTGACAAAGTTTTGAAGATTTTTGCTCTTTGTTTCTTCTACAGTTATGCCATATGCAGACATATTAATAAATGAAATTTGGCTGAGCTCTACACAGGATCCTCTAGACACATATTTGCCGTTATGCCGAATTCAGCAAAATAATGTTACCAGTTTTCCTGATGTCACTGTTCCTGATGTCATGGCCACCTGGATGAATACTTAATTTGATTAAAAATGTGCTGCAGCCCTGCAGTTCCGTTGCTCTCATACAGCAGAGCATGTAAGCAACAGATGCTGTATAGATGGGAATTCAACCAAAAGATGTTCTTGACATCATTTGTGAGTATACAATACATACACACAAACACAGCTTGGGTTTTGCATTGACTTCCATTCATATATATATATGGCCAAACACTGACCCTTACCCTAAACCTAACCATTACTAGTACATAACTATCCCTCAACCTAACCTAAACTTAATTCAAACCTTAGTCGTAAACGTAACCCCTAAGCCAACAACACACAGCATTTTCCCCCATGGGCACCAGGCTTTGGTCCCCACAAGGAGCAGTGGATTCTCACAATGTAGTGTTTTTACAGAGAATAGGCCTCATCATGTAACAAAAACAGATGAACACACACACACACACACACACACAATCTCATCAAAGTCACTGTCTAAAAGGAATATGTCATGTGACTTCATTTAGTGAGGTAAGTGTACGGTGTTGTGAGTTAAACTACCAGAAGGGCTTTACACTCTGTATCTATGTTTGAGAATTATTTATTAGTTGACAGTTAAACTGATACAGACTGCTCTTTGGACTGGCTCACACTCAAAAGCATCAAAAAAGCTGTGCTTTAAAATCGTTTAAGTGAAAAAACGTCAGCATAACAAAGAAACAGTGACAGTGAACATATGAAGGATTTGTAAGCACTGTGAGAATACTGCTACTGGCTAACTAGTTTCATTGCTTTCTTTTTGGCATTAGCGCCCCCAACTATTAAGACAAGCATAAAGAAAACAAAGATAAAGATCAGTCAAACCTTGATAAAATTATTCAACACCAGTTACATAGATTTACTTGCAAAATCCAAACAAAAAAAGATAAAGATATATGCATAAATATATTTAAAACATATTTAAAAACCCAGAGGGCAAAGTGTACCGGAGTCAGATTCCTTGTTTGTATGTACGAACTTGGCAATAAAGCGGATTCTGATTCTAAAACATTATGACTGATATATTTATATACTATGATAATGACAATATTATCTCATAGCATAAAATGTTGTGATATACAATTCTGGGGCATCTGAATGTGGTGTATCTGTTATAAAAGGCATGGTTTTACAGCTGCACAACATCAGCAAAACATGGAGCTAAAATACTACTGCTGAATATTGGTATTTTGATATGGATTATGATTAACTTTCTTGACTAGTTTTTATTGCAGCAATGTGTTTTGTAAATGATAGTGATTCTAGTTGCAAACAGCAGGCTTTTTTTCTTGTTGTTCTCCATCTTAAAAAAGCTCAACATGCTGATAAAGAAGGCTGGCTTTGTTCTGGGGACTCCTCTAGAACCTCTCGAGGTCATTGTGCAAAGAAGGATTCTTCATGAAATGAAGACCATAATGAAGAACCCTGAGACCCATTTCATCAGACTGTTGTACAATCACAGAGTGTCTTCAGTCAGAGGCTTCATCAGATCTGCTGTAAGACAGACGCTACAGGAGATCCTTCCTGCCCACAGCCATCAGCATCTACAACGGCTCTTTGAAGAAACCTGCATAATGAGCTACAACAACATTTAATTTCCCTTTGGGATTAATAAAGTATTTTTGAATTGAATTGCATCTCAAGGCCTATTTAAATAACAGCAAAGAAGGGGGAGAGGGACAGACAGACGGTTTGAACCTATGTGGGTCTATGACAGTGTATTTACCTGTGTTCGAAGGATCTCTCCTTTGGTTAACTGCATGTCTCCTGTGAGTTCTTTAACAGTGATGCCCAGGGGTTCCAATCGCTTACTGAAGTAATTAGTCATCTCAGCTGCCAAGGCCTTCATTGGAGCCACATATACTATCTGCAGAGAGAAAGAGAAGTGTGGAAATAAATAGGATACATGGCAGAGAGTGGTAAGGTGAGCAAGGTAGAAAATTGAGGTAGAAGCTGGAAGGACACTGTGGTGATAAATGAGCAAGGAGAGGCAGGATCATTTGTTCCCTGGCAACCAGCAAGAATCACAGTTCATAGAGGAATACTAAGGCAGCTGCTTGCCGGGGGAAAGTAGAGAAATGGTTGATGTATGAAAAGTGGCTACCTTCAAAGCAATAAGTGAATCTATGACCTAAAGACGAAGAACAAAGCTGTTGGATGGCTTTGGATAGAAATATTGATCCTAGAATGTGTTAGGGTTGAATAGTATGGGTTTCTATGAAGACATCAGTGAACTTTTGCACTACAGGTTCAGCTCACAATTAAACAGTCAATTTACTGAGCAGTTTTTTTTTTGTTTGTTGTCGATGTATGTAACAGGTTTCTCTTGTAAATGAGACCATTGGTCTAAACAGATTTCCCAGTATAATTAAATAAATAAAAAATAAAAATCAATGATATATAGATGGTAAAATATATAAACAATAGGATAAAAGCTCACCTAGATCAAATGGATCAAACGGAATTTGATGTAAATGTAATAAATAAGACTGAGCTGGACTGATGTTATATATGTTTATGCAATGAATTGGATAGTTTGGATAAAGTTTACTGTATTTAAAGCTATTAACCAGTTGGATGAATTTGGGCTCAGTGTCCCTTTGCTTGTATTAGTGTCAGTGAGGTCTCACCACTCCGACTAAGACAGCAGACAGCAGGTTTCAAGATGATGGCTTTTGTAAATAATGTAATGTACCAGCAACCTTTGAACGATTAGTGTTGTTTCTGAAGCATTTTATGAAGGCCTTGTCCAAACATAGGCGGATATCTGGTAAAACGAATAACTTTTTATGCGTTTTGGCCTTTCATCCACACAAACTCTGTCTTACATCACAAAGTGATGTAAGACAGAGTTTGTGTCACGAATAACTATGAAAACTCAGGCCAAAGTGGAGATAAAAAAAACCCTATGTTTTTGAGCCTGCGTGTGTCCATCATCAAATGGACTATTATGGTTCGGCGTATCAGTGTCTGCGAGAAATATTGAAGCACTGACGTCAATTGTGCAACCATTGTTTATAGACTCAGCCGTACAGTGGAGTAAAAATGAATGCTGTCAGAGAGGCGCTGGTTACATTGGTTCACACTTCTGGTTTGTTGTGTTTCACAAGTCCTGTTGCTGCAACACACACTACTGTACACACAAACGAACCTCCTGGCACCATGTTTTATACCCAGCAGGAAGTTATGATTGTTTTGAAGGATTATGATTGGCTGACATAGGTTTAATTTTTGCAATACACTGCCCCCAATGCGTCTGGAGTGTTTAACACAACGCTCAGTGGCGTATTTCTGTGGGTTGGTGTGGATGAAAACTGTTCTGAAAAACCTCACGTGTGTACTATATTATTTTTAAAACAATGTAGGGGAGATATTGGTATTTTTAAAAACCCTGCTACGTGTGTACAAGGCCTAAGTCTGTTACCTTTTTGTGTCCAACTAAAGCTTTATGAAAAAGTAAAGGAGCCCCTCAACAGTCCCAAAGGGGGGTTGTGTGTAAAGCTCGGTTTGTCCCAGGCCCGGAAGGGGGTGGGTGTGGGTCAGTCTGCAGTGTGAAAAGCGATGTGGGTGCTTCATGGAGGGGGAGACAAAATCAAGCTCACAGCCTAATTTAACTCTGTTGTCAACCATCCCCTCCCCTGTAGACCAATGCCAGACTGCCATCTCCACCATCGCTGCATGAACCCCCCACCAGACTCTGCTTTGTATTGCAGGCAATTGCCACTAAAGATGCTCTATGAACAAAGAACATTTGCTTGAAATGAAATGTTTGTTGTTTTGCTGAGTTCATTTTTAGCATTTTGGGCTTGGAATAAAAAACTTTTCTAGTTCAGACTTAAATGTAAAAATATACATTTTTAGACTGTGTATAATAATATAATAAACTTTAGATTTAAAAAAAACTACTTTAGATTAAAATGTGTCCCGACTTATTTCTATTTTCAGCACTAGTTTAGTTCAACATCATTATCTGAGATAAACTGAGTCAAACTACCAGAAAGTCTAGTTTGCTGACTGTATCAGAGGCACCAAGTGAGACAGTAAAGAATAATGATATTATTTCTACAGTCTGATACAGAGCACTGCTCTAACAGGGTTACTGGTAAAACTGTTACAGAGAAAAGGAGAGAAAAAAAATCCCAATTTTGGCCAAAATATTGTATTTTTGTTAATCCAGCTTTGTTACATTGTGCCTCAGAATAAAGATTTGTCCAACTGTAGGGAACTGTCATCAGTTTAAAGCAGTTTGTGAACATCTGAAGACAGACACAAAGCAAAAACTACATGTAAAACTCAGCTGCCCTTTGCATGAGCTTCTTTAGAGTACATCTTGTCAGTATCTTTATGCCTCTGTTGGATAACAAGCAATAAAACTGGCCAAACAAAACAGTTTGTTTTGGTGTATTTAAAGTCCCCAAGAAATAAAGGTTGTACAATAGGTTTAACACCACAGGGAACTTTTTTTTGGCCATATGCCCTTATTTGTTTAATAGTCCGAATGTTTCACTCCATGTAGCTGCAGCAAATGGGATTCTGAAAACAAAGAGCTGATATCTTTTTTTTGTCAAAAATTATTATTACTATTATTATTATTATTACTGTTTTCTGTAGGATGGGACAATTAGGCAGTCTAAGTTTTCAATTTTCTAAAGTTATTACACTTTGTAACAAAATGTGGTTCAAAATATGGAATCAGTTTCTTGAGAATGAGCCAACCTGTGAATTATGTCAGATGTTTTTGGAGTAGCAAAGCCCAGGTAGCTCACTGATTTATATGACGGAACTTAGTTTTCTTTTGCAGCAAAATATAAGTTAAATGTGTGAAACATGTTAACATCTCATTTGTTACATACATTTAACTGCATTGTAAGATTCTGACTATATTCATCTAGAGAATATGTCATGTAATAAAAATGTTTTCTTTAGTTTTCTATTCTGAATATACTTCTAATTCACATATAGAGTAACATAAATGTCCTCTTTATATAAATAGAAATAGGACATGGGTCTATAGCCTAGAAAGTTGGTTAAAGAATTAAAACCATCACGGAACTACTATTTCCTGAGGTCTGTGATGCAATACTTCAATCTATATTCTGGTTGGCCAATCGGGCCAGAATTTGCAGTTTTAACTCAAGAGAAACACAAGGATGGCCACTGAATTTTTAAGTAGTTTTCTGCTTTGTCTGATGATCAAACAGCACAGAACTAAAAACTGATTAATGCTGGTCTAGGACTNAGAAAAATTCTGCACCCTCTCACCCTTGCAATCCCACTCTCTTGCATGCATGCTCACACCCCCAGAAAAACATGCAAATGCACTTTAAATTTCCCTCCAAAAATCATTAAAACCCTGTGCCCAAAATGAATTTTCCTAAACTTTTACCAGGTTTGGCCCTGGTTGGTAGTCACAAAAAAACACCCCGTGGATATGTGTTCTTGGAGTGACAAATCCTCCCTGTCATTCTGAAAATTCAACTGCCAAAAATGGTTTTGGGATTTTTTCACGGGAAGGGCACTGACTGCATCTGTCAGGAAAAAAACTTTGGTGTATAGGGGACGGGTTTTGGGGTTGTTTCCAGGGGTGGGGCCAACCATTCCAATGAGGAACTCTTAATTCTTTAGTACAGCGGGAATTTTTTTTGCCCAAAGAAATTTTTGGGGGTTTGCCATCTCCTGTTTCAACATAACAGTGCAATGCAAAAGCAAGTACAAAACACCTCCCCAGCTTGGTGTGGAGGACCTTGCAAAACCCTCCACAGAGTTATGACCCCAACCTAACACAACAACGTTTGAAAAAATTAAAGCAGCAACTGCAAGCTTGGTCTTGTCATCCAACATCAGTGTCTGACCAAACAAAGGGGCCCCCAAAAAGAATGGTTAAAACTCACTTCAAAACCCTCATGGAAACCCTTTTGACACTAAAAGGTCTCATAGCTGGAAAAAGTGGCCGACATCAAAAAGCAAAAACTTTTGGCAATTAAGTGTATGGTTTGAACCTTTCTCCAAACATCTGAGAATAATGTGTAATTTTTTTTTAAATTTTGCATAGTAAAGAAATGTCTTAATGGTATGTAAAAACCTAATCTCTACAAGAAAAATCCATCAAAAATTCATGAAAAAAAATTTCAAAGTGAAAAAAAACAAGAAATCCATAGTGTGGCAAGAATTTCAGTGTTAAAGGCACTTTCACAGTGCCCCGCTGTTGTAGGGAAAAACTTTGGGGTTTTTTTTAAATCTGCAATTTTTAAAGGGGACCAAAAATGTATCGGTTCCATAAAGAAATTTTTGGCATACTCACCTTTGCTACTTCACATGTTCTTAATAGGTGACCCTCTCTATGTACAAGTGCAGAATTATGACACTCAAAACCCAAGAGAGGTAGATAGTTCCAAACTTCAGCCAGCAAATGGGTCTACAAGGGGGCTGCTCTCATTGTTATGGTTTGTCTGATCCTAGGTTAAAATGTACAAGCAGAAAGAGCAAATAGATTTTTTGCGATTTTTTCTAATGAGCTTTGTTATTTGCTATTTCAACATAAAAAAAAATCAAAATGTATGAGAATAATCTTTATCTGCTATTAAAGGTTATTAGATGATGATTTGTATTTTTTATTTCCATGATTAAAACCTTTTTTTTAGGGGCCTAAAGTTTTTGGGTTAAAGTTTTTTATATTGTAGTGCAAACTCCAAGCACAAGAGGGGTGGCTGCCCCTTTCTTCATCTTTTAAATAAGAAAGAGACCTGTTTTTAAATTCCATATTGGATGATACCCCTTTTTCAACCAAAAAATTTAAATGGTTTTTTGTTTTCATTAGATGTGTTGTAGTGAGTTTGACCTGTAACAAATTAGGGTCCTGGCAGTTTTTAGTTACCTATTAAGTTAACTCCTTAGTTTGGGATAACTTAACAAACAGAAAAACTGTAAATTATTCATTATTTATGTAATCCATAAAAAGCCATAATTTTATGCAGCATTTATGACACAGGTAAGCCCAGATTTTCAAAACTGGAGGCTAACAAATGGCAATTGTTTGAGAAATATTGCATGTCTGTTACAAAACTTTGGCTAGATGTAGCAAACGTCAGATTAGGCTGAACCCTTAGGACATGTAACACAAATGTCCTCACAAAAAGGTGCATCTTTTATTTTCCTCCAATGTCCCTTGCAGAGCTGAGTAATTATCTGAATTGAGTTATTATTTTAAAAACCTTACCTGTGTTGTGGCAGGTTAGGTTTGTATAAGGTTATTGTTACACAGATTAGGGCAACAAGATACTTCAGTGTAAAAAAAGCATTGATGTTCATATAAATTGGAATCTTGCTGACTGAACGGCCCTTAGGAAGTGTGAATTTTGCTTTTGCATAAACCTGGTATGACATTTTTAGGAGTTGTTTGAAATGATAGAAATCTGTTATTGTCTTGGTTTCTAGCTTCAGCTTATCTGTATTTACAGTGGCTTGTAAAAGTATTCATACCCCTTCAACTTTTCCACTTATTGTCACATTACAACCACAAACAACAATATATTTTATTGAAACACAAATTGGTATATAATTCTGAAGTTTTTTACAAATAAAAAACTGAAAAGGGTATGTTTTAAAACATTCCATTGTAGCCCTGGCTTTATGTATAGGGTCGTTGTCCTGCTAGAAGGTGAACCTCCGTCCTAGTCTGAGGTCTTTTGCAGACTACAACAGGTTTTCTTCCGAGATTGCCCTGTATTTGGCTCCATCCATCTTCCCATCAACTCAGACAACATTTCCCGTCCCTGCTGAAGAGAAGCATCCCCAGAGCATGATGCTGCCACCACCATATTTGACAGTGGGGATGGTGTGTTCACAGTGATGTGCAGTGTTAGTTCTCCGCCACACATAGCGTTTGGCATTTTGTCCAAAACGTTAAATTTTGGTCACGTCTGACCAAAGCACCTTCTTCCACATGTTTGCTGTGTCCCCAACATGGTTTCTGGCAAACTGCAAACGGGACTTCTTATTCTCTTTTAACAATGGCTTTCTTCTTGCCACTCTTCCATAAAGACAACCTTTGTGCAGTATATGACTAATAATTGTCCTGTAGACAGATTCCCCACCTGAGCTGTGGATCTCCGCAGTTCATCCATAGTCACCATGGGCCTCTTGGCTGCATCTCTGATCAGTGCTCTCCTTGTTCGGCCTTTAAGTTTAGGAGGACAGCCTTGTCTTGGTAGGTTTCCAGTTGTGCCATAACCTTTCCGTTACCAGATGATGGACTGAACAGTGCTCCGTGAGATGTTCAAAGCTTGAGAAATCTTTATATAGCCTAAGCCTGCTTTAAACTTCTCCACAACTTTATCCCTGTTCTGTCTGGTGTGTTCCTTGGACTTCATGATGCTGTTTGCTCCACAATATTCTCTTAACCACCCTCTGAGGCCGTCACAGAGCAGCTGTAATTATACTGAGATTAGATTACACACAGATGGGCTCTATTTAGTCATTAGCAATCATCAGGCAACTTCTGAAGGCAATTGGTTGCACTCAGAGTAAAGGGAGCTGAATAATTTTGCGCACTGCACTTTTCAGTTTCTTTATTTGTAAAAAAATGTTTTAAATTATGTATGATTCTCATTCCACTTTACAATTGTATACCACTTTGTGTTTGTCTTTCACATAAAATTCCAATAAACTATAAATATGTTTGTGGTTGTAATGTGACAATATGTGGAAAAGTTCAAGGGACGTGAATACTTTTACAAGCCACTGTGTACAAGATGATGACACAAAGATGGATTGTATCTTCTGCAGGTAAGATATTGACTACATCATTTTGGGTTTTTTTATACAGTGCTTAGTTTCACTACCCACACTAAGGCTTGATTACAGTATGACTTTTAGTATCAAGAAATGACTTAAACAGAACTTGTCTGACAACATGAAGCAAGCTAAAAGATCCCAAAAAGCAACACATCCTGCCTTAAAATAAGGATCTATGAGATCGGGAGAAACAAAGTCTTTGGCAGCTATCGGGGTGGAAAGGGTTACAAATTAATTTCAAATACAGTGAGAGCCATTTTCAATAAATAGTGAAACGGTTGGAAACATGGAATGGTTGGGAATTTTGCCAGTAGTGGTTGGTCTACCAAAAGTACTCCAAGAGCTCATTGACAAGTCCCCCAGAGAGTTCACAAAAGACCTCAGATCAAAATTTAAACAGACAGTTTAGGATGAGCTGAGCTGCTTTATTTTGTGCAACCTGCAGTTTATTTTTTATATTTGTTTCCGTTGCAGCTGACCAAATAATTGAACAATAATCTAGGTGGCACAAAACAAGCAATTCAACTAAAGTTTTCCTCCTCTTATATGGTATACATTTTCTGCAATGCCTAACCACTACTATACATTTTCCTATTTTATTTAATATCTGTTTAATTGGAGGGTTCCAGGTTAGCAGACTATCCACAGTTACACCCAGCAACCTCTGAGACTTGTTCAATAATTGTGCCTCCTATAGACAGATTCCCCCTCCTTGAACCGCCACCTTAACGTGGTGGAGGGGTTTGAGTGTTCAAATGATCCTAGAGGCTATGTTGTCTGGGGCTTAAATGCCCCTGGTAGGGTCTCCCATGGCAAACAGGCTCTAGGTGATGGGTCAGACAAAGAGCGGTTCAAGAATCCTTCATGAGGACAAATATATCGAGGCACGTGACGTCGCCCGGTACAGCGGAGCCGGGGTCCCACCCTGGAGCCAGGCCTGGGGTCGGGACTCGTCGGAGAGCGCCTGGTGGCTGGGTTGCTCCTCGCGGGATCCGGCCGGGCCAAGCCCGAACGAGAGACGCGAGGCCATCCCCCAGTGGGCCCACCACCTGCAGGCGGAACCGTGAGGGACCGGTGCAAAGAGGATCGGGTGGCGGACGAAGGTGGAGACCTCAGCGGCCCGTTCCCCGGAGCTTGTGCAGGAGGTTGAGAGATATCGACTAGAAATAGTCAGGCTCGCCTCCATGCACAGCATGGGCTCTGGAACCCATCTCCTTGAGAGGGGCTGGACTCTCTTCTACTCTGGAGTGGCCCACGGGGAGAGGCGGCGGGCTGGGGTGGGTTTTCTTGTTTGTCCCCCAGCTCAGCCGTCTCGTGTTGGGGTTTACCCCGGTGGATGAGAGGGTCGCATCCCTGCGCCCTCGGGTTGGGGATAGGTCTCTGTCGTTTCGGCCTACGGGCCCAGCGGTAGTGCAGAGTACCCGGCCTTCTTGGTGTCCCTGTCGGGGACTCCATTATTCTGCTGGGGGACTTCAACGCCCACGTGGGAAACAACAGTGACACCTGGAGAGGCGTGATCGGGAGGAATGGCCTCCCCGATCTGAATCCGAGTGGTGTTTTGTTATTGGACTTCTGTGCTAGTCACGGATTGTCCATAATGAACACTATAATCAGGCATAAGGGTGTCCATCAGTGCACTTGGCACCAGGACACCCTAGGCAGGAGGTCAATGATCGACTTTGTTGTCGTATCATCTGACCTTCGTTCGCATGTTTTGGACACTCGGGTGAAGAGAGGGGCTGAGCTGTCCACTGATCACCACCTGGTGGTGAGTTGGATCCGCTGGAGGAGGGGAAAGCCGGACAGACTTGGCAGGCCCAAGCACATAGTGAGGGTCTGCTGGGAACGCCTGGCGGAGCCCTCGGCCAGGGATGTATTCAACTCCCACCTCCGGGAGAGCTTTGACCAGATTCCGGGGGATGTTGGAGACATAGAGTCCGAGTGGACCATGTTTTCCGCATCTATTGTCGATGCTGCTGCCTGTAGCTGCGGCCGTAAGGTCTGCGGTGGCTGTCGCGGCGGCAATCCCAGAACCCAGTGGTGGACACCGGCAGTAAGGGATGCTGTCAAGCTGAAGAAGGAGTCCTATCGGCTGTGGTTGGCTTGTGGGACTCCTGAGGTGGCTGATAGGTACCGCGAGGCCAAGCGAGCTGCGGCCTGGGCTGTGGCAGAGGCAAAAACCCGGGCCTGGGAGGAGTTCGGTGAGGCCATGGAGAAGGACTACCGGTCGGCCTCGAAGCAATTCTGGCAAACCGTCCGGCGCCTCAGGAGGGGGAAGCAGTGCTTCCCCAACACTGTTTATAGTGGGAGTGGGAGGCTGCTGACCTCGACTGGGGAGATTATCGGGCGGTGGAAGGAGTACTTAGAGGATCTCCTCAATCCTGCCATCACGCATTCCCTGGTGGAAACAGAGACTGGGGACTCGGGGTTGGGCTCTTTCATCACCCAGGCTGAAGTCACCGAGGTGGTTAAAAAGGTCCGCGGTGGCAAGGCTTCGGGGGTGGATGAGATCCGCCCTGAGTACCTCAAATCTCTGGATGTTGTGGGGCTGTCATGGTTGACACGCCTCTTCGACATTGCATGGCGGTCGGGGACAGTGCCTCTGGACTGGGAGACCGGGGTGGTGGTCCCCCTTCATAAGAAGGGGGACCGGAGGGTGTGTTCCACCTACAGGGGGATCACACTCCTCAGCCTCCCTGGTAAGGCCTACGCCAGGGTATTGGAGAGGAGAGTCCGGCCGATAGTCGAACCTCTGCTTCAGGAGGAGCAGTGTGGTTTTCGTCCCGGCCGTGGAACACTGGACCAGCTCCATACCCTCTACAGGGTACTCGAGGGCTCATGGGAGTTTGCCCAACCGGTTCACATCTAGCCAAGACCTACAGCATGCGCTGGGACGGTTCGCAGCCGAGTGTGAAGCGGCTGGGATGAAGATCAGCTCCTCCAAGTCAGAGGCCATGGTACTCAACCGGAAAAGGGTGGCTTGTCCTCCTCAGGTTGGAGGGGAGTTCCTGCCTCAAGTGGAGGAGTTCAAGTATCTCAGGGTCTTGTTCACAAGTGAGGGAAGAATGGAGCGGGAGATCGACAGACGGATCGGTGCGGCTGCCGCAGTAATGGGGGCGCTGTGCCGGTCCGTTGTGGTGAAGAGAGAGCTGAGCCGAAAAAGCGAAGCTCTCAATTTACCGGTCGGTCCCACGTTTCCTACCCTCACTATGGCCATGAACTTTGGGTCATGACCGAAAGAACGAGATCCCGGATACAAGCGGCTGAAATGAGCTTCCTCCGTAGGGTGGCCGGGCACCCCCCTTAGAGATAGGGTGAGGAGCTCGGCCATTCGGGAGGGGCTCTGAGTAGAGCCGCTGCTCCTCCACATCGAGAGGAGCCAGTTGAGGTGGCTCGGGCATCTATACCGGATGCCTCCTGGACGCCTTCCTCGGGAGGTGTTCCAGGCACGTCCCACCGGGAGGAGGCCCAGGGGACGGCCCAGGACACGCTGGAGGGACTATGTCTCTCGGCTGGCCTGGGAACGCCTTGGGCTCCCCCCGGAGGAGCTGGAGGAGGTGTCTGGGGAGAAGGACGTCTGGGTGTCTCTGCTGAGTCTGCTGCCCCCGCGACCCGGTTCCGGATAAGCGGAAGACGACGAGTACGAGTAGACAGATTCAAAACAGCAGAATCTTTTAAAAAAATAAGATGATCCAGTAGGCAAACATTTAGTCTTCTCAGCGTTAATCACCAACTTATTCTCAATAATCCAATACTCTACTAATTTTAACTCCTCATTCAAAATTGTATTTAATTCCACAAAATTGTGATCGGAAACATACTTATCATCTGCATATAACAATCCTGGCATGCTTTAAAATAAAGGGCAAATCATTTGTTAAAATAGAAAATTACACTGGTCCAAGCAACTCTCTTGCGGCACTCAACAGAACATAGGCTTTATCGCAGAATAACTACCATTGAACAGTACAGTTAACTCGATTTGTTAAATAACTTTCAATCCATTCAACTACAGAGTTTTCAAAGCCATACCGCTTTAGTTTTCCAACAGCAAATCATGATCAAGTACATCAAATGCTGCACTCAGATCTTTATACATTGAGCTATTCTTGTTAGTATTCTTTGTTAAAGTATTCCCAGTATGTTCATTTAGTTTCAGTTATGTTTTTGCTTTCGTTTTCTTCCACTACCTCTTTCAGTGTCATTTATTTCACCTGCTTCATGACAATCAGTCTCATTGGTTTTACCATGCCATGATCTGTATATATACTATTCTGTTCTGTTTACTCCACGCTGTAGAATACTGTTTTTGCTCATGCCTTTGCTCAACTCCACGCCCATGTTTGTTCCTATGCTCCATGCGTTGTTCTCCTCACGCCAGGCTGGAAGGTTTTGTTTTTCTATTAAATCTTTTCAACTTACGATGTTACTTCTGCCTGCCTGCCTGTTTGTATTTGGGTCCTCTCCAAAAGCCTTTCTTGACACTAACTGAACCTTTTTAAACATTATGTTTAAGAAGGAAAAACGTTTTTACCTGAAGGTGGTGAGGAAAAGGTGCTGTGTCAGGTAGGGGAGCACAACCCTTTTCTAGCCAGATAAAACTCCATAAACTATATCGAAAGGATCAAAGGTTTTGTTTTCAAACTTTTGCCCAGGAGGAGTGGAAGTCTGGCAGGGACAAGTCTTTTTTTCTGCAGTTAGTTTGTGTAACTTTTCTTGTCTGCATGAGTTCCATGTACTTCCTCCTGCTGGGCTGGTCTGTCTGCATTCCTTTAAAAAGTCTCCCAGTCAACTGTCAAATCAAGGCAAGTTTATTTGTATAGCACATCACGCATCTCAGCAACAATTCAAAGTGCTTTACATGATAATAATATAAGAAAAAAAACTACAGACTAAAATTAATGATGTTTCAATTAATAGTTTAAATAGAATAATCAAAAGCAACTCTAATCAAATGTGTTTAAAAACTTAATTTAAAAGAAATCAGGGATTCAGCAATTTTGCGGTTTTCTGGAATTTTTTTCCAGATCAGTGGAGCATAAAAACAGAATGTTGCTTTGGTTTTGATTGTAAGGAGGATGAGTAGACCTGACCCAGCGGACCCGAGTGGTCTGGAATACGGCAAAAAATCTTTACTGTATTTTGGTGCTAACCCACTCAGTGATTTTTAAACTAAAAAAAGTATTTTTAAGTCTATTCTCTGAGAAATATGGAGCTAGTGTAAAGACTTTAGAACTGTGTGTCATGGTCGAGGTTTCTGGCGGACCAAAGTGCAGACAAGAGCTGGGCAGCAGCATATTTAAAGGAAGGCTTCAACTTTATTCAAAAAGACCTTTTCAAAAATGTACCAAAACGTAGCATAGTCTCAATTCAAAAAGGTTTCCAAAAACATAGCAAAGCGTAGCTTAATCTCTGCAGGAGTAAACAGGAGCTGAGCCAAAAACTTACATGAACACTCACTGCAGGAACGTAGCAAAAACTTGAACATAGTCATGGTAGGGAACGAACGGACATAACATGAATGAAGGTGACTAGACGGTAGGAACCAGCGAAGAACAAAGAGAACCAGAGAGCTTATATGCAGAGGGGAGTGAGTTATGAACCAATGAGACACAGAGGCAGGAAATCAGAGGAGAATAGAAAACAGGTGTGAACCAGGCTGCAGAGAACTGAGGGAGTAAGAATAGTGGCTAAGATAACAAGGCATAAACAAAGGGAACACGAGAGCTAGACTATAACCTAAATCCAGGGGGGGACATGACTACAAAACAAAACTCTAGCAAAGGACTGAATAAACAAGAATCAGGGAACCAGAACTAAAGGAAGCTAAGGACAAAGATAAGAACCTAGAATAATGATTAACTAAAGTAAACAGAGAAACTAGAGGGAACAAAAGAACACCACAACCTAATATCTATCCAAAGAAACCATAAAGAAACCCTAAGTACAAAAGTAAACAAAAGTAAACAAACACTGACTGAACCAAACAGGGAATAAAGCAGAGGATGTGAGGACAAAAATAAATACAAACCAAGATGTAAACAATAACTAAAGCTGGCCTAAAAGGAGGGAGAGCTAGAACTATCGAAACTAAACATAAGGAACTAAGCTAGAAAGAACAGAATAAAGGGAACTAACACAGAATAGAATAAACCACAGAAAGGGAACCAAGAAGAGGAGGAACAGAGAAAATAAACTAGTAAACAAGAAGAGCACAAAGTGAACAAATACCAAAACATAAATAAACACAGAGAAACTAAATGGGAAACTAAACTAGAAAATACAAGGAAGACAAGGGCACTAGAATAACAACAAATATAATAATAATCATGATCATAAAAAAACCATAACAAGTAATAGGAAAGCAACCACTAAAGGAACTAGGAGCGAGGGGAGAGAACACAACAAAACACTAGAAGGCGGTAAAGGGAGCAAGAGAACTAAAACATGATACAAAAACCAAAATAGAAACATCTAGACAAAAGTAAGCCATCCCAAAAACCACAAAAGTCCAAAATGTCGCACCCCGACACTGTGGTGATGTGCTTTTTTTTTCTTACTTTTAGTGAGGACGCGGGCAGCAGTGTTCTGGATCAACTGCAGCTGTCTGATTGACTTTTTAGGCAGACCTGTGAAGACACTGTTGCACTAATCAATTCGACTAAAGATAAGCTTTTCAAGATCCTGCTGGGACATTAGTCCTTTAATCCTGGAAATGTTCTTCAGGTCATAGAAGGTCGACTTAGTGATTGTCTTTATGTTCCTCTGAAGGTTCAGGTCTGAGTCCATACCTACACACAGATTTCAGGCTTGACCAGTGGTTTCAAGCTATAATAACTGAAACTGTGTGCAGGCTGTGTTCAAAGTTAAATGTCCTTAAGACTACAGTTTTACTCTGTGAACCTATTCCAACTATTAGACATAAACATGACTGAACATTTATAATATCCTTTGTTGCACTTGCTCATAGCTTATTGATGAGTTCCCTGACATCATAGCTTATTGATGTGTTCCCTGAAGTCATGGCTTATTGATGTGTTCTCTGAAAGACAAAGTAACCCACAATCCAATCCCAAATTGGAAAATCTGAATTAGGAAACACAAAAAACTGACGCAAAACATTGTATGTGCAGCTTGAGGTGAACAGCTAAACACACCGAAGCCAAAAAAACTGGTGTGGGGCTGGAGCATGTATTGCCTGTAAATGTACAGCAATATAAAGGATGACTGCAGGTGCTGACTTATTATCCAACAGATCTGGGCTATTTCCCCTGAGCTCAAGGTGCTTCCTCAAGGTGAAGAGTTTTCCCCAGCAGTATACCAACTGAGGGAGGAAAATGCTATTCCAAATTTCACATTATTGCTTTAGTACAGAAAGAGGGGATTTTAAGTCACTAAAATAACTTTAGATTGTACACAAATTGAAGATATGTATCTAAGTATCTAATTGGGAATCAACTGCATTCAATGGAAAATGTATTTTAATTGTTTTTATACATAGCTTTCTTACATTATCTTACGTTATGATAAAGTTCTAGTGACATCTTTATCTAATGTAGGATGGAGTGGTAGTTGGATGATTGGTTAGGATGTACACTGCATTTATTCAGGGTTAGCCAATCAGTCCATTTATTTAGCACCCCATAATGTTTTGATAATATGTCTTTGTTATGTCATAGTCACTGCCCAAAATTAGCCTAAAAAACAGATAAACACTTTTGTTTTTAGGGCGAGATTTTCAGAGACAAAATCTTCCTGAATTTGAAAATATTACTGCACAAAATTCTTGCGAATACACACAACTGGACTTGCCATATTCTTGTCATGATTTGTGGGTGTTTTGGGTTCTTCGTATTATTATTATTCTTGATAGGTTTTCAATCATGCTTCTGTTTATTATTTTCCTGGTCATGCTTTAGTTTTTGTCTTCTAGTTAAGTTTTTTGTCAAGTTAGGTTTTTGGATCTGGTTATGCTTTAGTTTCATGTTTTTCTAGTTATGCATTCAAGACTTTCTTTTCTGCTCTAGCCATGTTTTGTTCTCTCCTGTCTTCAATCATCTTCATTCGGTTCACCTGCACCTAGCATTCAGTCTCCTCGTTTCACCTGGTTCTTGCTCCATATATACACATCTGTTCTTTTCATTCCTCGCGGAAACATTTTGGATCACCGTCTCTGTTCATGTCTGTCCTTTTTGATCATGCCAAGCCTGTTTTGCCAGCCTGCAAATGTCTGTTTTTGCCGTCACCCTCTGTAGTAAGTTTTTGTTAATTAAATCATTTCATTTACAGTCATGCTGCCTGCTCGTCTGCATTCCGGGGTCTTCCGCTATCCAAACCCTCACAATTCTGCTGATCGTAGTTTGCTTACGCAATACTGTTTGTCACAGGAACTGGACCTTTTGACAAGTGTTCCTCTTCTCTTCTAGGGTTGAATCAAGAGTATAAAAAGGACATCTAGTTTCTTCAGTTTCAATTTTCAATTCAATTTTCAGTTTATTTATATAGCGCCAATTCACAACACATGTCGTCTCAAGGCACTTCACAAAAGTCAGGTACATACATTCCAATTAATCTTAATCATTGAACAGTGCAGCCAGATTCTGTTATTTATTCAAATTGGATAAAAAGTTTTTCTATCTAAGGAAAGGAAACCCAGCAGATTGCATCCAGTCAGTGACTTGCAGCATTCACTCCTCCCGGATGAACATGTAGAGACAGTGGACAGTCACTGGCGTTGACTTTGCAGCAATCCCTCATACTGAGCATGCATGTAGCGACAGTGGAGAGGAAAAACTCCCTTTTAACAGGAAGAAACCTCCAGCAGAACCAGGCTCAGTGTGAGCGGCCATCTGCCACGACCGACTGGGAGTTAGAGAGAACAGAGCAGAGACACAAAGAGAACAAAGAAGCACTGATCCAGGAGTACTTTCTATGGGAAGGAAAAGGTAAATGTTAATGGATGTAGCTCCTTTAGTCGTTTCACCTAGAAAGAAGGAACAGATAAACTCTGAGCCAGTTTTCAAGTTTAGAGTTTCAAAGTTTTTTTTATTTGTTGTTTTAACAAGTTCAGTCCGGCAGAGTAACACTCAGAACTGTTGTCTGAGTCGAGTGCCAAGAAGAAGCCCGAAATAATATCCACTATAATGCTATTATATACACATTATATATATATATATATATTATATATATATATATATATATATATATATATATATATATATATATATCATATATATATATATTTATTTCGAACAACCGGAAACCAACTGTAAAATAAACTGGATGGTAAGTAGGGAATACTTAAGGTCAATACTAAAGAATAATAATTCAGCCTTACTGGGTTGGTGGAATGATCCGCCAGAGGGTGGTGCGGAGAGACCAAATAGTTGTTTACCCGTGAGACAGATGATGGTGGATAATGGTGTGCCAGGATGATAAGATGGTCCAGGGTTTTCAGCAGTGGGTGTAGTGGAAGGAGGAGGGTGGACAGGGTTCTTGAAGGGTGATCCAAGGAGCGAAGAATTCAGGAGGCTGCCAATCGGTGTGGTCCAGTGAAGTGCTGGAAATGAAAGGTTTGACTTGTGAGACATGAAACACAGGATGAATACGTAAGCTGGAAGGCAGACACAGACGAAGAGCAGAGGGGCTGATGACTGAGTCAATAGTGTAGGGGCCAATGAAACGAGGAGAAAGTTTTTTGGACATAGCCTTCAAAGGAATGTCTCGGGAGGACAACCAAACCTTTTGGCCAGGATGGTATATTGGAGCAGGCCGCCGTCTGCGGTCAGCGTACTTTTTGTTCTGGTCTGCTGTATGAAGGAGAGATCTGGTTGCATTTCCCCAGATCCGTTTACAACGGCGTATGTGGTGCTGAACGCATGCTACGCGAATGTCTTTCTCATCAGCGGGAAATAAGGGAGGTTGATAACCCAGGGAAATCTCAAAGGGTGAGAGGCCAGTTGCGGATGAGATTTGTGAATTTATAGCATATTCAACCCAAGGGAGAAAAACACACCAGTCAAGTAGTTTGGTTGTGGTTATGCATCTGAGAATGGACTCCATCTGTTGGTTCATGCGTTCTGTCTGTCCATTAGATTGGGGATGATAACCAGAAGTCAGGGAGGCCTTGGCTCCAAGAGCCAAACAAAACTGTTTCCAAACGCAAGAGATAAATTGAGGACCACGGTCTGACAAAATGTCCTGAGGTATGCCATGAAGGCGAAAAACATGCTAAACGAACAGCTGGGCTGTACGAAAGGCAGATGGGAGCTTTTTTAATGGTACAAGATGGCAGGACTTAGAAAAACAGTCAACAATGGTGAGAATGACAGTATTCCCTTTAGATATGGGTAAACCTGTAACAAAATCCAGAGCGATGTGAGACCAAGGGCGTTTGGGGGTACTGAGAGGCTGAAGTAAACCATAGGGGGGCTGGTTGCTCGATTTTTGTCTGGCACATACCGAACAAGCCTGCACATACTCAGAAACATCCTTGTGAAGAGATGGCCACCAAAATCATCTTGAAATGAGTGATATGGTTCTGCTAACCCCTGGGAGACCAGAAAATTTGGCTGTATGAAACCAGCGGATGAGCCTAAACCTAACAGAGGTTGGGACATACAGTACTTCCTGTTGGGAGGACCAGTACCAGGGTCTGGTTCGTTTTGTTGAGCATTGTCTATAAGGTCCTCTACCTCCCAAACTAAGGCTCCAAAGGTCCAATGGGACGGCACAATGGGTTCGGCCTCTTTCTCGGTGGAATCGGGTGAATGAAGCCAGGAAAGAGCATCCGGCTTGACGTTCTTGGAGCCAGGTCTGTAAGAAATGGAGAGATCAAAACGAGAGGAAAAACAATGACCGTGATTGGCAGGGGTTCAGTCTTTTGGCAGTAGGCCAGATTTCTGTGATCGGTCCATACTAAAATGGGATGCTTAGCCCCCTCCAGCCAATGTCTCCACTCTTCGAGAGCTAGCTTAATTGCTAGCAGTTCTCTGTCCCCCACATCGTAATTCCTCTCTGTGTTAGTGAGACGACGAGAAAATAAAGCACAAGGGTGGAGTTTTCCATCTGTGGCTGACTGTTGAGATAGTATGGCACCAACACCTGTATCTGAAGCGTCTACCTCCAAAATAAACTGTCTGGAAGAATCGGGATGAACTAGTATGGGTGTCTGAGAAAATCTCTCTTTTAATGCCTGAAAAGCTTTGTCAGCTTCAGGTGTCCAGGAAAACACGATGTTTGTGGAGGTCAAGGCGGTGAGTGGTGCGGCAATTAAACTAAAGTTCTTGATGAACCGTTGATAAAAGTTTGCAAACCTAAGTACCCGTTGTAGCTGCTTGCGGGAGTCTGGAACAGGCCACTCCAGTACTGCCTTGATCTTCTCAGGGTCCGAGCGAACCTGTCCACCCTCCAGGATGTAACCCAAAAATGTGACAAATGTTTTGTGGAATTCACATTTCTCAGCCTTTACAAACTGTTTATTTTCCAAAAGTCTTTGCAGAACAAGACGGACGTGACGGGTGTGTTCTTTAATGTCTTTAGAGTAGATCAGGATGTCATCCAGGTAGACAAAAACAAAAACATTCAAAAAATCCCTAAGTACGTCATTGATGAAAGACTGAAAACACTGTAGGTGCGTTACATAATCCAAAAGGCATAACCAGATATTTCTCAATTGCCTAACGGGGTTTTAAAAGCGGTCTTCCACTCATCCCCCTGGCGGATCCTAACTAAATGGTACGCGTTACGGAGATCTAACTTAGAAAAAATGGTTGAACCGTGAACTATTTCAAAAGCCGAGGACAGAAGAGGAAGTAGGTATTTGTTTTTAACTGTAATTTGGTTTAACCCCCTATAGTCGATACAAGGGCGTAGTGAGCCATCATTGTCCCCACAAAGAAAAACCCAGCTCTGAGTGGAGATGAAGAGGGGTGAATTAATCCTGTCACCAGAGACTCATTAATATAGTCCTCCATAACTTTTCTTTCTGGTCCTGAGATGTGGTAAAGCCTACTGGAAGGCAGGGGGGCACCGGGAAGCAAATCTATTGCACAGTCATAGGGTCTATGCGGGGGTAAAGACAAAGCTTTGGATTTACTGAAAACTAACCTGAGGTCATGGTACTCTGGAGGGACGTTAGAGAGATCGGACGTCTCGTTATCTGCAGGATCTGACTCAGAGGGGAGTGAAGCTAATGCTGACTGTAAACAAGAGAAATGACAGTTAGTGGACCAGGATTCTATTCGGCCTTCTGCCCAGTAAATGTGAGGGTTATGTTTCTTGAGCCAAGGAAAACCCAAAACGATTTAATTTAATGCGATGGGAAACATAAAAAAAAAGAACTCTCCTCCCTATGATTTCCCGAAAGGATTAAAGTCAACGGTTTGATTCTATGTGTGATTCGTGGTAATCTTTTCCCATCTAATGAAGAAAATGATTGAGGTGAGGGGAGTGGCTCAGTCTCAATCTGAGCTTCACAAACTAACCTCTGATCAATAAGGTTCTGGTCGCTACCGGAGTCAATAAGATTCTGAAAAGGACAGTGTGAAATTAATGCGGCAGGCAAACTAAGTCTGGGGGTAAGAGGACGGTCCGTCAGTCTCCCCTCACTTACTGACGGACCTGGCCTTTTGGTCCCGAAGGACGAATGGGGCAGTTAGCAAGAAGATGTACAGATGAGCCACAGTAAAAACACTGGTTTGATTGGCGGCGTCTCAGTCTTTCCTCAGGAGAAAGCTGATTTCGCCCGATCTGCATGGGTTCTATACCAGACTTATGTGAAACAGAAGTGGGGCGAATAGTTTCGGGAGTTGGGCTAGAGCGATGGGCCCAAACTGCGCCCTGTTCTAATCGGGATCTCTTTCTTTCTCTCATTCGGTTATCTAATCTGATGGCTGACTTGATTAACCCATTCAAGTTTTCAGGGCTCGTCGACAAATGCTAACTCATCCTTTAACGGATCATTTAAGGACTGGAAAAAGGCGGCTCTAAGAGCGCAGTCATTCCATCCAGAAGCTGCAGCGAGGGTGCGAAAATCAATGGAGAACTCAGCTACTGACTGGTTTCTCTGTTTAATAGACCATAATCCTCGAGCATTGGCGGTTAAGTCTTTTTCACTGGAGAAACCCTGTCGAAACTCCTCCTCAAGCTCAGAAAAGGTGCAACCAAAGTCCAAACAATTTGAAAAATGGGCCTCTGCCCATCTCAAGGCTTTTCCGGTTAGTAACCCTAGTACAAAAGAAATCTTAACTGAATCATGAGGAAAGGATTGTGAGGAGCGATTGAAAACTAGAGTGCATTGGAGAAGGAAACCCTTACAATCCTCTTTCTCACCGGAGAATTTTTCAGGATTCGGGGAAGTGACCTCACGTGAGTCCGGAAGTTGCTGGGAAACTGGAGAGGCTGAAAAGCCCTCTACTGCTGGGGTGGTGAAATTGCTCATGGTGTGCTGAAACATAAAGGCTAGTTGTTCGATCTGCTGATTGGTCTGTTTGTGCTGTTCAAAAAGAGAACAGAGGGAAGAGTCATGTGATATGATTTGGTGGTGTTGTTCAGATAGAGTTCTCCTGAACGCTTCTGCTGGGTCAGGTTGGCCAGAGTGTTCTGTCATATTATTTTGAACATATTTGACCCACATGCAGAAAGCAATTCAGGAGACCGAGTTCTTTTTCAGTAACGTATTTATTTACAGTGTAGTGAAATGGGCAGGGGAACTGGAACCGGGAAACCAACTGTAAAATAAACAGGATGGTAAGTAGGGAATACTTAAGGTCAATACTAAAGAATATTAATTCAGCCTTACTGGGTTGGTGGAATGATCCGCCAGAGGGTGGAGCAGAGAGACCAAATAGTTGTTTACCCGTGAGACAGATGATGGTGGATAATGGTGTGCCAGGATGATAAGATGGTCCAGGGTTTTCAGAAGTGGGTGTAGTGGAAGGAGGAGGGCGGACAGGGTTCTTGAAGGGTGATCCAAGGAGCGAAGAATTCAGGAGGCTGCCAACCGGTGTGGTCCAATGAAGTAACGAAAGGCTAGAGTCTTTGATCATGGAGCTGGATAGCTTCTATCAGAAGTGGTTAATCCAGGCAGAGTTCCACACAAAAGGCAAGGTCAGGTTCAGGTAATCCTGCAAAGTAAAAAAGTCAAATTACTTAAAGTTCAAGGCAAGAACAAGACAAGTTAATGTGGCTTGAGCTGTACCACTAAAGGACAACACTCTGGCAGTGAGTTGCTGGCAGCCTCCTCCTAATATAATCCTCAGCAGGTAATCAAAGGAATGATGAACACCCTTCACCTCTCCTCCAGGTTCCACGCCATCTAGGGGCTAAGCACAGTAAAAGCACCAAACAAACTGAAACACTTGGTTTTAGACCACAATAATTTATTAGTATGGTGTAGGGCCTCCTTTTGCGGCCAATACAGCGTCAATTCGTCTTGGGAATGACATATACAAGTCCTGCACAGTGGTCAGAGGGATTTTAAGCCATTCTTCTTGCAGGATAGTGGCCAGGTCACTACGTGATACTGGTGGAGGAAAACGTTTCCTGACTCGCTCCTCCAAAACACCCCAAAGTGGCTCAATAATATTTAGATCTGGTGACTGTGCAGGCCATGGGAGATCTTCAACTTCACTTTCATGTTCATCAAACCAATCTTTCACCAGTCTTGCTGTGTGTATTGGTGCATTGTCATCCTGATACACGGCACCGCTTTCAGGATACAATGTTTGAACCATTGGATGCACATGGTCCTCAAGAATGGTTTGGTAGTCCTTGGAAGTGACGCGCCCATCTAGCACAAGTATTGGGCCAAGGGAATGTCATGATATGGCAGCCCAAACCATCACTGATCCACCCCCATGAAACCTCCCACACTAAAATGACAGGTGTTTCAGTTTCATTGTCCAACCCCTGTATATATATAAAACTTTATAACTTTATAAGGAATTGCTTTGGGATTAGTTCAAATGCAATGAGATGCAAATGAAAAAGAAAAAAGTAGAAAGAAAGGGAAAGAGGTGTGGCAAAAAGTCTGAAGAGAGAGAAGAACTAAGAATAGAGGAGAGAAAAAAGGATATAGAGTATAGAATACCTGAGAAGTCTACTTCTACAATTGAAAATAGGAGAAAAACAGGGACAAACAACAAACACATATATAACAACATCACTGAAAAGTACATGGTACTAATTAATACAAGATGTATTTAGTGGGAACCGCAGTACAGAGTATGTCTGTATATTTGTGTATCTGTAAATACCTGAATCTAAACACGTGTGTGTATGTGTGATGTGTATGTGATGTGTATGTGTGAGTCCGCTTTTGTATTTAAGGTTTCTCCATAAAAATCCCCATGACCCGAGGTAGACACGGAAGGAGATCGGAGTCATAGACATACATGGCCCCCCAGAGCACGGGAGCCCTGTGAGGACCACTGCCAGGACAAAATGCCCCAGCGGTGGAAGAGCAGAGGAGAGAACCAGAGGAACCGACTAGCAGCAACAGTGAAGCTCCAGGGAGCTGCAGGAACAAGTCCACAGGCAACCAGCTAAGCCATGGACCCAGAGACCCGAGACCCAAGTGCACACCAACCCTTAGCAGAGGCCCGACAGAGCCAGAGGCCCCATTAAGCAACCCAGGACACACCTGAGCACCTAGCCCCAGACATCAAGAACCACCAACGCTCTGGTGGGAGAAGGCACCAGCCACCGGCAGGGAGTGTACCAGGGAAAAAATTGGCCCCACATTTGATGGGGGTCCTAAGATGATTCAGGAGAGGGGGCAGCCCAAAACCCAACCTGACAGAAATACAGGCACACAGAGTCACAATAACACATTCCCACCCTCATGAGTTGACATACAAATGATCACACCAATACACCCAACGTAAAGACACACAAGAATGGGCGTTGCACATTCACACTCCCTACACACAACACCAGGTCTAGGTACCAACACCCCAGAGAGGCAACCAGCCCCCGGACCCAGGAGGTGTTGTCCTTCATTCTGGGGTGCAAACAGGCAGACCATCCGAGCAACGAGTCCAGACTAAGGCTGGGCACTGCCCAAACTCCAACCCCCTGCCCCCTGCCCCCCGACCCCATCTAGAAAAAGGGACAAAAAAAAGTTCACCTGGTCCAAACAAGCCAGCCGACCAGAACCACCCTAGGACGAAACAGTCCCAACCCCTAATGAAATTCAATCTCAACCCCATGTACATCCCACCCCCCATGAACCCCAACATGAATTTCCCCACAGGGCCACCCCTAACCAGGACACAGATACAAAGCCCCCGAGCACAAATGCCATGAATCCCTTCCCCAAAGGTGTACACCCCCACAAGAGAGCTCCACCTCCCAAATCAGATTAAGACATCTACACAGTGCAAACACCACACACAGCCCCTGCTCCAATCACTCCCCACCGCATCCAGCCCCCCCACCACACAGTGCGGTGTAACATGTACAGTCCGCCCGTCCACGAGAGAAAAAAAAATGCACCCACTGCAGCCAGGTACCTGCACCTCGACCACCAAGGGCAGAGCACAACCCACAAGCCACCCCAGCACGGGTAGAAGACGCATTCCAACACTTCCCTCAGGAAACTGCCACCACAGCCCTGTGCCAGCCCGGGAGCCACAGCACCAACCCCACAAGAAATAAATTATAGCAATTAATCACAGGTGGAATGTAATTTGTTAAGTATTTTATTTTCTGAATTACACAAGTAATATTATATAAACTAAACTAATTAAACAATGATACAGTTTTACTGAAGGTGAGACAGACATACCATATGTATACAGTTATTAATAACTGTAATAGTACTGATAAAGTTCAGGATGAGGCTCTATGCTATATTTTAAACACCACAACTTTCCTTTCCACACACCCTTTCCTCTCAAAGCGTTTAATAGTAAGAACTGCATTAATCTCTCACATGTTCAGTGCAGAACAAAAGTCATTTATTACTTGTGGCAGGCAAAATTTTCTTAGAAGTGGAATGAAGGACTGAAAAGATGGCGGTAAAAGAGAACAGGTTCATAAAAGAAGGAACAATTTTAATGAAATGTTTCGAAAGCTCTTGGCATAATTAAAATAAATAAATGTGTTTCAGAATTTTACCATCTGAATAAGATTTAAAAATATCAACTTTATATTAGTTTCCCTTTTTTAAATGTAAAGAAATTAAGACAATGGAGCCTTAGGAGTAGAACACTTTGATGAGAATGTCACGTAATTTATGTAAATGACAAAAGAAGCACATTTATCTGGCCCATAGTAACCCCACACTGCAAACCCAGAGGCACCAAGCCAGCTGGCCAGGCCCCCCACCACAATAAAGGCACATCTTAAAGGGGACATATCATGCAAAATCCATTTTTTTAGCCCTTAAATACATTTTGTTGTGTACTTGGAGTCTGTGTGAGGGCAGAAAAGTTTAATTTAGTCTCTCCAGGTGCTGTGTAGATATCTTTATATTCTGTTTGGGTCATATTTTTCAGTCCGCTCAGTTTTCTGTGTCATCTGTTACGTTTTTCCAATGGTTAAGTCACAGTATTTGCTGCGGAACAGCCAAATAATGTGATGGACTTCCAGCTGATCAACTCGTTTATCCGCCATATTTATTTCTCACTGTGAGTTTGGAGTCCAAGCTCAAGTATGCCTACGTTGAAAAGGATACATTTGGTTTGGTTGTTGGGTGTATTAACCCACACAATTCATTACATCGTTCCCCTGCATCAGAACCTCTTCAAAGTGCCTGATTAAATTTTATTTTTCATGGAAATGTTCTCACATCAGTGGGGAAATTCTTATTTCTCCACTTCACGGACTAAGATTTAAAAATATCAACTTTATATTAGTTTCCTTTTTTTAAATGTAAGAAATTAAGACAATGGAGCCTTAGGAGTGGAACACTTTGATGAGAATGTCACGTAATTTCTGTAAATGACAAAAGAAGCACATTTATCTGGCCCATAGTAAACATTTCTGAGTTTAAGAAATAGTTTTAATAGCAAAAATTCAGATTATGTGTCATTATCGGCTTCAGCAAAATGTTTTTTCATCAGTCCTAAATCCTGCTTCTCCTTATCCTTCATTCAGCTTCTAACAAAAATAAAAACCAAGTAAAATTTAAATTTTTTTGTTTGATTCCCAATAAGTTACATTCAATCTAAATCCAGCCGAGACAGAGAACTGGTACAATACGTCTTATGTTAGTTTAATATTAAATTACTTATAAACTGTCTTATGGAATTTTGGGGTTGGGCTAAAGCCCCTAATGTTTTGAGACCCTAAAAACGCCCCAGGGATTAAGTATTTTTGTGCTGGTCCTTTGCGACGTTTAACCAGTCATTTGAAAAAAAGATTTAACATCTTCCAATTCTTAGTTTAAAACTTGAAGACAACTCTCAAAAACATGAGTAAGCGCCTTTAATTAGCTGTCCCTACAGAACCCCAAAACACTTGTTGTATAATTTGATCATTATATGAACCAACATTTAATTCTGCTTTCAGAAAAAGACTAATAACCATTTACTAATTTTTATGTTGTTTTAAGTTTTAAATTTGATTTCCAACAACTAAAAATATCCCCGCAAGCCTGCGATCTTACCACTGCACCATTAAGGGTGAAGCAGCCACGCCTGCGGTCACGCGCAAAGACAGCGACATCAACCGCGTGGAAAGAACACAAGCTCAGCTGGCACGAGGGAGTTAAGGTGAACGCATATCCCGAGCTGCACGCGTGTACTGGGATGAGTTGAAAAAGAAGGAGGTGCGGGAGCGTCGCCTCGCTCGCCGAAGCCGCGCGTAGTATGTGCGAGCTCTGAGAAAGAGGATGCTGGAACATGAAGCAGCAGCCGAGATGCGACTGGTCCAGCAGATCGGCACGGGTATGAAGATCCAGGGCGGCGGCGAGCACGTCGGTTGTAGCAAGGTGGGAGATGGCCAGGACAGCCAGGCTGTGTGCTTGCAATGTCAGGATGAAGTGGTGCGGGTCTGTCCGGGCAGCCCGCGCAGTCCCCGCCGCGCCTTCGCGACGCGCCTCTCCTCCGGATCCGCAGGTAAAAAAGACTGCCTGTGCAGCATCCGGGCTTATACATTTTGCATGTAATGTTTCTCCACCATTACCATTAATGAAAAGCTAAAGCGTGGGTTCAATAGTAGTGAGATACTTTTATCCAACTTAAATTTAGACACAAATTTAGTCCAAATAACAGGTACACTTATCTTTGAGTCTAGTATGTGTGTTCTCACTGAGCATTTTGCTGTGAGGTTATTCATTCAATATACAGGGGTTGGACAATGAAACTGAAACACTTGGTTTTAGACCACAATAATTTCTTAGTATGGTGTAGGGCCTCCTTTTGCGGCCAATACAGCGTCAATTCGTCTTGGGAATGACATATACAAGTCCTGCACAGTGGTCAGAGGGATTTTAAGCCATTCTTCTTGCAGGATAGTGGCCAGGTCACTACGTGATACTGGTGGAGGAAAACGTTTCCTGGCTCGCTCCTCCAAAACACCCCAAATTGGCTCAATAATATTTAGATCTGGTGACTGTGCAGGCCATGGGAGATGTTCAACTTCACTTTCATGTTCATCAAACCAATCTTTCACCAGTCTTGCTGTGTGTATTGGTGCATTGTCATCCTGATACACGGCACCGCCTTCAGGATACAATGTTTGAACCATTGGATGCACATGGTCCTCAAGAATGGTTTGGTAGTCCTTGGCAGTGGCGCGCCCATCTAGCACAAGTATTGGGTCAAGGGAATGCCATGATATGGCTGCCCAAACCATCACTGATCAACCCTTATGCTTCACTCTGGGCATGCAACAGTCTGGGTGGTACGCTTCTTTGGGGCTTCTCCACACCATAACTCTCCCGGATGTGAGGAAAACAGTAAAGGTGGACTCATCAGAGAACAATACATGTTTCACATTGTCCACAGCCCAAGATTTGCGCTCCTTGCACCATTGAAACCGACGTTTGGCATTGGCATGAGTGACCAAAGGTTTGGCTATAGCAGCCCGGCCGTGTATATTGACCCTGTGGAGCTCCCGACGGACAGTTCTGGTGGAAACAGGAGAGTTGAGGTGCACATTTAATTCTGCCGTGATTTGGGCAGCCGTGGTTTTATGTTTTTTGGGTACAATCCGGGTTAGCACCCGAACATCCCTTTCAGACAGCTTCCTCTTGCGTCCACAGTTAATCCTGTTGGATGTGGTTCGTCCTTCTTAGTGGTATGCTGACATTACCCTGGATACCGTGGCTCTTGATACATCACAAAGACTTGCTGTCTTGGTCACAGATGCGCCAGCAAGATGTGCACCAACAATTTGTCCTCTTTTGAAATCTGGTATGTCACCCATAATGTTGTGTGCATTTTAAATATTTTAAGCAAAACTGTGCTCTTACCCTGCTAATTGAACCTTCACACTCTGCTCTTACTGGTGCAATGTGCAATCAATGAAAACTGGCTACCAGGCTGGTCCAATTTAGCCATGAAACCTCCCACACTAAATTGACAGGTGTTTCAGATTTATTGTCCAACCCCTGTATGATAAATTATGGATGCTGTTCCGAAGCTGATAGGGTTTCTGGAGTCCACCTGCTGACTTCCAATAGCTTTGGAAATAAATTGCATCTGCAAGTTTATCTCAAAAAATGGAACAAAATGTAATTTCCCCACCTAAGAAATTATCCAGTCAGCGAAAAATGCAGTCCGAGTACTGCTGTTGATCTTTTTTGATGCAGCTGTTGGTGTAAGATTAGAGAATAAGAACAGAAAAGGTTTTTCTTCTTTTATATTTTCAATAAGCAGAAACATCACTGTTGATTTCTCTGATCCAAAGCAAAATGTTATGCAGTAATTCTCCTGTGGTCACTGACTGCACTCTAAACATTCCTGGGTTAAAACAAAACAAATTGAGTTATTGTGCTGACCTAGTCCAGGGTCAAATATTGGTCTGTCCAGCCCTAGGTGTTGGATTATGGGTTAAAATAAGTAATGTGTTGCCCATAAGGCAAAACTGTGAATGATGCAAAACTTTAAAACGGAGTGAACAACAGAAAGAACCAATGTGTGTCTTTAATTTGTAGCATGCCTTTAAAAAACATATTTAAAATCTTTTTTGCTGATCTTTTCAGCAAACAAACGTTGTGCCAACTTGTTTCATAAAACATGAAAGCATCAATTCCTGACCTTATCCAGACAAAAAATATTCACATGAATAAGTGAACCCTAATTATGACAGCAGCATGAATTTCAAAACAGACATTTCAATATAATTTTGTTTTGTTGTATAAAATGTAACATTAAAATTGAATGTTGATAATAGTACAGTTCAGGCGATTACTAACCTTTGCAGTCCTGTCAGTCCTATAATTTCCACAAATTTTCCTCCATTTACAGAATGGATTCAGCCTTGTTATTTGACACCTTTAAGGGAGAAGAGGGTAGAAATTGCTGAAGATAAATTAGATGAAACAGAAATGAAGATGATGAACTACAAGGACAATTGCCTGGGCAAACTTTGACTGATGAGGATAAAGGTGTGAATCGAGATGAGATTGAGGGCAGTGAGGGTAAAGGTACAGGGAGATTTACGTGAACTGTGTGATTTCTGCCCTCTTAGTTGTTACCATATGTTTGGTTAAAACTTTCCAGCAGCTGTTCCAACAGCATAAACCCAACATTTGGATTAAAGAAATAACTCTGCAGTTTTGTGAATGTGAGCAGCCTGAGGAAGTCCTTTTTGTGGTGAGACAGATTAATGATCACCACTGTCTCCCCTGATAGCGGGTGTTCCACATTAGGTCTGTAGTTTCCAGTGGAGGTCATTTTGATCATTGACCATGGAATAAATTAATGATGGAGTCATTCTGTTTATTCCTGTAAGCTAAAACCACACAATGAACAATGAATGTAAGATGGTGGTGTTGTGATTATGATTATGAATATATTAATATTATATGTAATATTAAAACTTTAATATTTTACTAAATAATAATTTGGTCTGTTAAGGGTTGTCCTGTGAATACCAGCCCAATAAGGCAGTGGCATTAGGACAAAATTGAAAGGGAGCCAAGCTCTGGCTTTATTGAACAGCACTCAGAATGAATTACCACAATTTCTTAAAATACAAGAATTTATTAACAAAAATAACTCAACTCAAAATCAAACATATTTCAATCAACAAACTCTTTACTATGCTAAAACAACCCATCTAAATTACCAAGCAAAATGACTTGAAATGATACGGAAGACTAATGGGCTATGTACAATATAAACAACTGAATCAAAGATAGTTGAAAACCATGACCGAAAGAATGATGCAACATTACCATGCAATGTTATTTATGTTTGAGAACCAAGGATTATCTTGAAGAATCTGGAAATGAAGTTAAGTTAGTCTTGGAACTAACTTAGGCAATAATTGGTATACCTTCAAACAACCATCCACAATGCAAGATCAGATAAAACATTATTTTAATAAAATAACATTTCAAAGAATGATTTTCTGAATAAAACCAACCTTCTAGATGACTAATTCTCAACAGTGTTTAATTAGCTGCCTTTATTTAGTAAAATAATATTTAAGGAAATATTATTTTGAATAAGACCCCTCTTTGAACCGACACCTTAACATGGTGGAGGGGTTTGAGTGCTCGAATGATCCTAGTCTGGGGCTTAAATGCCCCTGGTAGGGTCTCCCATGGCAAACAGGCTCTAGTTGACGGGTCAGACAAAGAGCGGTTTAAGGCACCTTCGTGAGGACCACAAAATCGAGGCACGTGACGTCGCCCGGTACGGCGGAGCCAGGGTCCCACGCTGGAGCCAGGCCTGGGGTCGGGACTCGTCGGAGAGTGCCTGGTGGCTGGGCTGCTCCTCGCGGAACCCGGCCGGGCCAAGCCCGAACGAGAGACACGAGGCCATCCCTCAGTGGGGTCACCACCTGCAGTGGGAACCATGAGGGACCGGTGCAAAGAGGATCGGGCATCGGACGAAGGTGCAGACCTCAGCGGCCTGATCTCCAGATGCTTAGGCTGGCTCTAGGGACAATGTTGCTGGGGGTGAAGGAGCCTGAGCTTGTGCGGGAGGTCGAGAGATATTGACTAGAAATAGTCGGGCTCGCATCCACGCACAGCGTGGGCTCTGGAACCTATCTCCTCGAGAGGTGTTGGACTCTCTTCTACTCTGGAGGGGCCTATGGGGAGAGGCGGCGGGCTGGGATGGGTTTGCTTGTTGCCCCCCAGCTCAGGTAGCTTGTGTTTGGGTTTACCCCAGTGGATGAGAGGGTCGCATCCCTGCGCCTTCGGGTTGGGGATAGATCTCTGTCGTTTCGGCCTACGGGCCCAGCGGTAGTGTGGAGAACCCGGCCCGTGGCATCCCTGTCGGGGGTGCTGGATAATGCCCCTCCCGGAGAGGCGTGATCGGGTGGAATGGCCTCCCCGATCTAATTCCGACTGGTGTTTCATTATTGGACTTCTGTGCTAGTCACGGGTTGTCCATAATGAACACCATGTTCAAGCATAACTGCGTTCATCAGTGCACTTGGCACCAGGACACCATAGGCAGGAGGTTGATGATCGACTCTGTTGTCATGTCATCAGACCTTCGGCCGCATGTTTTGGACACTCGGGTGAAGAGTGGGGCTGAGCTGCCCACTGATCACCACCTGGTGGTGAGTTGGATCCATTGGAAGAGCAGAAACCCAGACAGACTTGGCAGGCCCAAAAACATAGTGAGGGTCTGCTGGGAATGTCTGGCAGAGCCCGTGGCCAGGGATGTATTCAACTCGTACCTCCGGGAGAGCTTTGACCAGATTCAGGAGACATAGAGTCCGAGTGAGCCATGTTCTCCGCATCTATTCTCAATGTTGCTACCTGTAGCTGTGGCCATAAGGTCTGCGGTGCCTGTCGCGGCGGCAATCCCTGAACCCGGTGGTGGACACCGACAGTAAGGGATACCGTCAAGCTGAAGAAGGAGTCCTATCAGCTGAGGCCAAGCGTGCCGCGGCCTGGCCTGTGGCAGAGGCAAAAACTCAGGCCTGGGAGGAGTTCGGTGAGGCTATGGAGAAGGACTACCGGTTGGCCTTGAAGCGATTCTGGCAAACCATCCGGTGCCTCAGGAGGGGGAAGCAATGCTTCGCCAACACTGTTTACAGTATAGGTGGGGAGCTGCTGACCTCAACTGGGGACATTATCGGGCAGTGGAAGGAGTACCTCTAGGATTTCCTCAATCCTGCTGTCACGCATTCCCTGGTGGAAGCAGAGGCTGGGTACTCGGGGTTGGACTCTTTCATCACCCAGGCTTAAGTCAACGAGGTGGTTAAAAAGCTCCACGGTGGCAGGGCTTCGGGGGTGAATGAGTTCCGCCCTGAGTACTTCAAGTCTCTGGATGTTGGGGGCTGTCAGAATTGTTTAGAAAAATTAACACAGGTGTACCTCATGGCTCAGTTCTTAATTGACCTTTTTCATTTTACCTTTACATGATTTGCTATATTTGTGACCTGGTGTAGGTTTCCAGATGTTTGCTGATGATAGTGTTTTATATGCAGCTGTATTGCACCTGTTTCAACACAACCTTCTTGGTATTTAGAGTGTGTTGCAGTATGGTTTGATAAGTCATGTTTCACAAAGTCTTGGTGTCATTTTGGATTCTCATTTAAAATTTGACAAAACATATCAAAATGTACATCAACGATACAAAAGTGAAGTTGCATTCCTAATTAGAGAATTAGAGGAAAAATATTTTTAATATTTGTAGTAATTTTTGAGAGACTGTATCAATAAAAACCCTTTTGTTCTGCTTCTGACTTCTGTACTTTCTTCAGTTGCTGGTGGCATTTAGCTAAAAAGAACAATGTGAAGTATTCAACAGCAAAAAAAGTCAAATATCTTACAAAAGGAAGTAATTGCTCTTCTACAGATAAAGCAAGTATGTTTCATACTTCATAAGTGGCTTGAAACTGAGGCGGGTGTTTATTTTCTTCAGTGTGTTAATGCTTGAGCAAAATATTTTATTGCACTCTCACTGTTTACTCGGTGTTGTCTGCTTCCAGAAGATGGCTCATAACCATTAGTTTTAGAAATGAGGCCCATTCGGGGTCGCAGCTCTCCTTGTAGTGGCAGATATAATAACCTATTATGAACTTAACACTTCTGAATAAAGCAGTGAGTGGAGATGTTAATAAAATGATATCTAGAAAAAATGTCCAACAACAAATCCCCACGTATTGTTAATGAAGAAGCTGGTACAGCACAGCTATCTGCTTTTGGAAGTTAGAAAGGTACCAGTTTAAAACGGGTAGCCAATGAAAAAGAAACGAGCCATTGGGTCAAAAATAAAGAGTCTAACTTTTTTCACTTTTTTACCCTGTGGCTCTCTTTAGTGTTAATGAAGCTATTAAAACAGATTTTGATAGCCAACGTGATTTAAAAAAAAATCTTTAATAATAAGTCATATGTTGCTGGGTGTTAAATGTTTTCCATTTGAAACATGGACAAGACAATAGAACAGGTGACAGCAGATGTTATAGTCATATAACTTCTTTCGTAAGCCCTAATCCGTATTCCCCAAATGCTTTAAAGGTTAAGAATTATTTCCCTTATTATTTCTCGATGTTGTTCCGGGTGCTAACACTGCAGGATTATTTCTTGTAACCTTGCAGGTGCAGGAATTTTCTCATCCCTCTAGAGCAACACAGGCCTGCTTGCTTGGTAGTTGCTTGACATATTTGAAATTGCAAGACAAAAATATTTTCCCTAACCTTTGGATTGGAGAAACCTTTTTACCTTTTGTTACAAAAGCATTGATTGTAAAAACAACTCAGGCTTGTTTGTGCTGAATAAATGCATATGTTTTCTCTACTGTGAGTTAGATAACACACCACCTTATTTATGTGCCTCTGTCCTTGTCACAGACCGTGAACCCAGCAGCAGCAGCCACAATGTGTCTTCAGGAACTTTTTACAGCTGTGTGAGTCAGATCACAATCGGTAAGTAGGAGAGTAACTCAACTATTGTTTGGAAGAAGGAAATGCTTTTACTGTTTTAATGTTTGTGTGCACAGGATAGTTTTACAGTCTTGTAGGAAAAAGTGTTGCACAGAATGCTTTTTAAGCTTCCAAAACCAAAATGAGTTCCACAGCAGTGGTCATCAACTCACACAAAACATCAATTTCCCTTCAGACAGATTTACAATAACACTGAAGCTGTTTTCCAGTACAAAAAGCAAACACACCAATATTAGCCTAATGAAACAAGAGCTGTTATTTCCAGGTCTGATACTGAGTATGCTACAGCAATAAAGAATCATTATGCACAGCACACTCAATCTACTGTTATACTGTACAGGTTTTAGTCTGGATTTGCCCAGCATGGCAAATCTTGACTAAAACCAAGCTTGTTGTTTAAATCTTAAGCTCCAAATGGAGTTCAGTTTAACATTAAACGTATCAGATACAGAAGAAAATACTGACTATCCTGGTCTAAAAAATGTATAAGCTTTTTAGAGCTGTACTGAACATCCATCCATCCATTAACCACTTAGAAAATTATTTTAGTTTATAACTTCAACATTTATATTTTTGTGTGTGGGAGCCATATTGAATACATTTGTTGGGATTATTAATCTGACAATATTATTTAATATTTAATATCAATATTTTATCAAATAATATTTCGGTCTGTTAAGGGTTGTCCTGTGAATACCAGCCCAGTAAGGCAATGGTATTAGGACAAAATAGAAAGGTGTGAGACGAGCTCTGACATTATTGAACAGCATAAACTCTGCACACACATGGAATGAATTCACACAATTTCTTAAAATACAAGAATTTATTAACAAAAATAAGTCAACTCAAAGTCAAACATATTTCAATCAACAAACTCTTTACTATGCTAAAACAATCCAACTAAACTACCAAGCAGAATTAAAGAATAAGGAAGACTAATGGGCTATGTACAATATAAACAAGTTGATTAAAGATGATTGAAAATCATGACCAAAAGAGTGATGCAACATTACCATGCAATGGTATTTATGTCTGAGAACCAAGGATTATCTTGAAGAATCTGGGAATTAAGTTAAGTTAGTCTTGGAACCAACTTAGGCAATAATCAGCATACCTTTAGACAACCATTCACAATGCAAGATCAGATAAAATATTATTTTAATAAAATAATGTTTTAAAGAATGATCTGCTGAATAAAACCAACCTTCTGGATGACTAATTCTCAACGGTGTCTCATTAGCTGCCTTTATTTATTAAAATAATATTTAAATAAATATTATTAAGGGAATATTCGGAAAAGAGCCAAATCTTTCTGGAGAAATGGGGCTTAATGGTGTTTACTTAGTTATCAGATTTAGTAAAATAATGTTTAGGGACTATTATTCACTAGCTTGAAAACTAAACCTTTCTGTTAAATATTCTGTAGTGAGCACGTGTTCTTACCGGTTAGCAGTTGAGCTAACAAAAGAAGCTGATAGCGTAGCACCAGAATCACACACACACCTTTAAAAATACTGTAAATAAAAGGGTTAAAATGCATAAGCGCGGACGGCGCGTTATGAGCAATCTTCTGTGTTTAAAATCACCCTTTAAATAAAGTTTGTCTTAACTTAAAAAAACACACAAACACAGAACACAAACTGAGCACGTCTGCTAGCCTGCTAGCACCAAGATAGCTGAGTTCAACACAAACAAAACCAAAACTTCATAAAATGAAAAACGTTTAGATCATTTCGTTCTAAATCTTTCTCTGCCCAAACACCTAACCTCATGAACCGTGGTGAGGAAACGTTGTCCAAGGGGCAAAGTTTGAAGAAACGTCCACAGTCAACAAGTGGTTAGCTTTCAGCTAACCTGACCTCCGGAGCTGTGGCTTGAAAGACGGCTCGTTCTGTCCGTCAACCAGCTGTTCATTACCGTAACCACGGTGATATGGGCCGTTGTCCTTCCTTCAGATTCGGCTTGTAGAAACAGCTTCTCTACTGGGGACTTCTCTGCAACACAGTTTGCTTCTGCAGGGCCTCAGAGAGAAAGTAAGCAATGCTCATACCTTAATTTCCCCTCTTCATGAATGAAATCACCGGGTACACAAACAGTGCTTCACTCATACTTAACTTTGCATATGATCGCGTGATCTTATGACACTCTTGGATCCAGTTTGAAGAGTTTATGTCTTTTTGCCAGCAAAAGACATTAGCGAGCTGGGCCTCTCCTGACCGGTCCCACTAGAGGCCGTGTAGAAAGAGGTCGGTTTGTTGGAGAGGGGGGGCTCTTATTCAGACAGTGGCATCATGGGAAGTCTGCTGCTACCCCCCCTTTCCTCAGTTGCTGGAAGTCAGTTAAATGCAATTTATTTTGAAAACTCCAGAAAAGTGTATACTGGAGTTTTAATGTTGAAATCCATGGCTGTAGGTCCCAACACATTAGTGGGCATTGTTTTTCAGTGTTAAACTGGAAAATTGGAACTTGGAAGAGAGTGTACCACATATTTAAAACAATTTGAGAGAATCGTAGTATTAACATACAGGTCAATGATAAAAATGTAAACAATGAAGCATTATCCCGATAATATCTTCTATTACTGCTAAAACAATACAATGCAGAGATTATATTGATAAATGACCATATAAACATTTTATCCATGCTATATATTTACCATATTGATAAGAACTTCACCACCTGCGAAACTGATCAAAAGCTAGTCACATAGAATATTATCCCTTTTTTGCTGCTTAAAGAGCAACACAAGTGTAACAAGTTGATATTAGCTGATTAATTAGTTAATTAGGCAGCCTATCTGCTCTGGCACCCAGGCAGAGTGCAACGGCCAACTGTAGCATCCTCTTATAGCCACCTGACTGGCAGTGCACAAACACATGTGGGGATAGGGAACATTTAAGCGGTTTTGAAACTCTCTAATTAATAACTTGGTATACATTAGGTCCGGTAACCATTGCAAGTGCAATTAGCACCTAAATCTGTATTGCTGTCAAGTGACTGCCTTGTGGCAAGATGAAAGTCAGTCAGTCATTTTCTACCGCTTATTCCATAGTGGGTCACGGGGGAGCTGGTGCCTATCTCCAGCAGTCCATGGGCGATAGGCGGGGTTCACCCTGGATAGGTCGCCAGTCCATCACAGGGCAACACACAAACAACTATGCACACACTCATTCATACACCTAAGGGCAATTTAGAGTGACCAATTAACCTAACAGGCATGTCTTTGGACTGTGGGAGGAAGGCGGAGTACCCGGAGAAACCCACGCATGCACGGGGTGAACATGCAAACTCCATGCAGAAAGACCCCCGGCCGGGAATCAAACCCAAGACCTTCTTGCTTCAAGGCAACAGTGCTACCAACTGCTCCACCATGCAGCCCTCAAGATGAAAGTCTGTTTGGAAAATCTACAAACATTTATTTCTCCTGACTGGAACCTAGCTTGTGCTCATGGACATTTTTGCATTACTTTTCAGCTTCTGATTTTGTTTGACAGCACTGCTAATACTTTCCATACTGCTGGCATATTCTTGAACTCAACTACTTTAGTTAGTGCTACTGGAATCACACAAGTACAAGTACATGTTTCAGTGTGTAATTAAGAAATCCAAAAAATATCTAGTAGTAGTTGCAGTTTGGTTAAAAGACACACTCAGGTTCAGATGCAGGATTTCCTCTATTCTCTCTGTATTGAATTTTTCATTAAAGTCTAATGAGGTGCTGAAGGAGGGCTTTGGACCTTTTGAACCTCACTCTGTTGGGTTTTCAAAGGGAACAATCTACAGCCTGTTCTCTGACATCAAAAAGAACCGTCAGTGATTTAAAAGCCGTGGGTTTTGTCTTTGAGGAAAGACCATGTCAGGATCACTGTAGGTTCTTAAAAGTTCTAATCGATTAAAAAAAAACAACAACTTTTACATAAATTACAAAAAAACTGTTTGACTTAGAGGCTGAACTTCTGGCTTTGTAAAACATACTTCAGTCATCTTTGCTCTAGTACCCCTAAATAAAATCCAGGGCAACTACTTACCTATAAAAGTGCACTTAGTAAAAAGGGTCCACTTATTTAATGTTATCCCAATATCCCAAGCTCTGAATATATTATAGGGAACCTTTCTATAAATCATCTGAACATTATGAATTTAATATTTTATTAAATAATAATTCGGTCTGTTAAGTGTTGTTTGGTGAATACCAGCCCAATAAGGCAGTGGTATTAGGACAATAGTGAAAAGGATGAGCTAAGCTCTGGCTTTATTGAACGGCAAAACTCTGCACACACACAGAATGAATTCCCACAATTACTTAAAATACAAGAATTTATTGACAAAAATAAGTCAACTCCAACTCTATTATATTTCAGTCAATTAACTTTTTACTATACTAGAACAATCCAACTAAACTACCAAGCAGAATGAAAGAATAAGGAAGACCAACTATGTACAATATAAACAAGTGCCTCAAAGATTGTTGAAAACTATGAAAGAATGAGACAACATTACCATGCAATGTTATTTATGTTTGAGAAGGCAATAATTGGTATACCTTCAAACAACCATTCACAATGCGAGACCAGATAAAACATTATTTTATTAAAATATTTTTTTAAGGAATTACTTGCTGAATAAAACTAGCCTTCTGGATGACTAATTCTCAGTGGTGTTTAATTAGCTGCCTTTATTAATTACAATAATATTTAAGGAGATATTATTAAGGAAATATTAAAATATTATTTAAGGAAATATTATTTGAATAAGAACCAAACCTTTCTGGATAAATGAGTCTTAATGGTGTTTAACAAAGCCTGCGGGCTCATAAGATGACGTCATAAGTCACGTGTTAGCCATTAGCTGTTGAAGCTAAGGAAAAAACACTTATAGCTTTTAGCTATACTTTAAAAACACAACACAGAACACATCAGTAGCCGTGCAGCTAATCTGCTAGCACTTAGCTGAGTTTTCTCAACACAAACAAGAACCAAACGTCATGGAACAAACATTATTTTGGTTTTTAACTCTACACTAGTCTTCATTGCCCAAACACTACCTCTTACGTGAACCGTGCTGAGGAAAAGGTTTCTGGGCGATGAGATGAGGGAGGTCCGGTCATCCACGTGTGGACTAAAAGGGACTAGTGTTGCAGCTAATCTCAGTAGCTGTAAGGGGTCGGCTTTTAACTGGCCCGGCTGAAATGTGTGACGAAGGCAAGTTTGGCTCCTTCAGTTGGGGTAGCTCCCGCTATCTGGATGTGCACGCAGGAATGCATGCGATGCAGTCCCAGTGGCGGTCCAGGCCGTGGGGGGAAACCTGCTTTAATTAGGGCTGCTTCTGGAGGCCTCAGAAGAAAAGTCAAGCCACGCTTGTCTTATTACACCCTTTTTAGGAATGAATGCCGGATACGCGAACAGCAAAATCATTCCTTAACCTGGTTGCATACAATCGCCGTGATCGTAGTCTCTTTTGTATCCAAGTTGAAGAGTCATGTCTGCTTGTTGGCAAGCAGAGATTCGTACGTCATGCTTCTCCTGTCCGGTTTCCGTCTGAGACCCGCATGGAAAGAGGCCGCCATGTTGGAGCACGGTGTTTTTGTTCAGCTTTGACTCCTCCTCTTCCAGGGCTGAAGTGTGACACTGAAATGTGTGGAAGTTCATACTGGCCTTTGTTTATGTATAGTTCAGAGTCTAAATTCATCCATATTTACTTCATGTTCATTCATGGCTGGGTCCCAACACTATCAACACATGATTGTCCACCAAAACTGAGAGGCCAGGCAAGGAGAGCGTTAATCAGAGAAGCAGTCAAGATCACCATGTTAATTTTGGGGGAACTGCAAAAATGCACTGCTCAGGTGGGAGAGCAGTCAAAGAAGGTGCCCTGGTCTGATGAGACCAAAATAGAATTTTCTGGCCTACTTTCAAAAGTCAATGTGTAGGGGAAAACCTACACACACACATCACCCTGAACACACCATTCTACAGTGAAACACAGTGGTGGCAGCTTCACGAAGCAGAGACAGAGAAGATGATCAGAGTCGAAGGGAATATTTAAAACTTGGGACCATTTTGCAAAGAAGAATGAGTAAAACTTCCAGTTTTTACATGTTTAAAGTAAACATGTAACATATTTAAAGCTAAACTCAGTTGTCCAAAGTACTCTCTTGTCTCTGAATAGGATTGCATGCCACAAAGAATGGATTTGAATGCTTTTGGAAAGCACTTCAGTTAAACAGCATGAAAAACATTTTGTGAAAAAAAAAATATGAGAAATTGTTGGGTTTTTTTTGGCTTGGTACTGTATGTGTTATAGAAAGCATTGAGAGAGCTCGCATTGAGCACACACTGTACAGTATGACCCTAAGTATCATATTAAACATCAGGTATGGAGCGCTACTGTATCTCTCCATCTGCCAAACAGACGTCCCCCCTCGGTAGTCCTGTGTAGCTCAGTTCAGACCTGTTACAGCAGGGTGCACGGGGCGCCCCAGATACCTGCACCTGTGTTTGGTTTGTTTGGCTCTGAGGATGTGAGGAAGTGGAGGAGCTAACGTATCTGGGCCTCGCTCTCCTTGGAGCCATGAGGGCACTTTCTTTCCTGATGACACAGATATTGCTTAGAACACAACATGTCCACGCTTTGCAAGTTTTGGAGGTCATTCCGATACATGCCAGGTGTAGATTACAGCTGTGCCTCCTGCCTCACTGGCATTTCCGGTGACTTTTATGCAGTTGATTTTTTTGTTTTTGTTTTTTTTTACAACCAGTGACTTGAACTGATCATTAAAAAAATCAAATCATAATTAAATCAAAGGCTGCTTTACACATACATTGTACAATGCCTAAGCCACATTGTTGCAACTGTTATCACAATCCCAAGTATGTGTTCTGTGAGAGATATTTGTTAATAAAATTTAATAAAATAAAATTGAAAATTTGTACACAATTTTATTACTTTTCAGACTTTCAAACTGTACCTTTACATGTGCCAGTTAATGCACCTCCAGCTGCTTCAAAGCTGCACTCAAATGCAGGATTCAGACACTTTTTGTCATGTCAAAAATTCCATACTTTAGTCTCAATTTTCCAAGATCAAAGTCCTGTTTTGGACAGGTTTTAAAGTTTCAATTCAAAAGTGCACTATGGTTTTATAGAGTAAAGGAATCCTATTTTGTCATTTGATACTAATATTCACTATCACATATTTTCACACAGGGCTGGATTGAAATGTAGAAGATGGATGGATGGATGGATGGAAACAACTTTTATAATATATCCAACCATCCCTGCTCTTTGATCTCCTTTAAACAGAAGACGGTTATGACAACCCTTTTCAGTTTTCCGACAATGAGTTCATGATGTCATGTGCTCAACCAGGGAGCAAATACAAGTTTTAACCCAAAACCTTCAGGTTTCTGCTAGAAAGCTAAAATTAAAGGAAGATCAGAGTTCAAGTCCTAGTATACAACCAAATGAACAAAGGAACAGCATCACTGAAAGAAAACAAAGGTTTCTGACTGTTATACTTACAGTTCAGGACTAAATTTAACTGTGAGGTTACCTGACAAAGGTTGTAGACAATAGATGTTCTCATAATCTGATAGATTTGAGGAACTTCTACAATCCAAAGAAGCCAAGTCAAGGTGTAGGATGCTCATAGACTTGTACCAAAGAAGATGAAATTAGGTGATTGACTCAAAAGGTGCTTCAAAATTATAAGGGTGTGCACACAAATGCAACTGGATTACTGCATCTTTCCTTCTATATTTTCCCTCTTAACAACTTTGATTTTAACTTGAACTGTGCGCCACATTAAAAGTGATTTACCATTGTCTCATTTTTTGACTTAAAAATCTCAAAGAATGTCAGAAGGACTATGCAGACTTTTGAGATCCACTGAATGTGACCCACATGTCACTCCTTGGAGGATCACCCTGTGTCAGGATGTGGTTTACGGGTGGACCCCAGAATGCAGACAGGCATACAGGCAGGCAGAGTTGTGGCGAGTTAAGGTTTTATTTTCCCAAAGATAAACTCACAACAAGCAGGTTGTAGCAAAGGCAGGCGTGATACATGGGCAGGTCTTGCAAACAGGAAAGGATATGGACAGACTTGGCAAAACAGGTTTGGCATGACAACAGTACTGGCATGAACCAAGCACAGTGAATGTTTCCACAAGTGTAAGCAAAACAGCAGAGTATATATGGGCATGACACAGAGAATTGCTTTGCATTAAACAAGTGGACCAGATGAAGCTAATTACAGGCTGTGGCAGGACTGAACACAAAACATGGCTGGAACTAAACAAGGACACAATCAAACCTGAGACACATATTATAGACAGAATATAACCTAAAATGCACTATGAACAGAATACAATAATCATAAGAAACTAAGCCCAAGGAAAGATCTAAAGCAAAACCTGGAAAACATAATGATCAGAAACAAGATCCAACACAACTTCGAGAACATAATCAGAATCATACAAAGCAAAAACTCAAACACCCTCAAATTATGACACCCTGTATTAAATGTAGAGTGCAAGAGGTGATCTGAGAGGCTAGGTGCCTACCAGGTATCTCACATTTCTATTGATTGGGAACTGTGCATTTGTTATAAAATATGCTGGGCTTTCCGTTTTGCAGGACACCAGGAAGTATGTAACAATATCCCAAGATTTGAAAATCCCTGTTCAATCCATCGTCTGAAATTGGATAAAGTATGGCACAAATGCAAACCTATCAACACATGGGCGTTTACCTAAATTGACAGGTCAGACAAAGAGAAGCAGCCAAGAGGCCAACGATAACTAGGGAGGAGCTGCTCAGGTGGATAGTCAGTCTTGAACTTTACAAAACAGGCATTTTTTTTGAGTGGCAAGAGCAAAGATATTATTGACAAAAAGTCATAAGATATCCTGCGCACAGTTTGCTACCTACCGTGTAGGTGACACAACAAATATAGGAGCTCTGGCAATATTGAAAGAAAGCTGAACATTTTGGCCTACATACGAAAGGCTATTGTGGAGGAAAACTTACACTGCACATCAGACGATGGCAGGATCTTGCTGCAGGGGTGCTTTTTTTCAGCAAGGACGGAGAAGCTTGTCAGGACTGCAAACGACCTCAGTTTGTGTCGAAAGGTCACCTTTCAGTAGGAAAACAACTCAAAACGTAGTCAGAGCTACAATAGAATGGCTTAGATCAAAGTAAATTCATGTTTGTGTTCATGAATGGATCAGTCAAAATCCAATTCAATTCTATGTCAAGATATCAAATATTACAGTAGTTACATGCGGTTATGGAGAGATACAAATGGCATGACACAATTTTTTTGTTTTAATTTGAAAATAATACTTAAACTGTGTAAACCTCTGTTTCATATTATGCAGTGTCCTGTGTTGGTCAATCACATAAAATTCAAATAAAATACATAGAAATTGGTGGTTGTAATAAACTACTGTATCAAAACATTTCAGTGGGTATGAATCGGAATCAGCTTTATTTGGAACCTCTGTCTCATACATACAAGTATACATCTCCTATTTTGCATTGGACAGTATTTCAGGTTACATCACAACTAAATGGTAACACGTCTGTGGCATCTGTGAAGCCAAAATACAGTTTAAATCAAAAAACTTCAGTTTTAATTACTCTTAAAGGAGCAGTGCGTAAGATTTAGCACCATCTAGAGGTGAACTTTCAAATAGCTTATTTTAACTCACTGCAATATCTAAGCTTAAATAAGAAACTGATATTCATTTGAAAAAAACATTAACGGGTTACTTGGGTCTTGTGTTTGGTTTGTCCTTTCAGGGGTGCTGTAAAACATTGGTGATGCACAATAAAGTGCAGATTCAGTGTAATAGAAGCCACTGCGTCCTTAGATCTGAGTTACCAAAACACCAGGATTATCATTCTCATGTTAATTAAAACAAATACATTTATCATGGTATTCATAGCATATTAAACAAATAAGCGTTAAAGGTTTTAAAATCCCCCATCATTTTCTGTTATTGGCCTTTAATGTTACTGATAGTAGGAAAAAAAATTGCCTTTAGAAAAAACGTTTTCAAAGCCAATTGTAAGCTTTATTTATATCAAGATGTAATTAAGGTTTATTATTCTAAGATCGAAACATGTTTGTGTTTACATTTAGTTTATTAGATAAGTTGTATTTGAGATATTTTGTCAATTCTGGGCTTCCGTGTTTTTATACAGGAAGTTTTGTCATGTTAAGGAATGGAAATAAAGAAAACGGCAGTTACGACTGAGCCATACGGTTGTTTTACCATTGAGATAAGACATCTCGACAAGTTAAAACAGTGTCCTCTCTTTATTTCGTAACTGAAGATAAGTAGAAGAAATATGAACAACGAAAGAAAAGTAACAGTTTTGATCCTAGATTAAGTAAAACAACATCCTGCTCTGTCGGCGAGGTTACTCTGGCAAGTGGTAGGAATTGACATGTGGAATCCAAGAGAAACGGAACTTGTGCATCTCAGCGTTTGTAAAGACTTCGACAACAAGGTTATTCTGGTCTAAATAAGATGGCTTTTTATGTGACAGCATGTATTGCTTTCTGTCATAGACTGAATTAATGGACACTTGAGTTGAGTAACTGGAGAAAGTCATCCATCATGGCAGACGGCGTGCGTGTTTCAAGACCTAGAGCAAGAAGCTGCAGTTCTAAAGATGGCCACAAGAGGGCTTCAAAGTACACTGAGAAGGGTCTGGAGGAACTGCTTTCCAGGAGTATAGGAGTATAAACGTAAGGCGATCAAAGTTATCATAGCTGACGTCCAAGACGAAAAGAATCAAATAATTTATGAAATGTGATGAAAGTCCAGATGTTGTTGAAGAGCATTTAAATGAGTGCACCGGACTTTTGACTGAGTTTATGAACGCAAATGAAGAAGTTTTGTTGTTTTTGCCTGAAGATGAAAAGGATGGTGATCAGATGTTTTGGTTCAACCGTAAGAAGAACAATATATGTAGCTTCATTACGGAGGTTGAGAATTGGATCACTGCAATGAGAAAGCAAAACGAAGATGCTGTGGGCCCAGACGACAGCCTGTCTGTTACAGGAGCTCAACCAAAGAAGAAGTCTAGTTAACATTTGAGTTGATCTGCTGTCAGCAGCTGTTCATCAAGGTCATCCAGAGTTTCATTTGCATCATCTGTGAGACAAAGGGAGCAAATAAAAAACATGCTGGTCTTCTTGCCCGTGCTAAGTTTTTGAAACAAAGACAGGAACTAGAAGATGGCAAGTTGAAGGCGAAAAGAGAGCAAATGGAGATTGAAGCTGCCATTGCTGCTTCCACAGCCAAAATTAAAGTGCTTGAGGATTTTGAATATGAAGATTCCACTAATCTAGCTGTGGTTTATCCTGAAGCAAGCCTACTGGAGAATCACCAAACAGACAGCTGTGAGCAAGGTGCAAGTAATGAACCCAGGCTGAACATATGTGGCAATGTAGTGGGACATGGAAATATCTTGAGACAACCTGAGTACAGTGGTGATACAGTCGACTTGTATGAAGTCATGATGAAGCAAAACACCATTACTGAGATGTTGGTTAAATAACATAAGCTGTCACATCTACCACCAAGAGACGTTCCAGTTTTTAGTGGGGATCCACTTGAGTTCAAGCCCTTTATAAAAGCTTTCGATCACACAATTCATGAGAAATCAGATAGCGATAGTGATCGACTATATTACCTTGAACAATTCACATAAGTTGCCAGCATATGAATCCCCAGCAAGGTTATCAGGAAGCAAGAAAATTGCTGACTTATCACTATGGTAACGAGGTAAAAATTGCAACAGAACAAAGAACAAAGCGTTCAACTGGCCACACAATAAACAAGATGATGTCAAGTCTCTTCAAAGCTATTCTCTCTTTTTAACTGGTTGCAACAATGCAATGCAAGAGATTAGCCATCTCCAGGATATAGAGCATCCAAAAAATCTCAGGACTATTGTCTCCAAGATGCCTTATAAACTAAAAGAAATGTGGAGAGTCGCTGCTTATGACATTCAAGAAAAATATAGAAGAAGAGCTAAATTTGCTGACCTTGCTAGTTTCATAGATAGGCAAGCCAAAATAGCTAATGATCCTGTGTTTGGAGATATTAAGGAAGCCGAAGATAAAAGTAAGCTTGATGTGAGTAAGAGGAAGTAACTTCGCTACAAATGTTGTGCCTGCATCAACTGGTCATACTTCAGAAAGGCAAGAAGTTTCTGCTCATAATGTTGATGGAGCATTTCAGAAGCCATGTTTATTCTGTGATAAACAGCATACACTATCAGACTGCAATAAGATCAGAAGTCAGCCACACAAAGAGAAGCTGGACTATCTGAAAGGAAAAGGACTATGTTTTGCTTGTTTGACACAAGGACATTTAACTAAAGATAGCAAAAAACGAGCTTCGTGTGAGCTGTGCCTCCAAAGACATCCAACTATGCTTCATATGTCGCAGGAAAATGAGAATAAGCAAGTAAGTAGTCAAAGCATCAATGAAGGCAACCCCACCAGTGAATCATCACATGTGTCAGGAGGAACTTGTGGTGCTACTGGGGCTGGGAAAGACACTTGTGTCCTGTCAATTGTGGCTGTTTGTGTTAAACTCAAGAAAGGCAACAAGCTCATAGACACTTATGCATTTATGGATAATGGAAGTCAAGCTACTGTCTGCTCGTTGAAGTTGATGAGACAGCTTGGTGTAGAGGGACAGAAAACTCAGATTTTACTTCGTACAATGGGTCAAGAGAAATTAGTACCAAGCTATCATGCCTCAGGACTAGAAGTGTGTGGGTTGAAAGAGAGTGTCTATATTGACCTTCCTGGTGTTTATACCCACTCTCCACATCCCAGTGTCCAAAGACAGTATTCCATTGCAGGAAGATTTGGAAAGATGGCAACATCTGCATGGAATCGAGCTTCCTCACATAGATGCATGTGTTGGGCTTTTGATAGGCTGTGATGTCTATCAAGCTATGGAGCCATGGGAAATCATTCACAGTGAAGAGGGTGGTCCATATGCAGTGAGAACCATATTGGGATGGGTTGTTAATGGTCCTCTCCAAGAAAATGTCTGCACAAGTTCACCAGGTGATACAGTGAATGCTTCTGTAAATCGCGTCTCGATTGTTACTATTGAGGACCTGCTGATGCAGCAGTTCAATCATGACTTCCCAGAGAAGGCTAGTGAGGAAAAACATGAAATGTCAAGAGAATATGTTCAGTTCATGGAGTCTGTTAATAAACAGTGGAAAAGATTGATGGGCATTATTCTATTGGCCTCCCCCTAAGAAACACAGCCACTCAGTTTACGAACAATAGGAGCTTGGTTGCCCAAAGAGCAGAAATTTTGAAAACGAAACTTCTCAAGAATTATGATTTTCATAGAGAGTACACGAGCTTCATGTCTGATTTAGTGAGTAAAGGCTACGCAGTTAAGCTGGAAAATGAACACGCTGCTTCTGAAAACAAAAGGGTTTGGTACATACCCCATCACGGAGTATACCATCCACAGAAGAAGAAACTCAGAGTAGTTTTTGACTGTGCAGCGTCATATCAAGGTGTATCACTGAACAGGGAATTGTTGCAAGGCCCAGATTTGGCAAATTCCATTATTGGAGTCTTGACACACTTCCGACATGATTACGTTGCCCTAATGTCAGATATAGAGGCTATGTATCACCAAGTGAGAGTGTCACCTGATCATAGTGATTTGCTGCGGTTCCTTTGGTGGCCAGAAGGAGACCTGACTAAACCTCTACAAGACGACAAAATGGTGGTGCATTTGTTTGGGGCCACATCCTCCCCCACCTGTGCCAATTTTGCCCTGAAGAAAGTAGCTACAGATGCTGAGACAAAGGGGCACCAGCTGCGGTTCATGCAGTTATGAATAATTTTATGTTGATGATTGCCTGCTGTCTGTGTCAGATGAAGGCCAAGCCTGTGAGATGGTTACAAATTTAACAGCCATTTTAAGAGTTGGTGGAAGATTACACCAGTCCTCGCTGCCTACAGATGCTAAACACCCTGTGATTCTTCCTAGAAATTGTCATGTTTCCACATTAGTTGTCAGACACATACATCAAGAGACTGGACACAGTGGACAAAACTATACATTGTCAAGACTGAGAGAAAGGTTTTGGATTCCACAAGCTGATTCAGTTATCAGAAAAATACAGTCTAAGTGTGTGGTGTGCAAAATAATCTCAGCAAAACCTGGAGAGCAAAGAATGGCTAACTTGCCACCAGATCGGTTGACACCTGACAAGCCTCCCTTTACAAATGTAGGCCTAGACTATTTTGGACCATTTGATGTGAAGTGTGGAGGGAGTACAGTCAAGTGCTATGGTGTGTTATTCACATGTCTGTCTATTAGAGCCATACACATAGAAGTTGCTCATTCACTTGAGACAGACTCATGTATCAATGCATTTAGAAGATTTGTTGCACGAAGAGGCTAGGTGTCCGTCATGAGGTCAGACAATGGTATAAACTTGGTGGGAGCTGAGCGAGAGATGCGAGAAGCAATGTAAGATTGGAATCGCTCGAAAATCTCAGATGTGCTTCTGCAGAAGAATATAACTTGGATTTTTAATCCACCAACAGGGTTGCATTTTGGAGGCGTCTGGGAAAGAATGATCCGTTCTGTGCAAAGAGTTCTCCATCAAGTTTTGAAGCAACAGCTTCTTGATGACGAGCGCCTTCAGACTCTGTTTTGTGTAGTGGAAGCTATTGTTAACAGAAGACCAATAACACGAGTGTCAACTGACCAGAATAATGTAGAAGCACTAACTCCAAACCACTTGCTTCTTCTGAAGTCACAACCAGTTCTGCCTCCTGGATTGTTCCAGAAGGAGGATTTGTATACAAAACGGAGATGGAAACAAGTGCAGTACCTTTCTGCCATCTTTTGGAAGCGTTGGACAAAAGAATATTTGCCCCTTCTACAAGAGAGACAGAAATGGACAGTGACGAGATAGAATCTGAAACCAGGAGCTGTTGTTCTCATAGTGGATGAAACATCGCCAAGAACCTCTTGGTTGATGGGAAAAGTTGAAAAGACTGTTTCAGATTCACATGGACTTGTTAGATGTGTTTTTGTCAAAACTAAAAGCAGTGTCTAAGAAAGACCTGTGGATAAGTTATGTTTATTGTTAGAAATGGATGTTTAAAGGTTGAATGCTTAAACAGCTTGTATTGTGGTAAACAGATTTAGGTTTGAGAAACCGGTGTTCTCAGTATAGTAGATTAAGAAACATACAATGTTGGGTTTCAATTGAGTTATAAATGATGCTTTCTTAGTTGGTAATTGTTATTTCATGTTAATAACAATTAGGGGCCGGAATGTAAGCTTTATTTATATCAAGATGTAATTAAGGTTTATTATTCTAAGATCGAAACATGTTTGTGTTTACATTTAGTTTATTAGATAAGTTGTATTTGAGATATTGTGTCAATTCTGGGCTTCCGTGTGTTTATACAGGAAGTTTTGTCATGTTAAGGAGCGGAAATAAAGAAAACGGCAGTTACGACTGAGCCATACGGTTGTTTTACCGTTGGTGACCATAAAATGGAGATAAGCCGTCTCAACGCGTTAAAACAGTGTCCTCACTTTATTTTGTAACTGAAGATAAGTAGAAGAAATATGAACAACGAAAGAAAAGTAACAGTTTCGATCCTACACAAATGAATTCAGTTTCAAACCATTTCAATTTAGTGAAATAAATTTTCAAACCAATGCATTTGATTTCAAATTACGCAAATACAAATTCAGTCTGAGCAATTCAAATTCAGTTTCTGATGGCACAAGTTTCTGCACACGTTGTGTTGCCTAAGGCCGAACAATTCAATTTTCATTTCATTTCCTTTTATGTCATAAAAGGAAGCATTGTGTTTGAGGTGTTCCCTTAAATGCATCTAGAGGTGTGCCTCCAATTAACTCCAAGTATTCAAATTAACCTGTCAAAGCTTATAAAGCCACAACATCTTCATCCAGGGTTTATCCAAGTGTTTAAAGCCACAATAATTTTGGTGAAGGTAAACTTCTGAATTTTGAAGAAAGTATTAAAACATTAGTTCTCTCAGTATTCTGGCATCTAGCAATGTTAAATGATTCTGGTACACTTCAGTCTCTAAAAGACAACACTGAAGTGGCTGGCAGCAGACATCTCAGCTGCACTGGACCACCAGTCTGTAAGAGACCTTGTAAAACTAAAAGGTAAAGCCTGCAGAGGGGAAATGGAAGACCAGATGCAAGTCGAGCTGGATCAGCAGTCTTCAGGTCTTCCTAAAGCAAAGAGAGCAACAGATAGTATGGCTTGCAAAGGTAAGCAGAGGAGCCTTATAGCCTTCCACTCCGCTGAACCTGCACTGGCAAAACTGCTGTTATCGATTAATCATTAAGAATGCATTTAAAATAATTAGTTCCATATATGTGTTCATTTTTTTATTAAATGTCTTGTCTTCACATGTTTGCCTTTATAGATTGTGTAACTTCACATCCAAATAAATGACACAGCTCCAATGTTTTTTTTGTCTCAGACCACTAGAAGGCAGTATTGTTTACTAAAATCCTTACAGCTGTCCAGAGTCTCAGTCACCTGTCTGTGTTGATTGTTGCACTTTGACAGGGTTCGACCTCGGGGGTCAGGTGGCGATCGGCTTCTCTCATTGGAATACTCCTGTCAAATCTAGCAGCCAGAATCTCCCCAGTCTGGACTGTGTTCAATCTGAGGCCTCAGCAGCCCCACCCATCGACGAACATCCCGAGCCGGTTTCCTGCCCTGCGTCACTGTCCATCAACCCACTGCCCACCTGCAGTGCGAGTCAGGAGACGCTGTGTGACAGCAGCACAGGTGGGTTAGATGTGGTAATGGTGCGCATATGAGATGTCAGAGATGCAGTCTACTTGAGAAACTGCTCAAAGGCTGGTGATCTGGCTGCACTATAAAGTTCAAAAATGTTGTCCATAGCTAAACTTCATGTCTTCATGTTGATCTGTCACATAAGATCCAAATTAAAGACATTGAATTTTTTGGTTGGAACGTGGCAAAAGTGTTCGTTTGCAGAAAATACATTTTGTACCGAAGATTCCGAAACAGGTTCTCTTACAGATCTTAACGGTTACACTTGCTCCCTGCAGCGCTGTAGCTTCCTACAGAGTGATAAATCTTATTGGTTCAATCCAACAGAGGGGGTTGATTGTCCATTTTTCTATCTAGAGTGTATTGTAAGCTATCTTAAATAATAATGAATAGATCAGCTTCATCAACTTAAAGATGATGATTTCTTTCCTTTCCATTGAGCATTTTCTGTTAGAAATCTAAAGAAACTTTTAAATTTCTTCCGATTGATTACACTAAGAATCATCAGGAGCTAATAAAAAGGGCCTATAATTACATGTATAAAACTAATATCTGTCCTCTAATATTTAGTTATTAAGAGTAAAAGAAGCACGAACAAATAAATATAAAAGAGATGTATTAAACTAACTCTACAAACTACAACTAGGAGGAAGTTTAATGAATAGAGCATTGAACATTATATTACTTAGACTGATTAAAGGATATCAATAGTTTACCTGCCTCTGAGAACTCTGTGGAAAAGTGCTATATGGTCTTAATTTAAGCACAGTGTTTTTTAAATGGCGCTTTCATTTCTTAATGGAAAAAAACCTGTCCAAAACAACCTATACTTCCTCAACACAATCAGTGCCGACAGGCTATTGGGATAACTGGCATTTAGTCTTCTACAAGACTGTAAAAGAATTTTGGCCCACTCTTCTCTGCAGAAACTTTTAAATTCAGGCATATTGGAGGGTTTTTGAGCATGACTGGCCTGTTTAAGGTCATGCCACAACATCTGAAAAGGATCCTGTTTTTTGAGTAATACGGGTAGACTTTGGATCACTGTCCAACTACATAAGTGAGCCTGAGCTAAAGGTCACAGACTGATGGACAAATGTTCTTCTAGATTTTCTAGTGGAGAGCAGAATTTATAGCTCCAACAATTATGAAACATATTTCAGCTCCTGAAGCATCAAAGCAGCCTAGGACCATCGCACTACCATCACAGTGTTTGACTGTTTTCTGTGTTAGTTTTACGCCAGGTTTAATGGGACACTAACCTTCAGAAATATTCCACTTTTGTCTCATCAGTCCAGAGAATATTTTCCCAGTGTTATTAGCGATCATCAGGATATTTTTTGGCAAATGAGATACTGGCTTTTGTGTTGTTTTTGATCAGAATGGACTTTCTCTTTGGAACTATCCCATATAAGCCAATTCACCTTGACTGTGGCCTGCAGGGCTTTAGATGTTGTTCTGGGTTTTTGTAATCTACTAGATGAGTCCTTGATGTGTTCTTAGAGTAACCAAGGTAGGCCTTGGTTGGTAATTTTGCAACCCTTTCCAGAGTGATTGATTTCAGTGACTGTTTTATTTCATTTTGTGACTCTACAGGTCTGGCAGTAATAAAAATTCCTCCTTGTGTTTACTCAGGTCATCTTTAAGTGGTATGAAAATTTATTTCATGATCTAAAATATTGTAATATGACAAAAAAGAAAAAACAAGAAATCTGGTAAATATATTTACATGGCACTAGTATCACACCTTTTTGTTATTGTTAAAGAATTTTGCAAAAGATAAACATTTTACACATTTTTCCAACAACATTGTAGCTTTTAAAAATGCAATCATGTTCCATTTCCTTTAAAGTATACAGTGAACATGTGGATGCCATCCTTCCTGGTCTGCTGTATTGTCTCTTGTAGACTTTAATTCGACGTGGCCCTTTGTTTACGTGTGGATGTGTGCCCTTGAGTCTCCATTAGGGGTACCTGCTGACACTGTAACCACTGCCAACTGTCATTGTGCTGTGCTGCAGCAACACTGCTACAACCAGCACTCTTTTCTGATAGGCCCGCTGTCAGAGCATCCTGACCTCTGATTGGCTGGCAGGAAAGCCTGGTTGGAGAAGCTGATGAGCGGCACACACAGCCCCCTCACTCAATCGCCCTCTCTCCGTCTCTCTGACACTGTAAACATCCTGCTTATGCTTGTGCATCTCTTCTTTTTTCTTTGAGGATCTTTTGAACGCACCTGCAAGCTTTTCCATGACATAGCAGTCGGAGAGTACGAGTGCGCTTGTGCGTGTTTGGGATGTTGATTCGGTCGATGCAGTCATGGGGAGTGTGGGGTAAAAAGTGGGGATGCTTGTCTCCCTCGTGGGACACCGTGTTTGTTTGTATCCCTCACTGAGGCCGTTTGTACGCTGGTGCTGGAGGGGAAACGAGGGCTGATCGTTGGGTTTCAGTTTGTGTGTGTGCATGTTTCTATGTGGAGGAGTCCTCTGGCTGTTTTGGCATTTGCTTCAGCTCAGCTGGGAAGACCCCCCCTCCCCCCTCCCTTCTCCCCCTCTCCTCTACTCTGAGGGGTGAAGCTGCCTCTGTATCTGCCAGCCTTCTCACGGTGAGTGTTGTCAAGTTGTCTTGAAGCAAAGGCAGCTTGTTCTTCAGAGTGCTGCAGTGCTCTCTTTCATGTGTTGCCATGTCCTCCTATGCTCACTCACCTTTACCCTGGCTCATTCCTCACACTCAGCTCCCTGTGACCATGCAAGCAAATGACCTTCAATCACTCACTCCTGCTGTGGTAGTTAACTCTTCTTCATACACTCTGCTACTCCATCATCCATGATGCATCACTTCAAAGACACACATATAGATCATGTCATTGACGTTGGAGAGTATGAGTAAGTGTCTGCTGGAAGTGTGGTGCCCGTGTACCAGCAGCAGGTCAGGAAGCTTGAAATCTCCATCATTCCTGATGGAATACACACCCAAGGACAATGATAGGTGCATCTAGATTGGTGTGAACGGTTTTCCTGACACTCGAACCTCTGAAGAGGAAACCAAACACCCCACTGCCATCACCTATTCCTTAGTTCTCCTCTCAGAGTCATACATAATATATAAGCGGCCGTAGGTTTGTACTAAGGACAAATACAGTGCGGAACATCAACCTTTTTCTCAAAAAATATACCTTATTGATTTTTTCTGTTTTTGTATGATGTTAAAATGTTTTATATCATCAAACTAATTTTAACCTTAGAAAAAGATTGACTGAGATTAAAAGTAAATGCACATTTTAACTGACAAAAAAACTATTCAAACCAACCTGGCAATTTGTGATGAAAGTAATTGACCCCTTTTTCAAATCATGTTCATCATTGGTTGAATTTCACTCACAACAACCAAGCTTTGACTACTGCTACACTTGTAGAATATAAAGTTACATAGAAGTCACCTGTTTGACAACATGAAGTAGGCTAAAAACACTCAAAAAGCAACACATCATGGCCCAGTCTAAAGATATTCAAAAACAGTTTGAAAACTCAATTACGTCTTTCAGTCTGGAAAGGGTTACAAAGACATTTCTTCAGTCAATCGTAGTGAGAGCCAATGCTAACCAAACATGGAGAAAACAACAACAGTAAAGAACATCTCAGCAGTGGCTGACCTACCAAAATGACTCCAGGAGCGTATCAACGACTCATACAGGAAGTCGCAAAAAAATCAAGAACAACATCCACAGGCCTCACTTCCCTCACTTATGGTCAAAGTTCATGATTGAGCAATAACAAAGAATCTATGCAAAAAACAGCTTGATGATCCCCAAGACTTTTGGGAAACGTTTATGTGAACTGGCAAGACAAAGTGGAACTTTTGTAAGCTGTGTAACCCTTATATCTGGTGTAAAACTAACACAAAATTTCAGGAAATGAACTGACAGTCAAACACAGCTGTGGTAGTTGGATAACTTTTTACCTTGGTAAAAAAAAATGCTATTTTAAAACTGCTTGCTGCATTTACTTAGTATATCTATGTCTAATATCAAAAATTGTTTGATGATCTGAAATATTTTTGTGTGGCATCAAAGCCAAAAACAAAGAAATCTGGAAGGAGAAATACTTAAAGTGAACTGTAATTCTAATGAGGCTATCAACATAAAATGTACACTAGATCAAAGTAATTAAAACAAAAAACCCATAGCTTAAATGTAACATAATGGAATGGCTAAGACAATGTGGATTAAATACAAGCTTGTGGATTTAGGAGGCCTGTTCTGTGCATTTTGATTGTCAGTTATTTTAATACAATCAAGCTAGGTATTTGACAAGGCCATTCAATTCAATTTAGTTGATTTATATAGTGCCGGTTTCACAACACATGTCGTCTCAAGGCACTTTAGTCAATCCAATCAAATCAGACAGATTTTAAGTCAGGTACATACATTCCAATTGATCCTAATTATCAAACAGTGCAGACAGATTCAGTTTATTCAAATTGGTTAAAACGTTTTTCTATCTAAGGAAACCCAGCAGATTGCATCAAGTGATTTGCAGCAAGTCCTCCTGGATGAGCATGTAGAGACAATGGAGAGAAAAACTCTCTTTTAACAGGAAGAAACCTCCAGCAGAACCAGGCTCAGTGTGAGCCGCAATCTGCCACAACCAACTGGGGGTTTGAGGAAACAGAGTAGAGATTCTAGCAGCTTATTAGTCTGAAACCAGTTGGGAGTCTCTTTGGCTGTGTTTCTAATCATGGTCTCACTTAAAAATCCATATTCATGTCAAGAATATTTTAGCATATTTGTCCATTTATTCTTTGGCTTTTGGAATCCAGCAGTAACATCTACTAAAAAACATCCTCATACTATGTTCCCACCTCCAAAAGTCACTGTTGGTAGTGCGTTTTTGGGGTGTTCCCCTGTGTCGTTGTTCCTCCAAACATGCCGTGTGAAAATGAATTCAAACCAGTCACTGATAATTCTCAAAGATTCAGCTCTTTTTTTGGCTCTCTCCTTGTCAATTTGCAGCTCCTTTCCTTAATATTTTAAAACAGTTATTCCCTGGCTCATTCATTCTTGATAAACATAATTTATGGACTTATTTTGGTTGCTTTCTTTGTGCATGTGAAATATAGTTGTTAATGCTTATTTTCCTCACAAAAATGGAAGCGATACTACTGCATTTGTTGAAAGGCAAGTGGAACATGGCATCAGGAATAAGTGAAATGATTTTGATATTATATGAAAACCTGTTAAATATCCTTTTTAACTCAAAAAGAAGGAGCACTATAGTAAATTGTGTTGAATGTAGTGCCAATAAAGTGATGTAGTGTGACTTGAGCTGCCTAAAACCCACACAAGAATGTTTATGAGTGTAAATACCTCATATTGCCTGAGAGGGCAGAAACACTGGCACCACCTCAAAACAAGGAGAGCTTCATAAAATATCACACACTCATTAAATATGTATTTGAAACAGTAATATGCAATCACAACCCACTTTAGGGTGCTTATTTTCCTTGTCATTAGCTACTAACTATAAAAACTGATTCTTATTTAAAACTGTTCAGCGGATACCATTACCTCATTGATATAACTAATGGAGATGATATTAGACAGCAAGAGAACCTTGTGTCCACAATGTCAATGTTTTAGAGGAAGGTAAAATGGGCAAGGATATGAGTGAGTTTGACGAGAGCCAACTTTTTATGGCTAAATATCTGGGTCAGAAAGGGGGGGCATTCTTGTCTGAGAGTTGTCAGAATCTATCAAAATTATTCCAAGGAACAAACAATGGTGAGCTAACTACAGGGTCAAGGGTGTATGTATTCCATTGATCCTCTTGGTGGGCAAAGGCTAGCCCGTGTGGTCAAATCCAGCAGACAAGCTTCTGTAGCTCAAATTACAGAAAAGGTCTTTGCTGGATGTGATAGAAAGGTGTCAGAATACACAGTGCACCACCGTTTGTTGAATATGGGGATACATGGCTGCAAAGCACCAACAATGGGCAGGTGAGAGTCAGAACTGAACCATGAAGCAATAGAAGAAGGGTCCTTCTATAGACTGGGATGCTACATTGACCCTACCACCTAGCACAGTTGCAGATCATGTATACCTTTTCATGGCTTATTTCAGCCAGATAATGCACTATCACTAGGGAAAACAGAGACAATTAGTTTTCAGATGTTGGCTATGCTTCCAAATTCCTGGATTTTGCTACTAGGGCAAACAAGTTCAATCCATGGATACCCCTCATTGGAGCTTGCTACTGCTCTGGGTCTATTGGATCTGCTGCTAACATCTTGGATCCAGATAGCACAGCACACACCCATGTGCCAGGTGGAGTCCATGCCTCAATAGGGACCAACACACGATTGGGCAGGTGGTCATAACCTTGTGGCTTATTGGTGCAGGTTTATCTCAGAGTCTTGCTTTTAGTCAGGATGTACTTGCACTTTCAGGAAAATGTGTTCTTTTACTCAGGAGGTACGGCATGCATATAACTTAGGTTCACAAGGATGCTTCTCTATGAAACACAATGCACATGGAAAATGTACTCTGGACAGATGAGACAAAAGTAGAGATTTTAGCTATGATCTGCAGTTTCATGTTTATCTAAAACCCAACACAGCATTTTGGCAGGAACATTTTGTACCAACAGGGTCGTCATTCGGGCTTATCTTGCAGCCACATGACCTGGGCAGCTTGCAGTTATTTAGTTGACTAACAATATCTAAAAATATGGATTGATTCAGCATGTCATGAGAGAAATAAACTATTCATTTTGAGTTTATGGAAATTTTCAGTTCTTATTAGTTATTTTATCTAGCTCCTTGGAACACTTAAAAATACTGAAAACCATAGAATGTGGGCTGTAAAAAAGTCTTTTGTGCCAAAAAAATCTTTAGTAAGTAACAAAATGTAACTTGTAAGTCCTGGAACAGTGTATGAAACGTTCCAGGAAACAACCCTGTGAGTTCAAGAATGTGACATTTAATTTTCAAAAACTAACCATACAAGCTCTAGGAACATAACCAGTATGATCTAAGAAAGTCCCTTCTAAGTTCAAGAAAGTTACCATATTAGTTTCACCCTGTAAGTTGACCTGTCAGTTCTGGGAAAATAAAAGTTGTTTTACATAGACCTACAAAACATTGTCCTATTGATCATAATGAACTATCAGTGTTTTTTGGCCATTACATTTTAAGGGTCTGATATGACAATTAGCTGATTCTAGAATTTCTTCTAAGTACCTAGAAGTAATTAAAAACAGCAATTATTCAAATAAACAATGGTTTTGGAGGGTAATTTTCTGTCTTCTCACCCTGAAAGACATTAATCATTTGAAAAATTTAAAAGCATCATTGAAATCAGTAAAGCGTTCTTTTGCTCCATCGATGGCTCACAATGACTCACCTGCACTTATGTCTTATATCTTTTGACAAGTGAAAAAAATTCATTAAGATCGGTTGGACTGCCTTTACAAAGAAGTTATAAAAGCGTGAACGCAATGACTAGATGAAAGAGTCTATGATGAAACTGAGATCTGAGGATGAGGGCCATTTCTCTTTTCTTTTATGTGTGCTCCCTTTGGTTCACCATGTGACCTCAGATGTGGCTTGTGTTACACATGTACCACAAAGTTGTTAAAGTTTGATGGATACATTGTTTAACCCGTCACAGTGTCAGAGCAGCAGCATGATGTAGGTTAATCTGTAACATCTTAGTCCCCTGACAGCTAATATTTATAGTAAGCAATTTTTATTTCCACTAATGAGAGCAGGGTTGACCTTGTGTAGCTACAAAGGAAATGGGGTCTGTAAAGGATTACATACTGGACGTGAAGTGAAGAACCTAAAACAGTTGAGCTCCTTTTATACGTTTGTGTAAAATTTAGAAAATTGCACACTCAATTAACAAGTGTGAGTATCCACGAGCAAAAAAAAGAAGGTTTTAGTTAAGACAACTGTGTTTTAACTTGACTGTTGATTTTATTTTTTATACTGAATCATTCTAACAAATAAACTAACATACATGATTTTGGGTTGCGCGAAGGCACTGAAGTATCCAGGGAAAATATATGATATATCCACATGAAAATCCTAACAATGCTATAACTATTGATTTAGAAGTAGAAAATAAACTAGAAAGTAAATATATTTTAAAAATATTTTCAGGTATATGGGATTTTTTTTATTTTAATACTTTTACATATCAGAAGCCCTTTTCTTTTTTTTTATTTCTCATAACCCCCAAATGCTGTCATTATCACCTTGACACTGTGGCAATATCTTAGTTTGATCACTAACTAAGCCCCCAAATTTTTCTGCCTGTCAAATTCATCCATGTAGGTACACCACTGCTACAGAACCTACATATGCAACTCCAAAACTATAACAATGGCCTAATAATAACAGTACTTAATTATATTATGTAGATGTACTATATGCACTATGGAAGATTTACTCACCTCAGCAGGCAGGATGCTTTAAATTGAAAGTGAATTAGATGGCAAGACCTATTTTCTGGTTAATTCAATTATCTGACAACTTGGGGCTACTCTAGAGAATTAAGATTTTATTCAGAGATGGTGAGCTGGTACCTTTTTATGTAGAAAATATAGAAAAAAACAACTAATTAAAGAGATATAGTAGCATTAAAAATGGATTAACGCACTCTGTCACTGTGGCAAAGCCTAGTGAATTGGTCCCAATATACATTCAGTTTTCACAAACGATGTGCATCAAAAGCAAACCACAAACTAAAAAGATGTCACCTTCATTTCCTAATGTTTAAACCAACAGAACATGTATTTTTTTATATGCCAGCATACATGCTAAGATCCAAAACAGTGTGACAGTAGCTTTAGTTTACTATTTGATTCAGCCCCCATTTAAATAACTAAAGCCCAGTATAGCAAAACCCCATAAGGGATGACTATGCTGAGCACTAATTTGGGTTGACGGGATTTTAATGTGTTACTGTTGGCTGTATCTATTCCAAGGAATCAGAGGCTTAAAGCCTGATTCCTCAACTTCTGTCTCTCTTTTTCTTACTACACCTCAGCAGAAAAATTCAGCTGAGTCACATTTGCTGTTATAATTGAAGGTAGTCCTTACGAGTCAGAGTAAAAAAGAAGAAGAGTGGCTGCCCCTATTTTTAACTTGGTGATTTTGGCCCACACGGCATAAAGTTCGGACACCCCACTATTAAGGTCTCATATTCTTTACTGTTTCCAAACAGGAAATTCATTTTAAAATGTTGATCCTCTGACCATTTTTTTGAATTCTATTGTCTTACCAGTATAACGACCATAAGTAAAAATTTCACAGTTTAATGCTAAAACGTGCAGGATATTCTAATTTTTTTCATATAAAATAGAGAAGAAACAATTATTAATTTTGCTGTAAAAAATCCAAAAATTAGTTAATAAGATTTCTTGTTATTTTGATATCCAGATTAGCTTAGGGATTCTGACCCCAGAGCTGTTTAACACCTTCATCTACATTTAAGCACAAATTGAGAACGCCTCAATAAACTTCCAGTACTTTATAAAGAAATATTCATGCTTTGATGTCTAATTTTAAATTTTATTTTAGTGAGATGCTTCTTGCTGTTGTTTGAGGGGCTTCTTAAATGTTCAGCCTGGTCACTCCTAGTCACTCCACAACAGATAATTGAGATAAAATCTGGACCTTGATTCGGCCCAGGACTTTCTATTCCTTAATTTGTTAGCCAGTTCTTAGTGGAATTACTGGCTCATTGTCATGCAGTGCTTCAGCTTTAATATTTTTACAGATTGTCTGACATATTCATCAAGCACCCTCTAATACATGGTAGAATTCATGGTGGATTCGAAGATGGTGAGCCGGGCAGGTCCTGGTGCAGCAAGCTCTTGACAGCTCCACCTTGTCACAGCTGACATGATGTTCTTTTTCTGGAATGATGTATTTGGTTCACCAAACAAGTCTTCTGTTCTGGTATAAAAGATCTGTATTAGACACATCTGTCCAAAAACCTTTATTCTAGAAGTTCTGGTCTATGTCTCATATCAAAATTAATTCAGGCTGTTTTTCCTAGAGAGCAAATGCTTGCTCCCTGTAAACATCCCACAAAGGATAAGGAAGATGTGTTAAAAGTGCAAAAGAAAACACCTCTACTATTTTTTTGTTTTCAAGTTTCTCTGTGTTGGCCCTGTATAAACTGACCAACTGACTGCTGGGGAAAGCTTTCTGGGGAACCTGAACAGAACCTGCTGAATGGAAAATCTTTGGCTTCGTATTTGGATGGTTAGCTATTAGCCATTGTTGCTTCCCCTGCTTGAATGAATGCCCAGGTTCAGTCAAGAAAACCCAAACCCCAATACATGTATGAAGATACTGATGGAATTCAGAGCCGTTATAAAGACAATGCAAATAAAAAGTACCAAAATTGGTTAACTCTAGCATCATTTGAAGCTCAAGATATCTTACCATCCATTTAACAGATGGCTTGTTTTGGAATTTTATAATAAAGATTAAGTATGTTAAACTGTAGAATACATATAATTATACATATAGTTACAGTATATTTTGATTAGGACAATTTAATTTTAAAGCAAGAATAAGTGTGCTTTTATTATTCTGAATCACTTTATATCAACAGAGGAAGTCCATAGCACTCTAAAAAGTCTGGTGCATTACCAGTTTTCTACTGTTGCCCAGAATGGACAAACAGACTGGTTTTACTTTTGTATTTTTCTGGCCTGTACAGCCCACCACTTTTGAGAGAAACAGCTCAGGGTGAGTTTCCTTGTGTTTCTGCAGATGTGAGTTTATCTCTACATGGATCTGAGCCCAAGCAGCAGAGCCCCCACCGACACAGAGAGCTGCTGCAGCCCTCGGCCTCTGGCTATCAGCCAGCGGAAAGACCTCTCGCTTTCCTGTACTGTGAGAGGGAGGACGTCATGAAGGAGTCCTCAGATGAAACCCTGGACTCCAGCATTCAAGGCAACGTACCTCCACTGGGTGAGTTTTTTATTTTATTTTATTTTTCGGGGGGGGCAAGCATAAAGTCAGAGCTGGATTTTTCTGCCCTGATCGGATTCTTGTTGTTAAAATGAAAAATGGGGATTCTTAACTTTTAGAGATAATTTCATTTATTTTCCTCTCAATCTTTGCATTAGCTGTGAAGGAGGTTAAGGTGGTGCTACAAAAAGAAAGGTCAGATGCCATAAGCAGCCCATCCAGAGATGATGACTCAACCCTTCAGAAACCTGCAAGCAGCATTCTTGATGACAACAGCAAATCTCAATTAGGCATCCCAGAGGTACAGTGCCATCCCACAAAGACAAACTGAATAACTGAAAAAAGCTGTTTCCAAATTATGATTTCATTTAGTAAGGGAAAAATGCTAACCAAACCAGCCTGGCCCTGTGTGAAAAAGTAATTGCCCCGCTTCTTAAATGCCGAATTATGTCTGATTGCCCTAATTAATCTCATTTCTTTAACCAAACCTATCTGACAACATGAAGTAGGCTAAAAGATCTCAAAAGCCGCACATCATGTCCCAATCCAAAGAAATTCAAGAACAGCTGATAAACAAAGTCATTGATATCAATCATTAGGGAAGGGTTGACAAAGCCATTTCTAGGACGTCAAGAGTACCACAGTTTTCTCCACAAATTGAGAAAACATGAAACAGTGCGGAACCTTCCCAGGACGGACTGGGCTACCGAAATTCCTACAAGAGCACATTGACGATTCATCTAGGAGGCCCCAAAGGAACCCAGGACATCATCTAAAGCGCCTCAGCCCACACTGCCTCATTTAAGGTCAGAGTTCATTATTGAAAAATAGGGAGTGGCTCCAAGGTAAAAAACACTTCTGGCCGAAAAAAGCTCAAGGGCCGGTCTCAAACTTTCCAAAAACATTTGATGATCCCCAAGACCTCTTGGAAAATATTTTTCTGTATTGCAGAGCCAAAAATTTTAAGTCTGGAGGTGTGCCTCCAATTATACATGGCATAAAATTATACATCATTTCAGATAGAGAGCCTCATACCAACACTCAAACATTGTGGAGGTAGTATGATGGTCCAAGGCTCATTTCCTTTTAAAAGACCCTAATGACTTGGAACTACTAACTCTGCTATGTACCAAGAAACCCTGAAGGAAAATGTCTTGCCATCAGTTTGTGACCTTAAGCTTGAGCCAGCAGGACAATGCTGCAAAGCACTTCAGCAAATCCGCCTCTGAATTTAGCTGAATTTAGATGCTGTGGCATGACATCAAATAGGCATGAAACCCTCTAATGTGGCTGAATTAAACCAATTTTGAAGATCGAAAAAAAATTCAAGTTTAAGAAATCTGGAAGGAGACAAAAAGTTTTTCACAGCACTTTATCGTTAATAAAATAATCCTTAAATCTCTGTAAATTATATATATCAAAGGAAAGGCTGAGATAACGCCCATGGATGAAAAGTATTTGTTTTTAATTATTTGATTTATCTTAGTTGCTTTCTTTTCTAATCATCTCTGTGACTTTTTGTCCATAGGGGAGGAATAAATCGACTGGTCTTTGCTTCAGCGATGGAAAAAGTCTCATAGACTACATCCTGGTTTACCGAAAGTCCAGCTCCCAGTCTGAGAAGAGGGAGATGTTTGAGCGGAATATCCGTGCTGAGGGGTTGGGCATGGAAAAGGAGGTAAAAATAAAGTTTGTACCATGTGATAAGAGCTCAGCAAGAAGTGCCTTTTTACCAGGTTACCAAAAATATTTGACTTGCTAATGGCTAATAAGTGTCAAGGTCATACAGGGAGATTTGTCGAACTCTTGTTCAGAACTGCCATAGCTTTAATTCACAACTGCTGTTGTAGGGTGTAACAATACATCCAGCTCCAGAGACAAGACAGTATACAGGGTTCACAAGACAGGATTATTGCAATATTTGGGGAAAATTGGGAATCAACTTTTTTTTTTTTCACAAAAAAATGTTTTGTACATTACAAACAAGTGGTCTTTATTACCTAAAGCATTTAAATGTTCTCTTTGACTACAGAATATACTTTTCATAAATCTCAAGCAATGTTTTAAAGTATTTCAGGACCAGACTCATAAAAACATTGACATAGTTCTTTACATTTGTGTCGATATAAAGTTACGTGTCAGAATGGTGGTTCTTGAAAGTAGGACCAATATGCATAATGGCAGGAGGAAGACGCATGGTGAGTTTTAATAAAAACCAAAAGAAAACTTAAAGGAGGCTGGATGAAACAGATGCAGGCATGAGCAAAGGCTTTGGCGTGGCAACAATAGAGGACATGGTCAAGTCAAGCTTGGACAGCAGAGCAGAATAAACCAGCAAGGAACAAACAGGACTGAAGAGTATATATAGACCAAGGCAAAGGTGAAAGCAGTGAGACTGATTATATGGAGCAGGAGGACCGAATGAAGCTGATTACTGGCTGACTGTGGCAGAGAGTGAAATCAAAACATGGCTGGGACTGAACAGAAATACATTGACACAATCAAACCTAATGAATATCTTACAGATATAACAGAACAATACTTAAATGCAATACGAACCAAAGGACAACCAATGATGTCTCTTTCAGCTCTCAGCTGTGGGTGTTTCTTTCATGGAGTCATTCATTAATTTTTACATCTCATACTAGTTAGCTGCAGATTGTTATTACATTACTGCTCTTTTTTCATTTAAAATGACCAATGTTGCAATATATCTTAAACATACAACCAGAGCTCCAGTAGAATGAGGATAGATCAAATCAGCCTGTGGGAAAGTAGCTCCCCTTGGTGCTGAATTTGTTTTGTTTTGTGTCTGTTTGCCACGCTGCACAGGCTTCTTTAACAAACAGCGACGTGATCTTCCTGAAGCTGCACGCACCGTGGGATGTTCTCTGTCGCTATGCAGAGCTCATGAATATCCGCATGCCATTCAGGTGAGTTTTCAGGCATTACACGTTATTGGTCTCATCATTCTGTAAAAGCAACAGCATTCAGCTATTGGTCACAGCTTCAGTGGGACATCCATATTAATGTGATAAACAACAGCAGGTGTTTTTTGTGATTCTATGACATTTTTTTCACAGCAAATTTAAATCCAAATGTTTGCTCTCAAAATGTCCTATTTTCGGCTTTTAATTGAACTCCTCGCCTTGTTCAAATATTGTATTTACCTCTGGCTACAAAAGATAAAGCAATGAAGAAAACAGGAGATATAGAACTGGTGTACCTAGACAGGTGTGTAGGCCTCCTTGCTCGCACCTTTCAGCTCTGCCCACAGATTTTCTATGGGAATGAGATCAGGGCTTTATGATGGCCACTCTAAAACCTGACTTTGTTGCCAGAAGCCACTTGGTAACGAATTTAGAGGTACATCAAAACACCCACAGAACATGATGCTGCCACCGCCATACTTCACAGTTGGGATGTGTTCTCAGGCTTTCTAGCTTTCCCCTTTTCCCTCCAAATGTAACGGTTGTCTTATAGTCAAACATTTGAATTCAAGCTCTATCGGTCAAAAGTTAAGTATTTGTCCCTGTATGCATTTGCAAATACACATTTCTAGCTGTTTATGCTGCCTTTAGAGCTTCTTCCTCGCATAGCGGCCTTATGTACGTTTCACACGAAGACACGTTCATCTCTGGGACACAAAACCTGTCTTCTTCATGAACAGCATGTGATGAATTGGTTTTGATGAGGATCCAAATGCAGAGACGAGCATGGCAGAAGGATGTTGAATAAAGATGTTTTTATGAACGGAACCAAAAGAGAGGAACGGATCTGTACGGACCATAGCAGGCTGAGGACAACAGAGGATCTGACAAAGGAGTAACCATACCAAAGCATATTTACCCTGGGGAGTTTGATTACTAAATGCTTCACAGGTGAATGAATGAACGGATGTGGGAGTGTATGAAACTAAAACACTGGGAAAAAGTACTCACTGTACACTAGAAGTCTAGCAGATCATGGCATGTTGTAACAAATGGAAATATCCAGGGTGTTTTATATTTGGATTTGATTGTTAGAACACATGAACGTTGCACCTTTAGGAATCTAGAAATGAACCAGACTTGTGGAGGTTCACAATTCTCCTTCTGATATCTTTGTTGATTTCTATTGATTATTTAATCAGAAGCTTACAAAGTAATGACATGATCATCCTCCAGCCTTTAAAAGAATATTAGACCTAGTAATCAACATGTATGTCAACTTCATGCTATGGAGAAAAATCCGTTGTCTCATTTTTCTGGCATTTAGCAACTGGAAACAATTTGGGTAATCAGTTGACTGAACTAAAACAGGAAAAGATTAGTGTTCTTTAATGTCAGACATAATAAGGTTATGTCTGGAGATATGTCCTGTGGTTTGAAGAAACTAAAAACTGAAATTTTGTTTAAAGGAAAAATGGGGATGCTAGCAAGCCTGGTAGCATCATATTATGTTGGTACTTTGCTGCAGGAGGGGCTGGTGCACTTCACTAAATAAATTAGCTGGACATATTGAAGCAACATCTCATGGTTCTTGCAAAGGGACAATGACTCAGCATAACACCAACTTAGTTACAATGTGGCTTAAGTACAACAAAGTCAGTGTTTTGTTGCAGATATTATAAAGCTTTCATTGTTGCTTACAAACCAGACAGTTCTGTCTGGAAGAGTGGACCAAAATTCCAGAAAACTATTTTGAGAAACTTGGAGAAGGATACCCAAGATGTTTGACCCAAGTAAAATAGTTTAAAATGCGATTTTACCAGATATTAAGGGAATGTTTGCAAAACTTCTTAATTTCAAGAAAAAAAAAAAGGCAATTGACATAAAACGGGAAAGGTTTATTGTTATTTAATGTCTGTAAGAAAAATTTGTTATATGCCTTTTTATATACTATGTTTAAACATCTGGCTTCAACCAGTGATTATTAGTCACATATTGTAGTAGTAGTATTAAGTACTTAAATAGTTTATGGTCTATTACCCCCAAGCTCTGCCAGCTTTTTCTAAACTTTTGATTACCAATCTTTCATAGGAGGAAGATCTTTTACTTGCACAGACGACACAAGTTTTTAAGCAGGTTGGTGTGCAATCTTCAGAAACTGCCAACAAGCTTGCAACCCGGTTACTCTGCCTGTTTTAAATGCAACTTCTATTCCAGGATGGAGAAGCGCATCAACAAGTTTCGGGGATGGCTTCCCCGCAAGCCTATGAAGTTTGACAACGACACTGTGCCCTACTTGGAGGAGAACGAAAGCTTCACAGCCCCCTTCAGTCGATCAAGGATCCATCAGTGAGTTTGTTTTGACTTAGAAATCTTTTAGATGTATTTCTTATTCGAAGTGGCATATAGACAGATGCCAGTCCCTCCCTTTTCTTTCAGTTTCATCATCCACAACAAAGACACGTTTTTCAACAATGCCACCAGAAGTCGGATCATCCATCACATTCTTCAAAGGGTCAAATATGAAGAGGGAAAAAATAAGATGGGTGAGTTTTCTTTAGATGTTCTGGAAAATATGACATAGAAAGGCAACTTGGCGTGCATGCAGTGAAACAGCAGTGGGTAGCACCATTGCCTTGCAGTAAGAAGGTACTGGGTCTGAATCCCTGCCTGGGCTCTTTCTGCATGGAAAGAACAGACAGATGAATGGATGTGGATGTGTTCTGTGATGTATCTTCATCCAGACATGATCCAACACAGTCCTGAGGCTGGAGCACTTGTGGGTGAACCTAGTGAAGCCACAGTCTTATTGTGCTTCTGACCTGTAGTGCGGTCGTAAGGGTGCAGTAGAGCCTCTCAGGGACATAGGAAATAGCAGGGCCAATTTTTTTAATCTTTTAGGTTAGGGAATGTAGCAGTGTAATTGCCTTCTCAATAAAACTTTCCAAGTAAGAAAAACATTGGAGGTTCCTCACCAACCACATCTACAAAAACCAATATGGCACATATGAAATAATGGGTTAGCAGCAGATTGACAATATTGTCATTGATCAACCTGTTTTTACATTTGTTAAAAGAATTATTTACACTTTTACACTTTTAAAACCTGTGATTGAGTGGTTACACAAACCATGTTTCATTACACATTTATAAATTGAAGAGCAGGCTAACCATTTTATAAGTCAGCCAAGGCTCTTACCTTTCAGAAATCCCTCAGAGCCTGGCAGAAGGGCCCAGTCTGACAAGTCCAAAGCTGTGCAGCCTGTGGGTCCAGTGCCCCATGTGACTCTTTAAACCATTGTTTGTGGCTGTTTTACACCGTTGAACAAAATGATGATTGTATTAAGTGACTCCCCTATTTTGTTCCATTTTTATAATTATGGAAAGAACTCTCTTAATTGGCCTTATTCCACTCAGGACAATGATTCTTTCACTTGTAAAAGCTGAATGTTTCCCTTTGTTCTAAAATCTAAAAATATAAATAAAATAATTCTTTAACTTGAACAAATGAACTAAATTTTAACCCGTGTATATTTTTATAAAGTACAATTATTTTTCAAGGATCAAGTAGTTTCTTATGCCCTTAACTGACTTTTTAAAAGGGGCATAGGCAAAAACCCTGGACTAGCTATTAGCTTTAGCCTCTGCAAACTACTATTTAGCACTAAAAGCTTGAAAGATCTTGACTGCTCACAAACCCTCAGCAGAATTCCAATGTAGTCAGAGATTTTTTTTTTCATCACCGACTAAATTGCCTAACTTAACAGCCTTATCATCTGATGCTCCACTTTCTCTCACTTTTGGTTGTAGGATTGAATCGTCTTCTGACCAATAACTCGTATGAGGCAGCTTTTCCTCTTCATGAGGTAATTACATCCACCTTCCTTCACAGCCTTTTCATTGCTCACTTGCACCTCCTGTTTTCAGGTCGTCACTGCTTTCGCTGGTCAGCATGCTTAGGGTTTTCCTGTGTTTAAACTGTACTAGGGCAGCTACCACAGCAAAAACTCCATCCGAACTCATGGAGCAGAGAACCATCGGCACCTGCTGTATGAATGCTGGGCCTGGTGGGGGGTCTGGTACAAGTACCAGCCACTGGACCTCATCAGGTATGCAGTCAGTGACATTTCATGTTGCATTGAAAAGAAAACCTCACAGTAGGCTGGAGTAGCAACAATACAATGCTAACTTTAATTGGGTTGTTTTTCTTTTTAACCCAATGTGCATGTGCAAGATACCAAACTGAATTTAAACAACCCAACAACACTTTAGATTTCTTCGTTGTGTGCCCTGCTGTTGTTTCAGGAGGTATTTTGGTGAGAAGATCGGTCTGTATTTTGCTTGGCTCGGCTGGTACACGGGGATGCTGTTTCCTGCAGCTGTAGTCGGTCTGTTTGTGTTTCTCTATGGTGTTTTCACACTGGAGCACTGCCCTGTCAGGTACACACTGGAGCTCTATATTTTGCATGTGCATCACCTTAGAAAAGTATTCATACCCCTTGAACTTGTTCAGATTTTATTAATGTTTAATGTGATAGAGTACCAAAAAGTTGTTTAAAGCTGTTTTCGACATTTTTTTGCAAATGAAAACGTTCAAGTGGAGCTTACATTTGTATTCAGCCTACCTAAGTCAAAACTCTGTAGAGCTACCGGCAACGACAGCAAATTTTTGCACATTTAGAGACAACTTTTTTTAGTCCCTTTTTTCCAGATAGCTGAAGCTTGGTCAGATTCAATGGAGAGAGTCTGTGAAGTTTTAAGCTCTGTCAAGAAAGGTCAGTTGGATCCAGGACTGAACTTAAGCTAGTCCATTCGTATACATGGATGTACTATACCATTCCATTGTAGCACTGCCTCTATGTCTAGGGTTCCCAAAGTCTCAAGTCTTAACTCTGACCAGCCTCCCTGTCCCTGCTGAAGAGACCTTCCCATGGCATGATGCTTCCTACACCATGTTTTACTGTGGGGATAGTGTGTTTGTCCTGGATACAAATGCATGCGTCACTTTCCAGATTTTTCTCTTTCCTTAAAGAAAAAAAAACTATACATTCCTTCTGTTTACCACTTCACAGGTATGCACTACTTTGTGTTGATCTAACACATGAAATCCCAATGTAAAGGGTAAAGTTTGTGGTCATAACGTTATGCCCCTTTGGAGTGTCCCATAATTTAACATGGTTAATTTGGGTTTGCTGTTCTTCAGCAAAGAAATCTGCCAGGCCACCGACACCATAATGTGTCCCATATGTGACCAATACTGCCCCTACCTGAGACTGTCAGACAGCTGCATCTATGCCAAGGTACTGTCACCGCAGGTTCCCAGTCTGCTGTTGGGTTTGTTACAGTAATCTGCACAATTAAACTAACCAGATAAATCAAATTAGTATTTTCATGTATGGAATTTAAGTATTAAGCTGCTTTTGGGTATTAGTGATTGGCTAATAGACAAACAATGTCCCGTCTCTATTTTAAGGTCACCCATCTCTTTGACAATGGAGCAACTGTTTTCTTCGCTGTATTCATGGCAGTGTGGGGTAGGTCCCTGTTAAATTGTTCCACAGTATTAACAATGATTTGAGAACACTGTAGTGGGATGAGATGGGATTGACTTTCATGTTTTGTTTTTTTGTTTTACTAAGTCATCTGCTTACATCAGTGCAAAGTGACATATTTCATCTATTTAGAAGACCAAAAAACAAGCTTTAAATGACAGGTAATAAATATAATAATAAATAATAAATAAATAAATTTTGGGTTATCTAAACAAAAATGATGCAGATGGTCGGCACAGGAAGCATGCATTTTGCTTAAATTTACAGCGCATCCATTAAAGACAATTTGTTTTCTCTTCAGTTATTTCCTTCATTAGTTATTAATAACATGTCCTTTGATACATTTAAAGCATACATCAAATACATTAACAAATGGCATCTTCTGGATTTAACATAATTACGGAATCAAAATGATGCCATTCAACTATTTTAGATGCAATTTATGAGTAACATTGAAGCAAATAAGGTAAAAATAAGATAAAGTCACATTTAATCATTTGCATAGCCAGTATAATCGTTTTCTAATACTCATAAATTCCTCACACCCCAGAATACAAATCTGACTAAATTCATGTATGTAAATTTTCTTGACCTCTGCTTGTATGAGTCTGTGTATCTTTTTTCTCAAAATATTTTGAAATTCAAGGCATTTTTCGAATAATACACAGTACCATAAGGCAACCCCATATTCTAGTTGCTAGTTGTATCCTCCTTAGAAGCTAACAGTTAGCTAACCACAGTATGCTCACAGGGATTCTCTTTATTTTTTACTATAGGTTACCAGATACACAATTTAAACCCGGTAGAGGCTTCTTTGATGCTTATAAAAAAACACGTGTTAAAAGTTAGCCCAAAAATATCTTTATCAGTGAATCTTTTCAACATGAAAGGATAATACGATAAGTATTTCCTTCTATACTTCAAAATAAGACTCCTAGACATTGATGAATCAAAGTCAAGGTTAAAGCACACATCTTCACATCTATGGCTTGGAAGAATTGCTTCCACTTATTTTTCCAGATGAAGTCACATAATGATTAGGAAATATTGTAAGGTTTTAATATTTTGACCAATTTTACCTTCAGCAGTCAGTTTAAAAGTTATTTTTTTATTTTAGTCACAACTAACGTCCTAAAAAAAATTCATGATGTTTAGCAGCTTACAGCAAACTGAAATTATTGCTTGTCAGTGTTGTACACAGTAAAATAGTTTTGCTCTGGGAATAGACTGTGATCTGCTGGTTTATTCATGTCACAAATAAATGCCTTTCACATTATATAGTTGACATAAACACATAATCTCTTTTTAAGTTTGTTTTTTTGATTGCCACTTTGTATTACATTTGATTAAATTTTTTTTTACATTTCATACAATGCATTTTTGCATCAATCAATTCAAATGTTATTTTATTTTTATCAGTGCTGTACGAGGTCCCAGTGTACAGATGGTGAATGTACAGAATATGTTGGATCTTCGTAGTTTTCCATTGGACAGGATGTGGTATGTGATGCAGTACCAGGAGAATCATTGTAGAGCAAATAGGTGTTCAGTTTATAAACCTCTGGGTAAAAGTACGGGAACTCTAAAGGGACAAAAAGGAGAAAAATAAGACTTTCACACATTGTGTTATAAATATAAAGCTTTAATATCAAACATTCTGGATGACAATGTGCAAATAAAAATTCACTGTGAATTAATACAGGATTTTTATATTTATCTTTTAAGAACTGCTTAGTAGTTTAAGAAAATCCTAATTAGACTAAATATAAATAAAGACTTATTCATATATAGTGCCTTACAAGTCTTTATGCTTCTTACATTTTTTACATTTTCTCACATTAACCCAAAACGTCAAGCTATTTTAATGGGATTTTGTTTTTTTGTACTTGACCAACAAAAATAGTGCAGAAGTATGAACAAGGAGGGGAAATGATCCTTGGTTTTCAAAAATGCTGCTTTGCATTTGTATTCAGTCCCCCTGAGTGAACCCTTAGTAAAGCTACCTTTAACAGATTTTCCTTAACGGTATCAGCTTTGTACATCGAGAGGTTGAGATTGTTACCTAACTATCTTTCTAAAATAGCACAAACTCCAAATTGTTCAGGTGTGAACATCAATTTTCAAGTCTTTCCATAGATGCTGAATTGGATTTAGGTCGAGACTTTGACTGGTTCACTCTAGCTTTATGTTTTGGGTCATTACCTTTTGTTATCCTGGTGGAAGGTAAACCTCCACCTCAATCTCAGGTACTTTTCAACCTTCAAGAGGTTTTCTTCAAGAATTGTCCTGTATTTTCCTTCCTATCAACTCTGATTACCTTCCCTGTCTATCCCCACAGCATGACGCTGCTACCTCTACGCTCCACAGTGGGGATTTTAAGATCAGGACAATGTATAGTCTGAGTTGTCTGCCACTCATGTCAGTGTGCTCCTGGGCAAGGCACTTAATCACAATTTGCTTAATGTTCTGTGTATTGTTGTATATATGTGTATGAAAATTTGTTAATGTGACTGGGTGAAGGGGGCTCCAACAGAAAGTCATTTGATTAGTTAGGATGCATAGAACAGCGCTATATAAATTTAGTCTATTTACCCTTGGAGCTTCTTCTTCCACATGTTTGCAGTGTCCCCTGCTTGTCTTCTGGCAAACTTTAAACTCCTTCTGGATTTCTGGCTAACTTCTTCCTTCTTTTAACATAGGGTATGCAATGCAGGTGGGAGATTGGCAGACTCTCCCACCTGAGCTGTGGATCTTAGCAGCTGCTCCAGAGTTACCACAGGCCTCTTTATGGCTTCTCTGAATAATGCTCTCCTTGACCCGCCTGTTAGGTGGACAGCTTAGTGTTGGTATGTTTGCTGTTGTACTATACTCTCTCCATGTTGTGATGATGGATTGAACAGAGCTCTGTGAGATGCTCAAAGCTTGGGATGTAGTTTTATAACCTAACCCTGCCTTTCTCCCTGACCCGTTTGCTGTGTTCCTTGGTCTCCATGATGCTGTTTGTTCACTAATGTTCTCTAACAAACATCTGAGGCCTTCACAAGAACAGCTGCATTTATATTGATATTTGAATACTCACACTATTCACAAATCATGTGACTTCTGAAGGTAAGTGGTTGTTCTGAATTTTATGTAGGGATTTCAGAGTAAGGGTGACTGAGTAAAAATGCATGCTAGGTTTCTATTTGTAAAGCATTTGAAAACTTTGCCTCACAGTTATGTGACGTGAAAGGTCTGTCACATAAAATCATGACCAAAAGTACAAAAGGTCAAGGGCTAGGAACAAAGATGGAATACTGTTCGCTTTGATTTCTTCTGGATGGGGATCTTTCATGTTATCAGGATCGTTTTCCCTCAACATTTCTTCGGTATGCAAGTTAAATAAAACACAACCCAGTGCAGCAAAAATACTCACCACTGAGCTTGTTCCCATACTCTGGTTGTTTGAGAGCCTCTTGAACTCTTCGTTCAAGCCTCCAACATCTCAGCACGAAGAATAGAACCAAGCACAGCTGCAGGGCAAAGGTCAACACACCCACCACTATTATGGGGCTGTTGACTGCTGAGGGGGAGGAACAGAGAACAGGCAGTTTTTACTGTACACCAGTTTATTTTCCAACATACAAATACTGGAAAATAAAACAGGGTATATATTGCTGTGAATCTTGCACTCAAACTCTGTCCTAATCATCTACTGTCCCCACAAAATCAGGAGCATGAAATCTTCAAAAACTTTTTGAAATGCTGAAGAATTAGGGGTTCATTTTACTGGAGGTAGGAGGCTGAACCAAACTCCTGCAAAACAACACCATAATGATTTGACTTGACACATTGTACACAGACAAGTGCTGTTCTCCTGGCAACTGCCTGACAAAGACTCACCAGACAGAGAGGCAGGCTCTGTCACTCCAGGGAACATGTCTCCATTCTTTTATCACAGCAATTGGTACTTTACATGAGAAATATTGATGTAAGGCTTGAATGCAGCAGCTCAGCCATTCCATGAAGCTTTAAATGCACTGTTCCTTAGATAATCTGAAGACCATGACATATGAAGGTCTGTAGCTGCTGACTGTAGAAAGTTGGTGACCTCTTCTCACACTGGGCCTGACCACCACTCTACACGACCTACAACTCCATGGCTAGATGATGTTGTTCGCATTTGCGTCAACTTTGTTATTATACTGCTAGCATTTGATTGTGGACTAGTTAGTATTGGGGAAATTTCTCAGCAAGACCCATTGCACAGGTGGCATCCTATCACAGGATCACGATGGAATTCACTGAGCTACTGAGAGTGACCAATCCTTTCAAACATTTTGTAGGAGCAGTGCTTAGGTGCTGATTTTATGCACGTTGAACACCTGATTTCATTGATGTCGAAGGCTGACAATATAATGTATGCGCAAAATAACTCTGAATATATGAGTAGTGTTCAGATCTTTTGTGCTAGAATGTGAAAAAGGAAAAAGATCAAAAGCCCCACTCTGTGAGTGTACGAGGTTGTACCAGCGCCCTTGGCAATGCTTATTTCTTCTTCTGTGATGCTAATACAAATGTTTAGCAGAGGATACAGGCCAAGTTCTATAAAAGCCAGAGATTTGTGAGATAGACTTAACTTTGACAGAAGATTGCATGGCATTCTATCTTACCAGGCCCTAATTTTAACAGTAAAAAAAATCAAAGCAATATTAAAACAAATATTCGGTTTTAGGACATGGGTAAGAATGGTCCAGTACCGGCTGATGATGGTGTGGTGGCCTCCCAGAAAGTGCTGTCTGTCTGAATGAAGCCCAAAGTCAGGTTCTGGTTCTGAATGAATCCCATTGCCCAGCTCCCTTACTGCTCCAACTGCTAATCTGTTCAAGCAAATGCAGAAACAAATGTTTATATAGCTAAAGGTTTATTTAATTAAAGATTGCATTTATAAAAAAAAAATCTATTAATAGCCAACCTGCAAAGTTCAACATTGTTCAAGCTGCTAGGACATTGGTCAGAAATGTTTACAGTCCAATCAGCCACTTCTGCCCTTCATATTAAATAAAATTTTTCTTAAGCCATAAAAACCTACGTGACCCTCTGTGAAGTCAGTCATTTTCTATTGCTTCTTCCATATTGGGTCAGTGGGAAACTGGTTCCTATCTCCAGCAGTGTATGGGCAGGAGGCGGGGTACACCTTGGACAGGTTGCCAGTCCATTGTCGGGCAACACAGACACACAGGGCAAACAACCATGCACACACTCATTCACGCCTAAGGGCAATTTAGAAAAACAAACTAACCTAACAGTCATTTTTTTGGACTGTGGGAGGATGCTGGAGTAGCCGGAGAGAACCCATGCATTCACGTGGAAAAAATGCAAACTCCATGCAGAAAGACCCCCCCGGCAGGGAGTCAAACCCCAGACCTTCCTGCTGCAAGGCAACAGTGCTACCAACTGCGCAACCGTGACCTTAGTGAAGCTTTATAGTTAAATTAACAAAAATATATACCTGATTTTAGTTTTTTTTTTTTTTTTATAGTTTCAGAGCAAAGAAATACATTTTTAGCAGAAGACAATAAAACCATATTCTTGAATGAAATGTTCCAAATTTAAGGAAAAAGAATAAAGAACATGTAGGTTGCAGCCCCGTGACCAAACATCCAACTAGACTAAAAAGATTTTCTTGTGTCATTAGTCTCATTCTCCTGTGGAAATTCTTTCCAAGTAAATTACTCAGAAATAAAGCTAGAACTAGCCTTATTTACCTTTGCATTTAAAAAACGTTTCTCAGGTCTTTATGGTTTATGGTCAAAGTTTTGAAGCACCACTGTGGAGGACCTAGAGAGTCACACATGGCTCCAGAGCCACAGATTGCAGAACCCTGTGCTAGAAAATTAAATAGAGGGCAACATATCTTCTTCTTTCCTTAAATATGTTTCACATCTCAGTCAGAAGGCTTCTTCATTTCTGGACCTGAGTTCCAGGCTCTTAACAACAAGCTTGTTGTTAGGACAATAAGAGTAATGGGGCCATTAAAGTCACATGACCCACCCGTTTATCTCCTTAGTCGCTTGAGACTTGTCACCTCCAGGATGCTTTCTAAAAAGGCCTGTACATGAGAGGTTTACCTCACATTTCAAGGTGTGAATGCTTATGAAACTACCTCAGGAGAAGTGTCAAGGCTAAGGTGTAGGCATTATTCTGATTAGTATTGATTTTCAGTTATACAGATGACATCGTCTTTTCATTCCTATGTTGTCTTCCTATCTTCCCCATCTAAAATGATCACATTATTACATTCACTTGTCCTTGAGATGTAGATGCAGAAGAACCATTTACCACCCCACTATATTTGTGTCTGGCTGTTAAATCATTGGGATGAAGAACTCTGAGAGCACTGGCAGATTAGAAATCCTCTGGAAAGCTGAAGCCCTTTCTTAGATGCTCCAACCACAGAAAGACAATGTTCTTGCTCTTGTTAAAGGCTGTTTGCAAGAAATCTTTTGGTCAGACTCCTTTGTGCCGTGTCTCTTATTTATTACTTGGATACTCTGTCAAGTGTTCTGCCTCTGCATAATATTTAAAACACCAAGATCAACCAGAACATTTGCTGGATGCTTGGATTCTGCAGCAAGAGCACCACCTCAACCATGACTGATACCAATATAACCACGTTTTCGAGCCAGGTCTTAAAGTACTGCTGACAGCCAGTTAATCTGCTAAAGATTCCTTCACTCACTATGCCTTTACTGTTACTTTGTATTCCAGTATTGCAGATTGCAGGAAAACACAGAGTTTGTCAATGGAACGCCCTCTCCCTTGTTTTGTTTGGACTTGTATTGTCATCTATCATCACTCCTGCCCCATTCTGGGACACAGAGTCATGGAAAAAAGAACAATTTAAAGATAGACAATACTGTCATCGGGAAACTAAGTACACTCAATGATTCAGCCTCTTGTAGAAGCAACCTTAGCAGAAATTCTGTTTTCATCTTTTTGAACGAATTTCATCCTGTTGCTTCAGTTCATTGAGGTTTGCAGAATGTAGTTTCACACAAGTTCCCACCACAGCATTTCAATTAGAGAGAGGTCAGGACTTAGAATGGGCCGAAACAACACATGGATGTTTTGTTTCCTGGCCATTCTCCTGTAGATTTGCTGCTGTGCTTGAGGCAACTCTCCTGTTGACGAGCCAGTTTGGTCCATGGTTCTGTTGCGTACAGATGGTTTCACATTTGCATCTAAAAGCTTTGATACAGAGGAGTGTATGGCTATCTCAAAGACTGTTAGATACCCAGGTCCTGTGGTTGCAAAAAAGCCCAAATCATCACTCCTCCACCAACATGTGTGATGGATGATGGCATGAGCTGTTTTGTGCTAATCTGTGCATGGATTTAGTTTCAGAAGTCTTCTGGTTGACTCAGATAAAACCTTGTTATAATAGATTAAGCTGAAATGTTCCTTTTGGAGAGTGGGGCATCTCTAGTTCTGGCAACTGTTGTAACAAGCCGTAATTGCTCAACCTTTTGCTAATTTTACTGAAATTATCTGGAACATTTAACTGGCTTACCAATGACTGTAGAGTTTAAGATGGAGGTTATCAGAACACTGCTCGCTCTAAACCTGGGGTAAACTTGCTGGAACATTCACTCTTTGGAAGATTGGCTGCCGTCTTAGATGTTTTACGATTAAGATTGATGAACCTTGAATGGTTTGGAACTTAAAAGCCTCCCATGATTGGGTGGCAACAATTGCTTCTCTAAGATCATTACTGATCACTTTACTTCTTTGCATCAGCAAAACTCTTGCTTTTGAGGTGCTCACTCTGATGATGATCAATAATCAAGTGTGTTTGATGAGCAGAACAAGGCTGCTGCATTCCTTCTTAAATACTTTCAAAGCAGCAGAAAATTTATTTATTTTACACTCGCTTTATGAGAACAACAGATAAAGAAAGCCCACATCTTCCAATGATGGGAACAGAACTATGCGAATTAGGAACTTTGGAATACAAGGATTAATCTGACTGAGAAGGTTTTTATATTACATGTAGAGAAGGGGTTTTCATACACAGAAACAGAGCTACACCAAAGAAAGCGTTCTTCGGCTAGGTTACATTGTGCAGGGTGTATTTAGATTCAAACAGCTGCTGTTATCTTGCAAAGAGATGAACAATGTTGAAATGTTGAAACTTCTGACATTCATCGTGCAATTGTAGTGAGTTTAAAGTAAAATCTTTTCAAAATGCACAGCTAGACGTGACATACACATATTAGACGTTTATCCACACAGCAATCAGAGCATAGACCACAAAAAAAATTAATCAAAGGGAGATGAAAACTGTTTTCACCGCTGCACAGTTTGCAAATAACAGTGTCTTTCTCAACCTTGAAGAAAACTTTAATGGAAAGCATACCGACCTTGCAGCTCCTGCCTCTCTCTTCTGTTAGCGCTGCTGTCCTAATGAATATAGTTTAGCTTCACTAGAAACAGAGAATGGTCTCAAACCCCTTCATTATGGTTCTCTAGCATGTGCTCCCTGCCGGCTCCCAGTGGAAAGCTGGGCCCTTCCCAGACAGCTGAGCCTTTCACATTCAAAACATCTCACTCCGCTGTGTGGTAAATAGGGACATGGACATGGCAGATAGAATGGACTAGGAGTGTAGAGACATTGAGAATAAAGGCCACTGATTAGAGCAGCTAGAAGCAGAGGGGCAGATAAACATGTGTTCAATGAGTAAGCTATCCACAGGACTTTGATCAGCAACAAACAACCTAACCTTCGTGCCTCAGCACTGTCTCTGTTAACAACTGTACTGTATAGTAGTAAAGATTATTGAATCATGCACTTTAAATGCAGTGTGAGTATGTTTGCTGTCAAACCTAATCATTAATGGTTCAGGGCAACTAATTAAATCCCAGTGAATAAACCCAGATCCAGCTTAATTTGACATGAGCAGGGAATTCTGACTTGAAAACTAGAACTTGTTTTGATCTGGAAAGATGTAAAAGCTGTTGTAAAAATCTTTTGTAGGGGAGAGTGAAAATACTTCTGCCCTCATGTATGGTTTTTAAAATATAATTAAGTCCCAAAATGTTTTTTTTTTGTGACAAACATTTTGGTGATGAGTGTCAAGTCTTTGAGGTTTGAATGCCTCCTTGCCACCACCCTAATCTTTAGCTCCCTCCACACATTCTTTATCAGATTCAAATCTGGACTGTAAACGTTAATATATAACTTTCATCCAGAAGAAACTTATTGGCAAATTAAAATAATTAGTTTAAACCTAAATCTGCCAAGGATATGAATAATTTAGGCTTAACTGTATATAAATATCTGGTTTTATCTATATATACTGTGCAAGCGGCACTTATTGCTGTACAAAATGTACATTTGTGGCACAGTGAATATAAAACAGCCGTAAAAGATTTCCTCAAATAAGAAATAAAGACTGGATTAAGAGTTATTGAGTGACTAGTAAGTAAACAGTCCGCTGTGTGTCTACAAGTAGGCAAACATTTCATAAGACTCATTTTTAGTTTAAATACAAATAACCCAAAATATAAATATAAAGTATAGAATGTAAAGAATATAACAAAATATATATATTTGTAAAAAAAAAAATGTGTTTATTTTTTTAGGTTTAGTTTAGTCAAACGGTATGGTGGGTCGAGTTGCTGTGCAGTGTGAATGGGATATTCCTCCTGTTGCATAATTGGCTTTATTTAAATAAAGGCAAGGAAATTAAAGATCCCACCAGTTTGATAGTAAGTTAATAGTAAGTAATAATTTGTGTCCTTCAGCGACAGTCTTCCTAGAATTTTGGAAAAGACGGAGAGCTGTCCTGGCATACGACTGGGATCTCATTGACTGGGAGGAGGAAGAGGTAAAACATATTTCTCTCTTCTATTTATCTTTGTTCTGGTTAATTTCCTGCCAATCTAATATTTTTTCTTGTACATTTTTTATTTTCATTTTACATGAAGTTCTGTTTTTATGAGGCTTAGATTTCTTGATTTGCTTCATATATTACTTCAATATTTTCTTCATCTCCCCCATGTTGGTTACTGGATTTTTTCATACCCTTCTTTTGGTCATTTAGGATGAAATAAGACCCCAATTTGAGGCCAAATACTCAAATAAGGAAAGAATGAACCCTATATCTGGAAAACCGGAGCCTTACCAGGCATTCACTGACAAGTACAGTCGCCTCCTCGTCTCATCGTCTGGAATATTCTTTATGGTGGGTTTTTAAGACATCAATTAAATGTAAATATGGCTTGAACTTCATTTTTTTCATTAATTGTTTATTTAAATGTTTCAAGTATACAGTAAGCTCTCAGTCACATATCTCTTACATATTTATATATATATATATTTTTTTTTTTTTTCATTTTCGCAAGAAGTATCCTCTCATTAACATTAAACATATTTTTTACAGTGAATTTTACAGAATCTTTGCTTTTAAAATAGGAAGGAACTTAATTAAGTATTCTAACATAATGCCAACTTCACAAGACCCAAACACAAGCAAGCAGGAGGCACATTACGGCACAGGAAAAAGCCTTTTAATTAGCAGAAACAAACTCTGGAACCTGCTACTCTAGTCAAGAAATATTTTTAAACAAATCATCTTTAGAAAATCTGCATCTACAGTCTATTTGATGCCTGTCAAAAAAGCTGTAATACTGATGCTGTGTCAGCAGCTGGCGGCAGTTTGAGATCCTGATCTTGGGTCAAAAATCATGTTTTTGTGGGAACTGTTTACCGTTTCCTGTCATCATTAGCTTCTTTGTCTTATATTAAAGTTTAATGGAAACACAGTCAGGATAAAGTGAGACAGATTTTTTGAGAAAACCTCCGATACTACTGTGGTTTCTAGCACAGAAAGTACAGTGAGTATGTGAAAGTGGCTATCTGCATAATTTTCAGTGTTCTACAGAAGTCTAGTCCACATGTGTATACCTCAGAATTTAAAAAAATCTTCACTTTGGAAAGGGTTTTGCATAATCTTAACTTAAAACAAAAACAGTTTGCAGATCGACGGGAAGAATTAACCCAGGACAAAATCTTCATTTTGCTAAATCTTTGATAGTGTGGACAGATCTGAAAGAAGTCAAAAACAAAACAAAGAAAATATAAACCAGGCAGGGGTTAATAGTAGATCTTTTTGTATTCAAAGGTTGTATTTATAGAGTTTTCAGTTGGAAATTGAATTATAATACCCCCTAATTTTGGAATTCCAACTGGGAATGTCCAAATTCATGGTGCAGCCCCAAGTTTACAACCCAATATGGCTGCCAAGCGGATTGTATATGGAGAAGATGACTAGTGTAAACTACTTTTTATTGTCCATCTGTCCATAGGATTGGATTAAACTGACTATATATTTCTGTCTATAAATTGGATCTGTTTATTGTAAACAAATAAATAATCCAAGTTTAATTAAAGTAAATTATGAGCTTGCCTTTAGTTGTTAGCAGCACAATAATTAGCAAAATCCAGCGTTTTTCAAACTGCAAATACTGCCACTTAAACTCAGGAGTAACGTCATTCCCAGCCCTGAGCTCTGAGTTTGAACACCTCATCATTACTGATTGGATGCAGGGTGTGCCGACTGCAATATGGAGTAGGTTAGCAGGGAAGCAAGAGAAGAATGGTACATTGGTGATAAAAAGTCTTCTTTAAATGGCAGTCTTTTAGATATTTTGTACATAATATGGATGTAACGCCATCTTAAAATCCCAAGATATTTCTTGTCAAACTGAAGTGTGTCTTAAGAGACGATGTCTAGTTCCTATTTTAGTCAAATCTATTTGTATGGGCCCTGGATATAGAGGTATGTGCTTAAAGAATCTTATTTTGAAACAACACAGGAAGTAGTTATTGAATCATGTATGAAGTAGTTGTGTGACGGAGTTGGCTAACAACGACTAAAAGTCAAACTTGTAATAGCCCTGAGGAAGCTTCCACCACTTTTAAATTGTTTGTGTGACGGCATAGTTATATACTGATATTAGACTCTTTAAAACTCTCATCTTTGAGACCTTTAATCTATTTGAGAACCAAGCAATTGGTTCTTAGTTTTCCCCAAAAATATTATTAAAATTACCCTGTTCATTCACACCGGCCCCATTCTCATTCATCCTGTTTCGTGTTCATGTGAATCGTCTCGTCTTAGCACCTCCACAGATTATGCAGAAGCCTGATGCTATCAGTGCCATTGCTTCGTCTCATTCACTTTCTCTCTCTAAGCCACTCTGTTATTTTTTACAGAGTTTAAACAACTAAAAACCAGAAGTAGGGTAAAAAAAGGCAGATATATTGACTTAATAGAAGCAAGACTTACCAGCTATACTGTATATGACATGCTTTTATGTTACTCCTTTTATGATCTCCCAGATACTGGTGGTGATTGCTGCAGTGTTTGGCATCGTGATTTACCGTGTGATCACCGTCAGCACCTTCGCCGCATTTGGCTGGGCACTCATCAGGAACAACTCTCAGGTGGCGACAACAGGCACTGCAGTCTGTATCAACTTCTGTGTCATCATGCTTCTCAACGTGGTGAGATACTCATGCACTACTAACCTCTGCAGCCAAGAAAGAAACATGCGTTTGATAAAACCCTTTCTATGCTAATGTATGGTGTATTTACATCCATTGAACTTTTTGACAATTTCGTCACATTACGACAACTAACTACATTATATTATTTTGGGATTTTTAATAAAAATCTCAAAAGTGTGCTATGCATTAGAAAAGTGTTTTCAGAACCCAGAGTCAACACTTTGGTGAACTACTGTACATTCTGCTATAATTTAGCTGCATGTTCTTAGCTGCCCATTCTTCCTTGCAAAACAGTACAATCTTTGTCAGAATGGATGAAAAACAGCCGTGAGCATCAATTCCCAAGCACCGACACAGATTCTCAATTGAATTTAGGTCTGGACTGTGACTGGGCTGTTCTAAATCATGAATATACTTTGATCTACACCCCTCTATCTTCCCTCCATCTATCTTCCCATTAACTCTTGCCAGCTTTCATGGACCTGCTGATGAAAAGCATCCCCACAGCATGATGCTGCCACCACCATGTTTCTGGTGTGCTCGGGGTGATTTGCAGTGCGCAGGGGTTTTCAACAGACATGGTATTTGGCCAAAAGTTCAATTTGGGTCTCATCTGACTTGAGCACTTTACTGCAGATGTTTACCGTGTCGGCTACAGGCTGTGTGGAAAGTTTTAAATTGGACTGCAGGTTTCTGCTTGTCTCTCTTCCGTGGTTCCTGCAGCGATTTAGAAAGCCAAAAACATCTATATCAATTTAGGGCCTTAAATAAAGTCTTCAATATGCCTACATTTTCAGAAAAAAGTGTCAAATTGCATTTAGTTCCATGTTACGTTAGTGCCTTTGCATTGCTTTTAACAGAAATGCAGCATTCTGTGTATTCTGGTTTACTGAAGTTAACTTACTAAACTTATTTGTCTTTATTCATCTGGGTCTTAATTAAATCTCAAGGGGTATTAACAAGGACTAAAAAAGTCTTCAATTAGACCTACCATCATTTGCAAAAACTAATAGTTATCCCAGCTGAGCTGTGGCTCTTTGCAGCTCCTCCAGGATGACTATGGGCCTCTTGGCTACTGGGATTTAATTACATCCTAATTAACATTATGTATGATGTATGTATGTATAAGACAGATTATATATGCATTGATTTGTATGCTTAAAAAAGTTCATATTTTTTTTCAGCTGTATGAAAAAGTTGCTCTTTTCCTCACAAATGTAGGTGAGTGGACTTTAACACATTTCAAAGTAAAGTTCATGACTTGTCTTCTGTAGGTTGTTGGTATCTTAAAAAACAGAAATCTAAATAAACTGAATGTCACTTATGCATTTAGGAAAGTACTTGTGAAATCTCAGAGTTTAAGATTGGCTGATCTTTTATTTTTCCTTTGTGTGTGGCTACAGAGCAGCCAAGGACCGAGTCAGAGTGGGAGAACAGTTTTACCTTCAAGATGTTCCTTTTTCAGTTCGTCAATCTCAACAGCTCAACTTTCTACATTGCCTTCTTTTTGGGAAGGTGTGGAAATCATCTCCAAGTTGCACAGTTTAGCATCCAACTTGTTAGATACAACATAACTGAAGTAAATGTAAAAGCAGCTGTAGAGAATGAAACTACAGGGGTTGGACAATGAAACTGAAACACCTGGTTTTAGAGCACAATAATTTATTAGTATGGTGTAGGACCTCCTTTTGCGGCCAATACAACGTCAATTCTTCTTGGGAATGACATATACAAGTCCTCCACAGTGGTCAGAGGGATTTTAAGCCATTCTTCTTGCAGGATATTGGCCAGGTCTCTACGTGATACTGGTGGAGGAAAACGTTTCCTGACTCGCTCCTCCAAAACACCCCAAAGTGGCTCAAAAAATATTTAGATCTGCTGACTGTGCAGGGGCCATGGGAGATGGTCAACTTCACTTTCATGTTCATCAAAACCAATCTTTCACCAGTCTTACTGTGTGTATTGGTGCATTGTCATCCTGATACACGGCACCGCCTTCAGGATACAATGTTTGAACCATTGGATGCACATGGTCCTCAAGAATGGGTTTTTTAGGGCCTTGGCAGTGACGTGCCCCATCTAGCACAAGTATTGGGCCAAGGGAATGCCATTATATGGCAGCCCAAAACCATCACTGATCCACCCCCATGCTTCACTCTGGGCATGCAACAGTCTGGGTTGGTAAACTTCTTTGGGGCTTCTCCACACCGTAGCTCTCCCGGATGTGGGGAAAAACAGTAAGGGTGGACTCCAAGAACAATACATTTTTTCACATTGTCCACAGCCCAAGATCTGCGCTCCTTGCACCATTGAAACCGACGTTTGGCATTGGCATTAGTGACCAAAGTTTGGCTATAGCACCCCGGGCCGCGTATATTGACCCTGTGGAGCTCCCGACGGACAGTTCTGGTGGAAACAGGAGAGTTGAGGTGCACATTTAATTCTCGCCGTGATTTTGGGCAGCCGGGGTTTTTTATGTTTTTTGGATACAATCCGGGTTAGGGCCCGAACATCCCTTTTCAGACAGCTTCCTCTTGCGTCCACAGTTAATCCTGTTGGATGTGGTTTTTTTCCCTTCTTGGTGGTATGGTGACATTATCCTGGATACGTGGCTCTTGATACATCACAAAGACTTGCTGTCTTGGTCACAGATGCGCCAGCAAGACCTGCACCAACAATTTGTCCTTTTTGAACTCTGGTATGTCACTCATAAAGTTGTGTGCATTTCAATATTTTGAGCAAAACTGTGCTCTTACCCTGCTAATTGAACCTTCACACTCTGCTCTTACTGGTGCAATGTGCAATCAATGAAGACTGGCTACCAGGCTGGTCCAATTTAGCCATGAAACCTCCCACACTAAAATGACAGGTGTTTCAGTTTCATTGTCCAACCCCTGTATGTTAAACAGCAAAATAAAAAAGAGAAGTAAAAGTATAAACCGACCTAAAGTTAGAAAATAAGAAATAAGTTTGTAAATTCTAAAAATGAAAGTACAAATAATAGTACTATTGACGTTGTAAACATTAATGCTAATCATTTTTGTAATACATCTTGAGATCTGAGTACATAATCTCAAATGCATAGCAAACCACCTACAAACTAAAGCCTCGCCTATGCATGGATCATTTGTTGTTGAAATAAATGTTATGAAAATTTGCAGCTGAACATGTGTGCGGAAATGAAAAGGCCACTGCCCCCTTTTGGTGGGTAAGAGATAGAGCAACTTCATTTAGCAAAAATTGTCTTCTGATAAAATAAAACCATAAGGAGCACATGTATTCCATATACGCAGGGACGCTAATATGCTGAGAACTGTGAGCATTGAAAACGGAAGCGGAACCTCCTCCAGTTCTTCCTGTTTACGTCCAAGTTAGCATTGGCTCTGCAGCACAGCTAACTGCTATAGGAAGTTAGAAAATATTGTTTTAAAACTCTTTCTAGGCACTGCTTTCAAAGTCTTTGGATTCTCCATGATTTGTTTGGATAAGACCAGTAGAGATTTTAGCAATTTGTTTTACTCAGGATAATTTTTATTGAAGAATTCTTTTTTTTTACTTTTTACAACAAAAGAATGGACGAAAACAAAACCCCCCATTATAGGGGGGGGCATTTTTTTCTCTTTAAATCAATAAGCACATTTAAATGGATTTTAAACACATTTTTAGCCCTTTTTGAAAATTCTGAAAGATTTTTTTCCCCCAAATGTTTGACTATGAATGTCAGTAATATTGTTTTATTGACAGATTCACCGGTCGGCCAGGCGCATATCTACGCCTTATCAATCGCTGGAAACTGGAGGAAGTGAGTAATGAGCTTTCCCATGAAGGAGCAACCAAGAATTATGGATTCATTAAGTTAGAAATTGGACATTGGGCTATTACTGTATGCCCAGACACCAAGCATTTTAAACCCCACACTAGTAATGGAACTTCTTGAATATGCGGAAATAAAACCTGAGTATCTTTCTGGGCCAAAACCCAAAGGCATTTTTGCTGCTGAGCTAATGTAGTCCCACTTGTGATTCTGCAGCTGTAGAACTGGAAAGGTCCTCTAATGTGATGAGAACAGCACAAGTGGAGCCCAGTCAGACTTTTGTAGCCATGGAGAATCATGACTGTGATGGGAGAACGTACTAGCTTATGCTGTACGTTTTCTGTAAAACACACAAGATTGCACGCAGACATCCTGTTCAGAGTATGAATCACAGTGACAAGTTCTTGAAGAAAATGTTTTCAAAAATGTGTAAGGTTCCAACATACTGAAATCCTTCGTTTACCCTATGGGAATTCCTAGCAATACCTATCATACTCAGGATAACCCTCATTAGTGCAGTGTGTTTTGTTGATTTATTTGCCATTGCTGATCTGATGTGTTTTTGTGCTGCTGCAGTGCCATCCCAGTGGCTGTCTGATCGACCTCTGTATGCAGATGGGCATCATTATGGTACTTAAACAGACGTGGAACAACTTCATGGAGTTCGGCTACCCGTAGGTTCCGGTTCTGTTCATTTTTTGACAGTTTTGTTATTTTTCTGTTGTTGGTTCTACACTTTGACAATTTGACTGTGCTCTGGTTAAGGACTGTTAAACTTTATATACTGTCACTTACTCTAGATATGATGTGGAGGAGTCTAGTGGGAGCAAATGATAAAACTAATGCATGTCTAACCATACTGTCAGTGAAGACAGCTGGCTCCACTCCAAGAAATCTGTCCTGTTTTACACACAGCTGCTGCTCCAGCTGGATTTAAAGTGATCTACCAAGCATCTTACATGAACATTGCATGATCTGCAAGCCAGTACATTTAGATCATCGCTTTCTATGGAGAGGGCTCCTAGAGAGAAGCACGCACCTCCAAATTGTGCATATGACTATTGGTTTACTGGAGGAAGTCATGTGTTTTTCAGGCAGCAGTTCAAACATGAAATGTCCTAAAATCGTATTCAGATGATGAGTGAGAAGCACAAGCTGTGACTGATTTATAACAGTCTTTAACCTTAGTAGCAGCATAACTCATAAAGAAAACCCAAAGGCTTCTTCTCCTCGGTGTGTTTAGCTCACAGTGATCAGTGTTTGCCCCTCCACAACAAGGCCTCCACACCAAGCCTGCAACTGATGGTGGAGCTGCCATATAGAGAAAGGAAATTCCATAGAATATTAGGAAACATCCTACTGCTAATATGATACCCATGGTTGGATGGCTGAGAAAGCCGCAAGAAAAATATTTTTCACAAGTGTCAACATCACAGTACCAGGATGGAAATTATGTTTTCCAAATATGTCATGATCTAACAACAACCATATGGTCATGGAGTTCCTGGAGACTGTGGGGCAGTCTTAATCTGGTGTGAAGAGGGCCTTAAACGTGATGGCTGATGAAGATGGTTGCTGTTTTTTTGCTGCTGACTTTCAGTTTCTAAACTGTGTTAAGATCTCATCATTGTGTGGGCCTGTCTTTCTGCGTATGTTTATGCGTATATCCGTTGACTTCAGGTTACGTTTAAACTATTCTCAGTATACATGTCTGCATTATTGACATAGAAGACAATATTTGGTAAAAATGTTCACACCAACAGGTTCAATTTTGTCCCCCGAAACTTCAAAAACTACTCCTTACAAATCTTTACAGATAAGTTCTTTTTTCGTTACCATTGCATAACATTCAAATCATTGCACATCAAAGTGCTTTAATCAAAGTAAACGAGGGCGGATGAGTAAATCAGATTGGAGTTTACTGGGATAAATTGAGTTTGACCTTAGGAGAAATGTTACTTGCGGATTTCTAAAATATATGATTATGGACAGAACGCCAATATTCAATGGGCACACAACTAATGCCTCTAAACCAAAAGAAGTGTACTCTACTTTAGAAGTAACATGTCTCTTGGGTCATCTTCCATTGTTTTTCTAGACTCATCCAGAATTGGTGGACCCGACAGAGGTTAAAGAGGGAGCACGGCCACATACACAAGGCCAGCCTCCCCCAGTGGGAGAAGGACTACAACTTACAGTCAATGAATGCTTATGGACTCTTTGATGAATACCTGAAGATGAGTAAGTTGGACCTCTATTCATTTTCTGTTTCTGTTTTGTATTCAGCCTTGCAGGAAATATTTAGATTACTTATATGAGATTATATGAGATTACCTCATATGCATTACACAGTTTAATCTCTTACCGTATCATCAATTCTTCAAATAAAAAATGTTTTCATCACCAGGCTGATCTGCTGCGGCTGCTGTACATGTTATGTAATTGTGACATTCATCTGCTCCGATTTTCTCCTTTCTATTCTTAGGACATGTAAACACACATTTCTTTTACATTTGCATCAGACAGGAATTACGTTTGGCACTGTTACACTCAGACTGAGCAGTATTTCCTCTGAAATGATGGGTTCGCTGTTCATAATAATACTTTGTTGAGAAATAGCTCCATGTTGTCGGTTATCTGATATTTAAAGTGCAAGATAACTCTTCTGACTGTTTCTGTTAATCAAACCGCTTTAGGTAAGAGTTATTAAGTAACTCATAATCTAGCAAAAATATCTGCTTTTACCAATTAACAAATGGGCGAAATAGCTTATATAATGAGTGAATTGAGAGACTGTCTCAAGAAGCCTTCATCTAAATACCTAAATCATGCATTGAATGTAAAAGTCCAGAAGCTTGGGTAACAACCATGTAACAAATAAAAGCTCAGATTTTCTTTTAACCAGATCCATTTGTTTATGAAAAAACATTTTATGCCTGAATATTATTTTTATTACAGTCATGGAAATTCCTAATAAAATAAAGTGCACATCATTACAAATACACTTCATCCCAAAATGTCAAATTATGAATGTTTTGATATTTTTCCAGTGCTGCAACAAAGGGACGCCAGAGACTTTTATTTGTCCTGCAACAAAATTAACAAATCAATGATGTGTTCAACCTGAACAATATTTGTAAAAATGAAATAAAGTTTGTTGATGAGGAGGGGACCAAGCAACCGAGGAATCTTGAGGACCTCTAGTGGTGACTGGAAAACATTTGGATTGATTGACAGCCATTGTATAGATGTTCTATAGGCCTTTAAATAGATTCATCTTTTATTGAAGCAGCATAATCTCACAATGGAACGTGTAAAAAAAAACAGGCTTTAATAATTTTTCAGCAGGTTAAAATTGTATAGAGCACTTTTTAATGCCGACTTTACTGTTTAGGAACATCAGATTCTCTTGAAACCTTCAAATAGTAATGCATTTCCTGTTTCTCTGAGTTATAATTTTGATGTGATACAGAGGCCCGTTTCTCCTAGGGACTCAATGGTACAGACAGGAAAACATACCATTCAGGTACAACAGAGGTTTGTTGATCTTCATAAGTCAGAGGAAAAGAAAACAGCTTATTGCAGAAACCTGCCCACATCCACAGTCAGGGCAATAAATGAGAGGTTTATGGTGTAATGGTGTTCCTCAAGGTGTTGTCCTCGGTCTCATTATGTACATTGAATATTATACTCATCTTGGCATTATCAGTTTTAAATGTTAACCAGATGACATCCAGCTCTGCCTTTACTCTAAACTCACCTAATCTCTTCTACAAAGCTCCCTCTCTGTCAGATTAAATATTGGTTCATGTCAAATTTCTGTCTGTCTAATTAAACAATGACAAAACCTAGGATTTCCACAAAGTCAGTTCTTTCTGAAGGAGCTGCAGCATTTTTGATATAAACGATGCCAACATTTCCCTTTGTTTTAAGGTCAAAGGTCTGGCTGCCGTTGTGGGTCTCACTCTATCCCACAAAGCTCACATAACTAATTTCCACCTACATTGCAGAAATCATTCTCTTTCGATCCCTGACTCCCAGCTCTACCACCACACTCATTTACTCTCCGATGGCCTTTTGCATTAATTATTAAAACTCTTCTCTTCGGTTTCACTTTCTAGTGCCCACATAAATGTCAGTTGTTTCAGAACTCTGGCACCGAAATACCAGATCCCAAGCCTAGAAGAGATAGTAAACATGCACACACATCAATCACACATGCAGATAGATTTAGAACTAATTGGATGATGGAGCCTAATCCACAAATACTGCACTATTCAACAGGCTCCTAAAGATGTGTTTTCTTTCTTTCAGTTTTGCAGTTTGGCTTCACCACCATCTTTGTGGCAGCATTTCCTCTGGCTCCCCTCTTAGCGCTGATCAACAACATAATTGAGATCCGTTTAGATGCCTACAAATTTGTCACACAGTGGAGGCGACCTCTGCCATCACAAGCCAAAGACATCGGTAAATAAAAGGTGACAAATTCTTCTTTGAAAAGGTGATTCTTCATGTCTAACTTCAGTTTGTCTCAGGAATCTGGTATGGCATTCTGGAGGGTATTGGCATCCTGTCTGTCATCACCAATGCCTTTGTCATTGCTGTTACCTCGGACTTCATCCCTCGCCTCGTTTACGCCTACAAGTACGGACCATGTGCTGGCCAGGGTCGAGCCGGGGAGGGGTAAGATTTCAAGAAGATAATGGAAAACTCTTACATTTTAAGATTTCGTTTTTTCTTTATTTCATGTTACATGGCATACTATCTCAAGTTTAGATAATCCTTGTATTCAGTAATATTTTTTTGTGTTCCTCAGGTGTATGATGGGTTACGTCAACGCCAGTCTGTCTATCTTCCGAGTTTCTGACTTTGAGAAGAGATCCCAGCCAAGAACTAATGGCTCTGAACTTTTTGAAGAAGCTGTGAAGTACTGCAGGTATAATTTGAACAAATATGCAGTCTGTGTAGATGTGTCTGGGTCACAAATAAAACACCAAAAAAATTGTAGAAGCCTCAGGACAGGTTTCGCATACAGTATTTTTCAGAGATGCACCAATTGGAGTTTTGTGGCTGATTTCTGATCTTTAGTTTTTATAAACCTTTGCCCCTGCCATTACACATTTTAGTCAATTCCAACTTCTAGTTAAGAACTGCAATTAACAGTGTTGAAAATATTTTTCTCCAGCCCTTTAGCAACACAAAGAGATTTGAAGTTGACTTTTTAAACTGTCTTCAGCATCTTTTGTAAGGATTAGCAAAGCCAGCATGATTAGCATTACTAACTGTAAACATCAGTATCTTGGTGTATTCCAGAGCATGTAGACCCTGTCCTGAACTATGATATTTCCAAAAGGTTAGCAACATTTGTAAATTCTTCTCATTCAATGACAGAGAGGTCCGAGCCTCGCAAGGATAAATCAGAGCAACTTTTTTTATCTGTATTTAGTCAAGGCAGCTATGGGTCAGTTAGCTTTTTTGCCAGTTAGGTGAAACATACCCAGGATGGGTACAATGTATCATCCTGCAGCTTTTTTTGCAAAAATGCAAAAATAGAAAATGACCGTTATCCATCAAAGTCTAGAATACTTGGTATACAGGTTCTTTTTAGATAGCGTCTTTCACCTTTTGCACTTCTTACAGCTCTTTGATGATGAAAATAGCTAACTTCTAATTTTCTTCCTTCTGTAACAACTTCTACACTAAAGAGTGGCTAACAAAACTGGTTCCTCTTGTAATAGCATGTACACTGATTGCAAAAAAATAGGTTTTCAGCTCCCTAGCTGATTTTCTTAGTGCATCTTTAATGTTTTGCACTTTACTAACATTTACCTGAATCACAATACAGCCTCTTAATGAGCTCTATGTGAAAAATGTATTACCAAATAATTGTCATGATCCACACCTGTTTGCGTTTTGTTATTTGCACTCACCTGTTTTTCATGTAGTTTTTTGCCTCAGTTGTATTTAAGTTCCTGTTTTCTGTCCCTTCATTGTTGGGTTTTCCATTGCTGTCTACATGGTTTCTGTGTTTCTTTCGTGTCTGTAAGTTCATAATTTTTCATTGAAATATGTGGAGCCACCATGCACCTGCCCATATTCGGTTCCCGCTTTGGTCCTTCAACTCCACAAAATATAACAGAAGTACCCAACCAAATGAAGAACCAGACATCAGGTGTGGAAGGTCATCACTCTTTTTAAGTACTTCCGATGCCAGGTCAAAGGACAAGGTGAAGCTCAGGAATTCTGGCCACAGACAACCTCCGTCAGTCCCAGGCTTCAGAGTTCCTCCATGGGTTTCAGTTCCCAGAGCCACTCGGCCGACCTCCCGGCAAGGTTCTTAGTGGGTTCTCTATGCGTCTTGTTCGCCCACCTCCAAGGTTCCTGCATCGGCACTGCCACCCTCCAAAACTCTGTGTCTCTGCGGCACAACCTCTGGGTCATCCGCTGAAACTTTGGGTTTTGTTTTATATTTTTTAGCCCTCCCTCCCAGACCCCTTCTGCCTGCCCAGTTTCATGTGTTTCCATGTACAGGGGTTAGACAATGAAACTGAAACACCTGTCATTTTAGTGTGGGAGGTTTCATGGCTAAATTGGACCAGCCTGGTAGCCAGTCTTCATTGATTGCACATTGCACCAGTAAGAGCAGAGTGTGAAGGTTCAATTAGCAGGGTAAGAGCACAGTTTTGCTCAAAATATTGAAATGCACACAGCATTATGAGTGACATACCAGAGTTCAAAAGAGGACAAATTGTTGGGGCACGTCTTGCTGGCGTATCTGTGACCAAGACAGCAAGTCTTTGTGATGTATCAAGAGCCACGGTATCCAGGGTAATGTCAGCATACCACCATACCACATCCAACAGGATTAACTGTAGACGCAAGAGGAAGCTGTCTGAAAGGGATGTTCGGGTGCTAACCCGGATTGTATCCAAAAAACATAAAACCACGGCTGCCCAAATCACGGCAGAATTAAATGTGCACCTCAACTCTCCTGTTTCCACCAGAACTGTCCGTCGGGAGCTCCACAGGGTCAATATACACGCCCGGGCTGCTATAGCCAAACCTTTGGTCACTCATGCCAATGCCAAACGTCGGTTTCAATGGTGCAAGGAGCGTAAATCTTGGGCTGTGGACAATGTGAAACATGTATTGTTCTCTGATGAGTCCACCTTTACTGTTTTCCCCACATCCAGGAGAGTTACGGTTTGGAGAAGCCCCAAAGAAGCGTACCACCCAGACTGTTGCATGCCCAGAGTGAAGCATGGGGGTGGATCAGTGATGGTTTGGGCTGCCATATCATGGCATTCCCTTGGCCCAATACTTGTGCTAGATGGGCGTGTCACTGCCAAGGACTACCGAACCATTCTTGAGGACTATGTGCATCCAATGGTTCAAACATTGTATCCTGAAGGCAGTGCCGTGTATCAGGATGACAATGCACCAATACACACAGCAAGACTGGTGAAAGATTGGTTTGATGAACATAAAAGTGAAGTTGAACATCTCCCATGGCCTCTACAGTCACCAGATCTAAATATTATTGAGCCACTTTGGGGTGTTTTGGAGGAGCGAGTCAGGAAACGTTTTCCTCCACCAGTATCAAGTAGTGACCTGGCCACTATCCTGCAAGAAAAATGGCTTAAAATCCCTCTGACCACTGTGCAGGACTTGTATATGTCATTCCCAAGACGAATTGATGCTGTATTGGCCACAAAAGGAGGTCCTACACCATACTAATAAATTATTGTGGTCTAAAACCAGGTGTTTCAGTTTCATTGTCCAACCCCTGTAGTTCTCAGTTGTATTTAAGCTCCAGTTTTCTGTCCCTTCATTGTTGGGTGCTCCTTTGCTGTCTGGTTTCTGTGTTTCCTTTGTGTCTGTAAGTTCATAATTTTTCATAAATATTTATGTATCCACCATGCCGATGTCTTGTTTCCACTTTGGTCCTTTTACTCCATAAAATGTGACAATAATCCTTTCAGATAGGAGAAATGGGACAAAAAAGTAGCGATTGAAGATGATGCAAACACAAGTTTGATTAAACCTTTTACAAGGAATTTCCCCTTCTCATGTTTTAAGTGCATTTTTGTGACCTCAATGTTTTTTTTTTCCCCACACAATAGGTATCGGGATTACAGGGAGCCTCCAGACTCAACTGAGCCGTACACCTACACTCTGCAGTTCTGGCACGTCTTGGCAGCCCGCCTGGCATTTATTATTGTTTTTGAGGTTTGTTTTTTGTGTTGTTGTTGTAGTTTTGTAGTTTGTAAGCAGGAAAATTTACACTTTAAAATATTTTCATCACTAATACTCATTGTCAGTCACTGCTGGGAATGGTCCTTTTATTGTATGTGAAGGCACTTCATATTGTAATATCAAAGAATTAACAGCTGGTCCTTGACCAGATTACCTGTGTAGACTGTCCTTCACCGTACCTCTGTAGAGGGCCACCAGACACCAGAGTGTATGCAAAACACAGGAATTTGTCATTTATTAAAAGGAGTTACAGCAAATATATACCAAGACATGTTCACAAAATACCTTTCCCTCACCTATAGGTATTGGAGTCACTGGAAAATGTAAGGTGGGGGGAATAAGTTAATGAGAACAGCACAGTGCCTTAAACAGATCTGTCTAACCAACATGATATACATAGAACACCTGAAACTGAAATTCAGTTCCTTCTACTTTTTTTAGCATGTCTCACATCAATAAATGTAAATATGGTATAAATAATATAACAACATTTCCAATATTCCAATTATCTAAAGAGCTGCGGCCACAACCCCTTTCGAAGCTAAGGGGGGTAACATTATTCAGTACAATACAACATTTATATAATATCTGTAATGATGTAGCATTGGCCAGTAAGAAAATTGGCAAATCAGGAGAGCCTTTAGGCTACTCAGAGACTACTTGTTACTTCAAATTTACATTATCTGATCCAGTAAACAATGCCAAACTACAGTCAATAGCCGAAGAAGCTGTTCTGCATTAGAGAGGAGTTTTTCATGGGTGCAGCCCACTCACTGCTCAACCCATGAATGCATTTCCTAACAAATGTGGCACCGTTTAAGGGAAAATACAAAGGCTTTCCAACGGTATACAATTTATTGCCAAGACGTATTTTACAGCAAATGAATAATTGACCAAACACAAATTTGCACACTCTTCATTTTAGGTTTAGATGACAACCTGTTGTTAAAGCCATAGGTGGTTACTTGAAGAAAGCAAAGTCCAAGAAAGAAAATCCCTGAATACCAGATATTTAAAGTAAAAATGTATTCTGATAATGTTGTTTTGTTGATGTTATGAAGTATCTGATCATTTCTTTTATCTTTTTTTTATTCCAAACCTTTTGCCTGCAGTGTATGTGTTCAATATATGAGTTGCCAGTCAAGTTAAGCGACACAAATCTTGAAACCAAAAATCACAGAAAATCTGGTTTTATTTACATTATGGAGATCTGGCTCTTAGAATTCTAATGGAGGGGTCTGTTTTCACAGCATATGGTCTTCGCCATTAAGACCCTGATTGCGTATCTAATCCCGGACCTACCTAAGGACCTGCGGGACAGGATGCGCAGAGAGAAGTACCTGATCCAGGAAATGATGTATGAGGCTGAGCTGGAAAGACTGCAGAAGGAGAAAGATGAGAAGAAGAAGAAAGACAGGACCCACCATAAGGAATGGCCTTGAATACTACCGTCTGGTACATCTATGGATTGATTGTAAAACAAAGTAATTATCCTCTTTATAAGATCATTAGTGTTTTTCCAGTCGGCTACCAATTGGTTTTCTTTGAAAATTTTTAAAACCGAGCAGATTAAATATTTTAATTTTTTTTCTTCCTTTTAGAGTTTATATATATTTTTTATTTCATTTAATAGCGAGTCAATAGAAACATATATATATATATATGAATATATATATAGATATATAGATATATCAGTGGCGATTACTCTAAGACTGCAAGGGAAGATCAGCTTCCCCTAAAATGTAAAAAAATAAGTGAGCCAATATATACTGTTGTGTGTACATGTCATTGACTAAATATGCGCTACAACGCGCTCAACTTTTGTTCAGAATCAGCTTCTTATCACTGGTAACGACACGGCTTTCCTCTCACTCATTCCCGCAGCTTGACAGTGCTTTAAACAGTGAGTTCAATAGCGAAGCAAAAATGCTGGGCTTTGTCCCGCCCATCGGACGCTCAGCATCTCTGGGGTTCTATGGGACAGTGGGCTGGCCTCGGCTGGCCTGGACGCTCAGCTTCTGCATGATGATTGGATGATCTGTCTGAGGCTGAATCCCTTTTTGATTGACAGTGAAATGAACGAATCAGCGATCTTGAAATTGAGCTTCCCCTCCTTGAAAGACCAGCATACCTTTAAGGCCAAAAATGCCCATTGAAACTGTAAAGGTTTAAGGAGTATCAAATGAGTGATTTTTGAACTTTTTACTGCATTCCACCAGATTCTACTGTTTTCTGTCTGTAGAAATAACTAAAGCACCCAGCTGCGGAAATACACCAGCAGCTGATTTAGTTTTTAATCCAGCAAAGGCAGGAGATCATATGTTTACTCAATCACCTCCACAAAGACACATCCATCAAAAGATGCCCCTCTTCCATTCCTGAAATAATCAGTGCATGCTTACAGATTCTCACACATATGCTGATGCAATTTTGCTAACAGCACCATGTCACCTGCTGCATGACCTTCTGTAATGCTGCTCGAAATGAACTTAACCAAACTAAACAAAGGACAAAGATTCCCCAGCTTTAAGATATGAAGGTGAGGTTCTGCAGATCGCTGCCAGCATGTGACACTGGGATGTCTCCTCAATGTGAACAAGTGGGATTGTTTTTATTAATGACCAGTGAAAGCGAGTGACACAGATGTTAACAGGGAGGGAGCTGAACCCCTCTTTTCTTCCCGCCCTCTGGTCGCAATTACTCTGAGAGATACCTAGATATCAAAATTAAACAGGGAAATGTTTCACATGGGGAACAAAAATCTGATCTCTTACTCTTAGAACTCTTAGAACCAAACTGACTGATAAGTTCCTGAACTTTCTTTTATTCTTTAAGCCAAAGCCATTTATTTCCGGATCAGTGGAATTAGACAGTTTTTTGTTGTGTCTTTGTCAGATTTGTTACTTATGTTTCTCTTCATAAAATACCTGTAAATATAATTACCGTAGTTACATTTACATTTTGCTTCAATCAATAACTCCCATTGTTTTTTCACATATGGCTTTCCTAACTGATTAAAACAAATAAGTTAAACTCCTGGTCTTTTTAAACGTATAATAACCGATCATTCGGTGGGAAAGGAAAAGACTTCATGTCAGATTGATAGATAGGCAGCTTAACTAATGGAGAAATATATGAGACTGACTTACTCATTATTTATACAGTAGTGTCATCTAATAAGGCCCTAATAGTACTGCTATTATATGTTTTGTAACTATTTTCTGATCCATTAATCACTAATTACTACAAAGGCCACTTTCTCACACTATTTAAGAATTAGATTGTGGTTGTTTTATTTGTTTTATATATTTAAACATTTAAACCATTAAATTTGTGTCTACATGGTAACATTCCTAAAAAAAAAAAAAAGGTAGAACATTTGGCAGTTTAGAGCCGGTTTGATACAGCTTAACTGTTTTTTGAAGAAATAGGTCAGATAATATTGTTTATGTGTAAGGATTTAATAGCTGTTTTTTGGTACTTGTACGTTTTTGCCATGAAGTTCCTTAAGGGGTGCAAAATGCATCAAGATAGTGTAAAAGACGGTATAATGCATGGATATCTAAATTTTGCTTTAAAGCCCATTTCCCGCAAAGAATCATACCTCAAGCTATTGTAGAGCCAAAATGATAAATAATTTTTCATAGAAAGGATTTTAATCTTATTGGAGGCCAACTGCCAAGGTCATGATAAAAATGTTATTAAATCTGCAGGTCAATATTGTCACGCAAGTTGGGCCTAAATCTTTAAAACATCAAACAACTGCTAAAACAACTGATTTCCAAAATAACATTGTTCTCTTATTTTTCACGAATGCTTTAAAAAAATCTTGACCTGTAAAGGTTTTGCATTAAAGTTTCAGTCTTCATCGGTTATGCCCTAGACAGAGTTAAGTACTACCAGATCCTTAACCAGGTTTTCTACCAGATCAGACAGGCCCAGATGGATCCACACGATAGGACAAGTCTTAAAGTTCGAAGTTAACACCATGAGTTCTATTGTTTCCCATAGACCTAAAAAGAGATTTAACAGTTGATTAAATACAACAGATTTCTCCTCATCTTCACAATACTGTCTTCATGTGGCAGCACCCCATTACTACAGGTTCATTATTTTGTTATTATTTTTACATTAACCATGTTCAAGAACTTAACCTATTGGCCCACTATATGTTACTACAATGCCTTGCAAAAGTATCCATACCTCTTAAACTTTTTCAGATTCTGTTTGTTGGATTTTATGTGACAGACTGACACAAAGTGGTGCATAACTGTGAAGGGGAAGGGCTTTTATACGTTGTTTTTGGCTAAATTTGACATACAGGCAGCCTTAAAGTCTTTCCATGGTAAGTTGCCGTAAAAAGGGATTGAACATGACCAAAGCAACGGAATTCAAGAAAACACAACATCTTTGCCACATGAAGTCATTTTTGTTTCAGACTAATGGCAATATTGCAAATGAAATGCTCACTGCTGACATGCATTTCCAGGCTCTCATCTGGTGTTTTGACTTTACAGTAGAAGAGGAGCGCCGAGAGTGTTCTGCATGTACTGGACCGTTACGTCTTCCTCCTGCCATGTTAGACCAGCACCTCCTGTCGACAGTTACAGAACTGCGTTCAGCGCAGAGCGGTCATGGAGCCTCTGTTAGATCTTCTCAGCTCATGGGACTTTTAGCAGCAAATTCTGCAACATGTTTTTCTCTTATTCTGACTTTTAGCAGTATTCGGCTTCAACTCCTGAATGTAGATTACAAGCAAGAAAAAACTTTATTTCTTTGTAGGCAACTGGAGCTGCTCTGCAGAGCATAGAGAATGATGAACCTTGTTTACATTTCTCCTTGTTTTAGGAGTTAACTTTTTGCTTTATTGTAAATAAAATATTGAAATGAATGAATGTCAGGCCGTACGCTCTGCTGTAGTGTAGTGCAATAAGAATAAAAGTTACATAGATGAGATTTTTGCTGTAAACAGAGAGGCTCAGATTGATAACTGCAGTAATAAACATTATTTATTTTAATTCCCTTTGCTTGTTTTGTAATTTTCACCAAATGTTAAAATTGACGTCAAGGTTATTAGAGAGTAATTTGTTTCAAGACAATTGAATTGCAAAAAATACAACAGTAATTGTACAAAATGCTAAAAAGTAGTCAGGTTTATAGCTATAACTCTATTATTTTTTGTTATTTATTTTTAGTTGATTTAATTTGGATGCTCAGACACAGAGCCAGTTTCAAATGAGTCAGCAGTTTAAAATTCTTAAGATCTGTCTCAGTACATGTTTCACATAGGAAGATCATTGGTGGAGCACCTCTGCCTAACTCCGCTCCATGTGAATAATGATCAGTTTCTATGTGAATAAAAGGCCAAATAAAACATGGCAATTTTTGAAAGTTAATCGAATAACGTTTGGACATGCTGTTCATCTTTTCTTGAGACGAGTTGTTTTAAAACCATGAAAGTCTACTTTGGCTGTGCCCCCTCTTGGATTAGCAGGTAGCTTCATCCTCTGGGACCAGCTAATGTGGATTTCTGCTTAAGGAATATGTCCAAGAGAGTTATTCACAGTACATAAGATGATAGGATGCTTAAAATCGTTAAACAGAACTTCATTTCAAAAATCCTGAACTATCCTTTGAAGTTAACCATTACCATTACTGACATTTTTTGCTGAAATTATACATTTCTGTTTTTCACTATTATTATTTTTGGGGCCAAGAAAATGTTTTGGTGACCTTTGTGTAGTTTGCACTGCAGCTTGATTTGAGAGAAATATCAATTCTGAGCAAGACATTTACCCAAAACTGTGATTTTCTTTTGCACCACCAGAGGAGGCTAGAGTTCAACATCAGCACAGATTCTTCCAGACTAAGTCAGTATACTTTCCATTTCAGATTAACCTGTTAAGGTTAAACATAGATTAAGGTGAAAAAAATGCATTTAATGTTAAGTAATTCTCATTCTGGTGGTTTATGTTGTTTTTGTTGAAGTTAGTTAAAAGGGTGTTTTTTAATCAGTTCGCTTGTAGATAAACACGTCTCACCCCATAGTTCGCCATGAACACAACGCTCTCTTCAGGACAAAACGTGGTTACTCTTTACTAATATGATGGCCTCTCTCTCACCACCATCAGCGGCACCACTGTGACTGGCAATGTGTTGTGGGACATCCATGTAGATACACTTTATTGCCTAAACACGTGTGTTTATCAAACAGGATCGTTCTGAATATCCAAGTAATCATAGATTAGAGATCAGGGGCTTGTCCTCCAACATGGATTACTTAGCAGCAGCAGCCTCTTTGCAAAAAAAAAAACAAAATTTTCATTATGAAAGCAGGGGGTAGAGGAGGCAAACTGTGTTTCGTTTCCTATTGAGGCAACTCCTCTCCCCTATAAGAGGATTATCTCTGACATACACCCAGGAGTTACATAAGGCTGCCAGAGGATAACATCTGACATTTCCTCATATCCTGTATTTTGGCAGCACCCACAATGTGAAATTTGTGTAGTCTAATGAGGTATGGTAGAACACTGACTTTATGGTGTAAACGTTTGGACACTGTAAAGGAGCTGTCAAAAATAGACAAGCGATTTAATCAGAGAAGAGAGCTAAGAGAGTTACCACGATACTGGTAGTATCATGCTGTGTAAATGCTTTCTTCAGCAGGAACATGGAAGCCTGTTAGACTGGGGTAGATGCTTGGCCTGAGCTATGGAACCATGTGTTAGACTGGCCCAGTCAAAGTCCAGATCTAAATCCAGTTCAGAATCTGACTTGAAAATGATCTTCACAGATGCTAAATCCAATCCAATACCCAAAAAGAATTTCAGCTGTGATTGCAATTGAAATGTTGTTTTACAAAGCAGTGACTCAGGGAAATATAACTGCAAAGCACACTTTATAAAATTTTTGAAAACTATGACTTCTTTTCCTCCCACTTTCCAATTTTGCTCTTCTTTGTGCTGATCTATCACATAAAATCCCTACTAAAAGCTTTAGGCAAAGCACTGTACTTTACTTTGGCTCTAGATGGCAGCTCTTTACTGTAATGTAAGGCTTTGACAAGGTTTAGGAAGCCGAGATATTTCTGAAGTTGTAAAAACTTGCATTACTAGAATGAAAACAAGCCCTTACTCTGACAATTCAGTGGAGAAGCCATGAAAGTCATGTAAAGCATTAGTGAGATGTAATTTTCTGCTTTTTGGAACTCAGTTAGTTGGCTGCATTGCAAGGCCTCCACAGTGCTGGCTCATCAACAGAGGATGCTTTGACTGGACTGCATTGACATTTTGGTATGAGGCTGGTTAAATAGAAAAAAAAAGTATTGAAAATATGGAGGCATGCTCTTTTATCTGATTTACTTACACGACTAATCAGGCCTTTTCCGGGTCATAATTCAAATCTTCATTCTTGCAGGTCTTGAAAGCGCTACATGCCTTTCTCCTGCAATGATTGTAAAAATGGTGTACTGATAGATTCAGAGCATATCAGCAGTCATTAGCAGCAGATTGTTTTTTTTTTCTGTTTTTGTTTTTTGTAAACCTTAAGCTAATTTTAAAATCAGACCAGCCCTGATTACTGGTAGACCTGCAGAATCAATACACCACTTAAAAATTACCTGTCTGACAACATGATGTTAGCTAAAAGATCTCTAAGAGCAACATGTCATGCCCCACTCTAAGACAATTTAAGAACTGATGAGAGAAAGTAATTGACATCTATCCATCTAGAATGGGTTCCCAAGTCATTTTTCCTTTCTGTGTGCAAATACATGGGAAATAATCACCGCTTCAACAAATCACAGAGAAGCTGAGGCGCCCGACATGTTGCCTTCCACCTGTAACCAGCATGCCAAACCATCATTTTATTGTCCAGGCTTGCAGATAATAATGCGGTTTGTTTGCACACACCAACATCAGATTGCGAGGCTCCGATGTCACATCCTGGAACATCACTGTAAACACCTGGATGGAAAAAAAGGAATGGAGGCGAAATCGAAACAGAAATCTCCTGCTGTGACTTGGTTTTGGTTGCTGGGGCGACACAGCTGACAAATCAAACACCATTTCCTTTCATCACTTTCTCTTTTTTTCTGTCTTTATTTCTCTCTTTTTCACTGTGACTGTCTTGTTCTTCTGAACTGTGTCCCTTCTTTGCATAATCACAGTTAGGAGGTACAGAAAGTAAACAATAAAAATGCATTCTCCACTACCATATTGATAAGATGACATGTTTTTAATGTGAAACTGTATTTTCTGTTGAGAGTTATATTACAATTAATCAAAAACAGCTTTAGGTCGCCCATCCGGAATGATTCAAGTCAGACCAATAGTATGGGAAGAGGTATTTCCCCTTGCGTTAAAACCAAAAAGAACACAAAAGCCATCTTATACTTGGCAAAAAACATCTTGATGATTCTATTCTGTGGAGTGAAAAGACAAAAGAGGAATTTTTTGGAAGATGTGCTTCCTGTTACATCTGGAGTAAAACTAAGAGCATATCAGAAATAAATCATATTGACAGTCAAACCTGGTGGTGGTAGTGTGATAGTCTGGAACTGCTTTGTTGCTTGAGGACCTGATATATTTGCAACAAATGATGGAACCATTAATTCCTGCAGGAGAATATCCAGCCAACAGTTTGTGACCCAGATCAGAAACTCAAGCGCACTCGAGTTATACAGAACAATGTTCCAAAGCACACCAGCAATAACGCCTTTGAATGGCTAGTTAGCAACAAAATAAAGGATGTGGAGTGGTCTAGTCAAGGTCCTGGCTTGAATTTAATTGGGTGATGTTGTATCAACTTAAATGAATCACTTCAGTTTTTGAGATTACTCCAGTGGTTGAATTGAAGCAGTTCTTCAAAGACTATTTTGACTGGCTCTTTACTCTCTGGCAACAGGCTATAATACATTGCTCTGTTCAAGGTGCCTCCATTATACCTTCTAAAGTCATTCCAGACATGCCAGATCTTTGCAAATCAAATATTTACATACCCACCACTGGTTTTCACCATGGACCAACTTACTTACCATATTGAACAGTTCCCTCCAGGTACTTGATTTGGTGCTTATTTCAGTGAACGTGTAATTTCATTCAACATCATCATCTCTGGATGAAGAGTCTTACTGAAAACAGTATATGACAGCACATGTTTTTGCTTACAGATTGTTTCATTATCTGCTTGACAAAGAAAGAAAGGCATCAAAGATCTGACAGCAAGGAAAAAATACAAAAGGATTTAAAAAAACCAAAAGAAGTTGCTTTAATTACACCCTGGAAGTCCTGCACAATACATTTCTCACTGAGTATTCTAACTACAGCCTCTCCTGTTCTTTGTTATCTAGTTTTCCAACGAACCCAGAGAAGGAACTGCCTTCAAAGTTGTTTCATTTTGGCGTAAAAGCTGTTTTATGCTCTTGAAATAATTTCGATAGGTGTATATTGTAATCCAACCTTGGTTTACAGGATACAGTCGTGAAAAAATGATTACACCCCATAAAACATAAAATTTTTTAAGGAAATGTTCTCATATTTATGACAACTTTTTTTATTCCTCTGTAGAAACAAAATGTAATTTAAGTGCACATAAACAACTAATTAAATGACATAACATCAGTGAGACAATTCTCGAATCCATCTTGCAGTTCCTGACATCCGTTCGAGGAAAGTTAACCTCACTCCTCACTTTCAGCTGTGAGATGTTTGAAGGGTTTCTTAAAATTTTAGCACGGTTCAAGACACACTAAGGTATCTCAATAAGATCAATATCTGGGCTTTGACTCGGCCCTGGACTTTTCATTTCCTAATTCTCACCAGTTCTTGGTGGATTTACTGGAATGTTTTGGTTCATTGTCATGTTACAGGTTCTGATTCAGCTTTAGCGTAATTTCACAGATGGTCCCACATTGACCTCAAGATCCTCTGAAGACATTTTAGGGTTTTTGGAGACTTCTTTTACCATTTCGCTGTCTGCCTTCAGGGTGAACGTGCTTGAGCAGCCAAACATGGGCATGTTGGCAGTTGTTTTGATTGTCGTCCACTTGTGGATTATTTCCCATAAACTAAATTGGCTGATTTCAATTTTTAAGACCTCTTTAAATCTCTTCATAACCTTCTCTGATAGCCTCAGACAGGTGTTTGGATCTCAGCATGGTGTTCACTCTCACTCCAGCAGCTATAAGCACACCAGACTAAACGGCTGAGGTTTGAACCGGACCAACATCCTTCATAATACTGAGTAATAATGTTCTCTTCAGCATTTATTGTTTAATTATGTTTTTCAACTTGTTAAGTGTTGTTAAAATTGGCATTAAAAATACATATGTCCAAATATGTTAGAAATACACACAAGTTGTTTTAGGGTGTTGTTCTAAACGTACAGCCAGAGCGATAATAAAATGGTTTAGATCAAAGCATATTCATATGTAAGAATAACTTAGGCAAAGGCCAGACCTAAATCCAACTAAGAATATGTGTCAAGGCATGAATAATGATGTTCATAGACGTTCTCTATTCAGTCTGACTAAACTTGACCTATTTTGCAAAGAAAAATGGGCAAATATTTCAGATTCTTGATGTGTATAGTTGGTAGAAACCTACCCCAAAGACTATCTATATGGCACTCACATAGCAAATTACTATAACAAGGTAATCCCATGCATTTAAAGACTCTGCACATACAGGATGAAAAAATTCAGGAACCAAATTAGCATTAAAATTAGTAAAAAAAAGTACCAGGTTCTAAATTTATTTCAGTCTAACATTAAGTGTGAAAATAAAAGCCAAAATAAAAAAGCTGTTTATAGAAAAACTAAGTACACCCCACGATTCAACTTGTAATACAACCTCAAACGAAATTCACAGCATTTCTTTTCTGTTTGACTTTATCAGTTTCTTGTTTTCATCATCCCAAATGTCGGCTTCTTGTTTCCCGTGCAAATTGTAAATGCTTCACAGCCTGCAGGGCTGGACAGATAATAAAACCTTCAAACCTGTCAGAAAGCCAGGTCCTGCTGTTTCCAGCCTGCGACCCTATAGCCACACTCAAATATTGGATCTGACCATTTAAAGGGCAAAGCTGTCATCGCCTGCCTCAGAGACAGAGAAAATTACTTTACAGATAAGGCTCTCCTTTTCACCTTGTTTCTATGGAATCTGGGTCAGCAGCAACAGCAGGGAATGTTCTCTTTGGCTGTGTTGGGATGCACAGGAAGAAGGATAAAAAAAACTTTAAATTTAAAAATGTTCTGATATTTTTCTGTTACCAAGCATTGTCTGATTAATACCTAATGATCATTATTGCATCTGTGATGGTATTTTCATGTTTACATTAACCTAAACCTTCATTACTACCCTCTCTCTATGATCCCTTTCTCTAAGTGTTTTTTCATCGTCCACTCCCCCTTGCTGTACACCGACTGTTGGGAGTTTACGGTTTATTCACTATCAATTACAAATATATATTATTAAAAATGTATTTATTTGGAATGAAAATATGCTATTCAGACGAATCCAAAATATACTTTCTCTTTATCTACATGCATGTGACACACCATAGGGATCTATAGTAAAACATGGCAGTGGCAGCGTCATGATGTGACAATGCTTTTCTTTAGCAGGACAAGGAAACTGGTCACAGTTGATAGGAAGATGGATGGAGCTAAACACACTGTCTTTGTTCCACTTAGGGGTCTTTTCACCACCGTCTGTTAGTCTTTCATACAGAAGTTTGTACTTCAAGTTTGTAGTTGAAACATAACAAAATGTGATAACTTTGCAATGTTCTGTAGGTACTATGGAACCCAAACTCTAAAGTATTCGGGGTTTTATGTTTTTTAAAAATGTGGAGGTCATTGTGGGATTCTCACTTGGAGTTCAAGTTCTGTGGCATTACATGGCACTGTAGGCTGTTAGGGTCACAAAGCGAAATTCAAAACAATAATAAATAAAACCTGGTAATTTAGTATTTAAGGAATATACAGAACTTCCTTGTCAAAACATCCTTAGCAGTGATTGTAAATACATCTGGGATTTTTCAACAGCATTTGTAACAATACAAATAAGAGAAAACGATACAAGATATTTGGTTTAGAAGATGTTTAAAATGTATATTAGCAATATTTGTTTATCATTAAGAACCACCATTATTCTTACTTTTGTTTTAAAAAATAGATTAAATATTTTATAAATCGCCAACTATGTTTTAAAGAACCTGTGATCAGCAGGGACTAATTTAAGACAGGTTTGATTAGTCTATGTATTGAAGCTTGTCTCAGTCAAATCATTGAAAAGGTTTGTTTTGTGTTTACAAAAATAAGGTAAGGTTTCATAAATATATCCTAAATTATATATACTATTCAAATCTCTGCTCAATGTAGAATTTGTCCAATTTAGACTGGATCAGTAAAATTATTTCAGATTATGTACTACAGTCGATCCAATGCATTGTGGGACTTCTATTGGCAGTCTTATGCCAATTTAATAGTTGGTTAAATGCTAACTTTAGCACTCTTAGCTAGTCACAATATTCTCACTTTGCTTAAAAATCCTGAATATCTTTATTCCTGGGTACCCAAAATGCTACCACAAAAACAGTGTCATGATTTCTGGGTGTTTTTGGGTTCTTCTTCTTAATATTATTATTATTCTTGATAGGTTTTGAATAATGCTTCTGTTTATTATCTTCCTGATCATGCTTTAGTTTTTGTCTTCTAGTTCATGTTTTGTCAAGTTAGGTTTTTTGGATCTGGTTATGCTTTATTTTCATGGTTTACTGGTTGTGTTTCTATTAGTTTGTATTCAAGAGTCTCTTTTCTGCTCAAGCCACGTTTTGTTCTCTCCTGTCTTCAATCATCTTCATTCGGTTCACCTGCACCTAGCATTCAGTCTCCTCGTTTCACCTGGTTCTTGCTCCATATATACACATCTGTTCAGTTCGTTCCTCGCGGAAACATTTTGGATCACCGTCTCTGTTCATGTCTGTCCTTTTTGATCATGCCAAACCTGTTTTGCCAGCCTGCCTATGTCTGTTTTTGCCGTCACCTTCTGTAGTAAGTTTTTGTTAATTAAATCATTTCATTTACCGTCATGCTGCCTGCTCGTCTGCATTCCGGGGTCCTCCGCTACACAAACCGTGACAAACAGTTCAAAAGTGGTCGAAAACAGTTCTTTATTTATGTAACAAAGTATTGTCAGATAGCCCAACAAGCAGTGTTAATTAGTCCACTTTTTCAACATGACAACAGCTCAGAACTGCTTCCTTACTTATATCAAAAGAAAAGTGTCAAAGTGTAAAGGATTTATTTTTTGGGCTCATGGTATTAGCTTAAACTGATACAGTGGGTTACGCAGTTGTTAGTCCTATAAGCCTTACAGCACGAAGATTTCAAATTGTGGCTTTTTTTTGTGTGAAGTTGTCTTGATGCCAAAAAGCAACACATTTTTTTGTTGTATTTTCAGAAAAAAGAATAAAGGCTTTTATAATAAAAGTGTGTTGCCCCTTAAACAGTGGTGCCCTGGGTGAAGACCCACATGGCCCCCATGTACAACTGCTACTGAATGAAATAACGCGATATGGGTACATTACATATCCTTTACTTTGACACCTTGTTTGGGGGAAAAATAAGAACAACAAAGTTAGTTTGATATCCAGTTTTAAACATTAACTCTTTTTTTTTTGAGTAAACAAATGTTGCATATTTACCTTTTCACTGCACAGTAAATTTACAATGTAAGCCAAATTAATTACCTTACATTGCTTACAACAGAAAACATAAAAACATAAAATTGAAGCTTTACATGTTTTTTATGCAGTAAAATGCTCTTTTTCCTAGTTTTGAGAAAGCTTATCCCACACATCTTTAATGCAAAGTTAGTTTCCCTCTAATCCACAGTCATAATATTACCGCACCTTTCCATCTCATTGTGGGCTAAACACTCATCCCTTCAACAAATAGCTCCCATCAGTCTCTCAGCTCTGAATCACATTCCCTCCTGTGTCTGCCTCCTCCGCTCCCTCTGATATGCACCTTAAACCGAGGCTTTTTACTAGATGAAACATCCATTCTCTCTACTAAGCCCTCACTCTTTTTGGCTAAAGCACTTTATCATTCTAAGCTTTCAAGAACAAGTTCAAGCACGCTGATTTACACTCATGCCAAGCTGGAATCTTGTTGCGGCACAATGTGCAAAGCATTGCCTTCAATTTTCTGTTCTGATATTGTCCCATTATGAGGACAGCTGTGGATCAGGCTGTATAGATTGTCCAATAACGGCAAGCATTGCTGTTTGATCAAAGACACCCACACATCCACAAAAGCCTTAACCCAAGTCGCTCACAATATCAAGCAAACACTGAGCATGCCACCTCAATTCTTTGTGGACACAAGAATTAAAAAGTACTGTACATAATATGCATTTACTCAATAAAAAAATCAGATCATTGTTCCTATTCTGGAATTATAAAGGCATCAATTTTTTGCTGCCTGGTTCTCACGCTTTTTACAAATACTTCAGGTAAGTGGTATTTAGAGGAAACTTCGTAGCAGGTATTTAAAGGTAAATACAAGCTGACTAGCTGTGATGTGGAGCTAACAAGCACCCAGCAATGATTAGAGCAATCAAACTCAACCATGCCAGAGACAAGTCAGAAAACCAGTAGGATTGCCAATGTGCTCAGTGACAAGGCTACCATCAGAAAGTCAAGTTAATAATGATGCATTTCTCTGCATTTTGCACTTTCAAACACTCTAGCAACATGTTTACTAAAGAAAGTTCTATAGCAGATCACCATTAGTTAAACTCTCTTTACCCTTTAACCACAGGTGCGAATGTTCAATTTTCTAACATCCTTGAGTCATTTGGGACATGGTGTTCCATCGTGCTTAAAAACAAACTGATCAAACTGTTCCTGAAGGCTGGAAGAAGTTGCTCTTGGAGGACATTTTGAACCCACTGATTTTCAGGCAGAACATAGGGTAAGACCCCCACACTTGTCTCCTGATAGCGCTCACATTTTCTTCTCCAGACAAATGACTTGTTAGACGTGCTTTTTCACATGGGGCCTGATTTGGTGTTTTAATTCCCCTCGATTAATAAAATCATTATTTAAAAACTGCTCTTGGTATTTACTGGGGTTTTCTTTGTCAGATGTTTAAATTAGCTCAGTGATCTGAAATATCTTGGTGAGGCTGAGAAAAAAACAGAAGAAATCTGTAAGAGCCACGTGCTTTTTTCACAGAACTGGATGTTGCCAATATAACTTGAATATGAGTCGTATTGAACCAAAATGATTAGAGCAACTCAAAGTAACATCAATTTCTGCAAGTTGTAATGTTTATGAACCAAACTTTATTTTATAAAGCACATTCTAGTTTCCTGTCTGCAAAGGAGTTTTAATACAGTGCAGTACTGCATGAGATTGTGTTGTCCATATTTCTGATCCACACAACATGAGTAAGGAGCCCAGATTAATGAGTTGAGGGTAATTAAACAATGGAAACAATTTGCTAAATGGCCCCATTTTCTTTTGTCTTTAAGGTTTTCACATTAATGTTCCTATTTTAGCTCCAACCCACACTTCCTTTCTCTGCATGTGAATTATGAATAGTCAGGAAATTACTACATTTACACTAGGAAGTAAATGATTCTGTAGTGCTGGGTAATACCTGAGCATTTCATTACTGCATGTTTTTAGGCCTTGTGATTAATGCGTGACTTTGGATAGCAGCTAATTATATGCTACTACTAATGAATCAGCACTGAACTTGATTCCATTACTACAACAATAATAATAAATTACTGGACATGAATCAGTTTGCTTTAAGGACAACAGAAAGCTATTATTGACGTTGTTAAAAGCCGGGAGGGTCGCTGCAGAAATGTTGCAGATTGGTTCAGAGGCTAACTACATGGTAAAGATACTAAAGAGCCTGAGAACCTCAATGATTGTCTAATATTTAATAGAAATTAAAACATCCCAATTTTGCTGGTCGAGGGTTTGTCCAACAAATCCGACATTTTTTCTTTGCATTATTTAAATCTGGCAATGACAGTGAAAGATTTCTGTCTGAGACTTGCTGGGGCTCAGGTACTTCAGAAGAAGAAAACAAAGAAGAAGAAAGCTCTTAGAAATCTGAAACTGGGTTTTAAAGAATTTCCGTTCAGTGTTGAATCATCCAATATAGATCAATCTAAAGGGTTAGGGTTAGGGTTGTTAAGGGTTAACCACTTCTTAACAAACTGTGAAATAACCCTTTAGTTTAGTGCTGATAGGAAATGTTGAAGCAGATGCAGACTTCATAACCACCACAGTATTTTTGCTTTTACCTTATGAGGGGTGCACGGTGGCGCAGTTGGTAGCACTGTTGCCTTGCAGCAAGAAGGTCCTGGGTTTGCATGTTCTCCCCGTGCATGCGTGGGTTCACACCGGGGACTCCGGCTTCCTCCCACAGTCCAAAGACATGCCTGTTAGGTTAATTGGTCATTCTAAATTGCCCTTAAGTGTATGAATGAGTGTGTGCATGGTTGTTTGTGTGTTGCCCTGCGATGGACTGGCGACCTATCCAGGGTGTACCCCGCCTCTCGCCCATAGACTGCTGGAGATGGGCACCAGCTCCCCCGCGACCCACTATGGAATAAGCGGTAGAAAATGACTGACTGACCTTCTGATAATTTGTATCAGTTCTGGTACTATTGTCACTGTTTCTCATTTCTACTGTTTTTAACAATCGTCATACAGTCAAATAAATAATTCAACCATTTAGTGCCTAAAAACCGAAAACACATCTGCTGCAATTTGCTATTTTACTTCATGGTTTCCATGAAAGGTTGGCCATCGAACTGAAAGCAGCAGGTCATAAACCCTCTTTCTGTAAAAACATATATTTTTTTTCCACTGAACAGCACTGGAAAATGTGTTGTAGGTTTTTGTACAGAACTAACTCCAGCAGCACTTCAGGAAAGGTCACTTTACAGACCTGTGAAAAGCAACATGTTCGCACAACGTAAATAGGAATACCTGAGGTATCTATTCTGCACCTGCCTTAAAACTGTTTCCTGTACAAGCTTATGGTGTTTATTATTATTATAATTATTTTCATGACTTTCTACTACTAAATTATTTTTCTTTTCAATTTCATTTCATAATAAGTAAAAGGCATCCACATACAGTGTACACAACCTTGTTAAAAAATGAAACAATGATAAATCATTTCAAACTGTTTTTTCCACATTTACTGTGACATATACTCAATATCATTCACTGAAAAACATTTTTGGAGACAATAAGAAAATGCAAAGCTAGATGTCTTTGGGTGGACATTCTTAATCTAATACTTTGCTGGGCCAGCCCTGTTTTAAATTCAGCATTTAGACTTCTTGAGTTCACCTGTCCTATCAATTAAAGTGAAGCTGATGAACATGAAATCAAGTTCAACTGTCCTAGTAGGGTTTTTCTTGCTCAGTTTCATCCAGGTTACAAAAGATCAAAAGATTGTCATTCTTCAATTATATCAGTCAAAAGAAAGGTACAAAGAAATCCGCACCACTAAAGATAACTGGAGAAAATATGGTTCAAGGACATTACAAAAACTGGAGATTTCTCTTAGCTTGATTTAGAGATGACACCTAAACAGGTCAGTGAGGCTGCCAAGAGGCCAATAGCAACACTGAAAGAGCTGCAGGAATTTCCAACAAGTACTGGTTGTGTTCTAAGAACTAAGGTTCGGAAACAGAATTAAAACAAGAAGGGGCAGGCTAATATTACCCACTGATGACTGAATGCTTTAACAAAAGTATTAGTTTATATGTTTGGACGTTTATGCAACCAGGTTTTTTATGGATTTTTTTTAGAATTGTTTAGAACAAATGTTGCAATATTTGTGGGAAAGTCTGAAATTATTTATTATGATCTTATATTTTTACATCACAAAAAACTAACATTTTAACAGGGGCATGTAGAGCCGCTGTAAAAAGATCAGTTTTTGTGGTAGCCTAAGGAGAAGCCTGTAAGAGGATTTCTGAAAAGGCGATTTGTTAACTAAAAGGTTGTTTGTTGTCATTAAATCCTTCTGATGTAACATGACTTTTCATTTTTCACCCAAACTGCCTCTTTTGATTTATATCCCACTAATGCCGAAGCACACAGGGCCAGAGGCAGCAGCCAAACATGACAGGATAACTGTGTTGCTCTTGGATAAAGTACACAACCCACCTCAAGCTCCAAGACATTTTATTTCAGCTTCATTCACCATGACAAAATGTAGCATTTGCTACTTTCTTTCTAATAATAAAAAAATAAATCCTGTTGAGACAGCGGTAGAATGGACTGGTGTGGCTGAAGAATCTTTAGTGGATCTAGCGACATGCAGCAAGTGATCCCACACATGTACAGAGATGAGACAAAGGAAAGCTGGAGAAATGTGGGTCACCATGAGCTCTAGGGCATACCAGCAAACATCTCTTTGATTTCTGTGATACTGATATGGGCTGACTTAAGCTTTAGTGCCAAGCCCAAACACTCCTGTCCTAACAGATAATGATCTATCTTCAGGCAATCTACCCAACGGTGGGAATGTGTAAAAGGGTGGGTAAATGGAAATACATTTTCTCCTTTTCTACAGTATATAGGAAGATCAAACTGACAAGTATTTGGCTTGATACTGTAACTGCAGAAATATCTGAACAGACTAGTTTGGACCTGGACTTTGATGGCACTTTAAGGAAGAGCCAGACATGAGGAAATGATGCAAATTTTTTGTAACAGAAAGTCCTCTTAGGTCTTTCAGGTATACATGCTGGTTTTCATGCACTCCCAGTTTGAATGGTGCCTGTATATAGGGATAAAGTGTGTGGAATCTACAGTGTTCAACCTGGTGCCTGTATATAGGGATAAAGTGTGTGGAATCTACAGTGTTCAATAGGGTTGAGACATCCTATTTTCTTTAGTAATGATGTCACTTACTTGTACTGTTTTTGTTTTTTAAGGATCAATTGACCATCTATGAAAGATTTTTTCAATAGATTAACCAAATTAATTACTGCACTGAGTAATAAATCAATACCTTACATGGCCCTTCCAACCATGTTCAGAACTGAAGAAGCCTTTTAGATCTAAGGCAAAGTTTCATCAATAAACATGAGAAAAAACCAAGTTGCCTTCTACACTTAGGATCCAGGACTTGACAGGACATAACAGACTACACCAGCAATCTAAATTGTTTTCCAATTAATTCAGTCAGTGAATATTGGGGCCACTCAAAACTGAATATAGATCATTGAACTTTCTACCCAAGATGGTTGCCAATCATTAATTGTGGGAAAAAATAAACTTTGTGGCTATCCTAAAACACACTTCATTTTGCTTAAATCCTACTGGATTAGATCATGGGCTAAAACATGTTTTTAGATATCGCAACATAAGTACAAAGATCAGAAACAGTGTGACAGCAGTTTACATAACAACACAACAAAATCTGAAATTACTTAAAGGCAATTACTCTGATACCTTGTCAAAACCTTTTGCCTATCTCAGCCTCAGCAGTCACTGCTACGTTACTGCCCTGGTGGAAACTGGAGATATTTCTGATTGAGTAGTTGTAGCCCAAAACCCAAAACTCAGAGCAGAGAACACCACTGCATTCCAACTGGTTGGTCAATGAAAATAGTGTAAATCTTGTGGCACATAGGGCGGTGGAAACAGAAATGACCCTGGAACAGTAATTTGCCAGCTTGTACACTTATACTGTAGAAGGGACTAAAGAGAGTTCATTTAAGTTGGAGATCTTGCTGTATTACACTTGTTGTGGCTTCTAGTTGCAGACCCCATCTCATGCATTTTCAGTCTCAAGCAGATATATCTTTTTCAACATCTGACCCAATGTATGGCTGAGTATGAAAAGCAAGACTTAGGGTGTAGAATTGCTGGGTTTTGTTTAACTCAACACACTTTGTGTCTTTTCTTCGTTAAAAAGTAGTTTCAAAGAAAACTCTCAACAGTGAGATCACCAAAAAATTGTTAATATGTCAATGGAGCTAGCTAAACACAACAATTAATCACCTTAATTACCTAAGGTAATAAACAAGTAAAACGTTCCTAAATGACAACAGGAAGAACAACACAAGTCATTTAGAACCACAACATTTTAAACATGTTCTGTTAGTATTGAATCAAATTGTGTTGCTGCTTTATCAGTGTTAGTGTGAAAGTTGTCATTTCTAACATGACTCACAACAGAACAAACAGGACAGAGTCAGTTGTTAAGGAAAAATCAATGACATTTAGAATGTTTTACATTCTACACATATCGGTAAAATCCTATGCATAGACACAAAACACAGACTTATATTTTCATTTATGCTAACTGTCTACTTTCTAAAATTACATTTGTAAATATGTTTTTTGAAAGCTTCAATAGAAAGGTTGAACTTCACTTCTTTCTCTTGTGCCTTCCATAAAAATTGTAATAATAATATTGAAACTGTAACTATAATGTACACTGGCTGACAACAAAAATTGTGGAAAAGAAATGAAAATGCACGTTAAAAGCCAAAACCACAATCCACAAACTCCAAAACGTGTTGTGAATAGAGTTAAAACAAGTCATCCCATGACTCGATCCCAAAAAATCCTCCAGCCTAAACCTTGGACTTGATGCTTATTTCAATTCTTGTAACTTCATATGGATCAGCGGTCATCTGTTTCATAGGAATAGTTTTTGCAGTCACACAACATGCTGGTGTTTACATAAAGTGTGAAGACTGAAGAAAGCGAGGAAAAAAAAAAAACAGAAGGACATAAGTCTGAAACTCCACACCAAAGAAAATTAAACCCAGCCAACGTCCATGGATGCATTTCTCAATTAAAAAAGGAATTAACTGTTGGCATATCGAGCAACAAGCAGATGCAGTTTCCCAAGTGATCATGAAATCAGCTGGTGTAAAGAGCTAGAAAAACATCCAATAAATAATGAAAATGTGCACAGCAGAAGAAAGAGTCCAGGGGGTCTGAGAATTAATCTTTACTTGCAAAGTTTGAACATCTTTTGAGAGGAAATAAGTAACAGTTCATGGATGCTGATACATTGCTTTAAAAGGAATCACAAGATGGTGAATGTCTACATTTCCAGCTTTGAAGACATAGATTATTTCAGGCCCTGCTGATAATGTTTTTTTGCTGAGCAGTTAGCTAACGTTAGCATGTTCGCTATTTTTTATGACTATTTGTTAATATAGTTCTCAACATATTTCACTCAACTTCCAGTTAATTGTGTGCAAACAAAACTTAAGGAAAAAGCTGTTCTCCTTGTTTTATAAACTTTTCTTTGAACATCATACAATTTTGTGATACTGTATGTGTCTCAGTTGCTCCCTGTGTATCTCCTTCATCCACAGCTGTCCTGGAAAAAACAAACTGTTGGGATATTGTTTTGTATCCCGAGAGTAAAATAATGTGGATGGCCCAGAATACAAGCTGGACACATTTGTGCCACATGGATCATTAGGAAGACAGTTGACAAAATCACAGGCAGTACACCAACCCCAGGTTCCAGGAGCTGACTGCAGTCAGGGACTTCAATAGCAGTCTTTTAAAAATGCCTTGATCAGGACGCTGAACTACTACTAGAGATCAGTTTTGGACATCCCTAATAGAAAGAAAATGAGTTCACTGTACTCAAATGGCCTCCACAGTCACCAGATCTCAATCCAATAGAGCACCTTTGGAATGTGGTGGAACGGGAGATTTGCATCATGGCCGACAAATCTGCAGCATCTGTGTGATGCTGTCATGTCAATATGGACCAAACTCTCTGAGGAATGTTTCCAGTACCTTGTTGAATCTATGCCACGAAGGATCAAAGCAGTTCTGAAGGCAAAAGGGGGTCCAACTAGGTACTGGGAAGGTGTACCTAATAAAGTGGCCAGTGAGTGTATATAGAGAATAACACAGGACCATTACATAACTTGACACTACCATTTGCTGTCCAATTTTCACAGCAAAGGAGTAATTAACAGCTTAAACTAGTGGTAACCTTCATAGTTTAAGGATGAAAATGTTTGGTGGTGGAAATACAAATTTCAAATCACAGTCACAAATTACCGTGGAAATTTACAGTCAACTTTTTTTCACTGAGAACTTGTCATTTGAGAGTCAATGGCCCATTTTTATGCAAAGTAATAAGCTTTATGTGTAGTTCTGAGCCAACACTGAATTATTGTTACATTAAATGGACTCAGATATCCTGAGCCAAGAAAAAAAACTGTAAGGTTTTCAGTTAAAAGCAGCTGTATATAAATACAGTTCTGTGAGAAAGCATTTGCCCCGTTACAGTTTTTGCTTTTTTGCCAGCCTTAAGTGTTTTAGACCATCCAGCAAATTTTTATATCAAAGATCAATTTAAAAATGCAAAGGCAGTTTTTCAGGGATGATTCCATTTATTATTTCCCTCTCAAAAAAATCCTGGCCCCATGTGAAAAAGTAATTCCTCCTATTGTAGTATCATGAATGTACTGTTTTCAGCACGTTTTTTTGGAAAGTTGAGTTTAGTTTCACTAGTTACACCCAGTTCCGAATACTTCCTAGACCTGCCTTATCAAGAAAGCATTTAAAACGAACCCACCTGACATTGCAAGTTAAGCTACAAGATCTCAAAAAGCAATACATCATCCCCCGATGAGAACAGATGAGAATCTCACTGACATATATCAATTTGGAAGTGTTACAAAAGCCCATTCTATGGCTTTGCAACTCTAGTGCATCATTGTAGAGCCAATATCTTCAAATGGATAAAACATGGAACAGCCATGTAATCTACCAGAAGTTGCCTGATAACCAAAATTACTCCAAGAATGCGTCGACGACTCATTCAGGAGGTCACAAAAGAACCCCAAACAACATCTAAAACACTGCAGGTCTCACTTACTTCTATTAAGCTCTGTGTTCGTAATTCTACAGTAAGAAATAAAGACTGAGCAAAAACAGCATCCATGGGAGAGTTGCAAGGCCAGAACCCCTGCTGAGAAAGGACAACTCCCAAAGCCAAAAGCCTTTTGGTGATTCCCAAGACTTTTGGGAAAACATTTTGTTTTTGTTCAGGACAGTGATCCAAAGGACCAGCAAGTCCACTTCTAAAGATGGATTTTGGAGCGACCTAGGGAACGGCCGGTCTTAAATCTGATTGAGATGTTGCCTAATGACCTTACATAGGTTGTTCATGCTCAAGAACCTTATAAAAAATTAGTTATTGCAAAGGCTTGATGGCAGTTGTTGCCATCAAGAGTGGCACAGCAGTTATTAGGTTAAGGGGGTGTTTACTTATTCCACTAAATGGTTGTAGCCTAGCTGGTTTGGATAGCTTTTTCCATTAATAAATAAAATCATCATTCTAAAACTACATAATGTATTTATGCATATACAACTTCAGTTTGTCTTTGTCTAATATCAAATACACCTTTTCCACTGGCTTGTTTTAGCCGGAGCGGCTCTGCACCACTCGGTTTCGTTCCACTTGGTACGGTAACTGTTGTGTTTCCACTGACCCGCCTCCAGCCATGAGTGCAGTGCACTGTGCTGCTATGAACGGTAGTGTGTTACATTGTCACATTAAAGTAATCTGTGTGAAATGATAAAAAATAAATAGAAAATAAAAACATAAATAAACTAAATACCAATAACGTTTGTATTAATGTATATGCAAGAATGTCTTATTTATGTTTTTTATGCCTAAAATTATCCACTAGGATGATTATCTGGACCACAGCCCAGCCAGAACTTCTAAAATAAGGCTCAGGGGTTCTGATGTGAGGTGGGCATGGCAGGAGAAGTAGAGAGGAGAGACACTGCTGTCTAGGCTTGTTAAAGCTCTAAAGTTAGCCTGAAGTTACAATTTTGAGCTTTATGAAGAAGTTTTTTGGCTTATAAATGGCAATTACAAGGACAAGAACTTAAAAGTGCAAAACCGTGGACTTTTGACCTTTGAAGTTAGTTTTAGGTTGGATGTCGCATATTCGTGCCCCACAGATTCAGCGGACTCGTCCGATGCAAGCAGTCTGATTACGGGCAACTGCTCTCTGCCTGCTCCCTTCTCCTGCAGACGCTGGTTCGTCAATAAACTGTCTGAACCAAACACGTTGTTTCATTGTGGTTTTGGGGGAAATGTTTGTGCCTCTGAACAGCTGATTTTATGTGTGATCAGCTGATTTAGGATGTTATTAAATACAGCGCTCTGCTTGCATGTAATTCGGAAAGCTAATGTATCCTTTTTCTTTTCTGTCAGCCTTCAGGCATGGTTTATGATCTGTAAATGGTAAAATAACATGTATTACCTGCTCTGGCCATTGTGGTCCTTAATATTATAATTGCTTTTGAGTTTTATTAACTTTTCCCTGCATTGTCTCAACCAAAAGTTTCTCATTTCTCCTGGTCCCACGGTCAATCAGTGAACAGCAGTCTGTTCACGTCACATGTACTCAGGAGCAGGGACCAAAAAAGTAGATACCTGTACGGAAAAACCAGTAATGGAAACGCTCGCAAAGCAAGCTAAGTGGACTCGAGTAGGACAAAATCGAGCCAGTGAAAAGGGGCAAAAGTTTCCCTAATGATCTAAAACATTTGCATTACAAAAAAGCTAAAACAAAAACAACATTTAAAATGTTCCATGAGGTGAAAGATTAACATGAACAGACAAACCATTATTTTATCCACAGCACATGCTGGACACTGTAGACTAATAACAGTAAAAGTCCACCAACTCAGCTCATCAGTCAGGTGTGAAAATATCCCTATTGGCCCAATTTAAAGAGCCCTCCTACGTTTCAATGATCTCTGTGATCCATGCAGGAACGATTCTCTGACATAACAGGGACATTTCCATATGAACTCTGAATATAAATCAGATTTCAGACATAATTTAAATTCTACTCTGTTAAAGGACTGTGCATTTCAGACAAAGTACCCAACCCAGAGTGGACAACTACTTTACAGAACTACTATACATAAAATGGATTTTTTTCCACATTGAAAAACATAAGACTGTGAGTACAATGTCGTGCAGGAGGTGCTTTTCCCTCACTATGTCATGTGAGTGGGGTCTGTGAGGGTGTGTCCCACTGTCCTACTTCCATTTTTCAGAATTCCCTCAGTGGAAACATGGTCCAATGTCATGACTGGTGTTTTGGGGACACTAATATCTGAGTCGTCAGCCTGAGGCTCCAAGAACACCACTCTTTTTCCATTGGCACGCCTTTGTCCCGACTCTACCTCTCTAGGGTCTGAACAGAGAATGATGGCCCGTGCACCACAGCCTCTGGAGCCACCACTTCGGCTTTCTCGACACTGACAGGGAGTGAGGTAGAGGTAAAGCAGGACCAGTATGATGCTTATCACACAGGAAGCAAGGGTGGTAAACGCTGTGTTGAAATGTTCGCCGCTGCTCCGACGAGCCAAGCCTGTGGTGGAGGAAATGGTCGAGTTTCCGACCATCACTCTGGCCTCCGGAGATTCCTCCAGATCATAGTAGCGTCCCCGAGCCACCACACACTCATATATGCCAGAGTCTTCCATTAGAGCTCCCTGGAATTCAAGGGTGCCATTGGGAAGAACTGACAGATGAGAACTTGGATCACTTGCTGTCGAATTCACTGCTGTTTTTGGGGTAACCCAGAAGATTATCAATCCTTCCTGTACAGGCAATTTTAACCCAGAACAGGGCACTCTTAGCCATTCACCAGGCTCTACTTGATAGGTTTGTGCCTCAAGGGGTACATCCGACAAACCTTCATGTGTACAATTTACTTCTCGAACTGCAGTGCCTCTACATTGGTATTCCCCTTGGAAGTCCACCAGAGGACGATACTGTTTCCATAGCCAGTATTCAAGCAAGGCAATCAATGCACAGTCACAGAGCAAAGGGTTTTCCTGTAAATATATTACTGCATGGCGGCTGACAGACAGCAGGCTCTGGATAGGTAACTTGGACAGCCTGTTGTGTGACAGGTCCAGGAAGGTCAGGTTACGCGGTCCTCCAGGGTCTTCAAAGAGTCCCAGGGGGAAAGTGGTTAGGCTGTTTGCAGAAAGGTAGAGTCTCTGTAGGCTGTTGACATCACTAAAGGCTCCTGGCATTATTTGGGCAATCTGGTTTCCAATCAGCAGCAGCTCTTTAAGTTCTGTCAGCCCAGTGAAGATGGATGAGTTCAGGACTCTCAACTGATTAGATGAAAGGTCCAGGTGGAGGAGATGTGGTGTCAAAATGAAGGCGGCCACCTCGATTTGGCTTATGGAGTTCCAGCTGAGAACCAGTGTGGTAAGCCAGTGAAATGGTTGTGAAACCCAGTCTACATGCATGGCTCTCAGGGCATTGTGGCTCAGGTCCAGCCTCGTGGCATAGCTAGGAAGACCAAAGGGTAATGCGGACAGATTGCTCCCACTGCAGGAAATTATATCACTGGCACAAAGGCAGTGTGGTGGGCAAGGGGCCATTGTGGGAATGAAGCCAAGACAGAGAAGGAGCAGCATGGCTTCAACAGCAGAGTTGCAACAGCTGCCTCCAACATTGGTCCTGCCTAAAAGCTGTGATGCAACAGTATGCATACTGGATACCCCTGGGATGGAACTCAGGTTACCGTCTCACTTGTACACATGTCAGGTTTACAAGTCTCCGATAACACACTGCACACCTGAGAAATGGAAAGTAACAAGGAAAAAAGGACAGAGGATTTAGATGGATTGTCTTCTCCCTTTTACTCCACATAATCCTGTATTGTCCTATTAACATTCTGAGTTATCTCAGTGCAGAAAGTAAAGATACAAAAATACATAACAATAACAAAAACACAATAGGACTGTGTGAGCCAAAAGGCATATGATTCTAAAAATACACGGTTAATCCACAGCTCTGATGGTGGCTAGCATCGCCAACACATGACAACTGATGGAAACTGCTGGAACAAGTGTTACCCAATCCATACATATTTTTCCATTTGAATGCCTGTTTCTATTCAAATTATTAACCAATACTTTACATGGCAGGTAAAACTATGGACATTTGATTATGCTGTAATGAAATTGAATTTAACATAGTAGGCATAAATGAAGGATTAATCAGCAATTAAGTTGTGCTGTAAACAGTGACAGTCTTCCGACCTTTGCTTTACATGACATATAAAAACACCAGGAAAAGCCGTCAAGTAAGCAAACAAATATACATAAACATATATTATATATATATATATATATATATTATATATATATATATATATATATATATATATATATACAGTACTGTGCAAAAGTTTTTAGGCAGTTGTGAAAAAATGCTGTAAACAAAGAATGCTTTCAGAAACATAAATGGTTCATTTTTATCAATTTACAAAATGCTAAGTGAGCGAACCCAAACATACAGCCAAAGTCACTAAGAACTCTCTTCAGCGTATAGAAGAACAAGACTTACTGGAATTGATGGTATGGCTCCCACAGAGCCCTGATCTCAACATCATGGAGTGTGTCTGGGATTACATGAAGAGAGAGAAGGATGTGAGAAAGCCTACATCCACAGAAGATCTGTGGTTAGTTCTCCAAGATGTTTGAAACAACCTACCAGCCGAGTTCCTTCAAAAACATGTGTGCAAGTGTACCAAGAAGAATTGATGCTGTTTTGAAGGCAAAGGGTGGTCACACCAAATATTGACTTAATTTAGATTTCTCTTTAGTTCATTCACTGCATGTTGTTGATTGATGAAAATAATTGATTAACACTTTTATTTTTGAAAGCATTCTTTGTTTACAGGACACCTGACTTTTGTACAGTTATATATATACTGCCAATTTTGTGGGTTTTCCCACTTGCAAAGCATGCAGAAGTCTTAAATTTTTATCATAGGTACTCTTCAACTGTGACTGCTGGAATCTAAAACAAAAATCAAAAAAATCACATATGTGTGATTTTTAAGTAATTAATTAGCATTTTATTGCGTGACATAAGTATTTGATGAGCTAACAACTAGTAAGAATCCAGGCTCTCTCTAGGCGCGGCACTGGTGTTGTGGGGGTTGGTGCGCGCGACCGTGTGTTGAGGCTGTGGTCCTTGAGGCGGCCGTCCCGGGTTTGGGTCCCGGAACCGGCGGCATTTGCCGGGTGTCTCCCCCTCTCTTTGCCCCTCCTTCCTGTCTCCCTACTATCGAAGGATGGGGGCCTCTGGTCCCGAGAAAGTTCTTTAAAAAAAAGTAAAAAAAACAGAATCCAGGCTCTCACAGCACTGTTAGTTCTTCTTTAAGAAGCCGTCCTGTTCTCCACTCATTACCTGTATTAACTGCACTTGTTTGAACTCGTTATAAAAGACACTTGTCCACACACTCAGTCAAAACAAACTCGAACCTCTCCACAAAGGCCAAGACCAGAGAGCTGTGTAAGGACATCAGGGATAAAATAGTAGACCTGTGCAAGGCTGGGATGGGCTACAGGAAAATACCCAAGTAGCTTGGTGAGAAGACAACTGTTGCCGCAATTATAAGAAAATGGAAGAAGTTCAAGATGACGGTCAATCTCCCTCGGTCTGGGGTTCCATGCAAGATCTCACCTCGTGGGGCATCAATGATCATGAGGAAGGTGAGGGATCAGCCCAGAACTACATGACAGGACCTAGTCAATGACCTGAAGAGCGCTGGGACCACAGTCTCAAAGAACACCATTAGTAACACACTAGACCACCATGTATTAAAGTCCTAGAGTAAACACAAGGTCCCCCTGCTCAAGCCAGCGCATGTCCAGGGCCATCAAGTTTGCCAATGACCATCTGGATGATCCAGATGAGGAATGGGCGGTCATGTGGTCTGATGAGATAAAATATTGTTTTTTGGTCTAAACTCCACTTGCCATGTTTGGAGGAAAAAGAAGCATGAGTACAACCCCAAGACCATCATCCCTACCATGAAGCATGGAGGTGGAACGAAGGAGTGGCTACGTAAGAAGCATCTCAAGGTCCTGGAGTGGCCTAGCCAGTTTCCAGACCTGAACCCAATTGAGAATGCTTGGAAGGAGCTGAAAGTCCGCATTGCCCAGCGACAGCCCCGAAACCTGAAGGATCTGGAGAAGATCTGTGTGGAGGAGTGGTGCAAAATGTCCAATATCTGTAATTGAAAGCAAAGGTTTCTCTACCTAATATTAACTTTTGTTTTCTGATATATCAAATACTTATTTGTAATGGTTTATTTGTAATATGCAGGTTAACACACAGTCAACAAAGGGAATGAAATGCTTGAGATAAGAAGACACTGGCAATATGCTAATACAATGTCAGAAATGTGGTTTGGTGCAGTATTATTGCCCAGAGTTCTGTAGTCTAACAGTTTGTGGATAATAACTGTCTTTAGGTCTTTCTGTTATGCAATAAATTGAAAATAATTACTTAAAAATCACACGTGTGATGTTCTGGATTTTTGTTTTAATTCAATTTAGTCAGTCAGTCATCTTTTATACCGCTTCTTCCATAGTGGGTCGCGGGTTAATTCAATTCAATTCAATTTAATTCAATTCAATTCAATTCAAATCAGTTCATATTAATTCTAACTATTGAACAGTGCAGTCAAATTCAGTTATTTATTCAAATTGGTTAAAAAGTTTTTCTATCTAAGGAAACCCAGCAGATTGCATTGAGTCAGTAACTTGTAGCAGTCACTCCTCCTGGATGAGCATGTAGCGACAGTGGACAGTCACTGGCGTTGACTTTGCAGCAATCCCTCATACTGAGCATGCATGCATTTAATATTTCATCATTCAGAGTTGAAGAATACCTATGATAAAAATGAAAGACTTCGACATGCTTTGCAAGTGGCAAACCTGCAAAATCGGCAGTGTATAAAATACTTGCTCTCCCCACTGTAAATTAGTTAAATTCCTAAATTTCTAAAATTATTTTGCGAATCTAGTTTGTCATCCCATGTTAAATATCAATAAAAATGTCTGTAATTAAGGTGTAAAACATTTCTGAAACGTTTTTTAATCTATTCTATCAAAGTAGGTCCTGACGTCCACAGTATGGAACAGCACCATTTAATGACAACAACTGCCTGTGGATGAAGAAGCTTAGCTTGCTAGCCAGTCTGGCTTTGGCATTAGCGTTACCTCTAAAGTAGCTTAAACTGGATACTAACTTAGATTTTTCTTACCTTAAAACACAAACTTCTCAATTACAAGTCTTATGACAGTTCTTTATATTTGTTAGCATATTCATTTTAAATTTGATCTCTATAAACACATGAGCATTTCTGTTCGCTACTGGACAGAAGAAGTAAAAATAGCTAACAGTCGACTAAACCAATATTAAACATTTATTTTAATAAAACGTTTAGGTCTTTTTTTTTTACCAAAATATAGTAGCAGACGTTGTTTTGAACAATAATTCTACAAACCAATATGCTTGATTAAAATTGCAATCATTTTAATGGCTTGTATTTGTCGGAGTTCTGAGAGTTTCTTTCTGTTTTACCTGCCACTAACCCCATCCAACCTCTAGATGGCACCAGACGCATGGTAGGAGTCCACAGGTGTTCTCCATCAGCCTCATCGGGAGAGGAGCTTAAGTACCCAACATTGCCAACACTCCGGCGCCTGAGTGTTAACCTGCAGTGGTAACTCTAACTGGCCAAGACAAGTCTCCTTGTGATTATTTTCTGAGTACTTACCTTATAGTGTCCTCCTTCCCAGGTTACCTCCAGTTTCAAGCTTCTTATCCTTATACAGAGTTTGGATTTTCTGCATACTCTGCGTATGCAGAAGATCCAGACTCTTTCTCCGCAAGAGAACTTCATGGATTATCTTCTCAGATGGCTACATTCGGTTTTCAAGTCTCCTCTCGCTACCTGTGAACGAACCTGGCTCACCCTCCACCGTGCTTCCCTCCAAGATCATCCACCTGGTGCCACCTCCACCTCAAGTGCAAGTGCAAGTAAAACAGAATTACCTGGACCTTTCACTTACCCGACACGCTCCCGGAGTATCCATCATCTACCTTCTCCTCCCCCTTGGCGGATCTCGTAATCACCCCCTGTAAGCAAAACATATCAAGATCAACAACCCAGAATTTTACCTGTCACTTACCATTGATCCCCTCTCCACACAGTGGCGAGTTCCAGTTTCTCCATCAATCGAAATATTTCTTAATAAACTTGTTTAAACTTTCCTGTTTTCCTGAGTGTATTTCTGCATGTGGGTCAAAGCAGCTGGAAAAACGATGACAGAAGAACACTTAGGCCAATCTGACCCAGCAGATACACTCAGGAGGACTCTTTCAGATCATAGCCTCCAGATTCAGTCCCACGGAAACTCACTTCGATCACTCCTGGAACAACAACGCCGCACAAACCAACAGATTGGACAGATGTCCTCTTTACTCCAGCATGCCCTGAACAGTCTAAGCTACGCTGCACTGAGTCCGCCATCTCACAGCAACTTCCTCATTCCCGTGACGTCATTTCCCCCAATCCAGAGAAGTTTTCCAGTGAGGTTGGTAGTTGTGGAGGTTTCCTCCTACAGTGCTCCCTAGTGTTTAATCGCTCTCCACAATCTTTTCCCCATGATCACAATAAAATCTCTTTTATTTTAGGACTCCTTTCTGGAAAGGCACTAAGATGGGCTGAGGCTCGCTTTACCGATCATAATCGCTTCGGCTACACTTATAATGATTTTATAAGTGAATTCAAGCAGATTTTTGACACTGAGTTAGACCAGACCAATACAGCCTGCCGCTTGTGGGCGTTAAAACAAAGAAATAAACCAATTTCTGAGTTTTCTATAGAATTTCGTACACTAGCTGCAGCTTCAGGTTAGGATACCTGCACTTATAAAGCTGCCTTTTTCCAGTCCCTTGACGAGTCTTTGAAGGATGAGTTAGTTTTACTAGATGAACCCAAGACTCTAAAAGAAATCATAGCTCTAGCTACTTGAGTTGATAATAAACTGAGAGATAGAAGAAAGTCACTTTTTGAAAGGTTTGCTGTGAGATCACAGGCACCTCAGAGCTCAGCTGCAGCACCTCGCCCTGAACCACTTACACCTTCCCCAGAACCCATGCAAATTGGTCAAACGCGGCTCTCCCCTGAGGAACATCAACGAAGAATGGAATCCAAACAGTGTTTATAATGTGGCACACATGGACACTTCATCGCCTCTTTTCCATAATCTGTAAACCGTTTTACTCACCGAGAGAGTTTTCCTCGTTCATAATAATCGGCTCATATTTTCCTCCGCATGGCTGCACTTCTGCCGCGGAAAAACATCTCGCTGAGCTGATTACAGACGTGGAGAAAAAACACCCTGACTCTTTCATCATAATACTGGGAGATTTTAACAGCGCAGATCTCTCTAATGAGCTCCCAAAATACAGACAGCATATTAAGTGTCCCACCAGAGACAAAAACACACTGGACCACTGTTACACAGCTTTTAAGGACTCATACCATGCTGTTACCAGGGCTGCTCTGGGACTTTCGGATCATTGCCTTATCCACCTCATCCCAACTTACAGACAGAAACTAAGAGCTTCCAAACCCGTGGTTCACACTGTTAAAAAGTGGACTGAGGAATCAAAGCAGATGCTACAGGCTGCTTTGAATGCACAGACTGGACTGTTTTTTTAAACCTCAGCCACTGATTTAAACGAACTAACTGATGTGGTGACATCATACATCAGTTTCTGTGAGAACATGTGTGTTGCAGACCAAGACCTTCTGCACATTTGGGAACAACAAGCCATGGTTCACTCCACACCTCAGGAATCTGCGCAGGGACAAGGAAGAAGCTCACAGCAGTGGAGATTGGGCGCGGTACAGGCAGGCCAGGAACAGACTAACAAAGGAGATCAAAGCAGCCAAGAGAAGCTACAGTGAGAAGCTGAAAAACAGCCTTTCTACTGGTGACACTTCGGCTGTATGGACTGGTCTGAGAAACCTGACTGCCTACAGAAGCCCCACCACCCTTCCTGAACAAAGTCCTCGCCTGGCCAACCGTCTGAATGGCTTCTACTGCAGACATGACAAGAAGCCATTCACACCTCAAACCAACTCCTCCTCATCCCATTCAGGAACAGGTTCGACCAGCAAAGCAACCAACCCCCTACCTTCAGATCCTCTGCCTGCACTAAAGATCTCTGAGGATGATGTAAACAGGCTCTTTCAGCGCATGAAAACAAAGAAAGCTGGAGGACCTGATAACGTCTCCCCATCATGCCTGAAAGCCTGTGCAAATCAACTCGCTCCAATCTTCACCCGGATCTTCAACAAGTCACTGGAGAAGTGTGAGGTCCCCCCCCCCCCATCAAACGATCCACCATCATCCCAGTGCCCAAGAAACTCACCATCCTAGGATTAAATGACTACAGGCCTGTAGCCCTGACGTCTGTGGTCATGAAATCCTTTGAGCAGCTGGTGTTGAAGCACCTGAAAGACATCACAGGCCCTCTACTGGACGCCCTGCAGTTTGCGTACCGAGCAAACAGGTCGGCAGATGATGCTGTTAACTTGGGTCTACACTTCATCCTGCAACACCTCGACCACCCAGGGACCTACGCCAGGATCCTGTTTGTAGACTTCAGCTCGGCCTTCAACACCATCATACCAGACATCCTCCACCAGAAGCTCACCCAGCTCAACGTCCCAGCCTCCACCTGTCAGTGGATCAACAGCTTCCTGACGGACCGACAGCAGCAGGTGAGACTGGGGAGCATCTTCTCCCGAACCAGATCAATAAGTACTGGTGCCCCCCGGGGGGTGTGTTCTATCCCCACTCCTCTTCCCCCTCTACACAAATGACTGCACCTCAGCGGACTCGTCCGTGAAACTCCTGAAGTTTGCAGATGACACCACTGTCATTGGACTGATCCAGGACGGTGATGAGTCTGCATACAGACAGGAGGTGGATCGGCTGGTACACTGGTGTAGTCAGAACTACCTGGAACTAAACCCACTCAAGACTGTGGAGATGGTAGTGGACTTCGGAAAACACCACCTCCATACACCCCCTCACCATCCTCAACAACACCGTGTCGGCTGTGGATCACTTCAGGTTCTTAGGAACCACCATCTCTGAGGACCTGAGATGGTCTTCACACATAGACACTGTTCGAGAAGGCCCAGCAGAGACTGTACTTCCTGAGGCAACTCAAGAAGTAAAACCTTCCACAGGAGCTGCTGGTCATCTTCTACACTGCCATCATTCAGTCTGTCCTGTCTTCATCCATCTCCGTGTGGTTCGGTTCATCCACAAAACAGGACAGGTCCAGACTGCAACGAACAATCAGGACTGCAGAGAGAATCATCAGGGCTGACCTTCCCTCCATCCAAGACTTATACAGGTCTAGGGTCAGGAAAAGAGCTGCTAAAATCTCTGCAGACCCCACACACCCTGCACATAAACTGTTTAGAGTTTCTGCCTTCAGGCCGACGCTACAGAGCGCTGTTCACAAAAACCAGCCGCCACAGAGACAGTTTCTTCCCCCAGGCTGTTTCTCTGTTGAACATTCAATAAAATACAAAACAACAGCATACAGATGTTGCAAATGCACCTTTTTATTTATATATGTGTATATTGTACATTGTAAATATGTATATTCTGTAGTGCAAAAACAAAAACCAAAGAGCAAAGTGTACCGGAGTCAAATTCCTTGTTTGTATGTACAAACTTGGCAATAAAGCTGATTCTGATTCTGATTCTGATTCTCTTGTCCAGTGTGACCAAAAGAGAGGGTCCGCCAGTTGTAAAGGGGAACCTGACGGACCACCAATTCACCCCTACCAATAACCGATTCACCATACCAGCTACCATCTTGTTCTCCCAAGACTCACTCCATTTATCAGCTCTCATTGACTCCGGAGGTAAGCAAAACCTAATCGACCAACATCTGGTGGAACAGGCTCAGATCGACACTGAACTCCTTCCTATCCCTCACCTGGTTTCTGCCATTAACTGTAAGAACCCTCAACACATCAAACACAAGACCAAGCCTTCGGAATTAATCATCTCTAGCAATCATCGTGAACAGATATCCTTTTTCGTGTTTCCTGTATCTAAGAACCCCCGAGGCTCCAGAAGCACAATCCACTCCTTAACTGGTCAAACTGTCAAATTAGTTCCTGGTCCACTAACTGCCTCTCCTCCTGTTTACATTCAGCCGTTCTACCCAAACAACCAGAATCTGATCCTGGAACAGCAGAGTATCCTGACTTAACTTCAGTTCCGGAGGAGTATATGGATATAAAACAGGTCTTCAGTAAGACTAAGGCTCTGTCCTTGAACCCTCACAGGCCATACGACTGCGCCATTGACCTTCTCTCTGGGGCACCTCTGCCCTCCAGTCGACTTTATAATGTCTCACGCTCAGAACGACAGACCCTCGAAAAATATATCACTGAGTCCCTAGCTGCAGGAATCATTCGTCCCTCATCGTCTCCACCATGGGCGGGATTTTTCTTTGTGGGGAAAAAAGATGGATCCCTTCGTCCATGCATTGACTACAGGGGACTCAACCTTATCACAATAAAGAAGAAATATCCTCTTCCACTCATCTACTCCGCATTCGAACCTGTACGAGATGCTAACATATTTTCCGAACTTGACCTCCATAATGCTTACCATCTCGTCTGAATCCGCCAGGGGGACGAATGGAAGACAGCTTTTAAGACCCCATTAGGACATTTTGAGTATCTGGTTATGCCTTTCGGCCTCTGTTTCAGGCCCTAGTGAATGATGTCCTGAGGGACTTCATCGATCGTTTCATTTTTGTGTATTTAGATGACATCTTCATTTACTCAAAAGACCTCTCAGAGCATCAACAACATGTCCGCCTGGTCCTTCAACGCCTCCTAGAGAACCGTATATATGTAAAAGCTGAAAAGTGTGAGTTTCACAAGTCCTCCGTTACCTTCCTCGGATTCATCCTAGAGGGTGGGCAGGTTCGTTTAGACGCAGACAACATTAAGGCTGTAGTCGAAAGGCCCACTCCTCACGTAAACAGCTTCAACGGTTTTTGGGCTTTGCCAATTTTTATAGAAGATTCATCAGAAACTACAGTCAAACTGCATCCCCATTAACTGCTCTGACTTCCACTAAACACCCTTTTGAGTGAACTCCACAGGCAGATGCAGCTTTTCAAAAGCACAAAGACAGTTTCTCTCAAGCCCCCATTCTCATTCATCAAAACCCGTCAAAACAATTATGCAAATACAAACACTAGAAGTTGATCCATCTGACATTGGAGCACAGGCTGTGTTATCCCAAGTTTCTGACTCTGATGGCAAACTTCACCCTTGTGCCTTTTTCTCCCGTAGATTCAATCCAGCCGAGAGAAATTATGATGTGTGAGACCGAGAACTCCTGGCAATAAAACTGGCTATGGAGGAGTGGCGTCATTGGCTGGAGGGAGCTGAACACCCAGTTGTGGTATGGACAGATCATAAAAACCTAGCCTACCTTCAAGCAGCCAAACGCATTAACCCAGTCTCGTTGGTCCCTTTTCTTTTCACGTTTTAACCTCTCGATCTCATACAGCCCTGGTTCCAAAAATACCAAGCCCGACGCCCTCTATTAGTAAAATTAATTTTCATAGTGCTGTGGTTGCAACATCTATAAACAGTTGACTGACTTGGAAAAGCCGTTATGAAGCATGGAAACATAATGTGTCAAGATAATAAAACATTAGTGATGATACATAAATAATTTTTGTGTGTGTATTACAATTATTCACACTGATTAAACAAACTCAGAATGTAACCAATTAAACTGGTGTAAAAAATTAAATGCATTAGATTTTTATCAATATTTTTTAGTAGTAGTTATGTAAGTTTTACAACAAAAGCAAAGCAACTGTTTTGGGGGATTTGTTTCCCACAAAAGCAGTTAACATTAGTAGAATGTAACCATTACTGCAGTCCATTTTCAAATTAATTTGCTGGATTACATTTTAATGGCTAATATTTAATACCCCTCAAAGTTCTTTTTTACAGTGAACTGTTATCCTAAACTTTACATTTTGCACTGAACGGAACACGATTTCAGAGAGCTTCTGTTAAAATATCATTAACATTAAAAAAAATTACTTATGCAATGTTTTTTTCAATTTTAATAATATTTTTTTCATCCCCACAAGAAAGACATTAAGGTATTAAGCATAATGATGCTTTTCCACATGATGATTATAATAATAATAATATTAATTATTATTATTATTAAATCAGCTGCAGACAATAAGAAATTTACAGCTTTACTAAAATGAGATTAATGTAAAAACAAAACAAATTACGAGCAGTTGGCTTGAATTTGTTTTTAATCCTACCGTTAGTATTAATTAGACTACTCTCTTTTTTTCTTGTTCTCAGTATTCCTCTGTGGAAAAATTGTACGAGTTTCGAGCAGCCTAAACCAAACGCATTACATAAAAACAATTTACCTTTCCGTCCACACTGTTGCCTTTTCCAATCCTCCCCCTGTCCGTCCTCCAATGCCGACACCAGTGCCTTTCCTAAATCGTAAAATCATGCAGGGAACTTGGCTCTCAGTGGAGAGAAGCGCGTCGCTTCCTGCCGCTCGGATGTTCCGCTCTGACTTTAGGAGGAAACCGTGGCTGAGCGGCTCACCTGCAGGTCGAATGACATGTAAAATATGAGGGTGGGAGAGAGCCAGGGAGGGAGGGGTCGTCCTGTCCTGGGAGTAAACACGGAACTCACACAGCGACCGATGCACTGAGGACCCGAGAGAGGAAGATGCCGAGAGGAAGAGAGGTGTAGAAGAGCAGGCGAGGTAGGTGTAGAGAGAGCAACATCAGCGCCACAAACTGAGAACATGTAAGGAGCGTTCGATACATGTGTTGTTTTTTAGGAAAAAGGTCAGTATATGCATGTGAAGCATCCAAAGAATTTTCTCTATCGCAGTGTTTCATTAATAAGCACAATAAATGTCCACAGAACTGATTAGCTGATTTCACATTAATTGTATGGTTATACAACTGACAAACCCAAAGGGAACAACTCACCCTTTTGTGGTGGAGAACACTGGCCTTAGAACCCACCTACACACTGATTGGGCATAACATTATTACCACTGACAGGTAAGGTGAATAACAATGATTGTCTCTGCAGGTGGGATATAGCAGGCACCAACTGTACAATTGTCATCAGATGTGATGGTAGATGTCGGAAAAATGGCCAAGCTCAACAGTAAGCATGTTTAAAGGTTACCAAATTACTCTCCAGCTCTTGTTGGGTCCAGTCTCTGGTGTTCAGTATCTATCAAAATTGGTCAAAGGACACAACAGTCGAGACTTGACAACAGGGATATTTGTAGCTTATAGACCGCGGGTGGGCAACTCCAGTCCTCAAGGGCCGGTGTCCTGCAATTACGACATTTTGATTTTAGATGTGTCTCTGCTTCAACACACCTGCATTAAAAGTATGGTTCATTACTTGGCTTGTGCAGATTCTGCCTGCATACTAAGGAGATAATTCAGCCATCTTATTTAGGTGTATTGGACCCAGGACACACTTAAAAGTTGCAGGACACCGGCCCTCGAGGACTGGAGTTGCCCACCCCTGCTATAGACTCAATGATGCATGTGGGGAGTGATGGCTGGTCTCTATCAGAGGATCTACAGTAGCTTCATTGACTGAAAAAGTTAATGCTGCCATGAACTAGAAAGTACTGGGACACCAGTGACACTGTTCAAGTAATGAAAGTTTTACATTTCCATTGAGAGTGTGCATCAAGAAAGAAATCTTCAGACTTGACTGAAATTTGCAGCTGCCGACACAGACAACACAAATACCTTCCAGAGAAATGTTTTATGGTCAGACGAAACAAAGATTGAGCTTTTTGGCCACAATGACGAGACGTATGTTTGCAGGAACCAAGGTGAGGCTTCAAAAACAAGAACGTTGTGTCCACTGCTAAACATGGTGGTGGCAGTATCACGCTGTGATATTGGTCCATTGCACAAGAAAAAAAAATAATGAAGAATATTAACTGACTCCAAATTCCTCAACTTCACATCAAATTAACTGCTAGATGGTTGAAACCTAGATGTAATTAGAGGTTTTAGCCAGAAAATGATTGCCAACACACATCAATTCTGGCTTTGTAAAACATAAAGCTGGCTGATATAAAGCTTCTGGAATGATCTTCCTAAAGTAACAGCATCAGCCCTTCTAAAAAATGTTGCACCATTCTGCCTGGACGAGGGGGAACGGGGTCAAAACTGCTCGCAGAATATGTCAGAAGCTTGCTAATGGTTGAGGTGCAACTAGGGACAATAATATAAATATCATAGGGGGTGTAAGCTTTTATTTCTGTTTTAAATGTATAATTTTGAACCTGTGTGGAATGGAGAAAAATCTGTGATAAATTCTAACTTGGGCACCTGTTTTTTAAAAAATCATTCCACCTGTTGTTCTGTGGAAAAAGTATGGCCTAAATAAATAATTTAAAAATGAAAATTTACACAGCATTCATCCCCATGATAAGTGTGATGTGAACTTGTTACTGGAACTATCAGCTTTCTTTACCATATTTCCTGCAGCAACATCATTTTCTGTGGAAAAACACTGTAATGTACAAAGGCTTAAATCACCATGTGGCTGGAATAATAGTGCTTTAATTTCTGCCCATGGGATATACTGAATACCATATTTTCTCTGCCTCTAATCATTCTTGTGAATATTTTATTGTTTGGTGTATCATTATTGGTTTAATTTTCATGTTCTGGAACCATGTTTTATTCCCAATCTGTTTCATTATTTCACTAAAGTCAAGTTCAAAAGAAAGTACAATCTTTATTAATGTTTTCAGTGTTAAGGCTCATTACCTACTGTATTAAATGTTGGGTCTATACCATTTCTAGAATTAGTTAAATCTGACCGTCAGTTTTACATCTTATGTAATAAACAAAAAGAAAGCCAAAACTTAAAAAAGCAACTCGTAACAGAACTTTAAAGTGTTTGTTTTTAAGCTCAGATCACTTCATGTACCAAAAAATAAATCTGAAAGGATCTAACATTTCCACTTCAAGTAGTAGTGTCCCATTAATCTCTTATGAACAGAAAGAAAATACTTCTACCATGAAAATACTTCTACCATGGAGCAGATGTGTTTTAGTCTGTTTTGCCACAAGGCAAACATCAGTCATTTCCCCAATGACATTAGATCCCAAGTAGCTTCCCATTACTTAGCAGACATGCTAAGAAAGGTCACATTAATCAAAAATCCATAAAAATGTTTTAGCTATAACCCGGGAATGGTCCTGAAATGGCCTCAGAGTGTCACACTCTGAACTAAACAGCCTGAAGCTCTGTGTAGATGTAACCGCAAGCAAGAGGGCCATAAAGCCTGCAGGGATTTCTGAGTGTGTCCTATGATAATAACCTTGTAGTAGCATTATCCTGTTAATAGAGCCTTTGCAAGGACGATTCAGTTCATTAAAGATAACATCACTGTAATTAGGCATCTGTGACTGAGGACGTCTTTGTCATTTCACGACCAGAGGCTTCAGTGTTATTGCTGCTTGGCTTCACTGTACTGTGAAGAAGTCTATGAAAGGGAAGACTGTGTGCCACTAGCTGCACTGAGTTGTGAAAGTAAGTAAACAGCCAGCTGCAGCTTCCAAATACACGCTTTGGCTTTTTGTCACTTTAACCTAGGAGCAGAATTTTAGGCTCATTGGGGCACAATATTTCAGATGGCATTAAGCTGTAGGTGCAGTTTATGTATCCTCATGCTTCCTGAAATAATGCTGATCTATTCAGTTCAGTTCAGTTTATTGATATAGTGCCAATTCACAACACATGTCGTCTCAAGGCACTTCACAAAGTCAGGTACATACATTCCAATTAATCCTAACCATTGAACAGTGCAGTCAGATTCAGTTATTTATTCAAATTGGAGAAAAAGTTTTTCTATCTAAGGAAGTTTCTATCTGTGGAGAGTTGTAACGTAAAAATAAAAAAAAACACCTCAGCAGCCATATTTATTCATTTAATGTAAACACATTTTGTCATAGGCAGATGGTTTACTTTATGTGTATTTAGGTCAGTTTGCAGCAAGCAGATGGAGTTTTTCGCACCACATGAAAGTATTTTTCCAAGTTCATCAAAGGTGTCAGCAACAGTACTGTGAAATAGTATTTACTCCCTTACAGATTTCTTCTGTTTTTTTACTTTTTTGTAACACTTAACTGTTTTATATCAAACACATTTTAATATCATACAAAGATAAACTGAGTAAGGACACAACACAGCTTTCAAATGATAGAAAAGCTAGTGAAACCAACCTGGCCCTGTGTGAAAAACTGTTCCCTCCCGTGTTAAATCATGAATTAACTGTAATTAACCACATTTTTTGAAAACTCCAATTACATCAGCCACACCCAGGCCTGATTACTGCTAGACATGTTGAAGCAAAAAATCACATAAATAGAACCTGTCTGACAACATGAAGTAGGATATATGATTTTACAAAAGCAGAACATCATGCCCCGATCTAAAGAAGTTCAAGAACAGATGAAAATCAAAGCCATTGACGTTGATCAGTCTGGAAATAATTACAAAAACCTTTCCTAAGGCTTTGGAACTCCAATGAACCACAGTGAGAGTCATTTTCCACAGATGGAAAAAAAAGCATGGAACAACATCTAAAACATTACAGGCCTCACTTGCTTCTGATAAAGTCAGTGTTTAAGATCCAAATGTAACAAACAGACTGGGCAAAAATGGCATCTATGGGAGAGTTTCAAATGCAAAACCATTGCTAAGAAAAGGTCTGTTTCAAATATGCCATAAAACATTTTGATGATTGCCAAACAATATTCTATGAACAGATCAGACAAAAGACAAACATCTTACTGATAGCCAAATATAGTAGTGGTTGTATGATGGTCTAGGATTTCTTTTCACTTTGCGTCTCGTACAACCATGAATTCTGCTCTCTTCTAGATAATCTTGAAGGAGAAGGTCAAGCCACAGGTTTGTGACTTTAAACCCAAGCTCACTTGGGGTGTGCAGCAGGACAATCATACAAAGCACACCAAAAAGTCTAACTCTGAAAGGCTAAACAAATATAAAAAATGAAGGTTTCAGTGTGGCATAGTCAAAGATTTGACATAAATTTAATTGAGACTTTGTGGAATGACCTTAAACAGGCTGTGCATTCTCTTAAACCATCCAAATTTGCTGAATTAAAGCAATTGTGAAGAAGAAAAGAAGAGTGGGCCAAAATTCCTCTGTCACGTAAACGACTCACTGCCAGTTTTCACAAATGCTTAATGGTAGCTGTTGATGCCAAGTGTGGTACAACAGGTTTTTAGGTTAATCTATGTCCGCATCGTATGCAGCCACCAGATGTCACCCCAGAGAGTTTTCACATAGAGCAGAATGTTGGCTTGGATAGTTTTCTTCCTTAATTAATTAAAATGGAGTTTAGATGGAAATTCAGAATGAAAGACTCACCTTCACCGCCTCCACCTTCCAATGACTCTTCTGTGCGTCTCCCGGCCTTCCAATCAGCATCCTGTCGCCTGATTCTCCATCCAATCACCTTCCAACGCCTTGCTTTTAAAGGACCTTCAGCTGTGTTCATCCTCGCTTGTCAGCTGAGCTCCTCCCTCCTCCACCATCTTCCTTCCCATCTCCTCCCAGCTTCCTCGCTCCCTGGCCGCCAATCCACCACCAGTGTCGGATCAGGGGGAAGACATTTCTAAATCTAAACCTTACAAATGTTCATCTTAGCTCATGTCATTCTCAGCATTCATGTCTTCCTCCCAGGTCCGAGTGCCAAAGAAATAACTATGTAATTTCACATCATTAAAACTTTTCTAATTCCCATCCCTTTTCTTTGTGAGTCTTTTCAGATTGAATTGTCATTTAAAACTGTGTTTTGTATTTACTCAGGTTCTATTTTTCTGATATTAAAATGTGATTAATGACCTGGAACGCTGAAATGTGACAAAAATTCAAAAACAGAATAAATCTGTGATTTGGTTTAATTTCTTTCTTAATCCCCCAGACCTGACTATAAACACTCAGTTCAATTACTAACAAAATGAAAGGGGGACAAAATCAATGCAATTCTCACTACTGAAGATGAGTCAATTCCATTCTCTGAAAAGAGAAATGAGAACAATGCCCATTAGGGGGCTTAAAACCCTGACTCTAGCCTAATAACAAGGCTCTCGTAATTATGAGCCTTCCACTGGGGACATAGTGACTGAAAAATCGCTCAACGTTTCCATGGTGCCAACCATCAAAGGGAAAGGCCTCCATGGATTTTCCAGAGTGCCCATCGTGTTTTTTTTTGCAGATCACTCAGTAAGATTGCGTTTAATGCATGGATGAATCAGCTAACACTTTCTGCAATTTGTTTTAATCACAGCTTTGCTGAGCAACAGAGAGCAACACAAATACATCCCAGCACAGATCATGCTGCATCCAAATTTTCATCCAGGCTTGAACTGTTCCGAATGAGCATCCACTAATGCCTGCAGCCGTTCTATCTCAGCCGGTGGTCATATGCATGTAATTGCATCAATTTATTTTCATCCAAGATGCTCAGACTCACTGATTGTTTGACTGGAAAAGTGTTCTACAGTTTCCAAGACCAAAAGACAAAATTTTAGAAGACACGTTGGCTAGACCTGCAAAACTTGAAAACCTGGCCACACAAGTACAGCTGTCATAATCTGCCCATGTTCAGTTTTGGGTTTGAGTTCTGATTAACTGCTTTGCGCTGCCATGTTCTTCATTTGCTAAATTTCAGTTCAGTCAGGTTTATTAGATTTATTCTGTTTAGTTTTTTTATTTCCCTGGAGTCCGGTGTTAGATGTGTTAGTTTATATTTCCTTATAGATCTGGTCCAGGTTAAGTTTTGTTAGTCTCATTGTTTGTTAACTTATTTCTGTTCACTCAAATGTTTTCTGTTACCTCCCTGCGCTCCATGCTTATCTGTGTTAATTAGTAACTCACCCTCAGTTCTCTTCAGTCCCTCTTCCATCAGCTTTGCCCGAGTCCTTCTAATTACCTCCCTTGGTTCATTGGTCTATTCGTCTTCCTTCCTCAATACTTAGACTCCTCTATTTTCATTGTTTACCACTGGTTCCTCCTGATGTCTACCCCAAATACTACCATGCTTACCTCCGTGTTCCATGTTTCCATGTTTCTGCTTGTAACCCAGCTTATGTTCAGTTCTCTAAGTTCTTAGTTATAATTAAATACTCTTTGACTCACCATGCGACTCCCGTCTTCTTGTCTGCTCTATGGTCCTACCAGACCTGGAATTCTTGATAAGTCTAAAACCATAAAATTCTTTCACATCTTTAAAGTACATGTGTAGCTTTTGATGCGCTATAGTGTGCACCTTACTGGTGTAGATGTGACTTTGCTCAAATTACATCATGGATTACCTCTGGCAAAGCCTCACATGCATGAATATGCTGCTGGTATCAGCATTGTAAACTCACCTATAATGTTTCAGTAAAAAAGTAGTATAACCAGTATACAGGTGTTCTTCGATACCTCTCTTTAGGATTGATTGCTCACAATTAAACTTCCCCACATTATAAGTTTTGTTATTATTTATTGGTAAAGGATTCTTCACGGCACTATATATTACGCTACCCCAGACCCATAAACAAACAGTTGCGGTTACTGATATGGGCAATATGGCTTTCTGCTCAGGGCAGCACAGCTGGAGGGGAAGAGGGTGTTTTTTTGTGTTTTTCATGTTTTTTCAGAACATTTCTATTGCTTACTTACATGTCCATTCTGTTTGTCTCTGATAAGTTACACCGACCAGGCTTTATAGGAATGTGTTTGGTTGCTTATGGTGCAGTAGAAGGAGAAACTTGCCCTAGGCACCACTAAGTTCAAAATTTACACTGTTTACGAGTATGTTAGTGTGGGGTGAGACGCATAGATTACTGAGATAGATGCGCCTGTGTTGCATGCTGGCTAAACACAAACGGGAAAGTGAACTTGTGGGTGGAAGGAAGCACACAGTTTCATTTAGTAACAACCACACGGCTAATTGTGGTATTAAAGGTTTTATGAATCAAATCCGTTTCCAGTCTAATTAGTCTAGCTGTTTTATAGTGTGAACTAAAGCAGATCAAAAGTCCAAATTCCCTAAAAAGTGTGAGGTATCGCTTTACTTTGACAATCTGTAAATCTGATACCGACTTCAGGATTTCTATGCTCCAAAGGTGTATGATGATGTTTTCTTACTGTGCTTCACACAATAGCAACACAGGGAGCGCTCATTCCTCATTATCTGGACATGCAAGAAAGCAACAGAACCCCCATTTAGAAGCAACTGACTAAAAGACTGTCTGGATGGTCAGCCATATGACCCATATCACAAACCACCTATCACTCTTCTCTTTTAATTACACATTGAACAGACCGTACAATACATTGTTTTTCTGTTTATGGTCTACATTATTTCTGATTGGAATATTGATTGAAGTAGTTTCCATGCTCACAAAACAAAGTCTGAATTGTCTTTGGTCATTTTTCAGATCAAAATCTGACACATGACGGAATATACACCACGAATCGACTTGAAAGCTAACAATGCAAGTAGAGTGTCCCCTTGTTCTACCCCCTAATCCACCTCAGGTACAGTTGATATAAACTGGCATCAGAATACCAGATCCAAATGAGGGTGTTTTAGCTGGACTGAGGAAATTAAGTGGTATTGTACATTCAGGTATTATTATTATTTAGAGATAAATGACTTTGAGCAAGACCTTTACAACTGAAAATTTTATTCACTTATCAATTGTTTTTATTGAACAATTGAACCACCAATCCACCAGTACTGCTGGACATCCAAAAGATACTCAGACCTTTCGGTAGCTGGCACTTATAAGAGAATGCTTTCGCTGTTCACGAGAACAGCTCCAGCTCTGTCATAATAAATGCATAGACATGTTTCCACTTTTACTTCAGTGCTCTCAGCTGCTGTGCCTGCAGACTATCTCTGCAATGTGTGAGCTCATCTACCAAACACTCCTTTGTTGAACTGGAAACACTGGTGCCGAGACCACCCTCCCTCCCCGTTTCAGAATCTGTCCACCGCTGTCTCCTCTTGGTTATGTTAAGTGAGTGTGAGGTAATGTGGTGCTTTAAATAATTCATAAAGGACCTTTCTGTATCCTTCTGACATTAAAAACTGCTTTCTAATGGTAAAAGAGTCCAAGCCCAAACAGTGCCCAGCAAAGTATTCACACCCCAGGAACTCTTTCGCATTTAGTGCCTTTACAACCACAAACTTGAATGCATTTCATGTGATAGACCAACAGAAAGAGGTGCATAATTGTGACGTGGAAGTAAAAAAATGGTTATTTATTACAAATAGAAATGTGAAAAGTCTGGTGTGTATTTTTTTTTTTGTCCCAACTGAGTCAATACTTTGTAGAATCAGCTTTCACTACAATGCTAGGCCTAGATAAAGTCCTCCCTTTTTATAATGATTAGTAACCCCAGTTTACCCCTTATTTTTATGTTTATAGTTATTATAAATTATATATTTGTGCTGTTGTGATAGGAAATGAAATATTATCAAAGGTTGCCTTGAGTCTTGACTCAATGAAACCTCTTGTCCACAGCACACGGACATGAATAGGACTTAAATTTCTGTTCTTTTTTCTTTTGAAAATGCTTTTTCTGACCTTCAGCTCTGCTGCTATGGGAGTTATTTTCCTCCTGTCTCCTTTTTTTGTTGGCAAAAATTCTTGTCTTTTTCTTGTCTTTTTCACTCCTCTGAATAACAGTTTAAAGAAACTTCTTTCTGTGCCAGTGGTAAAAGCTTTTGTATGTCTGGGCCTATTTTGTTGCTAAAAGAAAAATTGCTTTCTTCAAACCTTGACAAAATGTGTGTGTACACACTTTCCAACACATCCCGCTGTGCCTGTCAATTGATTTAAGCCAATTCATGGCTAGGCATTCTTTGGCCCCGCTATGGCTTTTTTCATTTCCTACTTCTAAGCTGCGGTAAAGATGACAATAGGTGTTTCTTGTGTTTAATAAGGTTCATTTTTGGTCCAATTGGCCAACAAAAGCTTCCTGTTGTTCTTTTTTAATTTATTTTCTTAATGTTGGGACCACAGCCATGGATTGCAACATGAAAACTCCGGTACTGACTTTTCTGGAACTTTCAAAATAAATTGCATTTAACCAACTTCCAGCACAACTTCAGAAAGGGAAGGGGGGTAACAGGGGACTTCCCATGATGCCACTGCCCGTATAAAACCACACCTTCCCAATGGTCCGATCTCTTCCACCCGGACTCATAAACTCTTCAAACTGGATCCAAGGGTGTCAAAAGATCACGCGATCATATGCACAAGTTAAGTACTGATGAGTTACTATTGAAAGAATCCGGTATTCATTCATAAAAATGGGAAATTAAGGTATAAGCATTGCTTGACTTTCTCTCTAAGGCCTACAGAAGCAAATTGTGTTCCAGAGAATTCCCTGTAGAGACGCTGTCCCTACGAAGCCGAGTGGAGCGGTTTTCCCGGTCTGAAATGACGACAACAGGAGCCGCATCTCAGCTTGGTCGGCCTGATCTAACCGTTTTTCATTTGATGAAGTTTGGTTTTGTTTGTGTTGAACTCAGCTATCTTGGTGCTAGCAGGCTATCTGCAGCACACGTGCTCAGTTTTGTGTTCTGTGTGTTTTTAAAGTTAAGACAAACTTTATTTAAAGGGGTGATTTTAAACACAGAAGGTTGCTCATAATGCGCCGTCCGCGCTTATGCATTTTAACCCTTTTATTAACGGTATTTTAAAGGTGTGTGTTTCTGGGGCTAAGCTATCAGCTTCTTTTGTTAGCTTTAACTGCTAACAGCTAATGAAACACCATTAAGCTCTTTTCCAAAAATATTTCCAAAATATTCCCTTAATATTTCTTTAAATATTATTTTAATAAATAAAGGCAGCTAATGAGACACCGTTGAGAATTAGTCATCCAGAAGGTTGGTTTTATTCAGCAGATCATTCTTTAAAACATTATTTTATTAAAATAATATTTTATCTGATCTTGCATTGTGAATGGTTGTCTAAAGGTATGCTGATTATTGTCTAAGTTGGTTCCAAGACTAACTTAACTTCACTTCCAGATTCTTCAAGATAATCCTTGGTTCTCAAACATAAACATTGCATGGTAATGTTGCATCACTCTTTTGGTCATGATTTTCAACTATCTTTAATCAACTTGTTTATATTGTACATAGCCCATTAGTCTTTGTATTCTTTAATTCTGCTTGGTAGTTTAGTTGGATTGTTTTAGCATAGTAAAGAGTTTGTTGATTGAAATATGTTTGACTTTGTGTTGACTTATTTATGTTAATAAATTCTTGTATTTTAAGAAATTGTGTGAATCCGCCTTACTGGGCTGGTATTCACAGGACAACCCTTAACAGACCGAAATATTATTTGATAAAATATTAATATTAAATATAAAATAATATTTTCAGATTCATAGTCACAACATTAACATATTTTAATTTATTGTTTGGCATGGCCATCAACTGCTTTAGACTTTTTGATTTAGGTAATTGTAAGCCCCCCTCCAACTCTAGTAGAAGCAGATTTTTCAGCTTGATACAGGTCAGTTGCCACTGCTTACTTCTACGCAGCTAAAAAAAATCAGCACATAAAAAAAACCCATAAGAGTAATGGGATGAATATGAGCCGTCTTTCTACTATTTTTTACAAAAACCCGCTGGAGGCAGAATTATTGCAGAAATGATTTACCGTGTTAAGATGAAGAGCAGTAGTTGGTTTAAAAAACATTAAAATAATGTCTGTCTCTTGAGTTGCTGTTCTTCCCATAACTTCATCTGGAGAAGGGTAAGTGGTTCGTCCTAAAAATGAAGGCCATGACACCCTGTATCTAAGTTTGAGACTCTTATTTTGAAGAAGAGAGGAAGCAGTACTTGAGTAGTCCTGCTGTGTTGATGGTGTTGACACGTAAATATTTAAGACACAATTCGATAGGGAAAAAAAATCAGGAAGACGTGGTAAGCACTAAACGTACAAGAAGGAAATTGCCATATACCCCGACTAGCTAACAACGCTAACGATGATGTCTTAATTGTAGCTTATTTTCGGAACCAAACTAATTTCACAGTTTTAAAAAAAAGTTTTGAGCTACATTTGATCATCTCTAGTTATCTAAAATAATATCACTCTTGAGACTTGAACTGCATAGTTCTGTTATGGCTGTTGTTTTGCAGAAGAAACACTTCAAACTATGATAAACATAAAAAATACAATATATGTCCTGGTCAAACCTGTTCTGGCTTATTTTACAGTTCTGAAAACAAACAAAAAAGTCGTAGCGTTCCAAAATATTGTTCAAATCGTGCGCACCATTAATCATTTAATTTTGAAAGATCTGCCAGCTGAAGCCTACTTATTCTACTCCAGAGATTCTACCTGGCAGTAATCCCAATTAAGTTTACTAGAGTGGGTGGGTTTTTATTTTATTATTAGAGGACGCACACCAAACAAAAACTCCCAGAAGTGAGGGTTTGTGAATAGAAAGAAAAAAAGAAAAAAGATTTTATTTTAAAAAACAGGCAGTTACATGTTCTCCTTATCAAAAACACCCCACTCCAAAGCTGAGGTAGTCTTACTTTTCTTTAAATAGTGTCAACACCAGATGCCTGTGGACAATTAAATATTATTTACTTCCTCCACTAAGCAAATTACTTACAAGAAGTAAAAAAAAATCTGTACAAATACCAGCACTAATGTAAACACTTATTGAGCTTGTTGGGAGCAGTGATGGTTATAAAGTATAACAGCTGCTGGGAGTAAGGATCTGTGATAACACTCCTTTGTGCACCTAGGATGCAGCACTCACTGAAGGAGCTCTCCAGTTCTGCAACAGCTTCATGCATGGGGTGGGAGACATTGTCCAACAGTGATGTTGTTTTTGCTAGAATCCTTGTCTTCCCTACAGAGCTGCTTGCAGGTTGGTGTGTGTTGTTCTGTTTTACTCTTACATCCTCTTTATACAAGGCACGACCGGCACGTGCAGCTTCACAGGTGTGGCTCATGAAGGCTAATCAGGAGGAGTTTATTAGGAGCAGGAACCAAGAGGGAGAGGTATAGATTGTTAGCTCTACCAGTGTGCGAATCTGGCGTGTGTTTCTGTTTTTTGTTACTCTTTTGTGGTCCAAGTTCTTACCTGAGTTTATGATCCTTTCCTCCAGGATTTCTCTGGTGTTCATGAACGGGTTTCCTCGTTCCAGTGCTCTGTGCCTTGCTCCATGGATTCCTATAAAACTCCTCCATGTGAAAGCTGTTGTGAGTCTCCCATCCGCCTGAAAACAGAGATCTTCTCCATACAATAACCTGCCTTCCTCTCACCTGCCTGTCCACTCTCCAACGTTGATCGCTCCACCAAACGTCCACCTGGAAAAAACAGAGATTCGGTTTCAACAAGCTATCTATCTCCACCACCTGTCAGACTCAGCCTCTGTGGGCATACTCACCACTTCCTCCTTCATTGTTTCTCTGTTTAATTTTGTGTCCATTAGCCATTCAGATAATAACTACTTACTTCTCCTCCTTAGTGCCCAGTCAGACCTTCGCCGGATATCTAAATGGCCAACCAGTTCATTCTACTTACCTTTTAATAAATCTGTTGAACTGCTGCTCTACCTCTGTATTTGTTGGCCATTTCAGAGTCAATTATTTAACCATTATGACAGTCCTTCTGCCTCCCATCTCCTGCATTGTGTCCAGGGGTCATCCCAGCTGGCCTTCCCGATTAGTCTATCTAACTGTTTCCTCTCAGCTGTAGATAAGCTGCTGCTCCAACAAACTACACCATAGAAGATCAAAAAACATTTTGAGGAGCGCCCCTCTAACTCTTCCTGTAATGTTTACCCCATAGTTTCTTTTTAGCTGAAATTACAGTATTTCTCAATTGCTTAAACACTGCATACTATTCTCAAAGCCGGTTTTTCAGTAGGCTAAACCAAGGTATCAAATCAGTCCCCTTGTGATCAAAACCTAAATCACATTTCATATCACTAGATACAGTTTGCAAACACATTTACATTGTGATGCACATGCTGCACACTTTGATCACAATTAAGGCATGTTGTCATCAGCTAAACACAATGACTCAAAATGGGAACCAGTATAAGCCAGTTAAGGACAGTGTGGAAGGTCAAGATTTTGCAATGAATAGATGGAGATGTTCTGTTAGGTCAGCAGGACCTGGAACATGCTGGGAATGCTGGGAATGCTGTGGATGTTGTTGTGTGGAATAATGTAAGTTTCCACCATTCAGCCCAGATTAGGGAATGGTTCATTTTAAATAAGAATCAATATTTGCCTTCCACCATACTTCCATTTCTTGAACCCCAGAGGAGTTCTTCTCTTCTTGGCAGTGGAAGATTTATGACCTGCAACAATACAACAAAGAAAAAAGCATTCCAAGTCTGGATCTGGCATGCAAGGGGCTTTTTCCCTCGTTGTTTGGCCAGGGAGAATGTGGCCTGTGATGTGAATGAGGTTCTGTGGCCTTACCCAGCTAGAAGACATAATGCTGTGGCCAAATGACATATTGCATATACTGTTTGCTCATGATGAACTTCCTTCTTTTCTCATTTTATGTTTTTATACAGTATTTTTACTTTTGCTTTATGTTACTATAGCCTCTACATGGATATGCATTTTCTGTGGGTTGTGAAATTATGCATTTGGCCGGCTATGAATAAATACAAAACATTATTTTGACACCATGATGTTCTGAGAACTATGTTTTATAGTGTTTTATAGTGTTTCCAGATTGCTCTGTAGTGTTCTACATTTTGCTGTGCTTAGGGCATGATTTGACAACAGTGTCGCTTTTTGAGCCCAGGTGACACTGTTTGGAGTCAATAGCTTCCTTTTGCAGCAATAAGCAGAGGTTTTGGCAAAGTAGTTTGAGCTATGGGATTAGTGTTCAAAGTTGTGAAAACTTGAGGGGACATTTCAAAAATGGTGTTTTAACAATTGAGGAATACTGTAACAATTTCAAAACTTAAGTTAGGAAAGGCAAGGCAAGTTTATTTGTATAGCACATTTCAGTAGCAAGACAATTCAAAGTGCTGTACATGAAAAAAAGAAAAAGAAACGTAATAGAATGGCATAAAGGTAATTACATAATTAAAGAGAATAAAAAATTAATAGTTAAAAGATGAAAAAAATTTTAATAAATCTCCTGGAGCAAATGCCCTTAATACAGAACACAACTAGCACCAGTAATAAAAGAAAAAGGCTAAATGAAATCACCCTATCTTGGTGGGGGGTATTTTGATTCCAAGAAATGGTAAATCAGAATGGTGAATATCTAAAACTTTTTTAATTTAGACTAGCCAGGCATCATCAGTTGGAGACCAGATACCATCTGAAAGACCTGACACATAAGACACATCATTCAGGATAAAATGAAGGCTGGTCCTTCTGAATCTCCATGAAGAAAAAGCCTTTGCTACTGTGAGCCGGTCATTTCTTCAGTGCTGCCAAAATTTGGTTTGCATCACTCTAATATGTGAACTTTCCAAGCTTCCATCCCTAAACCCACTACAAGGAATAGGAAACTAATGTCAGCCTTTCTAAGGCTTTCTATGTGTACATTAACTGTATCTCTTATAGGATACCTGCAAAGGGACAATAGCTGGAAATTAGCTGTCTTGCTAACTCTTGCAAACTGATATCTTTGCATATAATTATCAACTTCCTAATTCCAAAAATTAGGTCAGATCCACTTTAACGGATCTCAGTTCCCACCCTAGGGCTTAGCTCTGGGGTGCAGTCTGTCAAAAATTACTATTTTACCCAAGTTGCTATATATTTTTCATAATATATCTGGCAAGATAAAAACACACACATACACACACTTCTCCTTGAGTCTTTGTCCTGTCAGTCATATGCAGGATCAGTCCAACAAGGTGAAAGGATCTTGAGTGTTAGATGAATAATGAGGTCCCAATAGCTGCAGTGATGGAAGACAGAAAATGAACAAAGAATTCTATAGGAAAGGGAATCCTTGGATCAAAAAGGATAAATACTACTTTGAAGATTTGTTTGGACAAAATCAAACAAGGAAGCTTAGGCGATTCAATTAAAATGTTAGGATGGTATATGATACAGATAGATGTTCTGCAGTCCGTCTGCATGGTTTAATAAACTGTGCACTGCATTTTGCAATCCGTGCGCGCAGATTACTCAGTGAAATCTGTCGAGGTATCTCAGTGTAACAAAAATAAAGTCATATTACAAGCTGTGAAGTGTGCTGATTAAAACATGGCATTCCTTTAAGTTTATATATGACAACAGATCCACTAAACATACCTCGCAGGTGTGGGCTATGCTTTCAAACTCTGGACAGATGTCACTGCGTATGGCAAAACGGAGCGCAGTTTATTAACCATGCAGATGGATTGCAGAAACCGAGAGCACAGTTAAGTAATCCGTGCGCACAGGTAGCTAAACTGAGCGCTCAATTTAATTTGTTATTTTCACCCCCAGTCACCCATCTATGGAGGACCGATCCTGACAAAATTAAAAATAAAACAAGACATATATATATATATATATATATATTGTTTTTTCTTTTCCTTAGACATGCATTTTCATCTAGAAATGTATATATTCTAGACGCAGCCAAGGGCCGCGACTACCGGTTGGCCTCGAAGCGATTCTGTCAAACCGTCCGGCGCCTCAGGAGGGGGGAAGCAGTGCTTTGCCAACACTGTTTATAGTGGGGGTGGGGAGCTGCTGACCTCGACTGGGGGACATTATGGGCGGTGGAAGGATATTTCCCAAGGCCCTCCTCAATCCTGCCATCACGCATCCCTGGTGGAAACAGAGGCGGGGGACTCGGGGTTGGACTCTTTCATTGCCAAAGGTGAAGTCCCCCGAGGGGGTTTAAAAAAGTCCACGTGGCAAGGCTTGGGGGGGTAATAAGATCCCCCCCTGAGTTAAAAAATCTTGGATGTTGGGGGGCTTATGGTTGAACCCCTTTAACATTGGTGGCCGTTCGGGGAAAAAGTGCCTTGGATGGCGGATGGGGTGGTGGCCCCTTAAAGAAGGGGGCCGGAGGGTGTTTTCCCAACACAGGGGGGACACACTCCTCAGCCTCCCTGGTAAGGCCTGTGCCAGGGTATTGGAGAGGAGAGTCCGGCCGATATGAAACCTCGGTTGGGAGGGCGTGTGGTTTTTCGCCCCCCCCCCCCCGGCCGTGGAACACTGGCCAGTCTATACCCCCCTTACTAGGACTCGAGGGTTCATGGGAGTTTGCCCAGCGGTCCACATGTGTTTTGTAGACCTGGCGGGAAAGCTTTTGACTGTGCCCCTCGTGATGCCCTGTGGGGGGTCCCTCCAGGAGTATGGAATCGGGGGCCCCCTTTTATTAGGGGCCATCCTTTTTTTTTTTCCCTGAACGAGGGACAGGAGTTTGGTCCGCATTCCCCCGGCACAAGTCGGACCTTTTCCCCCCCCGGTGCATGGTTGGACTGGGCAGGGTGCCTTTGTCCCCCCCCGGCCCTTTGTTCCAAACTTTTTGGCCCCAGGTTTTCTGGGACCCCAGCCAAGGGCCAGAGGGAGTCGGTTTGGGGGGACGGGATTTCGTTCTTTCCTTTTTTTCAGAGAGTGGTCCCCTGGCCCCCTCTAGCCCCAAGACCTACAGCATCGCTGGGGCGGTTTTCAGCCAAGTGTAAGGGCTTTTGGGGGGAAGATCAGCCCCCCAAGTCGAGGCCCCGGACTCGACGGAAAAGGGTTTGCTTGTCCTTTCAGGTTGGGGGGAGTTCCCGCCTCAATGGAGGAGTTCAAGTATCTCGGGGTCTTTCCTAGGGGGTTAAAATTTACAGCGAATCCCCTAATGGGGCCCCCGCCCGGTTTGTGGTAAAGAGAGAGCTGAGCCGAAAAGCAAACCCCTTTCGGGGGCTACGTTCCCCCTCCCCACCCCCTTGGGCTGAAAAAAGGGGTCCTGGCCCCCCTTCCCCTCCGTGGTGGCCGGGCACTTCTTAGAGATAGGGGAGCCTTGCCCCTTGGGAGGGGTTTGGAGTTTTGAGCCCTTCTCCTCCACATCGAGGGAGCAAATTTAGGGGCCGGGCACTATACCGGATGCCTCCTGGACGCCTTTCCCCGGGGGGGTTTCCAGGACGTCCCACCCGGGAGGAGGCCCATGGGACGGGCCCCGGACACTTTGTCAAATGCGGGCAAAGTGTCCCCTTTTGCCCCATTTGAAGGATGGGTTTGGGGAGTATCCCTTTTCGGTCCATCTTTTTCCCCTGATTTTATTGCGGGTCAAAGCGGTTTGGTCAAGCAGGGGCAGCCATGGGGGGACCCCCAGGGCAAAAGCTTGAGTAAAATGTGAAAAAATTAATTTTCTGTGACACAAATGAACTTTTACGATGTTTTTAGTGGGGAAATAACGTGTAGACGTGAAAAACCGTTGATTTATCAAGACATCGCTTGATTTCGAATGGCCCGACGTTTTTTTTTCGAAGTTTTCCGCTTCCGCCCTAGTCATGCCGGCAACCTGAATAAAGGAAAATTTTTTGTAAATTTTGTACGCTGGAGGTTGTTGAGAATAAAAAGCTTTTTAAAAATTTTTTTTGATGAAGAAATGTGCTATATGCGTTTTTAAAAAATATTTTTTAATTAGCTAGCATTAAATTCGTGATTCCCGGACAGCAAGAGAAATAAATTTCAAAGCAAGCAAATCCCAGTAAAGAAGTGAAAAGTTTGAAAGACTTTTTTTTTTCATAAAAATTTTTAAATGTTCTGCAAATTAAGACAAATGTAAAATTAAAAAAAAGGGTTTTTTTAACTGATATTTAAGCAAGATGGGTTTTTTGTTTTTTAGGGACAAAAGGGGAGACGGGCCAGTTTTAAAGTCAGGGGTGAGAATGACCACATTTTACTGGAGCTAAAAAAATAGCCACCGTGGTTTTGGGGGTACAATAAACAACATTCTTTTCAGTCAGTTTTGTCCAGTTTTAATAAATCCCATTTTCTAAAATTTTAAAAATACCATTAGTGAAACTAGTTCTTTTGGTTTTCCCTCTTTTTTTTTTGTTTGTTTAGGACAATTCTGGAGAAGATGGGCAAAAAGGGGGGGTCACCCCCTTTTCAGGCCAAAAAAAAAGTGGGACAATATGAAAAGGGCAAATGTAAAAGTAATGTTCAGAACTCTCATGTCCCACAAAATAAAAAAATATTTCTGACAAGTCTTATTGGTTTCTCTGTTTAGTCATCTCTTTTTTTCTTCCTTCTAACTTTAGGATTGTTAATATCCAGGGTCAGGAGAAGAGTCAGTGAAAAGCCCACTGTGATACTTGGCCCTGGTTTGCCTTATGGATGAGGTGTTGGGACAGTAGGCCTTCCACAACACCTCCGGTCTTAATTGCCTCCATCCCGAGGACACTCACAGGGCCAAGCAGCAGGGGTGGGCAACCAGATGGAGAAGGAAGACAGTGAGCCAGCAGGAAGGGGTCAGAAAAGAAAGAGGGACAGATATGAGGAGATGATGGAGTTGATCAGGGAGGACATGAGGGTACAGAGAGAACCAGAAGAGAGGAGGGCACAGAGGACACAGAATGGACAGACCGTTTTCCAAAGAATGGCTCCAAATAAGGTACTACATAAGAAATAAATAAATACGTTTTGTTCAGATAGTTTCTTAAAGTTTTAAGCTGTTCTAATAAATTACAAAATTGTTTTTCTCACCAGTGTATTTTATTTCCATTTGACCTAACAATACATCAACTTCATTTAAATTTGTAAACAAAAAGTTTATTTTGAAAATTACAAATTGCATTTTAAACAGAATGTGGAAAAAATAGATCAAGATCACAAGACACAAAAGGCATAAAATAAAACTATTTACAAGTATTTACAATGGTGACAGCAGGATCAACCTGAGTGACCGGTTCCTGGAACACCTCTCTGACGGTGTGGCTAAATCTCTCGCAAGGTCAGAGACATGGATGGGATGCTGCAACTGAGACCTGTAGTTTGTCTTCTGGATGGTGAGCGAAGCATCACACAGGTAGTCTGCAGGTGTTTGTGATGCCTCTTTGCGCTGTCCACGTCATCATCCATCAAGTTTAAAGGGCTGGGCTACGGACCACAGACACTTAGAGGTAATCAGAAAATAGGCAGAATAGAGATGGGTGCTCACACAAACATTACAATTGTTATACCCTCAACATGAATTACATCTATAAGTTATATTGCTGCATTACAGTAGTCCTGTTCTGGTGGTGTAGATATATTAATATACTATATATATATATATATAATTGAATGTATATACCACTCCTCAAAAAAATAACGGGAACATTTAAAAAACAACACACATATAACCTCCAAGGTAAATCCAAAAATTCTGTGAAATCAAAACCGTCCACTTATGAAGCAACACTGATGAAATCAATCACCTGCGTTGTGCAAATGAATAGACAACAGGGAAAATTTTGGCAATTAGCAAGACACACTCAATAAAAGAGTGGTTCTGCAGTGAGGGACCTCAGCCACTTCTCGTACCTATGCTTTTTGGTGATGTTTGGGTCCCTTTTGAAATGTTGGTGGTGTTTTCACACTCGTGGTAGCATGAAATGGGACTCTACAAACCCACCCCAAGTGCTCGGTATTTGTGCAGCTCATCCAGGATGCCACATCAATACAAGCTGTGGCAAGAATGTTTGCAGTTGTCTGTTAGCGTAGTCGTCCAGAGCCTGGAGTGCACTGCCAGAGACAGGCCAGTACACCAGAAGACGTGGAGAGGCCGTAGGAGGGCAACCAAACCCAGCAGCAGTTTACCGCTACCTACGACTTTGTGTAAGGAGGAAGAGGAGGAGCACTGCAGAGCCCTGCAAAATGACCGCCAGCAGGCCACAAATGTGACAAGTGTCTGCACAAACGGTTAGAAAACGACTCCATGAGGATGGGACTGAGGGCCCGAGTCCACAAATGGAGGTTGTGGCTCACAGCCCAAACACCGTGCAGGACGCTTGGCATTTGTGCCAGAGAACACCAGGGCATTGGCAAATTGCCACTGGCGCCTGTGCTCTTCACAGGATGAAAGCAGGTTCACAATGCAGCACCTGTGACAGACGTGGACAGATTCTGGAGACACCGTGGGCAGAAGTGATCTGCTGCCTGCAACATCCTTCAGCATGACTGGTTTGGGCAGTGGGTCAGAATGGTGTGGGGTGGCAGTTCTTTGGAGGGCCGCCAGAGGTAGCCTGACCGCATTAGTACCGAGATGAGATCCTCAGAACCCCTTGTGACGACCAATGCTGTGCAGTTGGCCTGGTTCCTCCTAATGCAGGACAATGCTAGGAACCCCATGTGGCTGTGAGTGTGTCAGCAGTTCACTGCAAGATGAAGACATTGTAAGCTATGGGACGGCCCGCCCGTCCCAACCTGAATCCGATTGAGCACATCTGGGGACATTCATGTCTCACTTCATCACCAACATCACGTTGCAACACAGACTGTCCAGGAGGTTGGTCGGATGCTTCAGACCAGGTCTGGGAGGAGATCTCAGGAGACCAATCCGACGTCTATCAGGAGCACGCCAGGCGTTGTAAGGAGGTCATACAGGCACGTGGAGGCCACACACAATACTCAAGCCTCATTTGACTTGTTTTAAGGACATTACATCAAAGTTGATCAGCCTATAGTGGTTTTTCCACTTTAATTTTGTGTGTGATCCAAATCAAGGCTCCATTTGTTAATAAATTTGATTTTCATTGATGATATTTTGTGATTTTGTTGTCAAGCCACATTCAACTTTGTACAGAACAAGTATTAAAGGAGAATTATTTCTTCATATATATATTATATATATATATATATATATTATAATATACACACACAGCCACCCCCTACTTGAACCGCCACCTTAACGTGGTGGAGGGGTTTGAGTGCCTCAAATGATCCTAGAGGCTATGTTGTTGGGGCTTACATGCCCTTGTAGGTCTCCCAGGCAAACAGGTTCTAGGTGAAGGGTCGGACAAGAGCAGTTCAAGGAATCCTTCATGAGGACACATATATCGAGGAACATGATGTCGCCCCGTACGGCGGAGCCGGGGTCCCACCTTGGAAGCCAGGCCCTGGGGTCGGGACTCGCCGGAGCGCGCCCCTAGTGGCCGGTGCTCCTCGCGGGACCCGGCCGGGCCAAGCCGAACGAGGAGACGCTGAGGGCCAATCCACAGTGTTCTTTTTTTGGCCCACCACTCAGGGGGAAACCGTGAGCGAACGGTGCAAAGAGGATCGGCATCGGACTAAGGTGGAAACCTCCGCTGCCCAATCCCCGGATGCTAGGCGCTCTAGGGGACGTGGAATGTCACCTCGCTTGGGGGGGGAAGGAGCCTGAAGCTTTTTGCGGAGGGCGAGAGATATCGAGCCTAGAAATAGTCGGGCTCACCGCCACACACAGCGTGGGCTCTGGAACCCCATTGTCGAGGGGCTGGAATTCTTCTACTCTGGAGTGGGCTTCCACAGGGAGAGGCGGCGGGTCTGGTGTGGGTTTACTTGTTCCCACCAGACTCAGCGTCTCGTGTTGGGGTTTACCCCAGTGGATGAGAGGGCGATCCCTGACGCCTTTGGGTGGGGGATGATTCGACTGTTGTTTCGGCCTACGGGGCAGAGCAGTAGTGTGGAGTACCCGGCCTTATGGGGTGTCCCTGTCGGGGGTGCTGGATGGTGCCCATCCTGGGGGACTCCATTATTCTGGCCTGGGGGATTTCATACGCACACGGGGAAAACGACAGTGACACCTGGAGAGCGTGATCGGGAGGAAATGGCATCCCCGATCTGAATCCGACTGGTGCTTTGTTATTGGATTCTGTGCTAGTCCACGGGATTGTCCATAATGAACACCATTTAAAGCATAAAGGGTGTCCATCAGTGCACTTGGCACCAGGGACACCCTGGCAGGAGGTCAATGATCGACTTTGTTGTCGTATCAGACATTCGTTTTTTTTTTTCTTTTTTTTTTTTTTTTTCTTTTTTTTTTTTTTTTTTTTTTTTTTTTTTTTTTTTTCTTTTTTTTTTTTTTTTTTTTTTTTTTTTTTTCTTTGTTTGTTTTCTTTGTTTTTTTTTTTTTTTTTTTTTTTTTTTTTTTCTTTTTCGTCTTTTTTTTTTTTTTTTTTTTTTCTTTTTGTTTTGGTTCTTTTTTTTTTTGTTTTTTCTTTTTTTTTTTTTTTTTTTTTTTTTTTTTTTTTTTTTTTTTTTTTTCCTTTTTTTTTTTTTTTTTTTTTTTTTTTTTTTTTTTTTTTTTTTTTTTTGTATTTTTTTTTTTTTTTGTCTTTTTTTTTTTTTTTTCCTTTTCTTTTTTTTTTTTTTTTTTTTTTTTTTTTTTTTTTTTTTTTTTTTTTTTTGTCTTTTTTCCTTCTTTTTTTTCTTTTACATGGCCGCATTGTTTGGACAACTCGGGTGAAGAGAGGGGCTGAGCGGTCCACTGATCACACCTGGTGGCTGAGCTTGATCCGCTGGAGGAGGAGAAAGCCCGGACAGGACTTGGCAGCCCAGGCATAGTGCTGGGTCTGCTGGGAAAGTCTGGCGGAGGCCCTGCAGGATGTATTCAACTCCACCTCGGGAGAGCTTGACTAGATTCCAGGGGATGTTGGAGACATAGAGGTCCGAGTGGACCATGTTCTCCGCATCTATTGTCGATGCTGATACTGCCCGTAGCTGCGCACGTAAGGTCTGCGGTTGCCTGTCTCCGGCGGCAATCCCAGAACCGGTGGTGGACACGGCAGTAAGGGACTGTCAACTGAGGAAGCGAGTCCTATCGGCTGTGGCTGGATTGTGGGACTCTGCTGGCCGGCTGACGGGTACCGTGAGGCCAGGCGTGCTGCGGCCGGGATGTGGCAAGGCCAAAAAACTGGGCCTGGGAGGAGTTCGGTGAGGCCATGCGAGAAGGACTACCGGTTGGCCTCGAAGCGATTCTGGCAAAACCGTCCGGCGCCTCAGGAGGGGGAAGCAGTGCTTTGCCAACACTGTTTATAGTGGGGGTGGGAGCTGCTGACCTCGACTGGGGAGATTATCGGGGCGGTGGGAAGGAGTACTTCGAGGATCTCCTCAATCCTGCCATCATGCATTCCCTGGTGGAAACTGAGGCTGGGGTACTCGGGGTTGGAGCTTGTCATTACCCAGGATGAACTCACCGAGGTGGTTAAAAAGCTCCACGGTGGCAAGGCTTCGGGGTGGATGAGATCCGCCCTGACTACCTCAAATCTCTTGGATGTTGTGGAGCTGTCATGGTTGACACGCCTCTTCAACATTGCGTGGCGGTCGGGGACAAGTGCCTCTGGACTGGCGGAACTGGGGTGCGTGGTCCCCCTTCTAAGAAGAGGTGACCGGAGGGTGCTGTTCCAAACTACAGGGGGATCACACTCCTCAGCCTCCTGAAGGTCCTGTGCCAGGGTATTGGAGAGGGAGAGTCGGCCGATAGTCGAAACCCGGCTTCAGGAGGAGCAGTGTGGTTTTCGTCCCGGCGTGGAACAGTGGACCAGCTCTATACCCTGAAGTGTACTCGAAGGTTCATGGGAGTTTGCCAACGTTTTCACCCCCCCCCCTGTCCCCCCCCCCCCCAACCACCCCCCCCCCCTTCCCCCGACCCCCCCCCCCCCCACACCCCCCCCGGTCCACATGGTTTTGTGGACCTGGAGAAAGCATTCGACTGTGTCCCTCGTGATGCCCTGTGGGGGGTGCTTCCAGGAGTATGGAATCGGGGGCCCTTTATTAGGGGCCATCCGCGTCCCTGAACGAGCGGAGCAGGAGTCTGGGTCCGCCATTGCCGGGCACTAAGTCGGACCTGTCCCGGTGCATGTTGGACTCCGGCAGGGCTGCCCTTTTGTCACCGGTCCTGTTCATAACTTTTATGGACAGGATTTCTAGACGCAGCCAAGGGCCGGAGGGAGTCTGGTTTGGGGACCAGTGGATTTCGTCTCTTCTTTTTGCAGATGATGTGGTCCTGCTGGCCCCCTCTAGCCAAGACCTACAGCATGTGGTGGGGCGGTTCGCAGCCGAGTGTGAAGCGGCTGGGATGAAGATCAGCTCCTCCAAGTCAGAGGCCATGGTACTCGACCAGAAAATGGTGGCTTGTTCTCTTCAGGTTGGAGGAGATTTCCTGCCTCAAGTGGAGGAGTTCAAGTATCTCGGGGTCTTGTTCACGAGTGAGGGAAGAATGGAGCGGGAGATCAACAGACGGATCGGTGCGGCTGCCGCAGCAATGGGGGCACTGTGCCGGTCCGTTGTGGTGAAGAGAGACCTGAGCCGAAAAGCGAAGCTCTCGATTTACCGGTCGGTCTACGTTCCTACCTATGGGCAAAGTCATGTCCGAAAGAACGAGATCCCGGATACAAGCGGCTGAAATGAGCTTCCTCCGTAGGGTGGCCGGGCACTCCCTTAGAGATAGGGTTAGGAGCTCGGCCATCCGGGTGGGGCTCGGAGTAGAGCCGCTGCTCCCCCACATCGAGAGGAGCCAGTTGAGGTGGCTCAGGCATCTATACCAGATGCCTCCTGGACGCCTTCCTCGGGAGGTGTTCCAGGCACGTCCCACCAGGAGGAGGCCAAGGGACGGCCCAGGACCTGCTGGAGGGACTATGTCTCTCGGCTGGCCTGGGAATGCCTTGGGCTCCCCCCGGAGGAGCTGGAGGAGGTGTCTGGGGAGAGGGACGTCTGGGTGTCTCTGCTCAGTCTGATGCCCCCGCGACCCGGTCCCGGATAAGCGGAAGACGACGAGTACATATGTATGTATGTATGTATGTATGTATGTATGTATGTATATATGTATATATATAATATATATATATATATAATATTATATATATAGTATATATATAGAATTTTATATATATGTACAGTATGTATATATACATAGAGAGAGAGGGGAGAGAGAAGAGAGAGAGAGGAGAGAGGAAAATAAGTATTTGAACAACTTGTGACTTTGCAAGCTCTCCAACTTAGAAATCATGGAGGGGTCTAAAACTTTCATCTTAGGTGCACCTCCACTGTGAGAGACATAGTCTAAAAAAACTGTGATTTTTTAATAACTTATTTGTTTGTTACTGCTGCAAATAAGTGTTTGAACACCTGCCAATCAGCAAAAATTCTGGCCCTCAAAGACCTGTTAATCCGCCTCTAAAAAGTTCACCTCCACTCCACTTATTATTCTAAATTAGAAGCACCTGTTTGATGTCGTTAGCTGCATAAAGACACCTGTTGGCCCATCTTCTCCAGAATTGTCCTAAACAAGCAAAAGGAAAGAGGGAAAACCAAAAGAAGTATGTTAATCACTGAATGGATATTTATGAAAGTTAGAAAGATAGGAGTTATTGAAACTGGACAGAAACTGACTGCAAAGAATGTTGTTATTGTACCTCCAAACCACGGTGGCTGAGTTTTTAGCTCCAGTAAAAATGTGGTCATTCTCACCCCTGAACTTAATAAACTGGCCCGTCTGCTCCTTTGTCCCTAAACAACAAAAACAACAAAAAACCCATCTTGCTTAATATCAGTGTAAAAAAAGCCTTTTTTAATTTTACATTTGTCTTAATTTGCAGAACATATTAAAATATTTCTATGCAAATCCCTAAAACAAGCTCTTTCAAACTTTTCACTTCTTTACTGAGATTTGCTTGCATTTGAACATTTATTTCTCTTCAGCTGTACCTGGAATCACGAATTATAATGCTAGCTGAATTATAAATATACTTTTAAAAACGCATATAGCACATTTCTTCATCAAAAATGAATGTTTAAAAGCTTATTTATTCTCAATCACACTCTCCAGCGATACGGTAGGATTACATAAAATTGTCCATTTATTCAGGTTAACTTTAATATCACCTTTAATGTCAAATCGACTTACATGAACAAATGACACAATACATTAAAATAATACTAACACAAACTGTTAGAAATCACTTGTGTTTAACTGTCACTGTGATGACTGCCAGCGGGAGCTCAGTGCCGAGAGTCCGGTCAGATCTTTCCCGGGCTAGCTTGCCTCACCGCCGGGGAGGCTGGCGAGGCAAGCTGGCAGTGACTACGGCGGGAGCGGAAAACTTCGAACACGTTGGAGCACGTTTGAAATCAAGCGATGTCTTGATAAATCAAGCAGATTTTTCGCGTCTACACAGTTATATTCCCGCACTAAAAACTTTGTAAAAGTTAATTTGTGTCACAGAAAGTGTAATTTTTCACAGTTTGCTCACAGCTTTTGCCACTGTGGTCTGCCATGGCTGCCCCTGCTTAACCAAACCGCTTTGACCCGCATTGAATCACGGGAAAAGATGGACCGCGAAGGATACCCACAACCCCTCCTTCAAATCGGGCAAAAGAAGGACACATTTGTCGGCCGCATTTGACAGACCTTCCGCGCCGCGGACGTGAAGGGATCAAGCCCCTGAATTGGAACACACCCTCGGCCTGCACATGGATCCTCCTTCTTCCTGTTTATTGACCAATAGTAGAAGGGCTGGAGAGAAGAAGGCAGCCCTCCTCATTTGCATAATGAAGGAGAAATGCATACAGTAAAGGAAAAAGAGAGGAGGAAATGTAAAAAGAACAAAGGCATTTGTAAGGAAAAGGAAAAAGAAAATATATACATTTCTTGATGAAAATGCATGTGTAAGGAAAAGGAAAAACAAAATATATACAATTCTTGATGAAAACGCATGTCTAAGGAAAAGGAAAAACAAAATATATACAATTCTTGATGAAAACGCATGTCTAAGGAAAAGGAAAAAGAAAATATATACATTTCTTGATGCAATCGCATGTTTAATAGATCAAATTATTATTTCCTCCAATGTATTAAAGCAGATCTTATGGTCTGATTTTGGTATTTTCTCATTTAAATAACAACATTTTGTTTGGTAGCTGAAATATAGAAGAAACAGGTGTAATAAATGTACCAGAACTAATGGTGTTGTGGAACTATATAAACTATTTGTCAGGAGAACAATTGTTCATGTTGCCTCCTTGACTGAAATAGCCTACACAATTTTTAAATTAACTACGGCACAGAGTCCAAAGCTGCATTAAAATCTGCTCTCCAGATATTATTGAGGAAACAGCATCCTCGTGTGGACAAATGAGATATTTCTACTTCTCACTGCACTGTAAATGAAAATGGACAACCAAGCAGTCACAACAAGCTCCTTATTTGGACCTCTGCTGTCAAGGGATATCATACATAACATATTTTAAAATATATATTTTTATCATCTCAGGACAAACTGAGAGGATCTTGTTAGCCAGTAAATATGTATCTGTTTCTGCTTTAGGATCACCAAAGCACATTAACACAAAGAGGGCTAAAGGTAAATGTTGGCATAGCGACTTCCACGAAGTTCAGAAACAAAATTCTTTCTTCTCTTAATCGCTAGACAGGAGAGTTCAACAAGTTTAAACTTCAAACTCTGATCTTTATCAGATGACTTACTGTACAGACAACAACTGTCAGTCTCAGGTTGTTCTCTTCCAATGTGTGGTGACAGATGTGATATGGTGGTTGATATGAAAGCCTTTCCTGAGCCCTGCCCATTGTTGGTGTTTGAGTCAGAAAGAGGACTGAGATCCCTCACTCTTTTGTCACATAAGAATGTGTCATCTCTACAGTGACTTGCATAAGTATTCATACCCTTTGATGTGTTTTGCTTTTTATTTTCATATTATATACACAAACTTTCCTCTCTGTCTGGAAATCCAATTAAACAAAACAACACTTTCCTGACTGCAATGTGTTAGGTATAGTTTTGTGCACAGGGGATTGTGGTCGGGATGTTTCACAGGATTTAGGCTCTGCTCCTTAGTTCCAGTGCAAGGAGCTATTAATTCTGTAGTATACAAAGACATTTTGGACAATTTTATTATTTTCCCATCTTTGTGGGGAAGTTTGGGAATTACCCCTTCCTGTCCCAACATGATTGTGCTTCAGTGCACAAGGAAAGGCACATGAAAACATGGATGAGCACGTTTGGGCTGGAAGCCTGTAAAGAATCCCAATAGACCATCTTTTGGATGAACTGTGAGTCCAACATCAATGTCTGACCTCACAAATGTGCTTCTGGCTGAGTGTTCATAAATTTCTCTTAACACACTCCTAAATCCAGTGAAAATCATTCAGAGGAGTTGAAGCTGTTATAGTTGTAAAGGGTGGGCTGACTTCATACTAAACCCTTGGATTATGGGATGCCACTCAAGTTAATATATGTGTGAAGGCAGACGAGCAACGACGCTTGGCAATTTCCCTATCACAGTGATCCCATTACCATGAAGCCATACCTGACTCTCCAACCATGTTTATGGAACAAACCAGGTAATTCCTCCTGCCCAGAGAGGTCAGTCTACCAAAGTTGGAGTCCCAGAGCAAAATATGTTGGACTTTAACACTTGATACTTTGACACCTGAGTGTTTAATCTAAAATGTTTTCTTGAAAGAAATGTCTGTTAAAACAGACATTAATATATGCTATTTACGATTTAACGTGGTATTCCATAAACAATATGTTTTAAAATGTACAAAAACAAACAGTTTGTTTATGGTTTAATGAAAGTCAGCCACTCTACAGACTTGATCAAAACGTCAACAGGCAGGCTGACTTTGAACCTCCATGTAAGCAGCCTCAAAGTTCTCTATACCGGGATCAACTGAACAAATTGATTCAGAACCGCAAATCTAGAGACCAGAGAAGCTCATTTTGCTCCATGGACCGAGTGATCCTATTCCGTCTCTGCTGTGTTTAAACACGTGTGCATTTGCAGTGGTGAAAGCAGCTGCATATTTCATAGATCGCACGGTCATTGTTGAGTGTACAGGCAAACTTCCACAGCATATGTACACACTGCTCTCTACAGTCTGCAGTGACTGGGTGAAGGTGCAGTTCACTCAGATATATATAGTGGTCACATTGCAGTGAGAGAGAACATTAGGTCTGGATGTGTCCTTGAACCCTTTTGGTTGTCCTGTGAAGTTTTTTACTCATGCAAAATCCACATTTCTTTAAAAACAACATTGTTATATTGCGTTCCATTTATGGAAAATTTTAAAATTTCTACAGATTTTTCTTTGCTCAGCAACAATTGTGTCTCTAGAAAGTTGTATCTGTCCACCCCTCTGGAATGACAGGACAAAGACTCAAGGAGAAGTGTGTGTATAAGTGTGTTTTTATGGGTGGTGTTGGTGCTGATTCCCCTTAATAAGGCATGACTGATGAGAAAATTCCAGAAGCTCCTGCCATTTGTTCAGTTCCCCGATGGAAAAGTACAGGGCTCCAAGCTGTCACCCAGCCACTCGCCTGTATGACAGCGCTCCTGAGCCGCAGCTCTGTCTGTACAATTAGTGCAACTCAATTTGTGAAAACAAGCGGCGCATGACGTTCCATGAGACAAATTCTTGTTTATGCAAACACTCTACACAAAGGAGAGCTTCTCGCTCTGACACAGCAGGAAAAACACACCAACACAGAGTGGGTCTGCTGAGCGGGCTTAGGACATCAAGGACTGTTTTGCTGTTACTGTATGTAACCTAAATAGTCCCTACTTAATAGGAAAGGCACATAACAACAAATCAAAAGCAAATTCGATTTAAAGAGCCATGTGGTGTCCAAGTAAAAAATCACCTGGTCAGTTTGGGAGTTCTTGTCTGACATTAACAGCCACCTTTGCTTTGCTTCAACATCTAGTGAAGGACAGGACTTGACGGCAATGCCAGTCAAAATGTCTGTAGATCCCACAAATATTCACACCCAAAACCTGTCACTCTCTGGAAGAAATTTACGGTGATAGACCTCCTATGATCTTATTTTATCTCCTAAAGGCTTGTCAGAGCTCTCCATGTCTATGCACACTAGCACTGAACATCCTTTTCATGAGACTCTAATACAACAGTGTTGTCAGTCAAAGGCTTCTTTAGATCCACTGTAATATAGACCACTAAATTGTGTCAAGACCCCATTTGCAGAGTCTTGGTCTTGTCTTGGTCTCAGGTTAAGTGGTCTCGACTACAACATTGATATCAGGGTCAATAAGACATCCTAGTTGTTGGCCCTGAGAGATAAAGTACCCACACTTGGAAAACCGCAGCTTTTCTTCTCTAAAACAAGCTTCTTTGTCATTTTTCTTCTCCTACTCATAATCCAACCAGCCATTTTGTTTGTCTTCTGTGTGTTTGCTGCCATACCCTGACTAGTAGTATTACGTTCCTTACCAGCATATAGAGCCAACGTGGTCATAAAATCTTGGCTGCGCCCCAAGGTCTGCAGAGACCTCTAGAGAACAGGGCCAGATTACTAATTTTGTGTCACACTGTCCAGTGGACAGTAGAGTGTACGGAAAGGCGTGAATGGTCAGGTCGTCTCTTTTTATTGCTATTGCCATCCCTGAAGTCCTGTGCTTCCTTTGTTGTCCTGTGAGTTTACATTGATAGATATCCATTCACTTTGGACCTGCTGATGTCCTGTTGCCGCTTTGGTCCTGCTCAACCGTACATGGTTACACTAACACTGCCATGTTGCCCATTCATCCTTTTAGCTTTCACCACCTCGAGGATTTTATTCCTTTTCAACAAGCTGAAGGTGATATATATTTCTACTACAGGCAAGAAAAATTTTAGAATTAATTGTTTCATGTAACCAAACCTCTAACTAACACAGACCAAAACTCATTAAGCAAAGAATGAGGTTAACTTGAATTATTATCTGAATTTGCAAACTGGGGTGTATGTCCAGGGACATCCAATGTTATCTTTTCACTGTTTTTTGACTGCAAGTCCTCACAATTTTATATGATGAGGTTTACTCTTCAAATACTAAATCCTAATGTTAAGATAACAAAAACATCACAGTTTCACAGTATTAACAAGAACATTTTAAACTAAAATGTGTACAATTGTTACTTTTTTTATGTTGCCAGCCAGCTTGTTGCTTACACACTCAGTTTTTAGAACAGTCTTATCGTAATAGGAGTAATATAAGTGCTTCTTTATGTTCCACCCATCACATGTTGTGTTTTCCAAGGAATTCCAAAAAGACTAAGGTAGCAGCCTTATTTCAGCCAGCTGACCAGCAATGTGTTTCTGCAGGTTAGGGAGGGCACTACTTTATGCTCCACATAGCCTGAAAGACATCAGGTCATTCCAGCTCTTTATCTGGACCTCAAGTAAATATAATTTTTGTGGTTTCAGAACTGTAACCTTTTAAAACCTGAGGTGTACTTTCTTACTGGTAACCAGTCCATGCCTAATGAAACATTGTGTTCAAGAACACACGGATGTTTTATTTGCATACCTATGAACATCACATTATTGACCCAATCCTATGTTCCACAAGAGGTTCCAGAAGGGCAGGGGACACTGCAAGGCTAGTTAGTTCATGTGATAAGTGGCGATAACAACTGATGGCCTTTGGAGACTAATATAGCAGATTGCTATTCCTGAGTTTGAAAGGGGCCTGCTAGCTTGTGAGTCTGAGGCTTATACTGCAACATGCAAGTTCTGCCAGCAGTAATGTGTAAATAGCAATGGTTTAAATTGGATGTCATGCTACAGAAGCCAAACGCTGAGCATCAATGGCTACAGCTGTAGGTGAAATGTTCGAAAGTGAGTCCGATGGAGGAGTGTTTAAGACTGAAAATATATGTCAATATTAAAAACAGAAATAGCAGGTATTAAATTACAGGTGTGGTAAGAAGCTACGACCTTACAACTGTTGCTAAGTTTGGGTATTAAGGAAATGAACAAGTTCAGCCTCTGAGATTTTAGATGCATGACTCTAAATCCTCTAAAGGCCTTTCAATCAGCTGTACTGGCTTCGTAAGGAGAGAGAAAAAAATAAAAACATCACATCATTATTTAGCAGTTGGGAAAGGTAGCTGGAGGTCATTTCTGAAGATTAAATCCACCAGAAATCCAAACATAACTAGATTTCAGCTGGGTCAGATCAATTGATGGTGATTTTTACACTTTACTGTATCCCACTAGGGAGCTATGGCAAGTGGATGTTTTGGGCAAGACGTTAGAAAGGGGCAGTAGCCCAGTTTTAAGGGGCTCCAAAGATTTTGGTCTTTAAATGTACTTCATCCAAAACCCATAAACTTTCTATGTTCATGAACTGAAGAAACCTTTTGCATTACAGGTGAAACGTCTTCAAAAAGTCCAGTTACCTTCTATCTAATCGCTTAGGATAATAAAACTCTTCGGCTCATATCAGGAGAGTTGTTTTCATTTGTTGGGTTTATGTCATCATAAACAATGCTTAAGTATTTGAGGATTATGATACACCTCTGGCCAAATCCCTGCCTAGTCAGATCTAACAGCAGCATGATTTAGGTGTACACTCCACACCTTGGTTTTTTGGAGAATTACAGTGATTGCATTGCATCAACACCAAGAGGCTTTGGATAGTTAACAATAACATTTTGGGTCATTGTTTTGCCTATTTGGATGAGGACATATCAGGAAAAAGGTTCTGTTCAGTTTGCCCTTCCACATTTTGGTGTACATCTTTTCGGAAACAACCTGAAGTCAAAACTGGCTTTAGCTCAGGGACCCCACATTTTCCTAAATCCAGCCTTGTGCATATACAGTGGTTATGTACTGGTAATGTACTGGCTAGCACAGCTACCATCAGTCTGGATCTTGGCTGTGTAGTTCAGTGTGTGGTTTCTGCTTTATTTCTAGATTGCATCTTCTCTCCCCATGTAAGTGTTTCTCCATGGTCTCCAACTCTTTTCTCTTTTACTTAGGACCTCAGGTATTCCAAAACCCAAAAATATTGGACAGTATGGAAAGTAAAAAAGTTTGAAATTTTTAAATCAATAAGAGAATCATTCAAGTTTTTTTATAATACATTTTGTATTTGTCTTATGGTGACATCCCATGACAACAACGAGAAAACAAACTAAAGACATGTCCCACCAGATGGCCTTTAAGTCATTCATCTGTTCCAAACCAAAAATATTTTTGCTGTCATGATAACCTATACAGAGCTGTGTCTGACAAACTGCACGTTTTCCCTGTTTTCTGCAAACATTTTTGGACACGTGTACGTCATGCCGGTGGTCCTCGCCGACCCAGCCGGGTTGGTTCAACGGGGCCAGACCCCGAAAACAGTACAGCAGCAGGAGGGAGCATGTGAATGTCAACAGCAGCTTCAATCACCAAAAACCTGCACCCGGAACCATTAGCAAGCGGGGGGGCTGAAATAACATGGTAAAAACCTGTTGCATAATAACTTATGTAACAAGCCTTAGAAATTAATAGCTGGAGCGGAGAAGCGGAAGAATCGGGAAATTCTGTGGGGGCCTTGTTGTATTGTGTTGTGCCCCTGGTATGAGGGGCACACAGGAGGGTACAGATACTTCACAAAGGAGTGCTTGGTTGTTGGGAAAACCTAACAAGATGTTTCAATGAAAACATTTACTGGTAAAGAACAAAGGACAAATTTGGAAAAATCTCCTTTCTGTTGTTTTGGGTAGTTCAAACAATGGGATACTTAAAAGGACAAAGCAAACAAGAATGACTCTGACACCTACTGCTGCATTTTTTTCTTGCTGCTCCTAGAAAGTTTAAACTTTTGGGTATGTACTGTAGCTGTAAAACACCTGTTGGTTAAAGCTGTCTAAACTATGAACTAGACAGGGATCACATAAAACTGTAAAATAGTGATTTAGACAAGGAAACACTTTAGGCAAAAATGGGAAAAACATGTTATTCTATGAAAACCTGAGTTTAACAGAATTTAACAATATTGAACAATTCATGTAATCAAACAATCTTTCAAAACTCTTCGTAAAATGTACCGCAAATTCTATTTCTGGTAAGGAATAAATTAGGACACCCAAGGAATTATTTCCATTTCAAATGACTAAAATCACACACAGGTGTATTACAATCAGGTGCACATGATGACATTATTGTTATGCAGCATTATGAAGTAGGTTTGCACTGCTTAAAACTTAGACTTTTAGTTGCATTTTGAGGGGGGAGTGAATACCATGGTGAGATCCAAAGAGTCATCTGAGTCCAGTAGAGAGACAACTGCAGCAGCGTATGAGTCTGTGAAGAGATTTAAAGAGGTCTGAAAAGAATTTAAAATCAACCTACACTGTATGGAAAATAGTCTACAGGTGCGTAACAATCAAAACATCTGCCAAGGTCTGAATGTCCAAGCAAGTTGACCATGAAAGCAGACCACAAGATGCTAAAAGAAGTCTCCAAAAACTCTTAAATGTTGTTAGTGGGCCTACAGCAGGCTCTTGCTCTTATTAATATGAAAGTGCATGCCTGTTCAATCAAAAAGAGACACGTTTTAACTTTATTTGAGGTGTCCAAGAAGGAAAACCTGGCTCTCAAAGAAAATGCAAAGGCTACAAAATGCAAAGGCTAAAGTGAAGCTTACCAGAGAGAACGTAGACAAAGATCAGAACTTCCGAAATAAGGTTCTTTGGACAGACCAGTCCAAAGTTGCTGATAAAGCCAAATACAGCATTCCAGGAAGAGAAGCTCATAGCACCTGTGAATCGCCAATGTGTGGTTGTTAAAGGATGCTTTGCTGCAGCAGGACTTGACTAGCTCACCATTATAGAATGCAACATGAATTTCAACTTGTCTCAGAGGGTGTTTGAGGAAAATGTGAGACCATTTGTTTGTTTTTTTTCCAGCCATAACTCAGTAGGTTGACTGATTTTCTGTATGCTGAGCTGTCTTTAAGTAAGACCACAAGGCTGATAAAGGCATGAGTTTCTTCATGCCTCTATTTTTAGGCTCTGTTCACACCTGGTACTAAGATGTGTCAACATCATGTTCTGTATTTGAACAGCGTCAAATACAGGTGGAAAAATGCACTGAGGACAATTTCCTCAGATCACTTTCAGAGGTGGTCTAAGACACTTGTATCTGCATTAGTTTGGCAGTCTTAACGCAATTCATCCTGAGACACATCAAAGAATGAGACATGGCATGATGATGTGATGAGAGCCGACTCGGCTATGTGTTTATTTGCATGCAAAGAGAATATAGGCTGGTCTGGATTTGCCTAGACTCATGTTAATACATGCTCTGAACTGGGCCTTAAATCCACGTTCAACCAAAGCTAAATGCATAGAGGTGACCCAGTGAGGCAACTGGATTCCAAGAGGTCATTCACCATTTGGCTTTGCAACTGGCTTTTGTGGTTTTGGCTTAATTGCTTCAACAGCCCAGGCTTGTACGTTTGGTAACAACATTCAGCAATCTTTAAAAGAACAGAAAGTAAAACATTTATTCCAAATAGACTAAAAATGGAATGTATGTTTTTGTTTTTTTTTAACAGAACATCAGAAGTGGTCTCCCAGACCTGCACTGATCTAACCGACCTTTGAAGACATCCTGTAAACATCCCAGACAATTCCCACTGAGTTTTTCTGTATAGAGACCCCTGAAGTTTAAATTATTTTTCTTCTGGATGACCAGGATTAGGGTTAGCTCCTCGCACTCCCCTTGTTTTAAATCTACCTCTGTCGTGCTGTAAAACTTAGGTTACAACCCTGCATCTTAGAGAGTGTGTCAAAATGAATTATTTAATATCTTACCCTCAATAAAATGATTTCACTTTAATACGACGAGGATCAATTAGCTGACCCAGAATAACATCTCATAAATTAGTATTTTTCCATCTTATTCTGGCTCTTTTAGATCCTTTAACTGAAAAGTTCTGTTTTTATTGAATTCTTAACCCAATTGCAGCTGAAGCTGTTTTGTTTTACATATGTGTTGTGGAACAGAAGGATATTCACAGACAGTTTTGCCCTTATGGTCGAAATAACATCCATCTGGATAAACAACCATTAGGTGAGGGGTCTTCGTCTGGGTCTGTGTTCTCTCCCTCAGACATGAGAACTCCTTTTTCTGTGCTAAATTCAGCAGACAGATGTTGGAATTAACAAAACACAAACTACCCTCCTGTGCTGTTTATCAGGCAGAGGTTTAAGCACAGAAAAACACAGATGTGGTCAAAGCAGGAAGATTACACAATGTACAGTGCTCAAAAAAAATAAAGGGAACACTTAAACAACACAATATAACTCCATGTAAATCAAACTTCTGTGAAATCAAACCGTCCACTTATGAAGCAACACTGATTGACAATCAATTTCACCTGCTGTTGTGCAAATGGAATAGACAACAGGGGGAAATCTTTGGCGATTAGCAAGACACACTCAATAAAGGAGTGGTTCTGCAGGTGGGGACCACAGACCATTTCTCAGTACCTATGCTTTCTGGCTGATCTTTTGGTCACTTTTGAATGTTGGTGGTGCTTTCACACTCGTGGTAGCATGAGACGGACTCTACAACCCACACAAGTGGCTCAGGTAGTACAGCTCATCCAGGATGGTACATCAATGCGAGCTGTGGCAAGAAGGTTTGCTGTGTCTGTCAGCGTAGTGTTCAGAGCCTGGAGGCACTACCAGGAGACAGGCCAGTACACCAGGAGACGTGGAGGAGGCCGTAGGAGGGCAACAACCCAGCAGCAGGACCGCTACCTCCGCTTTTGTTTAAGGAGGAACAGGGGGAGCACTGCCAGAGCCCTCCAAAATGACCTCCAGCAGGCCACAAATGTGCATGTGTCTGCACAAACGGTTAGAAAGCGACTCCATGAGGATGGTATGAGGGCCCGACGTCCACAAATGGGGGTTGTGCTCACAGCCCAACACCGTGCAGGACGCTTGGCATTTGCCAGAGAACACCAGGATTGGCAAATTCGCCACTGGTGCCCTGTGCTCTTCACAGAAGAAAGCAGGTTCACACTGAGCACATGGGACAGACGTGACAGATTCTGGAGACCCCGGGGGAGATGATCTTGCTGCCTGCAACATCCTTAAGCATGATTTTGGCAGTGGGTCAGTAAGGGTGTGGGGTGGCATTTTTTGGAGGGCCGCACGCTCGCAGAGGTACCCCTGACTGCCATTAGGTACCGAGATGAGATCCTCAGACCCCTTGTGAGACCATATGCTGGGGCGGTTGGCCCCCGGGTTCCTCCTAATGCAGGACAATGCTAGACCTCATGTTTGGTGGAGGTGTCGCAGTTCCCGCAAGATGAAGGGCATTGAAGCTATGGGCTGGCCCCCCCGTTCCCCGACCCGAATCCGATGGGCCCCTTTGGGCATCATGTCTCGCTCCATCCACCAAAGTCCCTTGCATACAGACGCCAGGGTTGGCGGATACTTTGTCCAGGTCGGAGGAGATCCCTCAAAGGGACCATCCCCCGTCTTCCCGGAGCATGCCGCTTTTTAAAGAGGTCATACAGGCGCGTGGAGGCCCCACCAATACTGAGCCCATTTTTTATTTTTTTTAAGGACATTTAAACAAAGTTGGATCAGCCTGTAGTTGTTTTTCCACTTTAATGTTGGTGTGACTCCAAATCCAGGCCCCCATTGTTAAAAAATTTTTTTCCATTGATGATTTTTGGGTTTTTTTTTGTTGTCAGCATATTCAACTTTTTTACAGAACAAAGTATTCAATGAGAATATTTCATTCATTCAGTTCTAGGATGTGTTGTTTGAGTGTTCCCTTTATTTTTTTGAGCAGTGTACATCTCCTCAATGCAGCTGGGATTAAGGGTGTAGTTCTTACACTGAACTTACTGCTTTGTTATCCTGTACAAGAGAAGTCAGCTGATTTTACTCGTCTTTCAAAGAAAGGGCGCAGAACGTTTGTGCGTTTGTTTCATCACTTTGCTGGTTACATAACTCGAGTGGCTCTGTTTGACTTGTTTGCACATAGGGAGTCATCCTCCAGAAACAAGTATGATCTAGTCTGATGTTTATTTAAGGTACTATTGGTCAACTTCATGCTCAAATTTCAACTCAGTTCAGTCCATCAGAACTCAATACACTGCTGCTACCGGCTCATTTGCGAATTTTGCTTCTAAAAGTGATAGCTCATGTCTTGCCAATAAGAGGTTGGATCACTTTTGTTCTTAAATGCATTTAATGCAATATGAGAAAGAAAAACTAAATTCTGCTTAATAATTCAAGACAAAATTATGTCCAAGATCTTGGTAAAAGACAAAAAATCCTACTTGTTATTCCTAGATACTGTCCCTTGCAAAAGTGTTCACACCTCTTGAACTTAGTCACTTGTCACATATTTATATTTAGCCCCCTTTACTCTGATATCCTTAAAAAAAATCAACCGCAACAAAACGCCTTCAGGTTCAATAAACATAGTCCTCCTGTGTTGGCTTTAATCTCAGTATATAGTTGAATGTTGAAGGCATCTGAGTGTTTCTGGAGAACATCAGTGAATAAACAGTTTGAACTGTTTGCAGTTTGCCACAAGCCATGTAGGGGACACAGCAAACATGTGAAAGAAGGTGATCTGGACAGATGAGAACACAATTTAAAGTTTTTGGTCAAAATGTGAAACGCTGTGTGTCAGAAGACCAATACTGCATATCCCCCTGAATACATTATTTGTATAATGAAAGTAGCAGGATCATGCTGTGAGGAGGCTTTTTTCGGTTGGAAAAGGATAGCTGATCAGTTTCACGTTCTAGCAGGATAGCAACCCTAAACATACAACCAGAGCTACAAACAGAGTTTAGAGGAAAGCATGATTATGTGTTAGAATGGCCCAGTCAAAGCCCAGTTCTTAATTCAGTCCGGAATTAATTGAAAGACGTTAAAAATGCTACTCAAATCTTCTTCATTCAATCTGACTCAGCTAGAGCCATTTTGGTAGACATGTAACCCAAAACACTTGGAAGCTGTACTTGCAGAGAAACATTGACTCAGGGGGCTAAATACAAAATTTTAAACTCTACTTCACAATTATCCACTACCCTGTGTTGCTCTATCATAAAATCCCAATAAAACACATTGAAGTTTGTGGTTGTAATAGGACAAAATGTGAAATAGGCATGACTACTTTTACAATGAAGCTGATTGATCAACCAGTGTAGTACAAAACAATTAACATAATTAATCTTTAACTAGATGAGAACCATATTGATAAATGTAAATAATGAGACAGGAAACAATACAGTCCCTTATCTTGCAGCTACAGCTTCTATAATCATTTAGGTCAAACATGATTGAAGTGAGGAGTTAATCTGCGTTTAAATATTTAGTTATCTTTATTGTGTGAGGTTAGTGGGGCCATGGTTTAGGAAATGACTCTCGAAGAAGGTTCATACTCAAGGGTTTTTCAGTCTACTCGTTTATCCACTGATGCTGCAAAAGGCTTTATCTCTGAACTCATACAACTACATTATATGCATACTAGTTTTTGCACAATATGGACTGGCCAGTGATACATGTAGACCATTGGATCACCAGTGTTCATCAGTGTTATCAGGCAGTTACCGGTACTGTGTACCACCATGGTGGCTTCATGCTGGACTCTCCCACTTAGTCTTCACTGTTGTAGTGAAGACTATCTAACCTGAGACTGAGTCAATAGAAAGGTTTTGCACCATTACTGGTAATTTTTTATATAACCCTCATGTCCAGGGCAACATTTGAAAGCAGAGCCACCAAGCACCAGACTAGAAAATATAACTTGTGGGGTGTAATAATACAAAACTTCCAGTCATATCTCTTAAAAAAATCATCAAGATGATTAAATAAAACGTGTTAGCCTTAAGATTAGCAAAAAAATACATATTTTCCGACAGTGGTTGTAATTGCATAGTGAAATTGCTCAGCCCCCCAGTCATCTGCGCAGAAGGGGCCATTTTTATTACTGGAAAAAAATTGCAAGGACTCCAGCTGTTGCTGCACATTAAATAAATAAGTATTATGGCCTTATCTTTTTACAGCAGGCACCTAACAAAGTTAATAAATCTCACTAATTCCTTTTAATAAATGAACATGTCCCTATAATGTCTGCAATATGAACACACAGTACGTTCAGAATTAAAACCGCTGTGTTTTTACACAAATCGGGCATTTCCTGTTGGGGTTTTCTTACTGACTGGGTGAAACACTTTTGGACTCTAATACAGGATCCTAAGACCGACAGCCTTGCAGGTTTGAATGGTTTCTACACAAAGTAATGACAGGATCCAGTAAGGTTTCAAGGAGCTAGAGAAACAAAAATCATTAATTATCACAGCTAATGACATAAAGGAGAACGCTGGAGAGCCTACTAACACAACCAAAAACAACAACGTGGCAGATGATGGTGATTTGAATCGGTCCTGAGGTACTGGCAGACTGTCCAGTAACAGGTCAATAATATTTTCAGCATCTCCTGAAAACGTACACCTGTTACATATCTGCTGGGCAGTGTTTCTGGTAAATGATGGTGATCTACAGTGAAGAAAACAGGACACCACCCAAAGACAAGAACATGTCTTCTCAAGTGAGAAGAAACAAAACAGGAAAAACCCTCTTGGCAACTGCAGAACAATGACTTGAGACTTGGTCGTTGAGGGTATCATTTGTCACGATCTCCGGGTTTTGATTTTTTGGTGTGTGTTTATTTTGATCATTTGCTTTGTTCCTATTCAGTTCACTTTTCAGGGTTTATTATTTTATGAGATATTCTATCATCAGTTGAGGCTTTTCTGTTTGGGTTCTTAGTTTATTTTTTCTGGTATGTTCTTTATGCATTTAGTTATTCCTCTAAGATGTCTGCTTGTCTCTCTCCTCATATCATGTATGTCTGTTCCACTCATAGTAATTAGTCTTCCACCCTCACCCTTAGCCACCATCAATCATGTTTATTCCACTCACCTGAGCCTCCTCGTTCTCTTTATTGCCTGCACCTGTTCCACCTCCTTCATAAGCTGTCATTGTTCCCTGTCAGATTCTCTGTACTGTTCTGTTCATGCCTTGCCAGACGTTGTCTATGACTGCTTTTTTTTTTTTTGCCTGTGTCCATAGCTGCCTTCTGTCAGTTTTTGCTTTTGCAGCTCTGTAGGTTTTTCTTCTAATTCATAAAATTTGCACGGTACTTATCAATGCAAGATGTATTTAGTGGTAAATGCAGCTCAATATAGAACATTTGTGTATCTGTGTAAACTGATCCAGGAGAGGGAGCAGCCCAAGACCCAACCTGACACAAAAAACAGGCCCACACAGTCACAATCACACATTCCCACCCTCATGCGTACACATAAAAACACTCACACCCATGCACTTAACGTAAAGACAAACAACAATGAATTATCGTACAGTCACTCACACTCCCCATACATACTCTATACTCCCAGATCCAGGTGCCGATACCCCATAGGGACAACCAGCCCCCAGACCCAGGAGGTGGTCCCCTTCCGTCTGGGAGTGGAGACAGGCAGACCACCCCACCACCTGAACCTGGTCCAGGCTAGCCTGGGCTTGTGCCTGAACCTGAGCAACCCCGGCCTGGACCCCGACCCTCCGCCTCAACCCCAGTCCCCAATGACCCCCATCTTCATCCGGAGAGGGGGCCATGTACAAAAGAGGGGTCTACATGGTCCAAACTAGCCCGCCAACCAGAGCTGCCACAGAATAAAATAGTCCCAACTCCCCAATGAATTCAGATCCCAACCCCATGAGCCCCCCACCCCCAATGAACCCCAACATGAATTTCCCCACAGGGCCGCCTCCAACCAGGACACAGATATCAAACACATGCCCCCGAACCCAAACGCCATGAATCCCCTCCCTCCCGCACATGGGCGCACCTCCATAGGTGAGCTTCATCCCCCGAAAAATATTTTTCTCTTAATAAATCAAACCCTCATTTGAAAATTTGTTTTTAGTTGCATTTGGGTTATTTCTGACCAACATTAAAATGCAAATACCTCAATGTAGAAGTTTGTGCATCCCTTCCAAAATATGTGGGGATAGGTTTGAAGAATATGTAATTTACTCCAAAAATAACAGGACAGACTTAAATGAGCATTATAGCTCGCTCACAGTGATGACCAGTTCTGAACATGTTGTCACTGTGAAAACTTTCATGAGCTCTTCTACTATTATTAGTTTATTGTATGGTAGTGATTTAGTTGTTTAGCCTGCAGCAAAGGCTGCAAATAGACATAATGGTGTTTTAAGGTTATAATGATATGCAGTTCATTTACAAAGGAATTATACACCACTACAACCACAATTTTACTGGGATAATTATATCTCACATTTCCAACTGGACCCTTTTGGCTGCAGTTAGTGAAAGTTGTGTTTGAGGAAAAGAAAGGTTCAGGTTTTTCATGACAACACCTCGTCTCATGAGTGGTGCACCATGTTGGTAACAGCTTAAAGACTCTCCCCCTCTTCACAAATGAGGTGCATTTCTATTTCAGTTAGTAGGTCATCAGGCTTAGTTTTGGAGCCAGGTTTTCTAAAACATGAACACAGCTGAAAATTTCAGCCAGCTGTTACAGCCTCAAATTTGAATGTATCTTTTCAGGATTTTATGTAATAGAGAAGAATACAGGAGTGCATAAGTGTGAAGTGGAAGAAAAAGAATACATTATTTTCAAATCATTTTACAAATTAAATTCTGAAAAGGTAATTTATGGCTCATTTGTATTCAGTTCCCCTGAGTCAATACTTGGAAGCATCTTTTGATGCAATTTTACTGGGGCATGTCTAAGCCAGCTTTGGACATTAAATGATTTTCTTTCCAGTTCTTCTTTGCTATTTAGCTCATGCTCACTCAGACTAGATGAAGAGTGTCAGTGAATAGTATATTTTTAATCTTGATCAAGTTTCTCCTGTTACCTTGACTAATTCGAAGGTTTTCTTCAACGGTTGTCCTGTATTTAGCTCCATCCATCTGCTTATTTAATTCTAACCATCTTCCCTGTCCCTGCTAAAGAAAAGCATTCCCACAGCCAACACCATCACCATCCAGGAGGTGATGTAGTGTTAGTTTTCCACAACACATAGGATTTTGTCAAAACAACAAAAATTTCCATTTTGGTTGTTCCTGGCCTTCTTCCACAGGTTAAATGCGTTCCCTACATAGCTTGTGACAGACTGGCTCACCACTAAACACACCTAAGCTATCGCTCTCAGCAGCTCTTCCAGAGTTACAATGGGCCTACTGTTCTTGCCTGGTCTGCCACTGTAGGTGGACAACCACGTCTTGGTAAGTTTGCAGATGAGGCAAACTTCTTCCATTTTCAGACGATGGACTGCTCTTTGAAAAGTTTATAACTCTTTAGCTCTACATTAAACTTCTCCACAACTTTCTCCCTTACCTGTCTGATGTGTTTCTTGATCTTTATGATGCTGTTTATTCACTAATGGTCTCAAACAAACTCCTGTATTTAAACAAAGATAGGGGGTTATTTCCTAGCTAGGTGAGTTTTGAAGGCTGTTAGTTGCACTGAATTTTACTTGTGGTTTCTGTAAGAAAATTGTAATTTTTTATTTTTCAAACCTAGTTGATCTGAATTTTAATTTATTTATTTTAGTTTAACTTTAACATTTTTTTTTGTTTTTCCCATCATACTCCTTTTCACTTTGAGGTCACCTGGCCACGTGTTGCCATGAAACTGCATCCATGAGCAGCATGAAAAAGGAATTGGTGTGTTCAATCAGCCTCACTGAAAAATCACATGGAAAACTTTGTTTAGGTTTAGTTTAATTTTTGGTTTTAATGAGTTGTTCAAGTTAAATGTAAATATGTAAATAGTGTTTATGTTTTCTGGAGATTTAATTTAGTTAATGGATTGTGTGCGTGCATATATAAGAAGTATGAATTTTGTCTTCACCTCTTTTGATTAGTGGTTTTATAGGCTAGAATACTTTAAAGGCTGGGTGGTCTGAAACAGTATCCATGCCCAATTTGCTGGCAAAGATGTAAGAATCTTTTTTTGGACGATGTATTAAAAAATCAGAGCTCTCGAACTTTGGGTCCTGTGTGATTCTTTGGTGTGTATTTTTGCCACCTCTGCCATTCTACAGACATGAGGTTGTGACTTTGCCATCAAATCCTACAGTATCAGGTAAAGGGTGCTGAAACCAAAGCATGCCACACTTTTGCAAAGGCCTGTATACCATTCACCACGTTATCCACTAAGCTGTAATCCTTTCCTCATGTGGTCTGAAAACTAGCTAAGAAGTTCTATGTAAATATCAATAGAAAGTAGTAGTAAAAACTAGGGAAGCACAGAGCAATGATTGTAATCCAGACCTTATTTGCAGCTATTACTCATTTTGAGACAATTTCTAAAAACAATGGGGCACACATTACAAGACATACTGTAATACAATTTGCTGTTATGGGTGAATTTTTTGCTGTGCAAACTCAGCCTAATGTTTGAGCTTTTGAATTCATTCATATATAATCTTAATAACCCTGCCAGGATACATTAGTATAGACAATGGATGTATGTCTTACATTAAAAAAATTAGCATAGGCTTAAAAACCATAAATGCTTCATGTCAAGTGTTGACTAAACTTTATTACAACTGTGGAGTAAGATGCAACATCGCTTTACAACATGGCCTCTGAGAGTTAAAGATTAGTGTAATAAATTATTCCTGGCCTTTGTTTTTTTTTTCACTGAATCAAAGATCCAGTAGCAAAAATCAAACAATAGATAGAAATGATTGAAAATTATTAAAAATGAATGAAAATGATTCAAAAAAACTATTATTAAAACTTAGGCTATCGGTTTAAAATCTTAAAAAAAAAAGATCAAAAGCAATGGATCAATAGATATCTGTAGTTAGTATATATCAGTTGATTGTTGACCTATGGCAAATACTTAAAAGGTTGGATAATGGGTGGTTAAATATGATGTAAGGTCCAACAAAGTCTGTAAATTATGCAAAATGCCAGAAAGCATAAACCAAAACTTAAAAGCTCCTTTTCCACAAGCACCTACTCGACTCAACTTGACTCAACTCGGTTTTAAGGGTTTTCCATTAGGTATTGGTAGTTGGTACCAGCTCCTTTATCAGCTCCGTATCTGCTCGGCCGGGTACCAAGCTAGCCAAGTGGAGCTAGAAAATGCAACATCAGAAGACTGCCAGTCACTGATTGACTAAGGGTGTTGCGTCACTGGTTAAGTCACGAGAGAGCCTCCTTTACAAGAATCAAACCTGCCCTTTTTAAAAACTCGCAACAATGATTGGGCATATTTCAAACTTTAAGGAAGATGGCAACATTGATGTCAACACCATTGTTCAACAATAAGGTGCAGACATTTTTGTGCTTGGTGGTTGATGAGAACATACAGAGGGAGCTAAGCAGCAATTTGACATCTACAAATCACTCACGTTACTTTTCGGGCTACCTTGCTATGACAAACCCACCCACACTGAGGTGGTACTCCACTGTAATGGTAAATGAACCGAGCCATGTAGTAGAGCTCAGTCCTGTTGAGCCGAGCGGATACTGATGGAAAGGAGACAAAACACAGTTTAAGTTGTTTCAGTATTACAAACTAAATTCATGCAATGTTCAGAAGTGATATTGCAGTAATAATACCAATTTGTGGAAAAACAATTAATATTAAAACTGGTAAGTATGATGACATATTAACATATTTGTGCTATAGGCACACATGGAAACAACAGGCATTTTAACTTTGGGTGTACAGGTTGTGCACTGACAGCAAGACACGTCCTCGATACAATCAGAATCAGCTTTATTGCCAATTTTATACAGACAAACAAAGAATTTGACACTTTGCTCTCAGTGAAGATTTATATATAGATATATATATATTATATTATATATATATATATATATAATATATATATATATTATAATATATATATATAATATATATGTATGTGGATGTGGAATGTATGTGGGGTCTGTATGTGGAATCATCACTGTCCTGGATCAGACCAATAACAGTGGTGTCATCTGCAAACTTCAGGAGTTTCACAGACGGGTCCTCAGCGGAGGGAGAAGAGGAGTGGGAAGAGAACACAGCCCTGGGGGACGCCGGTGCTGATGGTTCCTGTGTGGGAGAAGATGCTCCGCAGCCTCGTGTGCTGCTGCCGGTCCTTCAGGAAGCTGGTGATCCACTGTCAGGTGGAGGTCGGGACTTTGAGCTGGGTGAGCTTCTGGTGGAGGATGTCTGGGTTGATGGTGTTAACGTTCGAGCTGAAGTCCACAAAGAGGATTCCTGGGGTACATCCCTAGGTGGTCGAGGTGTTGCATGATGAAGTGTAGTCGCAAGTTGACAGCATCATCTGCCGACCTGTTTGCCCGGTAGGCAAACGGCAGAGGGGTCCAGCAGGGAGCCTGTTATGTCCTTCAGGTGCCTCAACACCAGTCGTTCAAAGGATTTCATGACCACAGACTTCAAGGCGACAGGCCTGTAGTCATTTAATCCTATGATGGTGGGTTTCTTGGGTACTGGGATGATGGTGGAGCGTTTGAAGCAGGAGGGAACCTGAGGTTCTGAGGCCTTCCTTGTTTTCAGGCACTGAAAGATGCTATTTACATCTTCCTCTGAGATCCTTAGTGCAGGCAGTGTGTCTGAAGGTAGGGGGTGGTTTCTTTTTAGTCATTAATGTTACTATATTCTTAATAAAAGCATGACTGATACACATTAGGAGTCCTATTTGTTTAAAGGAACTGCTAATCTATAAATTGCTTTGTGGATATTTTGCTTGTCAACTGTAACAAATTACAGATACTACAGATAATTATTTATGCCATTACCTGTACAATTATTGTCCTATTGTGTATTAGCAGTAAATTGACAGGTCAATAGAAGCATGCATGTACATGTATTTTACCTTTATTTCAGACAAAATAAGTCAATATCATTAAAACGAGGAAATACCTGGATAGGCTTAACATGAACATCACCCTTCAAGCAGACAAAACTATCACACAATATTCTTACATGTTCCAGCGCTAGAACATTTGTGTCACCATGTGTTATACCAGTCAAAGCTCTTAATAATCAGAATCAGAATCAGCTTTATTGCCAAGTTTGTACATACAAACAAAGCTGCCCAGTGCATGGGCATGACATTCAGGGAGACTAAAGCTCTTGTTACGGCCCTGGTGACCGGGAGCCAAACAGGATATAAACATGGTTTTCTCATCAGCACAACAGCGCAGTCATTTGCAAACACCTTTAAGTGTATGACAAATTAAGCAATGTTATTTTTGTAACTTTAGATATACACAAGGATAATTAGAGCATGTTTAGAGAGGAAGAAACTAAAATCAGATTAAAAACCACACTAACAATATAATTAGTAGCTTCCTAGAAGTTCTTAGTATGTTTTCCGATTAGTAGCCTAACAAGTAAAAGGGGGGCATGAGGATCCCTCCACCCGCAGCAGTACACGCTGCTGTAACTCGACGCTTCTTCTTCTCGAGCTACCACCCGCACTCACATGGCAGATGGAAATTTCCATTCTGCTAAATGCTCAGGACCTCCGAATCTTGTTTTCAGAAGTCCGCCTCTCCCTTTGCCTACTGCAGCTGTGGTCCGCCACGCCGTCATATAAGGTAAGCCCCGGGCATTAACATCCACTACTTTACTTTGGTTCGGGGTTTTCCTCCTCATCCTGTAGGTAATTATCAGGTTAATTCCGGAGACCATATTTGACAGTGTGGAAGCGGGCCGTTTAATTCATGATTGTTCCTTCGCTCAGAGGTGGCGGCACCGAGGTTGCAGCATTGATCAGAAAACACGAGAGACTAAACCTAGAACATCGTTTGCTTTGGTGTTGGTTGGTTTAACAGACTGACAACAGCATTTTCCTCCTGTATATTTTGTATTAGCTGGATCCAAACAAGGCGTTTTTTTACGTCGTGGATTTGCTGTGTGAGCGCTGCTTGCAGGGTTCAGCCGCCATGCGTGAACGCCTCTTTATTTATAAGGAAGAATAAATTATGGCTCTCGTTGATTTTATGGAGCAACTTTCCTTAAGCCACCAGTTGATCTTCTGTTCTATAACTCCGTTTACATGATTTCACTGAGGTTTGCAATTTCCCTCTTTAAATGAGCAACATAAAGAATGTTTCTATAAGCTTCTTTGTGTCTGGTGGACCAAAGTCATATGGATGCATCTGATCATAATGATACTGGGATTTGAAAGGGAAAGATAGACAGGAATTTGGGTTTATGTAACAAGAGAAAGTAACTAGGGACTAATAATTGTGCTGCAACTTTTGTCATGCTTTGATGGAAAGAGTTATGCAACCCATTTGAATTAGCTTACCTTCAATTTGATTTTCCATTAAAATAGCCCAAAGTTCCTTAGAAGTCCTCAAATGCCTCTGATCTCAACAAAACACACAAAGATAGGTTTGATTCTCGCCTAAATGATTTAAGACTGTCCTTGTTTCTGCACGGAGAGCACAACTCACAGGGGAAACATGAACGGATTGCTCAGATGCTTTGCATACTTGTTTCTCGGCTATCATCCTGCAGTTAGCCTTTTTTGTCTTTAATAAAACAAGAACTCTGCCTCCAATCTTCAAAATGAGTCTGCATTACAAGAGCGAGCTTCTCATTTGCAGCAGGGCCCGGAAACGAAGGCACCACTCTAACAGTTCGCTTTAAGGATATTTTTGTAGTGACTAGAGGACATACCAGTAGCATTCTGCATGCTAAATATACTTTGTTGCCACACAGCCAGTTCACATTTTCAAGCCAGTTTCTTTGCCTCATTACTTACATAACATTGTAGTTCCCCTAAATGAAGCTCCACCCACAATAATGTTTAGATTTAGGTGTAACAGAAGCCAAGTGGGTGGGATTTGTGGCAAATGTGGTGATGACGTAGCTCTTTGGGACAGGGTCCTGGAGGCTTTGTGAAACACAGTGGTGTCTGAACAGTAAAGATCTGCTGATGATCTCTTCCTAATGTTTTTTTTTATTATTATTTAGGAAGCACTGATGATCAGCTTGGGTTTAACTGAGCTAAATAGTGAAATCATTAATTACAGGGAAGTAAATGACCCAAGATCCATAATGAATTTCTTAAAAGTAGAACTTTTACAAGTTAGAATTCTGACTGGAAGTTGGAGCTTTCCCCACAGCAGCAAATTTGGTATGAAATATTGCCACCAAACATACAACACTGTAAAAATTGCTATTTTTTTTAGCATTTCTGAGAGCTTTTATTTCATTAAACCAGTGGCACACATAGCACTGTGCAGTCACTATTTGTAATCATGTTCTTTTAATGTTTAAACACCTAAAATGGTGAGAAATGGCTTATTTTCAGCTCGCCTTGCTAATAGTTATTAGCACCACAACCAACAGCAAGTCCAACTCTTTCCTCTTGTAACTAGAACATGCTTAACCAGGGTGTGGCATCCTTCACAGGTTCCTAGATGAATTGAACACAGCTCACACTCTGCTCACAGTCTTTGGGTGTTTTCTGAAAAGACAAAGACGGGACGAGTTTAACCTGCTTTGCTGCCCGGGGGTTTGATGTAGCCATGACAGATATGACCAGCTGGACAGGGGCTTTTAAGGCATAAACAGTTCATAGTCTTCCAAAGGCAATGAGTTGATGTTGCAGTGAGGTGCACAAGACAGAACAGATGACTGGACTTAAGCCATGGGTACTCTTGAAAACAACAAAACTGATGACGCTTCATATGTGTTTAACCCCCTAGAAAAACTAAATGTCTGGTACCTACTTTGCCAGGTCGATTTACTGTATAAAAGCTTATTTTGTTGTGAGAGGTTTGTCTTTGAGGCTTTATGAGAGTCCTGACATTTTCACATGGACATTTTCTTTGACTGATGAGCCTAAAGGCTTGAGAAATAGAGTCTAACACTGTTAAACGGACTAAAAGCGCTTCCGGAACAGAAAGTTCTTGCAACTTGTTGGGAGAAATGGGAACTGGGGGCCTCATTGAAGGACTACATATAAGGTTATGTAGGTTAAACATTTCTTCAGCAAGGCCTTTGCACTGATTCTATCCTTGCCACAAATAGGAACACTGAAAAGACGTGAAAGCCTAATAAAGGTTGTTATATGAATCAGAATCTCTCTGACAAATATATAATCAATCAACAGGCACCACCCTGGCTTTGACACACAGATGAACTATTTACCTATGGAGTGTTATGAGAAAAATGTCTGTTACTTTTCAAATATTTTCTACAGAGGTCCAGAGAGTTGTGTGAATCAAACCAAATGATTTGCCTGAAGCAAAATGAAGCACTGAAGCAAGGCAATAGAATGTCTTTTAACCAACCTGTTTTAAAGTCATTGCTATGGGAAGTACCAAAGTTGTAGCTGTAGGAGACATAATTTAGAAGGGCCAGTTTAGCCTAAGACTAGCCTTAAACGTTTTTCCAAATATCCTGTAATTAAAACAACACAAACTATTCAGTAACAGTACAGACTGGATCAGACTGGAATACCAGCAAAGACTGGTACACCTGTTCCATAAATGCTGGAGATTAGCCATGGTTCTTTGCTTCTTTTTGACAGTGAGGAGTTCTGAAATGTAGGTCGAGCCTGCTGTGCGTCTGCCGGCCGAAGCTCTGCTGGTCCTCAGTGTGGTAACCCGGATTGTGAACGACCAATGAGCTGCAAGCCAGATGTTGAGTCAGTTTCAAGGGAGTAGATATCACTGGCACAAAGCGCAGCTGCTTTTGCAGGTTTTCCAGAAAGCTGTCATCACATTCTGTTGCAATCTGATTAACTGTACAAAAAATATGCATGTATATACTCTGAGCTTGCATAATTTAGAGAGTTGAAATATGGATCAAAATAGAGGTTATGATCAGAAGAATGTAAAGTATGATCGCTTTTAAGTTGTATTCTTTCCATTAATCTTATGGATTCATGCATGAAATTTCCTTTTGTGGTCCTCAATAGTTAAGTCATATAATGTCTCACTGAATATCCCAAATGTATGTATTTATTTATTATTTAAATGTTTTTTGCCTGCTTTTCTGCCAAACGTTTAAATTAGGAGATATGTGCTGCTTTAATGCTACATTTTCATTGTAATTGTGATTGGATTGTCTAAGTTCCACTTCAAAAAGATCGCCCAGTGAATTCATGTTCTCTGCTTGGACATTTCGCAGCCCTGAGTTTGATTTTCAATATGGCTGCCATGCATGTATAAAATGTAGTGAAAGATATAAGCTATTTTCGACTGTTTGTATCTCATTCATTTAGCTACACAGACAGTACTGTGCAACTTCTATTTGTGAGCATTTTTTTTTTTTACTGTGTCAGTGCATAAAATGAAAAGAAATATCTTCACATCATAAAAGCTGGCAGTTCACACTGATTTTCCAACTTCCAACAAGAAAGCAATCAGTTATAGTGTCATTCCCAGATCCGAGCCCCAGCTTCTAGGAAAAATCTAAAGGAGCATATGCCTTAGCCACAAATATGCTACTTGGCAGGTGTGTTTAAAAAAAGTTGAAAAACTACTCCAGCCTTGCCTTTAACTAGGATGATTTGAAGTGCTTATATGTTAGATTAAATTGTGCCTTTTACTGTCAATTTTTGGTTTTTTTTGATAAGCTAATTTGCTGGAAAAAAAAAACATTTTTAATAAGTAGTACAAGTTGTCATGGTAGAGCAAAATACAAGTCGCAAACTGCTAACAGGGCCTGAGATGTCTATGTCCGACCTACGAGCTGTACGAGCCAATTCCGGGCTGCAAATGTCGCAACACGAACTGCAAGAACTTCTGTGGGGACAAAATTTGAGACACTGCCAAAAACAACAAAAGATACCCGAACATCATCGTTATTAAGTGACTTGGGTAGATCATGGTCATAATTCTTCTGTAAATCATACTATGAAATTTAGTAGGGCTGCACCATATCAGAAAATAATTGAATTGCAATACTGTTGCTAAAAATGACTGTATTGATTACGATTGCCCTGCATTTTGTTTCTGCCACTTGTCGCTTTAGATATGCATCAGTTGAGGGCATTAAGAACAGTGAGAGTTCATCAAACTGCTGAAATATATTATCTATATGCATAGTGTGATCGTCTCATACTTTGAATATAATATTCTCTTAAATATAGTATGCAATTCTACAGTTAATCCCAAAATTATTAATACCCCTGGCAGGTTTAGATTTAGAATTACTTTAATTTTTTCAATACGTTTTTTTGAAAGAAATGAGATGGGCTTTTTGTAAAAGATTAAAGAATGTAAAATGAGTATTAGTTTAGAAAAAATACCTTTATTTACATTTTGACGAAAAGAATGACATTTCAAAAAATTATTTATATACTTTTGAATAATCAATTATATTATAGCAACCAGCCTCACCTTGTAATTGCTGAACAGTGTTTAAAATATTTCCACTGGCTTTTAAAAAATGTATCTTCGGTGATGATCTCCAAGTCTTCGAGGTTGGAAGGGCTCCTTGCCATCACCCTAAACTTTAGTACTCGGGACTACATAAGCAGAAAAAAAAAAAAGAATTCCTGTTTTAAGGGAAACAAAATCTGTTGAGATTGCTATGGTGTTCCAGGTCCAAATATGGTAAAACATCTGTGGGGTTGTTTTGCACACACAAATGCAGAAGTGTTTTTACATGAGATTGTTACAGGTGGCTGTGGTATTACATGCTGACATACTGACGTACTGACGTACACAGTCAACTACAGCTGTTTTTTAGGTGTACCAAGCCATGACCTTAAGAATGCACAAACAAGCAACAACATAGGCCAATATTTTGTAAATATGAGCTCTCGCTAATTACGCAATCTGCCCTAAAAATGTGGTGCTAATTTAGATTTTGTGCATTTTTCTTAAATTATGAAAAATAGTTCAAACCAAGCGTTTTAAAACTTGTAAATAAACTTTTGTCAGAACAGAACATATGTGATCAAGTAATAAAAATTTTAAATTCAGTGTATTTTACTTCAAGGCCTCCTTCTTGAACTTGGCCACTTACCATCAACTTTGTAAAACGATGTTACAAAACAAGATGCTGCCGTCATTTCCGGAATACACGAGGAGACAAATCAATATCCACTGATAAGATGAACAGAGGCGGTCCGTCAGGTTCATTGTAGGCTAGGGCCAACTGACGTTATGTATCAAAGGGAAGCATGATGTTTACTTTGAGGCCAGATAGCCTTTCATGTCACTCGAAAAGACTGAAATCAGTCTTTGATTTGTTTCAGATTAATCATACAGGTCATACAAATTTTCATTCTATCAGTTTTTTTAGGCAGAATCAGAAATTTCTGACTCATTGCTAATATTTTGTTTTTCAAACGTCTTTCACAAAAGTATCCTATGATATTTCTGCAAGGCTGAAAGTGCACTGATGTCCCGTTCTATCTAGGTGCACCGGCACCATCCAATGGCCAGAACTGATGCGGGTCAAATGTTGCACTACGGTGGTTCCACTGGGGTTTTTTTTTGTCTTAAATCACATGGTTGCTTGTCATACAGGCCATCTGTTATTGCTACACCCAACCTTTCTGAGTCCCAAAGCCGACTAAGTTCCTTTTACAAAAGTTTCAGTGGAGCCATCACCTATCTTGGGGACTCAGAGGATTTAAATTCCCCCTTAAGTCTCTTCTACTTTGTGATTTTGATAATTTATTCAAAGCAGTTGCTTCTTCAGGTATCTGACCCTAGCCCAAAGATTCAAATACAGTAAGCAAAAGTAAGAAAGGATTTTTTCTTTGCCAGAACTATATCATAACAGTTGCTGATCATCTGCGTCATAGTGTGTCGACTTTTGTTATGAATGGCCAAACTTAAAGGTTAGTAGCAAAGGCAGCCTCCATGCATTTCAATGGTGATGAGAGTTGAAAGCGAGAAAGCCTGTTTTTTTTTTTTTTTCCAGTCCCCCACATGCAAAGTCAGTCTGTTTGAAGTAAAGAGATCACTGTTAAGACTGTTGGTTTAACAAAGTGACTCAAGAGCCTGGACATGGAGACCTCTCACAGCTTTTTGGGAGATGTAGAGGGAAGTGGAATTCATTACATCAGAAGCACTTTGGCAGATGTGTAAATGCTGTCTGAAGTGAAAAAAAGTTTTAGGTGTTCATTTTTAGTTGAGACTAAATAATATTCCACTGGCATTAAGACAGAAAATATGAGCTAACTCACCTTTTCCGAGAAACCATAGGATATACAGTAGAAGTTTTGTTCTGAATGAGAAATCCCAGCTTCCAATCAAGTTTTAGAATACCCCTTTAGTTTTTTTGGTCATATTTATCTCCAGCAGTCTGGACGAGAGGCGGGGTACACCCTGGACAGGTCGCCAATCCATCGCAGGGCAACACAGAGACACACAGGACAAACAACCACGCACACACCCATTCACACCTAAGGGCAATTTAGAGAGATCAATTTACCTAACAGTCATGTTTTTGGACTGTGGGAGGAAGCCGGAGTACCCGGTGAGAACCCATGCATGCATGGGGAGAACATGCAAACTCCATACAGCCACCGCACAGCCATGTAGGTTGCAATTAATTAGCTTTAACTTTCAAAGCATACCTTAATGATTTTTTGTAATAAATTTTTTTATTAAATGTATTCAGATGTTTTAGCAATTAGGATGTTAATTTCTCCAAGCCTCTCCTTTGCTGCATGGCTTCCCTCCCTCTCCACCCATTTCCTGTCATTCAACTTACAAAGTAAAGGCCACCAGACCACCCCAAAATATAAACAAAAAACAATAAAGACTTCATAAATCTCAAACTGTGTCTTAAGTAATCTATGTTCTCTGTAGAGATACCAGTTCAGGCTGGAGTGCTCTAAAGATTTTAGATTTTTAACTTAATTTCGATTACTTTAGTGCAGATTCTGTACAAGCTGTGGAATAACCCTTTACTTTATCTCCCAGCGGTTAGCCAGTCAGAGTATTACCACAGTGCTTAGAAACTATTCATATGCATCTGTCAGTGTTTTTATTGGGGTTTTTCACGTAGTACCCACAATCGTGCTACACAAATAATTTAACCCCTAACTGCCTGATTTGTTTTTTACAGTTCTGGCAGTCACTTTGAATGTAGCACATACAATATACTTTATATACATTTTGAAATCCAACCTCTAGATGGCAACATATTGCTTCCAATACAACCCTTAGTATGTATGAAATATGAATCAACTGGCATTAGTGGTATGTGTACCGTGCCTTAGCTGTGTGAGGGTTTAATGGAAATGAGTGACTATTATTGGTGTGTGTATATTAGTACCATTACATCGCTAGTGAGTGTAGACTACAAGGGGTACATGAAGCTTTTTGAGTTTCTTTTTAATCCAAGCATTGTCAGCAAGTCTGAGGGCAGTTTTATTAGCTTACTCTGTAACATACTTCCTGTCTTACTTCAAAATAAGAGGCTTAAAAATAGATACAGGGTGTCAAGTTTAAAAGACATGGCTAGAAATTTGTGGCTCTTAATAATGGCTTGGACTAACCTAGCCACTTGATAGCACTTCACCAGACAAACTTAACTTTGACTAGGAAAATGCTGTTTAAATTAAGTGGGAAATAGTTTGTCACAAGATGTCGTCAGACCCATAACAAATACTTATGACTGAATGAGTAAGAATATATTTAGATTGCAAAATGTGACAATACTTGATATTGAGTTCATGTGAACCAGACAAGATTCTATCAGTGTTATGGGGCAAACTAAGAACCCCTTCTTTTTTGTTTGTTTTCCACTCCGATGAGCAGTCAGCTGTCACCTCAAAAAGGAAACTCAAGAACTCCTTCCTTTCTTGTTTCAAAATAAGAGAGATAGGCATCACTTTTAGAAGAAAAATTGTTTTAATTTACCTCGATATCATGCCACAAGATCTCATTACCCTCTTACAAATGATCTAATGTCACAGATTCATGTTCAAGCATGTAGCACTGCTCCACTTGCAAGGAAGCGGTGACATATTTAGTCTGCACTAGACAAAATATATGATGCATGGGAGATGGAATATGCTACGTTGGTTCTTTTAGGTCACTCATCCACAGTATTTAAGCATTGTAAACAAAAAAAGTAAAAACTTTTTCTCCTTACTCAGTGATGTTTGTTTTTGTCAAAATATGTGATATCATCTGGCTGATGATTTACCAGCCCACTGTTTTTGGTGTTTCGCACTGGGTCACTTGGAACTGGGAGGTTTAGGCTTAATGTGGATGCAAACCCAATAGCACAAAGATTCAAATCCATCAGTATTGTTAAGGCGGAGGTTTATTGAACTCCTTTGAGATGTTTTGGTCACGACTGTAGGTTAATAACCCTTTACCCTCACTGATCACCTGCCCTGTTTACAAGCTTGTGTTGCCTACAGTTGTAACAAACGTAGGGATATAACCATGTAAAGAATAAGAAATGTATTTTTTTTCTAAATATTGTCAAGGAGCATTATTGGTTACTCAAGAAGACCAACTTTAAAGTAACAGCTTTGTGCTGTTACTTTTAGATTTTTTATTTTTTATGTTTTTGCTTCTTAAACTAAGAATTTGTCTATTCTGAAAAAAAACAAACAGTAAAATCTAACAGCAGGTTTCAGCAATAAGATGTCTCTGCCAGTTGGATTAAACAACTTTTCCCCAAAGCCCTTGCGAAAACATTGTGGTAATAATTGTCGAGGTCCAGAGTTGAAACTAGGGGCAATGATCATTTAGAGGAAAGAGACTGAAAGGACACAGAGTTAGACAGAGTACTCAATGTTCCTGATTGTACAGCATCAGAATCAGAATCAGAATCAGAAATAATTGCCAAGTTTGTACATACAAACAAGGAATTTGCCTCCGGTACACTTTGCTCATTGGTTTTTGCCTGGGGGAAGAAACTGTCTCTGTGGCGGCTGGTTTTAGTGAAGCCAACAGATCATTCATAGCGAGACAATCCACTTAAACATAAGTCTGGATTTTAACTGGAACTCAAATTTAAGACCAGGTTTTATACCGTTTTTCAATGCACTTACAAAATAACACAAACTCGCACTCACATACACCAACTCAACACAAATACACGTATTTCTACACTTATGCTTACCCACACACCAACATACAATTACTCTAAATGGTTGAAGGTCATACAAACACGGGTTACTATAATATCCATGTGGCCAGCCTATTTTTATGCTGGATAGAATCTGGAATTAATACAGTTAATCATGCAATTAGGATACTGCCTCGAAATATCCTTTTTGTAGAGGAGTGGCAAATGTAGGCAACCTTCAGCTCTATACGGTATGCCCAAAATGCTGTGACAGGACTCGTTAGAAAAAAATATATATAAATGTGACACAAGTAAGTGTGTATTACCCAAATTGTTGCTAGTCTTGAAGTACTTCATGCTTGAATAGAGAGATACATTCATGCTCTCGGTCTCAAGAACATATTGATTTTTAAGTGTGCAAACTATACTGTATTTGACCTCAAACATGGCCTTTGGACTCTTAACTGACAACTAATATTCTGGGGAATGGATACTTCTCAATCCCCTCAAGCTAAGCCCTCATTGATAGCTTTCTGGTCACTCACACACACTTAAAGGACAGCACAGCAATCTATGGCCACTTCTAATTTAAGAGAGTCATGGCTTCCTTTAAGGCCTAAGCTCTGAAGATGCTGCAAAGGCCTATTTAAATTCAAACGTTTGCAAATCTAATCAAATGATTTTTTTAAATGGCACATGCCAAAAACTTGTATCAGAAACTGCTTCTTTGGGATATGGGGAAAATAAACATTTTCCAAATGAAATCTATTTTGCAGAGCAGGTATTGTGTGAGCAGGTTTCCTCCCAGTCTCTGCCAGTTACATTCTGTTTGTACTTGGTAGTCAGATTTTCCAAATACCTAGCAGGAAATACAAGAACAGTCCCTGAAATCATAATTCTGACGGAAAACATTCGGATATCTCCAAGTAGCACAGATTTGATCAGGGTTCTGACCAGGAATTATGAGCGTAGCATTGTTGTGCATATTAACAGAGTTTCTACACAGTTGCCAGACTAATTTGCGGCCCTCGGATTGATTTTGTGTGGCCATAGACCACAATTCAAGAATGGTACAAATTTGGACAACCAGTAAAGGTGGCCGATGCTTATGGACTGATGCCTTTCAAAAAGACAAATTCAAATCTTCTTAAAATGGAAAATGTTAGGCACAACACAAACTATTTTTCTTTCGTGCCTTCACACCAAGCCTTCAGAACACTTTTTATCATGCCAGAGTCCAGTTTCTCAAGCAGATCACACCGGTGTGAACCCATCCTGGACCCTAAAATGGACCAGAGAACCGTACCCTGGCATGGTTAATACTGCCAGCCTTAGCACGATTAATCTGGACCCCGGAGCGGTTTGCTTGCAGTGTTAATGTGTGCTGCATGCAGCATACCATATGATGTTTTGTAAGAAAGGCACAATTGAGTAGAAGAAATAGGAGAGGAAGAAAAACATGGTAAGAGCCGAATTTAAAGATGAAAAACATTGAAAATGTCTTGTGGGGCTACGTGAAGTAGTGAAGAGGTGCAGATGCACAACTACATTTTAACACCAAAGTAGCAACATAAACCCAGATGAGGCGGACTTTCTTCTTAATGCTTTTTTTTTCTCGATCTGCGCAATAATGTTCCGATCCAGTCTGTCAAAGGTTTGAAGCCACCATATTTGATTGAGATAGGAATTCTGGAATTCTGTCTTCAGGGGACTTTCCAGCTGATTCTTCACAGCATTTACTCCATATTCTAGCAGCTGCTGTTCGCTAAAGTTAGCAGACCCCACCAGTGAATGTATAGAAAGTGATTTAGGTCACTGGGTAGATAGCTGTTAATTTTGTACCACATTTTTTTAGTAACTTTGACCCTCTTATCTATATGAAAACTAAGAAATAACATTATTATATAAAATATATGTCAGTTGGGTTAGGTGGTTTTTTAGGTATGAATAGCTCCAGCAGTTTCTCCTCCGTGCGCTCCAGCGCAAGGACAGCATTACAAACTTAACAGAGATAAAAACCTCATATTGATGCAAACATAACCTTGGGAAGAGTAACATCCCTTGAGCTCTTCCCTCCGATTGGTCAGGCAGTGGCACGGCCTACTCTACCAAACCCCTGACAGTTACCGTCAGTGCACCTAGGCATCTGTTCCTGAGTGTGTGCAGATGACTTCTGCATGTGTGTGTGTATGCCTATAATCAGTTAGCTGCTCTGTTTGGTCATTGCCTCACATCAGTCCATGAGTGTTTGACCAGACTAATTTGTCCAGCGAATAAAACTGATGAAGTGGTCATGTGTCGTGTCATGTGACCATGTTTTGAGGGCATTGAGGGTTTTAACATTGGCACACCTCATGACTTCAGTCTGATTGTGGCAAATGGGCCATTGTCTCTATCTATCTATCTATCTATCTATCTATCTATCTATCTATCTAGAGGGGTCACAACCTTCTCTTTTTTTTCTACGTTCCAAGAAGGAGGGGCCCACACGAAGTGGGATTGCCCTCATAGGCTGAACGAGGACCTCCCTCCTCCCTTTTAAAACACTGACTTCTTACCTGAGTTTACAAAAGAGCCGCACCTCCTTGTCCGTCTTCTGTCTTTCGGCTTCAAATAAATTGGTTCTAAACAAAAAACGAACTGAAAAAGGAACTGCCTTGGACCCTCTTTAAGAACCTTCTCAGTAAGTGAGCCTTAATTTGAACTGTGGAAAAATGTTGTGCAGAGGAATTTAGGATGACGATTTAAAGAAAGCAACATGGCTCAGTGTTTAATTTTCAGTTTTTTTCTGCAAAATGTTGCATTTAAGGGTGCACGTGTTTTTTTTTTTTTGGTAGGGTGACAAAAATAGCCATTTTAACAACTTCAGTTGTTCAGCCATGTAGTGCCTAAAGGGAGTTTGCAGGCGGCTGATGCAAGAGTTTGTTTTGGGTGGAGACCTATGGGTTTTATGTTAGAATTCTGCAAAAATTTCATAAATATATTCTGAAAATCAAAAGGAAATGTAGTAAATTGTAACCATTCGGATCCAGTCACAGATGATTTCTGCTAAGTTTCTTTGTTCTTTTTTGTTTTATATCTGCACACAAGCATTAATTCATTTCTATGTTTGTGCAAAGAAATCTGTGACTCATCATTTGACCAACAAGCTTTTAATTATCATTGGCATTGATCAAAGAAGCTAAATCCAGCTGGTTAATTGTGTAAAGGCGGCACAGATGTAGTGGCTATTCAGAGTGTGCATTAAATCTCAGTTTCAGCATTAAAGCAGGGGCCATAAACACAAATGGCCCTATGATAGCCTGGGGTCATGATTTATTGCTCAGGCCTCTTTTAAGAAATGACTTTATAATCAGCTTCACAAAGTCGTTACATTTTATCTAATCTCTGCTCTGTCATTTGCCACTCTAGTTCATTTCTCAATGTTCTTGTCACAGCCAAAAGGTGGAATGAAATTAACACAGTTAGACAGGTTAATCCTCTTAGCAGCAGCAGGCTCAAAACTTCATTTTGCCCCGCCGTCGAGGCGGACACAGTTAGATTAAACATACCCCAGTGTGCAGTCTGGCCTTTTTGTGGTAATAGAGCCCCTAAATCTTCTTTGGCTTAGAAATTCAAAGTTTCTTGTTGTGACAAGGCTATGATCACAGGAAGAGCGAGAGTCTGTCAGAGATACCACCATCATGTGATGGAGAGTGTCATGCTGTGGCCCAACCTGGTGGAGGTGGATTCACAGGGGAAAGACTAAACCAGGGATCTGCAACTCCAGTCCTCGAATGCTACTGTCCTGCACCTTCTGGATGCATCCCTGCTCCAACACACCTGAATCAAAAGGCTGAATTACCTCTTTGGCATGTCAGTAACTTTTGGAAATTCCTGGTCATTTACCAGTCATTGGATTCAGGTGTGCTAGGGCAGCGATGCATTCAAGAGGTGCAGGACAGTAGTATTCGAGGACTGGAGTTGCAGACACCTGGAGTAGACACGTGAATACTTTTGTTTGCATCTGATGCCCCTGTTGCTAAATAAAACCTTTGTGTTAATGTTCAGTTGACTCTGTTCATGCTGTGGCCTTATGGTGCAAATATTATGTTGCTCAAACACTTCCTTCTTTAAACCATTGTCGAGTAAAACAGCTGACAGTATTTTCCCAACTGTTTTTATGCACTGATCATTTGTGGAAAATAACCAGTGCTGCTGAAAGTTGCCTTGAAAAAATCTCTATAAATCAACTACAGTAAATGCTATTGGATGTTTCACTGTAAAACACATTTTTTTTTTATCAAACTTACATTTTTATGTGTAAAGAGCATGAAGACTTTTGCAAATGCATTTAAAATTGGTCCATCTTTACACCACTGGACTTGTGCTGATAACATAGAGATTTGCTAATTGTTTTGTCCAATGGTCAGGCTAGCAACTGTTAGCAGGACAGGCTGATAACTTTGTATTGCTTTCAAACTCTTTATCCACATAGTTACCAAAGGCTTGACAGTGCAATGATCTTCATACTGAGTTATTGTGATTTAGCTATCTCTACTTTTTAAGTGTACCATATATTGGATTCTTAGCTTTGGCTTTCATTTCTGGGCCCACTGTTGATCTTTTTTATTAATATTTTTTAAGGAAGAAAGTTTGATAAATTTTTCTAACTTGGTGTAGCTCCAGGTCGCCCGGTTGTTTTTTTTTTTTTTTTTTTTTGGTCGGTGTGTGGTCGCTGAGGATCTTTTACTCGGACCAAGTCAAAGAGTTCTCTGTGTATAAGACAAACAACACTGTAAATCATTTTCGCAGGGGTTGCATTAGAATCATGCCTGCTTTATTCCCTGCCGTTGAGCTCTCTGTTGCACAACTTATTGATTAGTGGCACAGACAGAAAACAGAAAGTAAATACCCAGAGTGGCGCCCCTGTGGATGAAATTGAATCAAATAACAAGAAAAAATCAACATGTACGATGAAGAAGGCCATGTCCTAAATTTTTACTTTTTTATTCCAAAATTATCTTGGAGATGATGGATTTTTATGACAAAGGTGCTCCCAGTAATACAAGGTGATTAAATCCATAGCAACATGTTTACCCTGGGTTCGCCTAAGGTCCGCTTGTGTTCATTATATCCAGTTCCTATGTTCCACCCAACAACTGGAGGGATTGTGCCCTTTAAGGCTGTGGTGGACTGCTATTTATGATGCACACAACTTTTTAGGAAAGCGGCATTTTTAGACTGGCCTTTACAGCTAAATCTGAAGAAAGCCACACATGATACAAAATGCTAACCTAGCACTCTGATTTTATGGCTTAGAAATGCTCTCTTCAATATTACTTAATCATAAAAATCGATAGGTAAACACCTGAGGAACCCACACATTGTTTGAGAAAATGTGGCGTGTATACACCACATGCGTTGTCGTAAATACTCCAGGTAGACTTACTTAAAGCGTTCCTTCATACCGATTAGAGGCCAAGGTACCAAGAGCAGGATGGCTCTGTGGGAGACTGATAAGGCCTGCCAGCATATGGCCAATCTGTAATCAGCTGCATGTTGCCACTCCTTTTTAGTAAAGTTTTGCTTTTAGGCCGTTGGGGAAAACAAGTTTTGTGAGGTCTGCAGGTCTGAACACAAATATAAATAGCTGAGACTTTTTCTGCTTTTATTTAAGGTTTTTATTTTCTAAGATATCAGCCTCCAATCACAGTTGAGGAAGAAGGACCTTGCGTCATCTCTTTGTGACCTCTTTGGGACAAACTACGTATCCCCATCTCTGTCATAATGCCAGGAGTAAGGGAACTCATGGAGCTGAGGAGGGTCCCCTCGGAGGGTGATGATGATAGCACCGCAAGCTTGGATGAGCATTTCAGAATCCCCATGGATGTGGAAAAGTCCACCATCGCCAGGTCAGCAAACAAAGATTCTAATGAGTTTTTTCTACCCATCTTATACATTTATGAGCTGATGAGCTGGTGGTCAGCTACATTTATTTGGCTAATTTCTAAGCAAGTCTTTGCAGCTGAGTAATGGCAAATGTAATTTCACAGGAGGAACTGATGCACTTTTGACATTTCTTCTGCTTTTGCTTTTTTTGTCCCACTAGATGTTTAAGGTCATCAAACAAATTGTGCCCTGAGTAAATACAGAAAGGAGTTTTCAAATAATTTTGTTTATCAAGGGAGAAAAGCTATCCAAATCAACTTGACTCCGTGTAAAAGTAATTGCTCCTTAAACTTGTGCTGCCATTGAGTGTTTGTGATTGCTGGCAATTAGTCTTTGAAATTGCTGTGGAGGATGTTTGGCCAACTATTCTTTGCAGAATTGTTTTAATTGAACTCAATTGAATCTCAATCAGATTTATACACAGACTGCAAAACTTTTTGATGTTTTTTTAGCCATTTAGAGGTGCACTTGTTGGTATGCTTTAGATCAGGGGTGTCAAACACCTCCAGCTTCCTGGGTAACACGGCTTATATCAGCTGGTGTTCGCAATGCACGTGCCTTCCCCCACCCCACCGGCCGCTCGCTTGGATGGCATTGTTGCCAAGTGTCTTTCCTTTTGTTGATCGAATCACAGCTGAGCTTGACGAGATAGCAGCTGTGCTACATGCAGCACTGTTGCTCTAGGTGTATTCTATTTAGATAGACATCCATAGAGAGGGTGTGGAAAACATCAACAACACTCTTGGAGTCACCTTTGTTGGCCGGCCACCCCTGGTAAGGTTTACCACTGTTCCATGTCTTCACTATGTGTGGATAATGGTTCTTGCTGTGGTTCACAATAACCCTTTCCAGACATAAGTTTTTCTGATATTAACATTTCTTTTATTATCTGAAATATTTCAATTTGAAAAGCAAAAACTGAAGAAATCTATAAAGGGCCAAATACTCTTTCCCACCACTGTGTGTAAGCATCCAGTGTATCCTAAAGATTTGTTTTTTGGTCTTCCAGCAGTCAGTATATGGACGATAATGAGGATGGAGAAGAAGACAGGTTCCTGTCAAATGGGCTGACAAAGAAGAAGAAATATGAGGAAGAAGAATATGTAAGAGAATCAGTGAGTCACTCTACGTATTTGCCAACATTAAATAATGATGAAACTATAGTCAATGCTTACAAATAGTAGTCTGTAGTCTGTTTTTGTGTTGACTGCAACTATAGAAAACAGTTTTAGATAAGAGTTGTTAATTTTAAGCAAGGATAGAAGTCCATTAACTTGTTTTCCATATTATCTCTTGGGCAGCATCCAGGCCACACTTCCTTCGGTATGTCGGTCTTCAACCTGAGCAATGCCATCATGGGCAGCGGCATCCTGGGCCTGTCCTACGCCATGGCCAACACTGGCATTGTTCTCTTTACGTAAGTTCAGAGCAACAGAGACTCTGTAAGGTTTCATACGGAGCGCTGTGACATAATGTGTGCATGACTTACACTGGGAAGTGGCATTGCTCACAGGGATATTTTTAATACGTTTACCTATAGTATTTAATCATGTGGTAGTTTGGGCGAGTTTTAGCTGGAGTCTTGTGGTGGACTGGTCCAACATTAAGCAGTCCTTCACTGAGCTGGGTAACCTCTAGGATAATCTCCCTTTCTGTCCTAAAACATTATTAGCATTCATAATGGGTTTCCAGCCTACCTTGTGTAGCACCCCTCCCTTCCACTCTCCATGCACTTGCTAGATGGCCACCTGGTGGACTACCAATGCAGGCTCACCCATAAGACAGAAATCTACCTTCAAGTCCAGACAAGTTGTGGCAGAGTTACTGCTGGAGGCTGTTCAGCAGTAAATTTTCTGTTCCAGTACTTCCAGTATCACTCTGCAGACACAGTAGACTATGTTAGGTTACTGACGTCTGAATGGGTTGGCATTGCTCTGACATTACTCTACACAGGCCATCCAAGAATCATGCCAAAGTTGACTGGACACAATGTCCCATGAAGCCAGCTACCAAATGACACACATCTCAGAGCAGCAGCGGAGAGATTTAGCTGTGTCTTATTTAAATGAATTGAAATAAAAAGCCTGATTATATGTGCTACATCAAGCATTTTGTACCCCTGCCTCATCTTCACTTTCTGTTCGTCTCTGCAGAATCCTCCTCATCGCTGTGGCCATCCTCTCCCTATACTCCGTGCATCTTCTCCTCATGACAGCAAAAGAAGGAGGTTGGTGTTATACTTGATATGCAGCCACCTAAGAGGTGGTGGTTAGGCAAGCTCTGTTGGTTTTTATTGAGGGTGTGGACTTGTTTGCCTTTTTTATTTCAAAATTTACTAGGAGAAAAAGTGACTGCTTGATTGTTTTTATTTTTTTTAAATTGTCTGCTTGGGCAGGATCTCTGATCTATGAGAAACTGGGAGAGAAAGCATTCGGTTGGCCGGGAAAAATGGCTGCCTTCGGATCAATAATCATGCAGAACATCGGAGGTAAATCAGAATTCATTGTATAACTGTTTTAAACAGCAGTGTGCAGGTTTAAATCAGGTGCTAACATATATCCTGGGTCATCTAATCACAATTGAACCCTTTCAGGAGTATTCTGGGATGGTTGCAGCAACATAGTTTTGACAGTCTTAATGCAAAGTGCCTTGCAAAGGTATTAATTGAGAAAGTACAGGAAATGGATGCATGTCTTTCAAAACCTGTACAAAAAGATCTGAAAGGTTTGGTGTTTGTTTGTATTCACCCTTCCTGAGTCAGCACATTGTAGAACCACCTTAAGCCGAAATTATAGCTGCAACTCTTTTGGGAAATATGTCTCCATCAGCATAATGCTGCCACCGCGGTGCTTAACCCTGGGAATGGTATGAGGTTTTTGCCCCACTTAGCGCCATGCACCCGTTTTGTGTTCCATATGCGGCTTGTGGGAGACTGCAAACGGCACTTCTCATGACTTCCTTCCTTTTTTCCACTCCGTAATAATGACCTTATTTGTGGAGTGCACGAAAAATAGTTGTCCTGTAGCCCACTTGACTTGTGGATCTCTGTTGCTCATCCAGAGTTCCCATTGGCCTCATAGATGCTTCACCAATTTAAGCTTCCCTTACACAGCCTGTCAGTGTAGGCAGATAGATATGTCTTGTTAGGTTTGCAGTTTTGTCATATTTTTTCTGTTTTCAGATTACTGATTGAACAGTGGTCTGAGATGTTTTAACCCGGATATAGTTTTATAATTCTGCTTTAAAATTTTTGTTCGGTAATGTCCTCTAACAAACCTCTGAGGTCTTCACAGTACAGCTGGGTTTACACTGGGAATAGATTGCATTCAGGTGGATTCCAGTTACTGATGAGGTGCAGGTTACTGAAAGGAGTTGGTTCTGCTTCTTTCAGGGATATCAGAGTAGAAGAAGTCAAAATACAAATGCACTCCACATTTCTTAGATTTTTATCTGTAAAAAAACATTGAAAATCACATTCTGGTTTTACAGGCTCTATAGCATGCATGCCATGTGCGAACAAAGACAAAGATACTTACGACTCTAAATGTGTTAATGACTAAGGAGAGCTGCATAAAGGTACAAAGTGTGACCAATCTCCTGCCTTTGTCCTTGTTCTCCTCTTACAGCCATGTCCAGCTACCTCTTTATTGTAAAGTACGAGCTGCCTGAGGTGATCCGAGCCTTTTTACGCTTGGAGGAAAACTCAGGGTGGGTTTCTGCTCTCTACATTTCTAGCCTACATTTGTTTTTGCATGTAGGATCTTGCGGTTTTAAACCTGCGTTGTGTTTGCAGTGAATGGTACCTAAACGGCAACTATCTGGTGGTGTTCGTGTCCATTGGAATTATTCTGCCTTTGTCCCTCCTCAAAAACCTGGGTAAGGACCAATACTGTTTCACTTACTTCATGTGTGGCTACTTTGCATACCTTCACTGAGGCTTTCGGAGACCTTGTGCTGTGTGATGCTAAGTATGTTCTTAAAGCTGCCTACAGTCACCTTTGCCAAACTAGATGTAACACAACACCAGTCAGGCCCTTAGTCAGCCCTAGCAGCTTGGGGGTATTAGTAATTTGAAACTGCTATTAAGCCCAGGGTCAGTATCACAGCTAAGAGAACATTTATAAGCACTGTGTTCTGGTAGGCTCCCAAAGACCCATATATTAAGTCATCCAACCGAGACGTAAAGTAAAAAAAAACAGGCAACTAGGTTAAGGGTAATTACAGTCCTGTCATCCACTGACATCATGGTTAGTATTGGCTTTGGATAGGTTTTTATTGGAAGCATAAAACACTGTGTATGTTTGCTTTTTGTTCATATTTTCAGAAATAGATTTTGATCTAAAACACAACATTCTGTTTTTAATTCATTTATTTCTATCCAGGTTATCTCGGCTACACCAGTGGTTTTTCACTTTCTTGTATGGTCTTCTTTGTGGTTGTGGTAAGTTCTGCCCTGACTGCCTGATCATAATTTGCTACTAAAATGAACCAGTGTCTGAATTTCTCTTTGGAACAAATGTGTTTTTCTTTTAAAATAGGATGAAGCTTTATACAAGTTTAAATTGAGCTAAAAACTATAAATGACATCTCAAATAATATTTGAGACAATTGAGCTGTAGAACCACAGCATGGGTCACCTACCTGTTATCCAAGGTTTTAAACACACAAAAATGTTCCGTGGTACTGGTTTAAAGTCAATAATACCCAACAATATGTTATTTTGTAATTTAGAGCCATTCCTCCACCTGTTGCTGCAAACTGTCTATAAGCTGGCTGAAAAAAGGCATTCACATCTTTTCTCTCGCTTACAAGAACAAAACATTCTGCTGTTCAGAAATACCAAAAACCCCTGGAATCTGCAATAAGAAGCGAATAAATGAGAAGAATCCCAGTCAGTGTCTTTAAAGCTACTTGAGTTCAATTTGCTGGTGAAAAACTATCACCCCTGTCTGTCACCAAAAAAAATTACTAAAATGTAGGCAGGAGATAAAATCTAAGGTCTACATTTAATCATGAAATGTAGGAGGAGTTGAAAAAAATGGTCAATTAGAAATTATTTTTGAGCGAAATTGTTAGAACTATAAAAGGACTATAAAAATGCATTCCTCCAAAACTTCTTATTTAGTTTGACTAAACCTACAGCAAATTCAGTCAAGTAAAATATTGTAAGATTGAGTCACCTAAACTACTTCAAAACTGAAATGACTGCAGATGACCAAATTGTGACTAAAGCTGAACTACATGTTAGTCAAAAGACTAAAACTAAAATGGAACTTAATTTTTCTTTTAAAATTTAGGCTTCAGCTGGCATAAGCTAGGTGCTCTCTTCACAGATCAAGTATTGGTTTATTTCACTTTCGCATTTTTGACTTCCCAAGAAAAGCTAAAGGTCACTACATAACCTGAAATTATAGCAAAAAAACTTAATGTAATCTGTTGAATGTGTAAATTCGCAGATGCTATCTTGTTTGCTCAAGCAAATGTCGTTTGTTTCTTGTGCCCTCAAGTTGCCAAAAAACGACAACCTAGCTAACTAGCCCGTTAGCTTGTAAATTAGTGTAATGAAATATCAGATTGCAATGTAGTATTTTTAAAGATGTGACCAGAAACAATGTTATTAATTTGTGTGTATACAGATGAAACAAGATTCTTAAATCCACTTTTTTCCTCACTGTCTGACTTTAAATCAGTAAAAACTGTTTTAGTTCAGTTAGGATTACCAAAATGATGTGGAAAAGCCCAGATGATGACGTCATCACTTTTTTTAACCTCTCCTAGCTTATCTACAAGAAGACTCAGCTACCCTGCCCTCTTCCTTTCTTTTACGAACATTCGTCCAACTTCAGTGTGAACGGCTCAGACATTTCGGGTCTGTATGCTCTACGACACAACACGACGCTGATGGACTTCTCACGGGCCGACATCACCCCGGCGGTCACCAGCAGCCGGGACGCCTATCACAGCACAGGAGTCCACTTCGAGCCACACCCTGACGAAGAGGAGATGTGCAGGCCCAAATACTTCATCTTCAACTCACAGGTAGCAGGCGAAGGATGCTGGGCGAGAACATTTTCTTTAGATCACAAATGTTCCTTTCCACAAAACTGCTTGGACTGGAGGAAAAATATTGAGGCAATGGACAGAAATGAAGATCAGCTGAAGTTTAGGAGTGAGCAGGGTGGAAACTGGGTGTACATCTAATATAAGCAGAATTCCAAGAATTTGCCAAGACATGTTTGGAAAAGGTGGGGTTTTTTGAGGCGTGTTTTGGACCATTGTGTGCTTACGGATTCGTGTCTGGGCTTCTATAATCATAAATCATGATAAGAATTTGACTTTTACTATAACATTTCCATGTGGACTCAGGGTTAGCCACCTCTGATTCACAGAGGTTTGGAGTTTTTACTGTCCAGGTTCCTCCACATGCAGAAACGCCAGACCTTTTTAAACTTCTTAGGAGAAGTAGCCATTTCACCTTTGACCTGAATACTTCTCTGACATGGCATCCAAGTAGTACAGAGTAATCCGTAAAAGAAAAAGCTGTCACGACTCTTTCAGTGGGGAACCAACATTCCCGAGGAAGTCAAAGTACTCAGAGGGTGCTATCTGTTTTAGTAAAGGCAGCTTGGACTTTTTCACAGTTTGTTATATTTTAACAAGTGCACTGAATATTTTAGTGTAACAGTCCAAATTCAAAAAAATTTACAATAGGAATCTGCAAAATGTGGTGTGCATCTGTACTCGGCCCCCCTGAGTCAGTCATCTGTGAAACCACCTTTTGCTGCAGTTACAGCTGCAGGTCTTTTGTGTGCCTACCAGTTCTGCACACCGGAACCTTGACTTTTTTCTTTGCAAAATAGCTCAAGCTCAGTCAGATTAGATGGAGAGTGTCTGTAAACAGTTTACGTCTTGGTATATATTCTCAATGGGATTTAGGTCTGGACTTAGACTAGGCCACAGATCTGTGTTCAATTAAGCCCTCCACAATTATTTTAAAAGGTGTCCAAGCGTGATAAAGAATGATTTTAGATATACAAATTCTTTTTTTATGCAGAATCTGCAGAGAATCGGCACAGACACTAATTGTTGAAGAAAAGTGTTTTTTTTCTTTGTTCTTCTTTTATGTTCTTGTTCTTGGGTCACAAACTACGTGTTTATTTCTCATCATTTACCATAAATGTAGAACTCAGGTGCATTTGTTTATTCTCTTTCTGTAAGTTTAATTGTGAAACAAAGACATAATTTTTTTTTCTACCCACAGACTGCATACACTGTACCCATCCTGGCCTTTGCATTTGTCTGCCATCCTGAGGTGCTGCCTATCTACAGTGAGCTGAAAGAGTAAGTGTACTGCTTTTCACATCCAGCATTGCCATCACATCCTAACTCGAACTTTTCAGTCGCCCTTTAATAAACTGACCTTTTTACTTGTTTGCTGTTTGCAGTCGCAGCCGGAGAAAAATGCAGACCGTCTCCAACCTGTCCATCTTGGCCATGCTCATCATGTATATGCTGTCGGCTCTGTTTGGCTACCTCACGTTTTACGGTAAGGGCAATAATCCACATAACCACCAAGAGCCAACTCTGGCCGGCCCACCAGAATTGCTCTAATTGACTCAGGTAAAGACTCCCCAACTCAGGACTTGAGTGGCCTAGTCAAAGTCTGTGACAAAATGGCTTAAACAGGCTATTTATGCTGGAAAACTCCTATTTGGCTCAATGAAAACAATTCTGCAAAGAAGAATGAGTCAACCTTCCTCCACAGCGATGTTAAAGACTCATTGCCAGTTATAAGTCACGCTTATGCCGCACTTTTTAAATGGGCCACGTTGCTTTAGATAGTTTTTTTTCCTTTAATAACTAAAATTATTTGAACACAGCCTTTTTTATTTACTGAGGTTATATTAAAATTTGAAATTAAATATTAAGGAGTGACAAAAAAATAAATGAAATATTTCTATTTTAATTAATACAGACATTTACTAAACTGTCAAGCAAATATATTATCTATATTTAAGCCCCATCAGCTAAGGCTAGCTGCTATTTTTTGGGATTGCTGTAAATGTATCCTCTTAAGCTGTGATATTACTGCTTCGTTACATGTCTGTTGCAGAAAATGTGGAGGCCGAGTTACTGCACACCTTCATCAAAGTGTACAAGTTTGACACCATGCTGCTGCTGGTGCGTCTGGCCGTCCTCACTGCCGTCACGCTGACTGTCCCCATCGTGCTTTTCCCTGTAAGTACACGTCACTTTAAACCAGAGTTTCCCCTAGAAAGTCCTATTTGTTTCTCTTAATAACGGCAATGTAAAAACGGAATCCTATAATCAACAACAGCCCATAATAAACGCAGCATAATCAGCAGCTGTTAAAATATCACTTTAACAAACATTTCTCTGTTATCTACAAAGTGGGCAGCATATATGCACACATGCTGACATATCTGTGTATCTGATGAGAGAACACTAGCTCTCGAAGAAAGGAGCGGAAGGTCGACTTTGCCAAAACCCCATGTTGGATCCCTTCAATAAAACAGCAGGGGAAACACTGTTAAATGCATTGTTGTTGTGTCTGTTCTGCTGGTTTGGGTTTTTTAGTTAGAACTTTTTGTTTGAGCAGAGTATCTCTCCTAATTATTATGTATTATGGCATGAGCTTTAGTCTGTTCTGCTTTCATTTCTCAGCCTCATATTATAGTGCCTCATTTAAAGAGTTACACAGTTTAATTTACGTCAGAGCACTTAAACACACTTAAACACACACCGCCCTTTTAAATGATAATCATTACTCCCACTGTGTGTGTGATTCTCCTTACAGAATGTGTTTTCTATTTGCACCAGAGTCCCTTTTTTACTTAGTTGTGATTTTCTTGACATACGTGTTTTTTTCCGCTGCCACTATGGGAAAATAAATAGAACATGCTGTTCAGTTGTAACTCCTTTTGTCGTCATTCAGGGACCCAAGCACACAGCTTGTGGTTATAAAAACACACACCTCTATATTGCAGCCACACGCACTTAACGTCATGAAAACGATTTCAGCAATAAACACTGTCCCGTTCTACGTTTTTCTCAATATCTGGTCGTATTGGGTCACATGATGAGCCGTCACCAAACCTTATCGTGTTACTCCTATTCATTCACACATGTGCCCCTCTTCCTTCCATCTCCTTATATGGTCATTGGATAATTTTAGCCTGTCCCTTATCTGACACCAAGAGAACAAAAAGGGCCCGCTGGTCAGTTGAAGTTTCCTGCCTCCTTTAGGCTCTAGAGAACACACACACACACACACACACACACACCACACACACACACACACACACACACACACACACACACACACACACAAACTTGAGTTAATGTTGAAACAGTATAAGCTTGCACTGAATTTGTTGTAATTACACCTGGCTGCCAGAAAGGGGCAGTAAGTTCACTGGAGCTGTGGCAGCTGGGCATGAAGCTGTGGTAACCGCATCTTACTGCTGCCATGTGAAACTTGTTTCATACGTTTTGCATGGCAGCAAGATATGAACTAAATCACTTTCACAATTTTACCGTTTAGTTATCTAGCTGATGTTTGTCTTCCAAATATGGGTTTTTTTGTTTCCCAAAGCAAGGCGTGGGAGAACTCCTTATTTCTCACCCAAACAACTCGGCTGCGAAGGTTTTACAGGCTCTGACTGAGTAGTGGAAAAACCCTCACCCTGACCTTCAGTGAGATAGCAAAGGCAGGGAACCGAAGATCAGCGGGCAGGGGGTAGATGGTACATTAATCGACATATCTTGTCTTACTATCCTTCCCGCTAGGGTGTCCATTCCTCAAAATGTGTTAGTAATTTTGAGAAATCAGCTTCTGGGTGTGCTTTGAGCTGTCTGAAACTGCTTTGATCAAAAGGCTTTGCTTATCATGATGTAATAAAAACGATCTGGTTCTTACCAGATTATAAATCTTAACTTAAATTTACGGAAAGATACAACAGATTCCACACGCCATTATCTACTAGACAAAACGAAGCCATGTGAAAAAGCAAGTACACTTAATTGCTGCTTCCACAGGATCTAAATGGGAAAGTGGACCCAACATGATGCTAAATAAAGCCACAGTTGAGTTCTGCATGCAGCTTTTAGCTTGCTATTATCTGTTAATATACATTTTAATCTAATTAAATACTAGCCAGTCATTTAATGTCAACAACTAGGGCTCTTTGTGACAAAAAATTAACAAATTAAGAACATTAGTTCTAAGCTAAACCTTAGCTTGCTTTTTCTAACATTCTTGCTTCTTTTCTGCCACTAGCAAGACAGAAACACCTAATTTTCTTTTGAAAGCTACTTGTTTTAACATGAAATGATTTGAAATAGTTAAAGCTTGCTTGTTTTCGATGTACTTAAAACCTGCACATAAAATTAACTCTAGGTGTAGCCCTCTAGCTATCTATTGTATGTTTGAATGAAATTACACGTTAGCCAGCCATTCGTATAAAGCTAATTTCAGCAAAACAGAAACACATAAACGTATCAACAATGACTTTAAAAAAGCAATTCGTAACAAATGTTCATCCTAGCCACTCCATCATGTAGCAGCTCTGTAAACCACCAACCTGGCCTCTTTTTGACAAAAATAAAAAAAATCAAATTATTATCTGAATCTAAAGATAATAGCTTTTGATATTGCTCATAAAGCTTGTAGAAAGCAGCATCTATCAAAAGAGAAACAAACTAGTATTGTAAATTAATTTCTTTATCTTGACAGCTATGTTGTTTTAAAAGTAAAGCATGGGAATTATTTTCAGGTTAGAAGTTTTATCTTCATTTTGAGCTTTAGATGGTCACAGGTATGAGAAGGTGTGAGTCAGCAAGGACATAGGAATTTGATTGGGATGCACAACAGCAGATTTAGCATAAACCTTAACAACAAAGTCATTTTGTGAGAGTACTTTTAAAACTGGTTTTTAACTATATTCACCTGCAGCTGTAAAAAGACATGAGTCACTGGCTTTTTTAACATAAATTACTTCTAATTAATAACCTGTCGTGGTCTGCATGTAAATAAATGAGCTGACAGCCAGTGTTGCTGAGAGAGTGCAGAGATAGTTTAGAGATTCAGATGTGCAGAGTTAGGAATGTTTCATTAACTCACCGTAAGTATTCATACTGTAAATTAAACAGCTGCTACTGCACAGTTGAAAGACTGATGAAGAGGAATGTGAGGCATTGAACACAAAGAACTCCTTTGTCTCACCGATGTGCTCCCAAGTTTCCATCTGGCTTCATGAATGCTCCAGGCATATTTTAAAGGAAAACGCAGCCGACCTTCAGCGAGAGATTAACATCAGCTTTGTCTGCAACTGTCCTCGGCTCCTGTGGCAACGCAGTGAATGTTAGCGGAGACAATACATGTATGTGTGTGTAACCTGGAAGTATATGTGTGTACAAGGGTGTGCAGTCACATGAAGGGTAGATGCTAGCGGGAGCCGGATCACAGGGGGCTTTTCCTGGATCTGATACATAATGAAAGGGCTTTATGTGGAGTCAGAAATGTCCCAGTTCTCAGGCCAATGAGGCCATGGGTGAAGGCCAGCGCCGTCGCCATGATCTTACCATCATAAACATTACAATCATTCTTTTTGTAAGGCAGGTCGAACACTTGTCCGTAAGGCTATTAGAAGCATCTATATGTTGAACCAAACAAACCTTGAGATAAAGTAATGCAAAATCTGAAAATTTGAAATTTCTAAATTCTAAATCTTTTACAGTGAGTCGTGTTTTGCACCTTTCTTTGGGTTAGTTGGCCCTGCAGAGAGCCAGTGTCACCACTAGAGGGCTCATCGTTCTATTCATTAATCCCTGTTTACCCCTCTGGTTGTTTTGGTTGTAGGGGAACTAGTCCTGTTCAAAAAGTTCTAATTTGGGTGTCTAGTTTCCATTGATGCTTCAGTGCTTCTTTAGCCGTCAAACACTTTAAGGTTCCTTTCCTGATGACATTTCTTCTCGTAAGGGACTTTTTGCTGTTGCTGCAGACACTTTCTATTCTCACTTGGCTTGTGCTCTGACAGTCAAGCCATACATATAAATTAGCGAAGCAGAAAGTAGAAATAACACTCAGCTCTTAAAACAGCCTCGGTGTATACCGTCTTTGCTTCTCTGTACTCAGGTGTGCAGTGAAAATATGACGCATTTGAACAGGTCCACACAGCAGACACCTTGTCCTTGGTTTGTTTCCAACCGGCCAAAGCCAGATGTGTCCAGCTAAGTTCGGCTCTACAAGTAAACAGTAAGGAGCAGAGAGTATGTAAATATCACAGGGTGAACTCTAAAGGCTTTGCACCAGGCAACAGGCAGGTGCTGAATGGTTTGGTACCTTGGAGAGAAATGCAGCATCCAGACTCCAGTTTTCCAGGCAAACCAAATATGCACAAACAACTAGGAGGGAGATGGATGGAGAGGTTGTCTGGTCTAGAACTTTTGGGGAGAGCTTAGACTTGTTGCGTGTGGGCACATTTCTTTTTTTTACCTAGTAGTAAAGCAAAAAAAAAATGTCTTTAATTCAAAAGACTTGAGCTTTGTCAGTCCTGGAAATTTGATGACATCTGGTCTATTTGAGATCTATTTCAAGTCATGACTGTTCAGCTGTTCAGCCCTCAGTTGTTTGAATGAGACTCTGGGGTAAAAAGGTAGAGCAGAACGATGACTAAGAATGAAACTGCCAACAGTGACTCCCTCCCTCCCTGCAATTTAGCCCGCCCTTTTCTCACTAGCGGCTGATGCAACCTCATGGTTCCATTGCACCACAGGAGATAATCCTCAGCCTAAAGCACCGCTTCCTTTCCACCCCTCCCTCCGTGACCTGCCAGCCGAAGATGTTTCTCCTGATCCCCACACAACCTTTGCCCCAGTGAGGAGGCTTGAACGAGAGGCCTGTAACTCAGGAGCAAAAAGGTGTCTTAGCTAGAATCTACTAGATTACCTCCCTCCTTTCTTAAACAAACACACACAGTTCAGGAACTGACTGGTAGACACCAGGTCTGAAAAAGGGGACATTATTCTAATTTATAAGGGAACTTGCGATGCCTTGCAAATTGTGTTACTTTACAACCACAGACTTCAGTGTAATTTACTCCATTGTTATGTGTCATTTATAAGTGAAAAGAAAGTGATACATGGCTTTGACGTTTTTTCTACAGGTAAAAAACTATATAAAAAAAAAGGTTGTGCAAATTTATATTCGGCCCCTTTACTCTGATACAACCTAACAAATACCACTGCAACCAATTACCTTCGGAGGTCATCTAATAAAGTCTATTGAGACATGACCGTCCATCTAATCTGGCATCAGGCTAGGAGAGCATTAATCAGAGAAGCAGCAAGCATGCCCACAGTAAAACATGTCCTATTTAAATTGTGCCGCAAACAATGTAGGGGGAAGTGGGCTGGGGTTCACCTTCCAGCAGGACAATGACCCTTAACATGAGTTAAGGGTCATTCGGTTTAGATGTGGTGATCTAGTGAAACACCTAAATGTGTGGTTTGTGTCCGCTCAGATCCGCTCCTCCATCACCACGTTACTCTTCAGCGGCCGGGACTTCAGCTGGACCCGCCACCTGCTGATTGCTGCGTTGATCCTGGCCTTCAACAACATGCTTGTCATCTTCGTTCCCACCATCAGGGACATCTTTGGCTTCATCGGTAAGTCCTGACTCACAGTTTCTTCTTTTTGTCTCTCAGTCGGTCACCATGTGAGCAAAAGCACGTTTCTGTTGCCCTCCAAGCAGCAGATGGTAGAAGCCTCTTTGATACTTGCAAAAAGACACCTCAATGGTAAAAATAGTCATCTTCTTTAATCCTCCTGCTCTCAAAGAGAACTTTAGAAGTACCCTACGTTATTGCTTAGAGCAGGTAGAACCGCGACCTAAATTGTCAAGGGTCTCAGTGCATTTTTAGCTTGGCAGGAGGAGCATTTTGTCAGCTTTTCTTCTTGCTTATGTAATATCTATCTGAGCACATTATGTAGGAGGGGAGCTCCGTTAGAAGGGTAAGGGATATATGTTGAAGCAATGGGAAAACTACACTTGTGCAGATGCAAACCAACCTACAATTAGAGTAAAATACTGCTCAGCTATGTTATGAAGAAAATACTGGTCCTCTGCATAATTCTAGTCCTTATCATAAATTGTACCCATTCAGTGATTGCAACCTGACTCTCAATGCTTTAATGAACCCTTGTCCCCCTTTATTTGCAGGTGCTTCTGCAGCTACAATGCTCATCTTCATCCTTCCTGCTGCCTTCTACCTCCGCCTGGTTAAGTCATTACCATTTAGCTCCTGGCAGAAGATTGCGGTAAGTGTGCACTGCTGTCTGTTTGTTTCTCCTCATATCAACTTTCTGTCTTTTTTCCCCCAAAGGGGGGGAATCATCTTTAGGCAAAACATGACTCATTTTGAAGTTCAGCCAATCCCAGTTATGTGCCTCCTCACCCTGAATCCTTTCTTGTTCCTGTCTCTTTCTCTCCAGGCGTTGATCTTCCTAGTCGTGGGAGTCATCTTCATGATTGGCAGCTTGTTGCTTATCGCTCTCGACTGGATCCATAACCCACCCGGCTCTGGCCACGGCCATTAAAGTCCCCTCCTTTCCATTTCTATTTAAGATAGCAGAAGTTATCCTTTTCCCACCACACCTCAAGTCCTCTGTGTTGCTTCCCTTGATTGAAATATTCAGAAAATCTTCAGTGTATCGACCAGATGTGCTGCATCCTCAGAACATCTTACATTTTTGTACTTTTGAATGTAACAGCTTCAGACTTTAATGTAATACACCGTTACAGACAGTCTGGAATCGTCATCATGATGAAGATATCCAACTTCCAGCTTTGAAGATACTGAGCAAATACAGTAAGCAGCACCTTTCACTTGAAGATTAGCATTGTGATTGGACCACAGGGCTGGAAAGATGAGGGCATGTCCCACTTTTTTTTCCAAAAATTAAGTTACATTTACAAATGGAATGTGTCATCATCCATGCAAAACCAAGCACTTCTTCAGTTATTCTTCACTTTACGTGGAGATGGAGTAGACGCCTCCACCTATATAACAATAGGCACACATATCAAACCACGTATTTTTAAGATACAATCCATGAAATCAATCAGCAAAGACGGTTAAGCAATAATATAAGGCTTTTTTTTGTTAAGTGGTTGATCAACAGATTAACAATCAGAAACCTTGTCAAAGTCGGCATTCATCATGAGTGATCATCTTGCCCAGCTGTGTACAAGAAACAAAAAGGTGCTTTCAGTATTACTGTTATACAGAGCTCTGAACTTGGAGGGGATGGATGTACATAATCATATATAGCTACAGTAGAAAGTAGCATTGTACTGTACATTATATCTCAGCTTGCCTATTAGGGCTCTCTGTAGTTCAGGTTACGTGAAGATCAGTGGTCATTTCAAGCAATATGTATGCTGGAATAACCTATCAGGCACTTACTGTAGGCCTAGACAGCTGGATATAGAATGATTTGGTGTTACTTTTACACATTTACGCATTCTTAGCTAAATTCATTTGAAAAAAAGGCACAAGGTAACGAGAGTTTTCACAAATTAAAGCTGAAATAGTTAAGCTAAATATTTTTTTAGGTATATTATCTTATGATTGCAAAGGCAGTGTATTTTAAACAATACTCTTTTAACTCTTAATTGAAACTTTTATCATGTAAATGCTACATATGTAGCTAACTTTGTGTTACCTGGTGATACTAGGCTAAAAACTGGCTGTATTTAAGACTGAATTCATAGCTCAAAAACTACTGTCCGCTCCACTGAACACCTGTGGGACCTACATTTCGTCATCTGTATATGCCCACTACGGTGCAACTCTCAGATGCCCCAGAAGTACTGACCAAGCACACCAACGGTGACAACAGTACTCTTATTCTAAGGGTGGTGCCAAACACATACTAGATAAACAGATCAAAAGAAGGGGGAAAAATAATATTTTTAGAGAACACAGTGTAGAAAGATCTTTTGTTTTCTCTATTTGGATAATGTATCTCTTAGAAATCACAAAAAAACAAACTTTATTTAAATACTGGTGAGAAATCACATTATTTGTTCTTTCGTTCTTATCCTCTACGTGGAGTTATCGACCCCTATGAGACTTTAGTGAAATCGATGTATCTGATTTAAAGTTGTAGTTCAACAAACCCCAAAAGAGTTTAGATAGCTCAATCTCATGCTTGTCGGCGAGATCAAAGCAGCTTGCGTTTATGGATAAAGAGAAATATGCTAAGGTCTAATGCTGTGTCAGGTTTGAAAGTTAGAGCTCGGGTGTGAAATGATGTTACACCCAAGAAACTGTGTATTACTTTAGCTAGATCCACGTTCTATGTTTACCAGTTTAAAGCAAAAGATGTAATTCCAGTTTCAGGATATGGTCCTGTTTTTTTTTTTCAACCTGGAAAAATGGAAGAAACATGTTTTTCTAGCCTGAGATTTGAGATGATAGCTAGACCTCCCCCAGTAAATTGCCTTGGTTCAAACCAAAAACTGTGTAAATAGCGGCACTTTGTGCCTGTGCAAGTTAAGGAATACAGAGAGCTATGTTTAGGCCTTCACTCATAACACCATTTTTACATTTTTAAATATTCACTCTTCAGATATTTTTTTTACAAATTAAGCTAATGAACTACAATTTTAGAGAAATCAGTGAAGGACTAAAACATATTGTCATTTACTTTCAATTTCCGAACGAATAGTCATGTTAAGTGCTAAACTAATTAATAAGTGCATGCTAGATCTCTGTAATACCTTGTACTGGATGAATTTAAGGAGAAACTGGAATTGCTAATGTTTTTTGTCACCATTAGCAAAGGTTACAAACATTATTAGCTTTTGCTAAGCATTTGGTTTTATAACCACCAGTAATTACCAACTTTACTATAACTCTCTGTCATATATCCTGTGAATCTCATAAACAGGTCTTTTGCATAAAATCACTTGTTTGCAAATTTAAAGATAATCAGTTAAGCTACACTAAAATAAGATACCATATGAAAGTACTTCTTGAGGTAGAAACCTGGATTTCAGTGAGGTATACTGGACAAATATCTGTTTAACTGTCACACTAAAACAATTAGCTGCTAGCTTAAATTATTATTATTATTATTATTTTAAATTTGCCCTCAAATTTACATTTTTACAATTAAAATGTTTTTATTTTTTTTTTTTTTTTTTTTGAAGGAATCTTTGGTATTGTTAAATTAATCAATAACTGTTTCCCAAATCGCGAACCCTAAACATCACATTTAGCAAGAGGCTGTTCCTATTTTATCTATGGTAGCTTACCAACCATCTCCAAGTGCTAGCCATATACTACACATATTAATATAAGAAATATATTTTTCTTCCTGCCTTCATTTTTGCTATGAATTGAACAAGTTTTTTTCCCTTTTTTCAGATCAAAAATACATAGTAATTATTCCTTTAACTGTGATATTTTGAGATAAGTGACATGTTAAAAAGTACTTGTTCAAATGTTCAGTGATTAAGCCAAAGTCAGTTAACATTTCACAGTTCATTCTGTTACAAATTTAAATACCTTTCATCTACACTTTATAATGGATGCCATGTAAATCATGACAGAATTTCACCTTTTAAATAGTGCCTTTTGCGTACTTTTTACTTCTCTATATTTTGGCCTTCAAAACTGGTGCCTTTTGTAAAGTAGCTGATGACAACATCAAAATCCCAGATTTGTCTGATTCCACCTTCAATAGTTGTGCCGTTACATGTCATTAACACACCCTGCCAAAGTGGACATTTATAGATCCTTTGTGGATCTACGTAGGTGAAGCAAATAGATATTTCAAATGAAATAGTGTATTATGTGCATGTTTTTTGGATTACAAACGTGGTCTTTTTTTGGACAATTGTATATGCTGTGTAAATAATCATTATTTTATGGTACACTGACATTCATCGCCTTTGAGTGGGTTGTTGGGGGATTGTACTAGAGAAACCTTTTACAATCAAGTGTTTTGTTTTTATTATAAATGTTATATATAAATGTGGATGTGTTAGACTTTTTCTCCTGCTGTATGACAGTAGTTTGCTTTTTTTTATGTTTTCTCCTCATATACATATTTTCATGTTTTAGTGCAACCTTTTTGGATCAGAATGCATTATATCAAGGTCAACGTCTGAACATTACTTTTCCAAAAACTCTTATAACTAAGGTAGTACATTTCAGTTACTCGCCAGGTTCAGAAGCAAGGCTGCAAGAAAGATGGATCACGCAATCAAGTAAGACAGGAAATGTTTACCTCAGGATAACAAAATGCACAAAAACATTTTAATTGTCCACTGTACCATGACAATCGTACATAGCTAAAGGTCCTATCTTACTGAGGCTTGCAATGTGCCTCAGTGCTGTACTAGAAATATATTTGGTGAAGTTTAAATTTGTATAACTTTACTTGAATTAAAGCATTTGATAGCCTGATAAAGTGAGCAAGCCTTAATATTGAAGGAGTGCCAACAATGTTCGATATTGATTTTACAAATGTTTTCTAACCTCAGTCAAATGTAAGAGATTCATTACCTCATCAGGTTGGGTCATCCTACAAAGAAGTATTACTACCCACACTACACATTGAGCCTCGGAGTATCTCAGGTCCTTGGTCTGGATTCATGTTTCCCCACACTTTTGCGTACAGCTGCGAAGAACTTTACCTCAACCTATGCTGTAAAAACGAATGCAATTTGTGCTGGCACAGACAACAAACCTTGTGCTTTTCTGAAGAAACACCATCAAATGCTTATCTGAGAGAATGGTGAACAAAACCACCTCCACCTTATTTTTCTACGGACCCTCAGGCTCGGAGAAGCGCTGGCTCAATGTTTTTGCTGTTCCCAGTGTCTTTACTCCTTGTGGATCAGGCTAAACATTCAGATTTGTAATTTACTTAGTGTGTTTTTTTTTTGTATCAGTGATGCAGTTTCACTATGATGAACAATAAAATGTGATAAGAAAACTAAATGTGTCTTGATTTGTTTATTTATTTTTACATTTTGAACAAGCTGCATAAAAATATAAATTCATTGCCCTGGAAAGTTCTCAAAATTATTACCAGAACGTTTTCTTTGGGGATTTTATGTGATAAACCAACACAATTGTATATAAACAACTATTCCTTGACAGGCCTGAGGTTAGCGGAGACCCTGGTTTCTCTGGAGGACCCAGAGATCCATGGCTCAGGTTGGCAAATATGTTGAGAGGACAACTATTAGCTGTGCATGCAAAAAGTTGGAAGTACGCAATGAGATGTCCTGTTTAAAGTTTGCCACAAGCCATGTACTGGGAACAGCAAACATAGAAGAGGTTGCTCCATCCTGATTGTGGTGGTGGTTGCATCATGCTGTGGAGATTTTCTCTACAGCAGGGACATAGCTGCGAGGCAGTTGATGGTATATAAGATGAAGCAAAATATAGGACTATCCTAGAAGAAAACCTTTTAGAGGCTGAAAAAGACTTATGTAAGATTGAGGTGGAGGTTTGTCTTCCAGCAGGATCACCCTAAACATACAACCAGAGCTGCAATGGAATGGGTTAGATTTATGCACATGTATGTGTTAGAATAACCTAGTCAAAGGCCAGGCCTGAATCTGTCACAACTTAGAAATATACATAATATATATGAAACTTGAGGTAAACTTGTGAAAGGTTGGCAGAGAGCTACCCCAAAAGACTTGCAACTGTACAAGAAAGTGGAGTTAAATGTGGTTCTACAAGGTACTGATTCAGGGGGGCTGAATGCAAAAGCGCACACTTTTCAGATCTTTGTTTGATGAAAGTTTTGAAAACCATGTATCCTTTTTCTTCTGCTTGAAAATTATGCACAGCTTTATTTGATCTATGACCAGAGAAATCCCTGTAGACATTGAAGTTAGATTGTAACAACAAAATGAAAAAGTTTAAGGCACCTGCAAGTCACTGTATATATGACAGAATTAGTGGTAGAATTAGTTTACTGCATCTTGTACTCACTTATATTATATTGTTTATGTAAGCTTAAATATTTTAGAATTTCTATTGAGAGACCTGCTAAATAAAACTCCAACATTACCACCCATTAATAGCAACAAGATCAAAAACATCAGTGATTTCTAATAATTTACAGCATTTTCAGCCCATCTGAGACCTTTCTTCTTCTGTCTGTTCATACAGTACATTTTATGGCAGTAATTTGGTAGTTTAGAAAATTCTTGTAGAAAATTCTGGAAATAGACATTAATAGGTTTATATTTTTTAAGGTAATAATGATAAGCAATTCATTTCCAAAGATATTTTACACCAATGCAACCATTTTACTGGTATAATTATTATAGAATCATTTTAACATTTCAAACTGTAACTGTGAAAGTTGTGTTTGAAGGAAAAAACTGGTTCAGTTTTTTCATGAGAACACCTCGTCTCATGAGAGGTGCACCATGAGGGTAACAGCTTAAAGACGCTCCCTGTCTGCACAAATGAGGTGTATTTCTATTTCCGTTAGTACTCACCAGGCTTTGTTCAGAGCCAAGTTTTCTGCAATTTAACACTGCTGAAAATCTCAGCCAGCAAATGTCCAGTCTCAAATGTAGCTGCTGCATCAGTAGCTGTCCTTTTGTGATGAGACAGATATTATCGTTTCACATAGAGCCATATTAATTTGGATAGATTTTTTCCCTTAAAGCATTCTCTGTAAACTGTATTTTGTACTTACCTGTATTATCTTTGTCTGATATAATTTTTTTGATGATCTGAAGCCTTCAAGTGTGTCAAAAAAGCAAAAACAGAAGTCATCTTTGAGGGGGCAAATACTTTTAAAGCACTGTACCTGTTAACAAAATTTAAACCTCATAATCCTCACTGTTGCTGAATGAGGCCAACAGTCGTGTGAGTCTGTAAGTCTGAACATAAGGCAACTTTCACGCAGCACCAAAGCTAAAAAGAATGAGTGCAACTTCTGCACAATGTGTCGCTCTGCAAACTCAGGGACTGAGAAACTTTAATGAGTTCCTACGTGTGCCTTTATTGTATTGTTTTATTGTAAATTTGCCAAAACAAACCTTGATTTTATTTGCTTTGTTGCCTTGCAAAAAAACTGAATTTCATTGAGCTGTTTCATGATTTGTTCTGTATTTGATTGAGATTTTATTTGATACATCAACACAACTTGTGGATTATTCTGAAGTGGAAGAAAAATGGTACATGACTTTCTAAAATGTGGATTTGCATGACACTGCATGCATGTTTCTGTTTAAGCAATCAAAGTTATAAAATTAAAAAAACCTTGTCTTATTCTTTTTTGTCTGGACTAGAATCTGGAAATATCACCCAAACCCCAACTTCTGGTGCAGCTGTCGGCTAATATAAAGCATTAAATCATCCTCACTTTGCATAGCTTTCATCTACTCTAGATATTTCATACTTTCTTGTGATGTCCCAGTTAAATTGGGAAAATCGGATAACCACTCCATTCATCACAAACTACTGCTAAAACCTGAGTAAAATATGTCAATAACATGTATACGGGGCGTTATCAATATACGGCACACTTAAGATAAGTGTGAAGTGGAAGGGAAATGAAACATGGTTTAAAAAGCTTTACGTATAACAATCTGAGCAATGTGGCATTTCTAGTCTACTCCCTGAATCAGCTCTTTGTAGAACCACCTTTTGCTGCAATTACAGCTGCAAATTTTTTTAGGAACATCCCATCTAGAGATGGAAATATTTGGCCATTGTTCTTGGCACAATATCTTAAGCTCAACCAGATTGGATGGGGAGCATCCACATGAAGCATTTTTTTAGGTCATGCCATAGATTTTCAATTGGATGTAGTTCTGAACTTTGAGCGATCCACTCTATCAGGAATATGCTCCATTTTAGCTTTGACTGTGTTTAGGCTAATTTTCCTGCTAGAATGTGGACCTACACCCCAGTCTAAAGTGTTTGCAGCCTGTAACAGGTTTTCTTCCAGGACTGCCTTGTATTTCGCTCCATTCGTCTTCTCATCAACTCTGTCCAGCTTTTCTGAAAAATCCGAACAGAATGATGCTGCCACCACATCTAACCATGAGAATGGTGTATTTAGTGTAATATGCCTTCTTCTCTAACACATAGTGTTTAGCATGTAGGCCAAACCAAAGTTTGGTCTTATCTGACCAGAGAAACTCCTTCCACATTTGTATTGCCTCCTACATGGCTTGCAGAAAACTTTAAATGTGACTTTTTTTCCACAGTTTGTTTCTTCTTGCCTCTCTGTTATTAATTTCCACATTTGTATAGTATACCAGTAACAATTCTTTTCTTGAGGTGTTTTGCGGCACTTGTGGGCTTTATTTCTCATTTTCTCAACAGTACGCTGACAGGAAAGGGGTGCAGAAATAAAGTCTTGTCCGGTCCTGTATTTGTGAAAAAAGGCCAAAGTTGTTCCTTGTCTTTCCTCATTCCCCTGTTCTCTACCATGGAATCATTCTTTAGCAATTGGCTCTATTAACTTCTCTGCCTGACCTCTTTGACTCAGACCTACACACACAAACACACAGCCCTGCTTCTCTTCCTATGATCCCACACCCACCCCCAAATCTTTTTATCAGGATTAACTGTGCCATTCTGTACAGGGGGTAAATTCCAGGAATAAAGTCACCGTTAATAACTTGCTATCTGTGTGGGAAAAATTCTCAGCAGCACCAATCCCACAAACCGCATCACATTAGCTATATGTATCTATATAATAAGAACATTTCTACCTGTGAATAAACATCCTAATAATGTTAAAAAGTGAGTCACTAATTGTAATAATAATGAAAGTTTGAGTTTTTTCATCACTTTAGTTTTCTGAGGGTGTTCAGTTCTTCAGTCACATTCTGTTTAGTTGTTTCCCAGTGTTTCTTGTAGTGTTTTACATAGCTCTGTGTTAGCCTCTCGGCTTCTCATTCTTCCTCACAGCTGTTCCACATTCTGTTAATTAGACTCACTGGTTTCTCACTCCAGCAATCAATCTTACTCAGTGATTGTGCTCTCTATTTTCAGTCACATTTTGCCATTTTGGTTCCTTCGTTCATTGTTTTCCCATAGTTCTGGTGTGTAAGGTTCTGATTTTGTGGTTAAGTTTTTAAAGATTCTCACTTAACCCCACTTCTTGCCTGTCTCCTATCTGTGTCTATGGCTTTTAAATCCATAAATCATGACAGTGAGCTAATAAATACTGCTAGGCTTCTGGAATCATCTGTAGTTTTAGCCTCTTTTAGTGTAGTTACAAGCTGATTTCTAACCTTGCAATTTTGGGACTAAAAATATATTCACTTCAGTCTTTTCTGCACTAAGCTAAAATCTACTTTGGCCATTTAGCTCAATAATATGAACACCCTAAAATCAGTGATTGTAAGGGACTGTGACCCTGCAGTCACTGAAAATTGTAGAGCTGTGTGTCATCTGCATAGAGCAAAATATTAAATAAGGGGTCTGAGAAGGGAGCCTTGATGTTTCCCCCATGTGGTGTTTCCTTGTCTAGATTTATATAACTAAAGGAAACAACCCAGTCCCTGTCTGTTACATTAAATGTGAACCAAATTGGCACATTACCAGAGGGACCAACCTTCCTTTTAGTCAATAAAACTGTGCATGTCTACTATAGGTGCCTGGTTCAATCTGAGACATTCATTTCAAATGTTTCTTTAGGTGAACATATGGTATATTTCCATGACTTTTAACACAACAGTATGTCAAATGTAACCTACTGCGTAAAAAATTCATGTTAACATGAAGTAATCAGCTTTTCTATCAGTTCACTTTCTGGCCGAGAAGTATAGCTATCATTGTTTTTTTCTAAAATGTCAATTGTTTTTGATGCCTATCAATCATCCTCTAAGTATTTTGCACAGTTTGATATCCTCAGGTGATACCATTTGTTTACTCTGGAATCAAGGATAAGAAAACTGACAATTTTTTGTATTATGACATAAATATCTAGATATTACCTAAGGGGAAAGTCTTATGCGTGGCAGTACACCAAGTCCCTTTGGACTGACCTCCCCCTCCTCACACCCCAAAGTGTCAGAGATTTGAGTTGGCTCTTTGGTTTGTTTTAACTCTAAGGTGCTGGGTGGTACTCTACTCATGCAGTGGCAGAGATGTCGACATGGTGAGAGAAACAGCATCCAGGTGTAACAGTACAACCACTCAGCCCGACACATCCACAAAAAGGTCTGGGTTCTCACCTGTCTGGATTTTTAGGGACAACTCAGTTTTGGTTGTATTCAACAGGTTAAGTGTGTGTTTAATAGAATTTCCATTTGGCATCAAGGAGAACGTGATAGATGTGGCTCATTCTTCAAATCTGCAATTACCTCAGAATGATGGTAATTAATCACATTTCCAAACAGTAAGGAATGTTTTTGAAAACCTAAAGTGAACTTTTCAGATTAATTTGTTGCAGTCCTATCTTGCTATTTGGGTCATTTTGCATCTGAAGATGTCACACCCTTTCAATGAAAGTTCACAACATTTGCTATGTGTGCAGATGTATACCAAACGTTCTTTCGCATGCTACTGTCAGGCCTAGAAAATTATCAACTGTATGTTTGTCGCACTTATTGCTGAGCACACAGTCTTCAGTCTGTTCACATGTAATGGTTACATGGAAACAATAGCAGTGTGTTAGGGTTATAGTTAAAACATGTGATCTCAAAGAGATGGTTTGGGTATTTTTTGTTTTGAAGTAGACTTATGTTGAGAGGTTATGGCTTGTCTTAGCTTCAGTTGATAACTCCTTGAAAATGACCTTATGTGAAACAAAATCCTGTACAATGGATCATGTAAAGGTTTTTCATACTGAGCATAGGCAGCAGAACCTTTGAGCTGAGCACAGCTTCAAGCTTCCCTTCAGAAATCAACTACATCACTCCTTTAACTGGTAATGTTAGTTCCTTTGCTTGCTAACTAGCTAAAGTATTTATAGCTCTGTTTCACATGTGAATGGATCAAACTTTTCAGACTCTCTAGTGGCTTATGCTAGATTTTGGGAAAGCAGGCCTAGACCAATGGTGGATGCGTGGATTGAGAAAGAGCAGTGCGGCTTTCATCCTGACAATGGGTCAGTTCTGTACTCTCGCTAAATTGTAGAGGGAGTCATTAGGAGCTTGATTTTCCAGTCCAGATGTTTTTTGTAGATCTGAAGAAGCCTCCTCGATGTCCTTATATAACCAAAACGAGAGCTGTGTCAACATAAAGTAAAATTTTTTACAGTGCGGGTTAGATTTGTCTGAGCGGTATAAAACAATAGGCATAAAGCATGTCATGAGAGTTTGCTCCTCTAAGTCTGAAGCTCTGAATATTTTTTCTGATGCTATTGAAAAATGTGACACTAACAAAGATATTGGTCTTATTGCTTCTGTTATTTGATCTTTATTGTCAGAAATTTCTAATTATTAAAGGTCCCAGAGTGTCAAAACCTTGATGAGTCATTTGTACTTCTGATAGGGAGAGTTTACATTCCAAACTGACATCCAAACAATGATTGGGCAACTTCTCTGGGAAATGATTCCTGTTTGAACACATAGTTCAGGTCAAAGGTCACTGCTGGAAGATTATTTTCCCGTAACAACACGATTCTCCGCAGTAGAAGTAGAAAGATTATTTGATTTCCTCTACAGTTAAGCAATGATGTTCCCGTGGATGTGTGTTTGAATATGAGTCAGGAGTTTAAAGCACCATCTGACTTCCCTCGAAAGGCTGATTTGCACAAACAACTTAAATAGATACTGTTTGGTGATCAGAAAACGTTTGTTAAAATAATTCTATTTTTCCCATGGCATTTTAGCTTCGACTGTGTTAGGGTTGTTGTCCTGCTAGAAGGTGAACCTACGCCTCAGCCTCAAGTTTTCACAGCCTCTAACAGGTTGTCCTGTATTTAGCTCCATCCATCTTCCCATTAACTCCAATCAACAACCCCACAGCATGATACTGCCACCACCATGTTTCACGGTATAGGGAGCGTCTTCAGGCTGATTTGCTGTTTTAGTTTTCTGCCATACATAACATTTTTAATGCACTCTTCCATACTCCACTTTTTCTTTTTTTCTACACATATTTTATTGCAAACTGGATTTCTTATAGCTTTCCTTCTACAATGGCTTTCTTCTTGCCACTCTTCTATGAAAGCCTAAATAATGCCTCTAGATATTGGGTTTCATTAAGGCGTATCAGAGTAAAGACAGTTTTATAAACATAAATGTCAAACTTTTCAGATTTGTATTTATGTATTTATTTATATTTATTAATATGATGAAAACAATTTTATTTCACAATTTAGCACTACTATGAGAAGACGCTGTGTGTCCACTGACTTTAGCAAAAAGCTTTGGTTGCTATTAAATAACTTTCCTAGAATGTATACAAAGTAGGTGTTAGACTTAAATGAAGAGATTACTAAACTTCACTCTGCAATCTGCAGCCTGTTCAACAGGTAATATTGAAATTACTGAAAATCATAAAATTTTCTACGCTTCATAATGCTGAATATTTTTACCTACTTGTATCAGCCAGCCTATGTCCCAATATCAGCACAATAGGACAAGGAAGGAATTTCTGACATTCTTTGAAACACCAGAACAAGTCGCTATTATTCATTTTAAAGAGCTTAGATGTGCTCTTTTCATGAGAGAGACACAAACAGCCAGGAGGAAATATTGTCTGCTCGGGTTCAGAGGCTTCAGACAGGGGTCAGTGTAAAATTCATAATGTAAATCCACAGAATGCCGGAGCCTCAGAGTCTGCTTTATTAAAGCAAACACTAAGGACAGAAATGTTCTCGCATTGTAACAGATCTAAATTAGTTTCATAGACTGTAGCTCCTAATGCAGTGTTCTGGAGCTGTGTTTGCTCAGCAGGGCTGCTGTTTGGATGTTCCTGTTCAGAGGCTGCATGTGTTCTTCCTGCATGTAATCCAACCTGTTTATAACCTGGCATGACTCGGCACATTCTGCTAAAAGCAAAGGTTACAGAGCGTGGAGCCTGGAGAACAATAGATAACAGTGTTCTCTGTATTTTTCTCCACATGTGTGTGGCTGTTTTATCAGTGTGCAGCAAACCAAATGTTCTTTAGCAATATGTTGAAAACAGAGGCTATGCTTTCACTTCGGTCTGATATAATGTGTAACAGAACATTTGTTGTGAAATGTAAGAAGAGGGGGTGTCAGATGACATTTGTTTCCATGATGTTTGTTTAGCTTGTTAAACATTTACCTCATGAGAATAAGTGTGCGATTTAAGCATGGAATTTTTACACTAAGCCCCAGTTTTCACAACATATTTAAAATGAGAGGGCAGAGTTATTTTGGCAACAGTCTTACTCACAAAGCCAGGGATGCCTGTAGAGAACTAATCATCCGTTGGACCTTCATAGGCTAGCTGGCACAATCCACAATGCTGTGCATCACAGAGATCCATGAGTGCTGCACACCTACCAAGACATGTTGCTCCATCTAAACTGACAGGCGGGGTGAGAAGAGCATTAATCAGAGAAGCGGCCAAGAGGTAACTATGGAGGAGCTGCACAGATTCCCAGCTCAGGTAGGAGAATCTGTCAACAGGACAGCTATGTTGGTCAAACACTTCACAGCTTCACTCTTGAGCACACAACAGATCAAACATTCATGTGAAAATGACCCAGTTTTATTATGTGCTGCTGGTGGTACAGACCAACACACTGTTTTTGTGGTTTCACAGAACAATGGGTCCTTCTCCATGAAACTGAAATGCACATGGCTGAAAACAATGAGATTCCTTCTTCATTCTCCGACAGAAGTAATCAAAGTAATCCTAAAGACATTCTGTGCACAGGAAGGTAGATTAGTCAGGTGTTAATCTTTCATTAAAATGCCATTCTGCTAAAAATGAATGTTCTGTGAATGTGATTTATATGTGCTTGAACCAGTGAACCTTTGTTGCATTTTTGTACCTGGAAGTTCATTTTATTTCAGTGTGACAGATAGTCACAGATACTGTTCACTAGCAAAAAAAGGCAAGACACCTTAGATAAAAAATTTTTTAATTATATTATAAATTATTAATTATTTCTTTGAAAATTACTTTAAAAAACGGACTTATTTCTATTTAACAGACAATAATGTGACATAACGTTGTTTTTTTTTTTTGTTTTTTTTTAAAGCAACAATGGGATAAATTTAATTGTAAACATTTATCATTGTTTCATTGGTAGTCATCCAAAATAATGCAAGATATCAATAAGAAGTCCTATTTAAAATTTAGCTCAAACCATGCAGGGGCAGCAAACATGTGGTCAGATGAGACAAAAACAGCAAAATGCTATGTGTGCTGGAAATCTAACGGTGCACATAATCATCTTTCAAATACTATCCCCATGGTAAACATGGTGGCTGAAAGCGTTTCTTCAGCAGGAACAAGGAGGCTGATCAGGGTTAACGACCTGGAATATACAAACCGATCTACAATGGAGGAGCAAAATTTTTGTGCACTACTTTATGTTCTGTGACATAAAATCCCAATAAAATACACAAAAATACACTAATGGTATAAAATGTGGAAAAAAGTCAATGTTTTTGAATCCATTTGCAAGGCACTGAAAAAGTTCTGAAATCTACACCAAATCAGGAGTAAAGTAGATAGGCCAGTTGTGCAGTTGATGACAACTTCAGTGATTCTCTGCACCTGATTTATGTAGTAAATTAGGTGTTTACTCACCAAATTCTGCTTTCTCCACTTGTTCTGAAAGCCTGAGCTCATCTATCAGCCTAGAAATGAATTGCAGTTGTGTTCAACTTTTCATGGAACAGGGGTGCAATCCAGATTTTATAATGTAGCTTGAAATGAAGAGTACCCAAACAGACAGCATGTGAGTTCTGTTCTGAACCAGGTGCTGGTGTTCCCAAACACTGGCACTGGAAACAGCCATACTGGCCAACCAAACCAAATCTGTGTCTAGACAATTTCTAACATGATAACCAAAATGACACAGTACCATGCCTTACAAAAGCGTTCATGCTCCATTAACTTTTTAACATTTAGTCATCTTACATACAAAAGCCTTAATGTATTTTATTGGGATGTTAGATGATAGACATATAGTAGTGCACAAATGTTGGAGGGGGAAAAAATATGCCTAGTTTTCAATTATTTTACAAATACAAATCTGAATAGTGCCCGCATTTGTATTCAGTTGCCCTGAATCAATACTTTGCTGCTGCTAGTACAGCTCCGTGTCTTTGGGGTATGTCTCTACCAGCCTTCCACATCATCATTATGGATGGGGAGCCTCTGTGAATATCAAATTCGAAGTCTTAATACATATTCTTAATTAGATTCGGATCTGGACTTTGACTAGGCCATCCTAACACATGAAATGATGTGATCCAGCCTTTTCCATTGTAGCTCTCACTGTATGTTTGGGACTGTTGTCCTGATGTGAAAAAATGTGAAAAGGTTCATGGGTTATAAATAATTAATAATAAGTCAGTCTGTCAGTTTCAATACCAGTTACCTAATATTTTAGTAAAGAACAGGAAAATTTATAATCCTGTGTATTCTGAGTTTGTGAAGGACGTCCTCAGGCCCCATTTAGAGAGTAGGATGTAAGGTAGGCCACATATCTTAGTTTCTTTGCATCTGGTTGAAATCAGGTCACATACGTTGTAATGATAAACAATCTGGACCATCAAAGGGAATATACTGACCTTCCCTGTAACCTCCCCTGTAACTGCAGTTCTCGAACCACCTCTGCTTATCAAACTCTGATAGTGTTTCCTTTTTTAGCCGTGTTTGTGTTTGTCTTTCTTTTATTTTGCGGGAGGTAAAAACTTTCTGTGTTTGCATGGAAAAACCTTTGCATTACATAACTATATTCCAGAGCCTGGTTAAACTTTACATGTGTATGCTCAGTCAACACAACCAGGCCTGGAGATTAAAGTGTGCAGGTTTAGCATGCACACAACAAATCCATTCATCATGTACACTCTGTTGCAACTCTCTGCCAAATACCTGCACTCATAGTAGCATGCATGCACGATTAGACCGAGAGGAATGTCACTTCTAAGAATAGGTTTGTTGCAGTACACCTATTTGGTCACCAGATCTGCTAAGACCAAGTTTATTTTGCTGTTCCATTTGCAGATATCCGCTAAGAAGACTGGCTCAATGCACATTCTTACCAAATAAATGACTTTCCTAAAGGGGACCTATTATGCAAAATTCACTTTTTGATAATTTTTATACTTCCATTTGGGTCTCTAATGCTTCTACAAAAAGTCCAAATAGCTCCACCCACTTGATTTTCAGTAGAGGATCACATTTCACCAGCTAGTTTTACCTTACACCCGCTTTACAATGGCTACCCTCAAAGGCAGACATTCTGTTGTTGGCTACAAAGACCCACGTGTCCATGCATATTCTCCCGCTGTCGGATAACAGAGATGTGTGGCTTCATTTTATTTGTGAGGGCAATGTTACAATCACATTGCCGAAGACAGTACTAGTTTGAGGGAATCACCGTTTTAAGAACTCACATCAGTACACGTCAGGATTTGCAGAAACACTTAGACTGAAGAAAAATTCAGTCACTACTGTTCGTGGCAAATCCGCAGATGACAGAAATGTAAGTACTTCTTGTTGTGGCTTATAAGTTTCGGTTTCGTTTTCATGTAGAAGTGGTGGTTGGGGGCGTGGCCAGATACAGCTAATTTGCATAGAAGTGACAGAGCCCCAAAACAGCTCATTCTGAAAGGAGCACAAAAAAGATGGAAACTAAGGTGTTGAAATCTCAATATCAGAGAATCATTTTGTACAAAAAATTTAATTAACATGTTTTGTATAGCCCATAGACCTATCCTAAATGTTTAAAAGGAAGTATAATAGATCACCTTCAAATATATTTTCATCAGTACAACACTACACCTCTAGGAGGCTTTGGTATGTATTTTCTAATTATGAGTAAGAACTTTGTGTTAAATCCTATTTGAAGTCATGCAATGAGAACCGCTCTTAAATACTTTGCTGGACCTACTTTGTGGTGGGAACTAATTAGTAGTGTAATGCCCTTCTTAGAAAATTACAAAGCCTATTAAAACATAACATACAGCCATCTAAATGCTGCTTACTCCTGTGTATCATGTTCAGATAATTTACAGGCAGCAGACACTTCTTTCTTGCTTCCTTTTAACTTCAGTTAAGAATCCAGAAACAGTCATGCTAAAGGCATTTCGGGTTGCTTGTCTTGTGCTGAGCAGATCTGGACAAACAGTGACAGACAGGACGTTAAAAGTTTCCTACCAGTGTTTGTTTTTCCCCTACATGAAAAATATATCTCCAAACTGCATGGTGCATGTTGTAAATAACATTTTAAGAAGTATTTTGATTGTTCAGCAATGTTTTAAAATCCTTAACAGACCAAAGTGTAAATGTAATATTTATAGTGTCATAATTTGTGGGTGTGGATGGAATCCACGTTCAGGATGCAGAAGAATTTTAATGACTTCAACAATGCAAGGAAGGGGCAGGACATGACAATGGTTGGAGAGCACCAGGGAAATGCTGTCCTTCCATACTTGGAAATCTGAAATTACGAGCTCCAAGTTGGAAAATCAATTGGATCACCCCCCTTAAAGGGTTAGTTGACGTTTTGAGAAGTTATTACGTATCTGTTTTATTACCTTACCTGTAGTAGAAAGATCACTGTGAGCTTGTTGGAAAGTAAATTCATACAGAGTGGTGGAAGCTAGCAAGCCAGTCAGCAATAGAGCAAAATTATCTAATTAAGCAACTGATGCAGCTTATTAGCTTCCACCACTCCGAGGATGTATTTTCATTTCCAACAAGCTCATAGTAAGGTGACATATTCTACTACAGGTATGTTGGAAAAATGTATATATATTATCATTGTTAAAGGTTTTTTAAAACCCCGTTTTTTTTGGGTTTGGAAAAATTCTTTCTCTAGCTCCCAAGGGTTTATTTTATATTGTTTTTTTTTTTGAAAGGTTTTTTTTGGAAGGGTTTTGGAATGCCCGGGGCCCGGAAATTTGGAAAACCCCTCCCCCCGGAAAAATGACAAAACTTTTTTAAACCCCTATAGGAAAAATTGACTTTTTTCCCTTTTTTTGGTTTTAAATTCCCCCTTTGGGAAAATTTTGGGTTGGAAACCCCATTCCCCCCTTTTTTTTCTTTTTAAAAATGTGAGTTTTTAAAAAAGGGCTGGGGGGAAGGATTTCTTCCCCCTTTTTTTTGGGGAAAGGAATTTGCCCGTTTCTGGCAGAGGGGCTTTTTCACCTTTCAAGTCCCAAACCCTTTCCTTTTTTGGGTTTACTTTGTCCTTTTTTTTAAAAACTTGTTTTGTTTTTTTAAACACTTTTTTAAAATCATTTTTTTTTTCCTTCGGCCCCTTTTTTCCTTTGAAAACCCCGCCCCCCCCCGGAGCCCCCTTTCCCGGTTTGGGGTGGGGGTTTTTTTAGTCTCGCGCCCCCCGAAAAAGTCCTTTGGGGAAAAGAAAAAACCTTTCACAGTTGGGGAAATTTTGTGTGGTTAAACCCCCTGAAACGACTGAGCCCCCCAAAACCGGGGGGGTTGGGGCAATGGGCCCCTACCCCCAACAGGGGGTAAAAAAAAGGAAAAACCAAAAAGGGAAAACCCCCGGGAACCCCAAATAAGTATAAACCAAAAAAAATAAACCCAAAAGGTCCCCTATGTTGCCCCTTTTAAAAGGACTTTCAAATTTTTAAAGAAAAGGTTTTTAAAATAAAAAAGGGGTTTTTAAATTTTTAAAAAACGGTTTTCCCAAATTTTCCCTTGAGGAAAATTTTAAAAAACAGCCCCCCCTCCCCTAGAAAAATCCTTACTCCCCGAAAGAAGTGGTTTGGGGTAAAAAAACGGAAAAAACCCCAGTCCCATGGGATTTTTGGCCTATAGTTTATTGGGGGTTGGGGTTTTTGGGGCATGGGGTGGGTTTGGGGGGTCCCGCAAATCCTAAGGAACTTTTCAGTGGGGGAAAAACCGAAACCGGCCCCGGGGTTTTAACCCTAAAAATTTTCTGACAGCTGAAAATGTGCCCCCTGGGGAAAAATGATTTGGGGTTAAATTTGGGTTTTGGGGGCCCTCAAATCTCAGTCCCAAAACTCCTTCCAAAAACCCCCCGAGAGTTTGGGAACTCAAAAAACGGGGAAAAACCCGGATCAAAAAAAATATTTTTTTTTCCCCAAACCTTTGAAGCCTGTTTTTTCCCCGGGAGAAGTTTTTGGGGGGCCGTTTTTTAAAGGGAATTTCCCGTTTTTATTTGATGGTAAAAAAAAAATTTTATAATAAATTTGACCCCCGTTTATAAAAATTAAAAAAGGGGCGGAGTCCGGAAAAAATAATAAAAACTAGAGTTTAAAAAAGATTAAAAAATTTAAAAATAAAAAAGCAAAAAGAAAACAAAATAAATTAAAAGCCCCTAATATAAAAAAAAATGGAAGGGGAACCTTTTTTTCTTAACAAGTTTTTAATAATAAAAAAAAACAACAAACTCTTAAAAAAGGGGGAAAACCCGGGTCCCGGAAAAACAGCCCCCCCCCTTTTTGGAGGAAAAAATGCCAAAAAATTTATGCATTTTAAAAAGGAAACCCGAAAAACAGTAAAAAACCCTTTTCCCCCAATTTGGGAAAAAAGGGTTTTTTTTAAATTTTTTAAAGGGAAAGGTTTTTTTTTTGGTTTTTTCCGGCTTTTACCCAATTTTGGGTTTTCAAGGGGGAAAAAAAAGAAAGTCAAACTTAAAAAAAAAAAAAAAAGGAAAAAAAAAAAAAACAAGGAGGTTTTTTTTTTTTTTTAGCAAAAAGCCCAGAGAAGAAAGGAAAAAACACTTTTTGTAAAAAAAAGGGGGAGGGGCCCGGCAGCCACCAAACCCCCGGGGGGGCGCCTTTCAGCTGCCCCCCCGAAACCCCCCCCATTGGCCCCGTTTTAACCCATAAAACCCCGATTTGCCCGGGGTTTTTGGGGGGAAATTTTTAAAAAGGAGAGTTTTTTAAAACAGAGAAAAAATTTGGTTAAAAAAACCCTTTTTTAACCAGGACCCCCAAAAATGAAAATTGGGGGGGCCAATCAAATTGGGGAAAAATAAAGGGAAAAATGGTTTGAAAGTGTTTTTTTTTTAAAGGGAAAAGTGGGGAAAGCAAAAAACCCATAAAAGGTGATGAAAAGTCCCCCCCTTTCCAAAACAGTTTTTAAAAAAAAAGCACTCGGAAAAATGCCTTTTTTTTCGTTAAAAATTTGTAAAAAGGGCCCCCCAAAAAACCCCTAAAAAATTTACCTCCCCCTTTCTCGGTTAAACCCGGTTTTTGGGAGAAAAATGGGGGAATTTCCAAACTTTTAAAAAAGGTTTGGTTTAGTTTGGGAAAAAAAAAACACCCCCCCATGGGTACCCTTTTTTATGCTGGGAAAAATGAAAAATATTTTTTAAGGGCCAGTAAAAGGGAGGGGGGGGGGTTAAAAAATTAAAGGAAGAGGAGGTTGGGGTTAAAAAGGAAAACAATTTGGGGGAAAAAGGGGGTAGGAAAAAATGTCCCCCCAAATGGGGGGGCCCCAGTCAACTATTATAGATATTTTGAGGGGCACTAATTTGAAAAAATACTCATTTTGAAAATGAGGAGAAAAATAGACATTTTCCAAACAGGAAAACATGGAAAAAGCTGAAAATTTTTCTCCCAAAGGGGAAAACCCGGAATTTTTTCCCGTCCCCAAAAATGAGATCCCCAAAAAAACTTTCCCCCTACCCGGTTTTAATATTAAAGGAAACTAGTTTAATATGTGGAAAAAAAAACTACCCAAAAAAACAATGTTGAAAAATTTTTTTTAACAGGTGAAAGCTTTTATCCCGGGGGAAAAAAACGTGGGATTTTCAGTGTTTTTTGGAAATGCAAAACCCCATTTTTTTTAAAAAAATAATTTTTTTTTTCCCCTAGGGGGGAAGGGTGGAGAAAAAAAAAATCCCCACTGTTTTGGGAAGGGTTTTTTTGACTAATTTAATTTGGTTTGGGTCCCATTGAAACCCTTATGGGCCCCAGGGCCAAAGACCAAACCCACCCAAAAACCCCAAAAAAAAACCAAAAGGGTTTTGACTGACTTATGAACCTTTTCCAACCCGACCTTTATTTAAAATAGCCTGACAAATTCCGGGCCCAATGGACCCGGGGGCCCAAAAGAAAAACCAAACCCTTTAAAAGGTTTAAACCCCTTTAAAAAACCAAACCCTTTTTGTCCTTGGGGGGGATAAAAAAAAAAATTTTTTAAACCCTTCAAGACAGGGGCCCCCAGTGGAAAAAAAAAAAAAGGGGTTTTTTTTTAAGGGAAAAAAAAAAATGGCAAAATTTTTTAAAAAAAATTTAAAAAGAAATTTTATTTGAATTTTTTTTTCAAAAAGGAAAAAATTTTTCCCGATAAAATTTTAACCCAAGTAAATAAAAATTTATTTGTATAGAAAATTTTAGCGCCCAAGGGGAATTTCCAAAAATGGTTTACATTAATTAAAAAAAAACAAAATTCCCCCAAAAATCATCCCAAGGGGATTTTCCCCCTGGAAAAAGCCCAAAGGGGGGGAAAAATTGTCCCCGTGGGGTTTAATGGGGTTTTGAATTGGGGGAAAGGGCCCGATTTCTTTAAAAAAGCATCATTTAGGGACCTTAAAAAAACACCCAATTAAAAGGGTTTGATTTTTTGGGTGATTTAAATTTCCCAAAAAATTCTAGGGCCCCAAAAAAGGGGTTTTTCCCAAAGGAATTTTTTTTGAAAAAACAATAAGATAGCCAAAGGTTTATACCTTTTTTTGAAAAACCCCGAAAAAAACAAAAAAGAAAAAGGCCCCAAAAAAAACAGGTCCCCCCCTTAAATTTTTTTTGCAAATTTTTTTTTAAAAAAAACAGGTAATCCCAAAATTTTTTGTCCAAGTCTTGGGCCCCTTTTTTTCCCCGTCCCGTTTAAAGTTTAAAATTTAATGTTTTTTTTTTTTCCAAAGTTAAAGTTTAAAAAATTTGGGGTTAATGTGGCACGTAAAAAATAAAAAACCCAAAAAGAAATTAAGTTGAATTTCCCCAACAGGGAAAAAACCCTAAAATTAGGTTTATTCTTTTATGGTAAAAAAAAAGGATTTTTAAAAGTTTTTTTTTGGGAAATTTTTTTTCCCTTTAGGTTTCCCGAAAAGATTCCCCAAAATTAAAAACTCCAAAAATTTTTAAACCCCAAAATTTAAAAAGGTTTTAAACCTTTTTAAAAGAAATTTTTCCCGGGACCCCGGGGCCCGAAATGGAAAAAAACCCCTTGGGGTTTTAATTTAAAAAAAAACCCCTTTTGTTTTTTTTTGAAAAAAATTTCAAAGTTTTTAAATTAAAAGGGGGAAAAACTATAGTGAAATGGGCCGGAAAAAGGTGGGGTTTTTTTTAAAAACTGGGTTAAAAACAAAAAATAAAGATTAAAAAGACATTTAAAATCTCTTTTATTTTTTTTTTTTTTACCAAAAACAAATCAAACCCAATTTTTTTAAGCCTTCTAAACTGAAAGAAAAGGGGTGGGGGTTTTTTTTTTTTGGGCCAATGAAAACCCCAAAAATAAACCCAAGCCCCAAATTTAAAAAAAAAAGCAAAATAAAAAAAAATTTGTTGGGCCTCAAATTTTTAAATTAAATGAGGAATTAAATGCATTTTTAAAAAAAAGGGGTAATTTTTGAAAAGGGTCCCTCCCAAATAAAGCTTTTGGAAATTAGAGTTAAAAAATTTAGGGCCCCGAGCCTTTTTTTAACCCCCCCCTTTGCTGAAAAGGAAAAAACCCCCAAAAAAAAAAATTTTTTTTGGAACCAGAAAAGATTAAAAGGGAGCAACCTTTTTTCCCAGGCCCCCAAAAGAAACATTGGAGGAAAGAACCCCAATTTTAAATTTTTTAAAATTTAAAAACCCAAACCTTTTCGGGGATACCATAACAGACGGGACATTTTTAAAGAAAAGGAAAGGGAAATTTAAAAAAAAAAGAAAGGGTTTTAAATTTTGGGTTAAATAAATGGAAAAAACCCGAGGTTTTTTTTACTCGTTTCCCTTCGTCCCCCGCTTTACCCGGGGAAACCCGGGTTTTGCGGGGGAAAAACCCGACTCCCCCCAAAAGACCCCCCAGATTTTTCCCCCCCTCCCCCCCGAAAACCTCCTTTCCCGTTTCCCCCCGGGGGGGGACCCCCAAGGCCCTTTCCCAGGCCCCAAAACCAGAGCCCTAGTCCCCCAGCTGGGGCCCCCGGGCCCCTCCCCCCGGGCCTCCTCCCGGTGGGAAAATGCCCCCGGAACCCCCCCCGAGGAAGGCGTTCCCAAAGGAAAAACCCTCCCGGATAAATTTTGGCCCCCAGCCCCCCTCCCAAATGGGGTTTCCCCTCATGGGGGGAAAGGGGCCAGCGGGGTTTTTTACTTTCCCCCGCCCCCCCCCCGGGAATTGGGGCCCCAGCTCCCCCCACCTTTTTCCCCCCTAAGGGTTTCCCCCGGCCCAAAAGTAAGGGGGGAAAACCAAAATTTTAGCCCCCTTGAAAAAGGGTCCCCCTTTTTTTTTTGGGCCCAAAAGAACCCCCCAAATTTTATGGCCATAAAATGGGGGGGTGGGAAAGGGAAACCCCCACCGGTTAAAAAACCCAGAGCTTTTGCTTTTGGCTCAGGGTCCCCCTTTTTACCACAAAAAGGTGGCCAAAAGGCCCCCCCCTTTAAAATTGCGGCAAAAAACCGCACCGTCCCCCTCGGGCGAATTTTTCCCCGCTCCCCTTCCTTCCCCCACTCCGGGAAACCCAAAACCCCGAGATACTTGAACCCCCTTTTCCCCTTTAGGCCAAAGGGAACCCCTCCCCGAACCCCGAAAAAAAGAACAAGCCCCCCCTTTTTCCCCCGGGCCCCCGTACCATGGCCCCCCTGACTTTTTGGGGGGGAGCCCGGGTCTTCTCCCAGCCCCCTTCAAAAACCCCCGGGGTTTTTTTGGAAAACCCCCCAAGGGAAAATGTTTTTAAACCTTTTGGTTTGAAGGGGGCCCCCCCCGGGGCCCAAAGTCATCCTTTCCCCAAAAAAAAGAAAAAACGAAATCCCCCTTTTTCCCCCAAAAACCCCCCCCCTCCCCGGCCCTTTTGGGGTGTCTAGAAAAACCCCGCCCCCCAAAAGGTTTTTGGAAAAAAGGCCCGGTTTAACAAAGGGGAAGCCCCCCCCGAGTTTCCCCCAACCCTGCACCGGGAAAACAGGTTTCCACTTAGGCCCGGCAATTCGGAAAAACCCCTCCTGCCCCAAAAAGTTAAAAAAGGGACCGGGGTGGCCCCCCTAAAAAGGGGCCCCCGGGGAAATTTCCCCCTACCTCCCCGGAAACAAACCCCCCAACCCAAACAAACACGAGGGACCAGTCCCCAATGCCTTTTTCCTTTCCCGGTTTCCCCAAAACACAATTTTGAACCCGGTTTTGGGCCAAAACCCCCCCATCGAGGGGCCCTGTAGAAAGGGTTTTGGGAGGTTTGGTTCCCCCGTGGGGCCAACGGCCGGGAAAAAACCCCACGCCCCCCCCCTTTAAGCCCAAGGTTTTTGGGCTATCCCCGCCCTATCCCCCTTTCCCCCTCCAGTACCCTGGGGTACGCCTTTACCAGGGGGAAAGGCCTTTGGAAATTGGGGGATCCCCTTGAGTTTTTGGGGAAAAAACACCCTCCCCTCCCCCTTTTTTAGAAGGGGGGGCCACCCCCCCCCAAATCCCCCCCCAGTTCCCCCCCCGAGGCAAAGGGCCCCCCCCACCGCCCCCGCAAAAGTTTTTAAAAGGCCCTGGGGCCCCAAACCCTGGACCCGCCCCAACAACTCCCAAAAATTTGGGGGGTAAATCAGGGGGGGATCCTTTTATCCCCCCCCCCGAAGCCCCTTTTTCCCCCGTGGGCTTTTTTAACCACCTCGGTGACATCACCCCCGGGGTTTAAAGAAAGAAAATCCCCAACCCCCCAGTCCCCATTTTCTGTTTTTCCCCCAGGGAAAGGGGTGGGTGGCGGGAAAAATTTAAAGGAAAAAATTCCCCTTCGAAGTACCCCCCGCCAACCCCCGAAAATGTTTTTCCCCCTTCGAGGGGCAGAAGGGCCTTCCCAAAAACCAAAATAAAAAAAACAGGATTGGCAAAGCATGCCTTTCCCCCCCCCCCAGGGGGGCCCCCCGGGAAAAGGGTTTTTTTCCCCGGGGAACGCTTTGAGGCCCCAAAAAGATTGTCCTTTTTTTCCAGGGGGCCCCACCCCAAAATTTCCCCCCCATGTCCAGTTTTTTTTTCCTCTGCCCAGCCCGGGGGCCCCAGCCCCGCGGGGCCCACAAAATTAAACCCCTCCCCGCCGCCCCCAGGGGTCCCCAAAAAGCCAAACCCCCAGCCGAAAAAGGGGGGGCCCCCTTTCCTTTTACCCCTTGGGCAGCATCCCCTTACTTTCCGGTTGGGGGCCCCCCAACCGGGGTTTTGGGATTTGCCCCCCCGCGGGCAGGCCAAAACCCCAACCTTACGGCCCCCCAGCTACCGGGGGGCCCCCAAACAACGGGCAATAGATGCGGAAAAAACATGGTTCCCCCCCTTTGGAACCCTTTTTAATTTTTTCATCCAACTTCCCCCCCAAAAAACCCGGGGGGAAAACCCCTCCCCGGGGGGTTGGGGGTTGAATAACCCCCCCGGCCTGGGGGTCCGCCCCGGGCGTTTTCCCCTCAAAACCCCCCACTATGGGGGCTTTTTGGGCCCCCCCCAAGGGCCCCCGTCCGGCTTTTTTCCTCCTCCCGCCGGGTCCAAAACCCCACCACCCGGGGTTTTGGGGGGAAAACAGTTGGGGCAGCTTTTTCCCCCCTCCCTTTCCCCAAGTGGGGGCCCCCCAAAAAAAAGCGGGCCCCCCAGGTCTAAAGATAAAGACAACCCAAAATCGATCAATTACCTCCCCCGCCCCGGGTTTTTGCCCCCCCCCCCCGGGGCCCCCAAGTGCAAATGGGACCCCCTTATCAGAATTCCAGAAAAAAAATTTTTTTTCCAAATAAAAGTTTTTTTGGGAAAAACCAAAGGGAAATTTTTTTTTTTTTTGGGGGGAGTCCCGGTTTCAAATTTTTCAGTACCAAAAAAAAAAACAGGGATTATAGGGAAAAAAAAAATAAATAAATTGGCAGTTTTTTTTAAGTGAGTGAGAGTAAAAGATGGGGCCCGTGGCCCCAAATAGAGCAGAAGTCCCCAAACTTGAACGTTTTAATTTTTTAAAGCAAGGTTTTCGATTTTATAAAAGGGCCCCCGTCCCCGAAAAAAAAAGGGGGGGGGGGGGGGGAAAAGGGGGGAAAAAATGTCCCCCGGGGGGTTTTCCCCCGGGGTTTTTTTTTAAAAAAGGCCCGGGTGGCAGAAAGGGGGGAAAAAAACCCGTTTTTTTTTGGGGTGAAAGGTTTTTTTTTCTCCCCCCCAGAGGGGAGAGTCCCCCCCAAAGAGTATGTTTAAACCCCCCGGGGGGGGGAGGGAAACAGCCCCGAATTTTCCCTGCCCCTTGAGGGGCCTGGAGGTTTTAAAAGGTTTTTCCCCGGAGGTTGGGGAAAATAACTTTCCCGCCCCAATTCCCCCTTCCTTTAGCAGCCCCCAAAGGGCACGCTGGGAGCCCTTTCCCTTATCCTTGGGTGTAGCAGGGGGGCAACCAAAAAGGTTTATGGAGGAAGGGGAAAAAAATGGGCCCCCAAGATGGGGTGGGGGGAAGGTTTTAACCATCATAGTCCCCCTTTTGGCCCGGTTTTAAGGGTTTTTTTTTCAGCTGCCCGCGGAAGAACATCCCCCTGTTTGGGGGGTTTTTTTTGATGAAAGGGGTGCCCGATGTTTTTGGGGTTCCCCCCCCTTTAGGGGCCCCCCGGAAAAAATGGGTGGTTTTTCCCCGGAAGGGAAAAGGAAAATTTCCCCAGGGGGCCCATTTGGGGGGGAGTCCCCAAAAAGGGTTTTTGGGGGTTTGGGGGGGTGGGGGCCCGGGTTTTGGCCCCGAAGTCCAAAAACCATCTTCCCCCTGTCCTTTTTTGGCGGGTTTAGCCGGGTTTTTTTTCCCCGGCTGGGGCCCCAAATCCCCCCCAATGGTTAACCTCCCCTCTGTTTTTTCCGCAAAACTCCCCTCAACCCAAACAGAAAAATGAGTCCCCCCATCCCGGGGTTTTGGGGTGTCCCCCAAAAATTTTAGAAGCCCCTTTAACCCGAGTGGTGGAAAATGGAAAGGGGCAGGGTGTTTTGGGGGTTAAAAGGGAGGGAAAACCCCGAGGGAGGGGAAAACAGCCTTGGGGGGAACCGGTTTTCTGAAAGGGCCCCCCGGGGTCCCAAAACCCTGCCTTTTTCCCCGCCTGGAAAAGGCTCTTTTTCCTGTCCCCCGCAGGAAATTTAGTGATCCACCTGCAGGTGGATTTTGGGGCCCCTCCCTTTTTTTGGGGGAGTTTTTTTCCCGGAGCAGGGGCGGGGGTGATTTTTTTGGGAAAAGGGAAAAGCCCGAAACCCCCAAAAAGGATTTTTCCCGGGCCTAGGTTTTCCCCGTTTTGGAAATCCCCGGTGGCCCGGGGGATGAAGTGAAAAGGGAGGTTTAAAATGCATCATCTACGACCTGTTGGCTTTTTTGTTAAAAGGCCAAAATGCACGGGGGTCCCCGGAGGGGGGGGGTTGGGGATGGGCTTTTTTTTTGGTTTTGAAAACCCCAAGGCGTCAAAAAGGAAATTCCCCTAAAACCAAAAAGAGGTCCCCCGGGCCCACGGGGTTCCCCGAAGTCAATTTTTAAACCCTGGGGGGTCCCTTGGCCCTTTTTGGGGAAAAAAGGGACCTTTGGGGGGAGGGCTTTTTAAACAGGCCCCTTTTGGGCCAATTTAACCAAAGGCCCCCCCGGGATGGTTTTTTTTTAAAAATGTTGTAAAAAACTGGGGGACAAACTTATCAGCGTAAATTCCCCCAAGGCCCGGCTTTTTTGGGTTTACAAATCCCCGGTTTAACAAGGGTTTTCCCCGGGGGTTTTTTTTGGTTTTCCCGAAGAGTTTTTTTTGAAAGTCCCCCCTTTTCCCGGAGGAAAGAGGGAGGGCCCCCCGGGGGGGGAGGGGGGGTTTTGGTGGGGGGGGAAAATTCCCCGGGTGGGGGTTTTGGGGGTTGGCCCCAAAGGGGGCCCCCTGAGGTTTGGGGGGGGGGGGGTTTTTTGGGGAAATGTGGGGGGCTGCTGGGGGGGGTGTTTCCCTGGGGGATGGGTTTTTCAGGAACCCGTCCCCCCTTGGGCCCCCTTAAAAAAAGGGCAGGAGAAACCCCCCGTTTTGGGGCCCCTTGGGCCAGGGGGGTCCCCGGGCGTTTTTATGGGGGTGGGGGGGTTTTTGGCTTTAAAATTCGTTTGGGGGTTTAGAAAAAGGTTTTTTTTGGAAACTTTTTTTCAGGGTAAAAAGTCCCCCCCTTTTGGCCCCCCCCTTTCACCGCCTTTGGGAAAAATTTTTTTTTTCGCCCCCTCTGTTATGGTCTTTTTTCCCCCCAAAATCCTTTTTTTTATCCCCGTTCCCCTTAAACCCTTCCGAAATTTTTGGTGTGAACCCGGGTTTTTTTTCCCCCTTTTTTTGTTTAATCCCCCCCTGGTGGCCAAGAAAGGGAAACAGTTTTCCCCACAGAAAACCCGAATTTTAGGGGGAAATTTCCAAAAGCCCCCTGGTAAATCGTCCAAAAACTGTTGGGTAAGGTAAATTTTTGAACACCCTCCCGTTGTTTAAAACCCCTAAAACCAAAATCTGGGGAAAATTCCCCCCAAAAGGCCCCCCTTTAAGCCCCCCCTTCCCCCTTTTTTTCCTTCCCACAACAGGTTTTTTTTCCCGAAGCTTTTTGTTTTCCCCCCCTGTTTTTGCAGGAATCAGGTGGGAAACCAAAGGAAAATTTTGGTTTGGATTTGGGCCCAGTTGGGGGAGCCAATTTTTGGGAAAAGGCCGTGAAAAAAAGCCCCTCCCCCCCTGATGGGTTGGGGGGGTAAAAAGGGTCCCCGAATGTTTGTTCCCCCTATGGGGCCCAAAATTTAATAAAAAGGGACCCCATAATTTGGGGGAGGTTTTTGGGGGTTTGGGTTTTTCCTTTGTTTTTAAAATTCCCCCAGCGACCCATAAATAAGGAAAACCCCCCCGGGTTTTTTGGGCCCCGCCTCCCCCCACCCCAATCTGGGCCCCGGGGAGCATGACTGTGCGACCCCCGCAAGTTTTAGCTTGGCCCCGGGGGATTTTAAAAAACCCCCCCCAGGAAAAGAAAAAAAGCAAAAAACACGGGGGGGGATAAAAAAGGTTTTCCCGTTTTTTGAAGAAAGGGGTTTTCCCGGTTTCCCCGGGGAAACGTTGGGGGGGCGCTGAAAACCCCTGGGCCCCCCTTCATTTGGGGACCAAAAACCCACTGTTTTAGGGGGAGAAACCGAATTTTTCCCCCCCTTTCCCCCTTTTTTCCCGGGGGGTTTCCCGTGTCCCCCCTGTCCCCCCCCCCCTTTTAGAGGGTGGAAAAAACCCGCACCCCCCAAACCCCCCAGAGTCCAGTAATTTAACCCACAGCCCCCGTCCCCCCGGGGAAGCCCCAAAATGGCCCCATGGGAAAAAAAAGTCCCCCCCCCCCTTTTTTTTTTCCCCCCCAGCAGTTTTTAGTTTTTCGTCAAAATTTTTTTTGGGAAAAATGACCCAGTTAGAGAAGAAAAAAAATTTCCCGGTAAAAAGGTGTTTGTTTGTCCCCCCCCCCGGCGGAGAACCTTAAACCCCACCCCCCCGCCCCCCTTCCCTCTCCCCGGCGTTTTTCCCCCCCTGAGGGGTTGGGGAAAAGGGGGGGGGCACCCTTTTACCCCGGAGTCCAAAAAATTCCCGAAACAAATTTGGCCAAAAAGTTGGGAAAAAACTCCTTTGGTGGGATAAACCCCATGTTTTCCCCGAGTTCCCTTCCCCCCTGGTGGAAAAGCTTTTTCCCGGGGAACCAAAAACCCCCAAAAAGGCCCCCTTTTTTTTTAAAGCAAAAAACAAAACAAAACAATGCGCACCAACACGCCGAGGCGACCATCTGCGGTGCCATCTTGGACTATGTTTGAACATGGTGTTCATTATGGACAATCCGTGACTAGCACAGAAGTCCAATAACAAAGCACCACTCGGATTCAGATCGGGGAGGCCATTCCTCCCGATCACGCCTCTCCAGGTGTCACTGTCGTTTCCCACGTGGGCGTTGAAGTCCCCCAGCAGAATAATGGAGTCCCCGGGAGGGGCACTATCCAGCACCCCGACAGGGACACCAAGAAGGCCGGGTACTCCGAACTACTGCTTGGCCCGTAGGCCGAAACGACAGTCAGAGACCTATCCCCAACCCAAAGGCGCAGGGATGCGACCCTCTCATGGTGGGAACAGATTGTTCCATATGTTCCTAACAGAGCACTTCGTTCTCAGACTGCAGATTTACTGGTGGTTCCTAGAATCTCTACAAGTAGAATGGGAGGCAGATCGTTTAGTTATCAGGCTCCTCTCCTGTGGAACCAGCTCCCAGTTTTATTCCGTGAGGCAGACACCCTATCTACTTTTAAGGCTAGGCTTAAAACTTTCCTTTTTGATGAAGCTTTATAGTTAGAGTGGCTTAGGTTATCCTGAGCTATCTCTGTAGTTATGCTGCCATAGGCTTAGGCTGCTGGAGGACATACTGACCACTTTCACCCTCTTCGCTACATTCTCACACTACTCTCCAATTTTGCTTTATTTGCTGTTATTTCAGCTTTTAACTTTGTTCTCTCTCTTTTCTCTCTTCCTAGAAGCTACACCTGGCCTGACTCTGTGTCTACCTGTGACACCTTTCTGGAGAGGGGCATCAGCCAAGCTTCTGCTGGCAACAACTTAATGCTCACCCTATACCGATGATCCACATGGCCCTGTCTTTCAGTGTTTAACCCTTTCTCTCTCCTAGACATGGCGATTGACTGAGCTTTTACTGTAACTAACTATGTGCTCTCTTTCAGACTCTAACCTTGAAAACTGGCTCAGAGTTTATCTGTTCTTTCTTTCTAGATGAAACGACTAAAGGAGCTACATCCATTAACATTTAGTTTTCCTTCCCATAGAAAGTACTCCTGGATCAGTGCTTCTGTGTTCTTTTTGTGTCTCTGCTCTGTTCTCTCAAACCGCCAGTCCGTTGTGGCAGATGGTCGCTCACACTGAGCCTGGTTCTGCTGGAGGTTTCTTCCTGTTAAAAGGGAGTTTTCCTCTCCACTGTCGCTACATGCATGCTCAGTATGAGGGATTGCTGCAAAGTCAACGCCAGTGACTGTCCACTGTCTCTACATGCTCATTCAGGAGGAGTGAATGCTGCAAGTCACTGGCTGGATGCAATCTGCTGAGTTTCCTTAGTTAGAAAAACTTTTTATCCAATTTGAATAAATAACTGAATCTGACTGCACTATTCAATGGTTAGGATTAATTGGAATGCATGTACCTGACTTTTGTGAAGTGCCTTGAGACAACATGTGTTGTGAATTGGCGCTATATAAATAAACTGAATTGAATTGAATTGAAAATCATGACCCCTGTCATCGCTGTGTTATTGTTGTTTGCCTTTTTACTCTGTGTGTTGTTCCCTGTTCCCTCAGAGCAATGATATTAAGGATGGTTGGAGGAATTGTGGATACAATGTTGTCCCAGGATTACCAGCTTCTGGATAAGGACCAGGACTATGATGACATTATGGAGGAGAAATCACTTAACTTAACAATTGTTTAATGTTTAATGAAGTGTATGCATAAAGCTTTTTGGAAGTGTATACATGGATGTCATATTAAACTAATCAATAATAAAAAGGAGGGAATTGTTGGAAAAATGTATATAAGTTATCATTGTATAGTTTAAACCACGTTTATGTTTGAACTTCTACTCTAGCTAAGATGATTCTTATGATTGTTTTTTAGTGTGAAAGAGTTTGTGGAAGGTTAAGGAATGCGGTCTGGAGTGGATCACTCCCTGGACATGACAAGCTTATACCATATATTGGAACGACTACTCTTTTAGGCTGAAATCTCTGGAAGAATTGGCTGAACCGATTCCCGCTTTTTACTTGTAGGAATGTGAGTTTTAAATAAAAGGCTGGTGCAAGGATTTCTCCCTTTGTGAGAAGGAAGTCGCTGTTCTGGCAGAGGACTGTCTCATCCTTGCAAGTCAAACTTACTTAGTTCACTTGTGTCTTATTTAACACTTGTCTGTGTTTATCAGCTTTCTAACTCTATCAAGGTACTACAGGTAATAAAACATTTACTCATGATAACGTCACAGAACCTCACTTCAAAAAACCTGAACTAAACCCTTCATGTTGGAATTTCAGTAAACTAATGGTTTAAATCAGTCCTCAATAATTGCACTGCCCAAACTCTGGTGGAAAATGGGATGCAGTGTTTAAATAAATAGAAGTTTTGAAATATTTTGTCATTAATATATTGTTTGGACCCCTGAGGCTTTGACTTTGCACAACTTCTCTGTTCCCTCTTTTAGCTCATGGTGTTTCTCAAGCTTCTCGTGTTTCTTGTTTGTGATGATGCTATCACTACTTCCCTATTTCCAATTAGCCATCACATGTATGGATCTCGAAGTCTTACTTTAGGCCAACCATTTTACCCTTACTTGGTGGTGCTTCACACTTTGACACTATACTTGCCTGTTCCTCTGCTGTTCCTCTTTCTATTGGTTGTTCTTCCTTGATATCAGACACTTCGCAATGCAGGGTTTTATCAATTGCATGATAGTTTTCTTTACAGTCCGCCGCTTTCACATGCAGTTTCCGCTGCATTCATTTAGCAGTTCGGCATTGGTGACCATTTTTTAGATGCACTCCAGGATCTTTATTGTTACATCCTGGAGGGTGACTCTGGTGCTCACTATTCCTCTGGCTGCCTCCTTCTGCTTAACATACAGTCCCAGAGTGTTTAATTTAAATGAAACCCTACATGTATTGAAGAGCTTCCCTGTCTTGACCATTATTTCTTGTCTTGATCAGGCAATTATCCAATAGGGGTATCTGATGACTGGCAGGGCATTAGATATTGATGGCTTGGAGGATGTTTTTACCATTCAGCTGGCTTTTCAGGGTCTACTTTACTTTCTTGCCACCCAATGTATTTGTAGTTGTCTTGAAAGTCCCTAATGTTCCCCTCTGGTAGTTCATCCAATTCAGTTATGATTACCTGGCTTCTCTTTGATACCATATGACCTCACTTGAATAATCCAAATGACATTTAACTCTCCATATATCTGGTGAGTCCATATACAAGTAAGTCACTATCTTGCGTAACTAAACACAGTGTTTTACATCTGGCCTTGCAATCTTGAGTGACAGTTGTACATCCTCCTGCAGCGCTCTACTACCTTCACCTCTTCTCCTAGAACTGGAAATAGATGTATGTCTGATCAGCATAGTTACATTTTAAAATAAACACTAGAAATTTAGTGCAACTTTTATATACTCACTGGCTATATTATTAGGTACACCTTGCTGGTTTAAACACAGGGTTGTCTTCAGAACTGCCTCCATTTTTCAAAGCATTAATTCAGCATGGTACGTAAAACACTGCTCAGAGATTTTGGTCCATATTAACAATATAGTATCAAGCAGTTGCAGAAGATTTCTCAACAGTGGATTAATGATGTCGAGCTTCCCTTCCACCATATCCAAAAGATGCTCCATTGGATTAATATCTGGTGACTATGGAGAACATTTGAGAACAGTGAACTCTTTGTCATGTTCAAGATACAAGTTTGAGAAGATTCAAGCTTTGTGATATTGCAGCCCATCTGCTGTATGGTTCAACATATTTGCATTGAGAGACGGTTTTCCACATACCTTGGTTGTAACAAGTTTCTCCTCTGACATGAACAACGCTTTTTCATCCACACAACTGCTGCTGTTTAGATTTTTTTTAGTTCCTTTTCTGTAAATGGTTGTGCACTAAAATTCCGGCAGATCAGCAATTTTTGAAATGTTAAGACCATCCTGTCGGGCACCAACAATCATGCCATGTCCGCCCCACTATGATGGTCAGCTGAACTTCAAGTCATCTTCACGTTGTCTGGATGACTAAAGGCATTGAGTTGCTGCCATGTGATTGGCTGATTCATTGTGTATATTAACAAGAAATTGCACAAGTGTACCTTATAAAATGACTGATGTGTATGTGTCAAAGCTGCTGTCTAAATAAAGGTCAATAAAACAACTGCCATCAGTGTGTGTGAAAGTGGGAACTACTGTATCACTAATGAATTGTACACAACAGATTATGTGTGAATTGTAGCTGCTCTGTCTTTGCCCACACAGTGACCTGACCTTATAGTGCACTGTGAACCAAGTCACCTTTGTATTTCCTTTGTTTCTTTTTCCCATCCCTACTGGTGAAAAGTGAAATGTTGAGACTGGCTTCATGTTTTAAGAACTACACGATCATGGACAGATACACAAACACGCAGGCAGAGCATCACAAAGCCGAGCAGCAGGAACCGTGCGAGCAGTGAAACTTCAAAAAATCATTTCACACTTTATACGTCTTTCCAACCCTTTTATGTAATGTAGACTTTTTAACATTTACTGACATTTGACTGCAGCTAAAGTATCAACAATTAGTTACAGTTGATTAGAATATTCAGCACCTGTGAATGACGATGTGAATCATACCCAAAGTACTTAGGCTCACGTAAACAGCAGCTTAGCTTTTGTGGCCAAACAGTAAATTTTACATTGTAAATTAAAATGATTGATAACACTGTACCATTAAGTGTGTTTCTCTAGAATAGTTTTTATGCTTAGGTTAGTTAACAGTTGACCTCTGAAACGTCACTCCATCTGTCTGCCTGATGTACTCTCTCACTCCATGATGGAGGCGATCAAAGAGTCAGCGGGTTCACAGGGCTGACCGGAGAGCCATCCTGGATATAAAGTTTTTGGAGAGCGAGACGGACGGCCTCCCCTCTAGGGCCCCTAAGACTAACGTGATCCCCCATTTGTGTGGCTGTCATAAAGACTGGGCGCGTTAAACCACTTTCCCACCACTAAGAGGATTATGAAGGTAATGCTCCCAAATCAAGGGATGCTCTGGTACATCTAGGCTTTATAAAGCTGAATTTAATAACTTATTCATAAGGTTCCTCTGAGATTTTGTCCTTTGGAGCAAAGTGATTGCTTAGCTGGACATTCAGCTTGGATGTTGTAGCAGCTTTACCAGTAGAAAAAGTAAACGTCTCATGAAATTTGTACAAATTACATGTTTTAAATATGTCCTTGGTTTTCTAAACAGATCTGAAATTATTGGTGTTCTTTAAACACAACTTTATTAACAAAGATAGTACATACACACCCACTTTAAAAGATGCAGCCAGAAAGAAATGAAAGGAGTTTACCATCTCAAATCCAAAAGCAGGAAAAACAAGGCTTGAGTACAAAATGCTGAGAAATACATTGTCCAGCTAATAACGATCTAGTTAATTATCAGTGTTTTTAAATTATCTTGTCTCAAGGTGATATTGGACCTACTAATGGCTTCCAATTGTACTCGGTAGTTGGATTTTCAGAATTCCCAGTCTGAAATACAAACGCACCCTGAAAATTTGGAGTTCAATTTCTAATATGGCTGCCATGCATGAAAACACAGTTTAAACTATTTATTTAACTAGTTGTTTGTATCTCATTACACCAGTGACACACATAGTATTGTATGTTGTGGATGATAATGCAGTGATTTCTTTACTTGGAACAGAAGAAGATGAAACAAATAACTGAAATGAAAGAATAATGTGATTTATAACCAGTGTGTTTGTGCAGTTTGTGTTTTCCTGTGTATCTTAGGGGATAAATTATCTACATACTATTAAATTACTGCCGGTATATAAGGTAGACAAGATCAAACGTCCAAAAGCAGTATAAATTTAAAAAAAGAAAATCACTTTTTAATCTGGTTTCTCCCTCATGTTTCTTAATTGCATTATGTGCATGAAAATGTTATCAATAAACTTTTTAGAACCAGCTTGGGAACCTGGAACAATAAAACAAAAATTCAACCCCATAGAGCAACCTGTACAGATTGATGGTGTTTGGACTCTGTAGAATTTCCCACTGTGTTACCAGGTGGTGTTAAGCTAACAATGTTTACGTTGTGACCCTGATCCTCTCGGGGCCCTGGTGACCGAACAGGATAAACATTGGCATTGTGTGATCATTTGCGTATGTTTTTAAATGACATGACAAGGTTTCCAAAAGATAACTCATTTCCTCTTCAGCCAAGTGTTTTCTTTACAGTCTGATGGTCACAACCTTCCTTTGTGTTGGCAGCGTCGAATGGGATTTATTTTGATGCACCCATTGGCCCCATGAAAAAGGAACATACTTATATTGCAGAGGTATGTCAAGAAACAGCTACATAACATGTGTGAGACTATATGTAGGCATAAATCCCACATACAAAAAAAATCCATAGCTCTACGTATCCTCTTCTGTACTCTTCTAATGGAAATAACCCAGTTACCACCCATATGACAGACTGGGCCAAATCTTCACATTGACGTTTGGTTCACACCAACAAAAGGGATCAAAAACCCATTGAACTCTATTTTCCAAATAAAGCTTGGCTCGTCATGGTGTCTCTTTCTTGGAAACAAAAAAAATGTCTGTCTACATTGTAATGAAGATCCTCCACAGTGTTTGACTGTTCCAGGAACACTCAGTGGGGATCAGGTGAGGAGCAAGGAAACCTCTAAACTAAAGCGAGTTAATATGATAAGTTAATAAATAAACCCCTGAAAGGGCAGAAACGTTGTTCGGGATCCAACCTGGAACCAGGAGGGGGGCTTGGTGGGAGACTGGCAGGGTTAAATGTAATGTGCTGAGAGCTATTCATTTAGTCAGTGGGTGATGAACTTACATAAGAACATGGAGGGCTGCCGGGGAGGTGATTAGACCTGGGGTAATCGGGTACACTCTGTGGATGAAGGTCACAGCTAATTAGACTCTATCACATGTTTTAAACTGTGTAACAAAGGTCAACTACCCTCACTGAAATCTATTGTTCAATTTCACAAAATTGTTGATTTTGACTAATTTTGCAAAAGAGGAGCAAAGGATTTCAATACAACAGGATGTTTTTTTTTTATCTGAATCAGACTCGCCCTTTTATTAAACCATTTAGTGACATTGCAATCCACATTTTTCCACTCTTAAGCTTTGTTCTTACCGTTATAAGCTAAACGGTGAAAGCAATATTTTTCCCAGCTTTTTAGCAAAATCTAGATTTTATATAATTCAAATTATGTTGTAGATGATGAATAATGGCTTGTAAACAATGACCAATAAATTCAGCAATTTATGAGACTAATAAAATATATGTATGTTAAAAATCTCTGTCTGTCTCATTAATAAAATTTTGTCTAAAATCTATCGGAAGGGTGGTTTTGTTACTTGATCAGTGAGCCCTCATTGCATACCTTATACAAAAGAATTTTGAGGAAGTTGTAGAAATATAATTATTCTCAGACTCACAATATTGACATTTTAATTAAAATGAATGATTTTGAATCTATTGTATATAACTACTCATTAACTTATTAACTATCACAATAATATATCTTATTGATGAAAGAAATAAAGAAACACCTGCATTCCCTGCATTGAACTGGAAGTGGTTTTGCTGGCACCAGTCCACAAAGTCCTGTGTCCACTGTCTGTACTCTGAGACGTCCTTACCTTTGTAGATGGCAGCCTGGGGAGTTGTTGAAGAAGTCTGATGGTAGAGGATCACCAGGAAGGGTGCCAGCAAAGTTCCCTGCGGGGCCCCCATACTGCAGCCCAGCCTGTCAGAGACACAGCCCTGTGTCCTCACATACTGTGGACAGCCAGTAAGGGGGGGACTTTGATTAGAAGCAGAGGTAGTGGGGGGTGGGCTAATAGCTGTGAGGTGTGAAGTTGGGGGATGGGCAGCAGGCAGGGGTAGAAGATAAGGCAGGTTTCCTCATGGATAACTGGGCTGGGGAGAGGTGGTGTTTGATAAAACCTTGTGAAGAACCTAATTCACCCCAGGAGTTTGGTTTGTGACCTTAAATAGTTTTCAGCTCTAGTGATGTTTTCCTCCTGCAGCTGATTCTACATCTACATCCTATAGATGAAGATGTAGAATTCCTTCTCAATTCTTTCTTTATTTATTCATTTACTAGAAAACAAAAACTCTAGTCAAGTCAAGTGAAGTCAAGTTTATTTATATAACGCTTTTTAGCAACAAGGCACTCAAAGCGCTGTACACGAGGAAAAACATTACAATGATACAGAAAATCAAACACAGAAAAACAAATCAAATTACATTAATAATCCTTGGGAGTTTACTGGTAAGAGCTGGTTCTACTCCAATCTAATAGAGGTAATTAGCTCATTAAGTCCTCTGTGGTAAGGAATTCATCCTGTGCTAGAAAGGAGTGCCAGAAAGGTACCCAGCCTGCATTGAATTAAAAAAAGAACAAGTTCAGGAGGTACAGTACAAAATATGACTCATGCACCTCTTTGGACACTTGTTTATTTTATGGCAAACATATATATTTAACCCTTTAGTACCACTTTAAAATTGTAATTCTTATGTGTTAGTATTAGCAATGCTTTACATGAACCACGTGGCCCTCGCTTTTAGTCACAGAGACAGCAGCAGCATCAGGTCCCTCATCATGTCCAGATGACAGCACTGAGGATGTGAGACCAGGTGAGCTTATGTTAAGTTATTCAATTTATTTTCTGCCAAAATCAGGACATTTGAATTTTGTTATGCTGGCAATTAAACATTATCAACATAGCAGTAAAACAGAGTTCATATTTATTATCTTTGTCTTGTATCATAAGACAAATCAGCAATTGTCAGAAGATGTGAAGTATAAAAGGGGGCCGACCAACAGCCTGTACATAAAACCCCTAATCTCTTGCTATGCTCCTGTCCCTGCGTAACTCAATTTCCTATGTAGGAGTGTCAAGATTCCCCGACAAGCCTGCACACACCCATGTGGGTTTGCTGAGTAGCATTGTTTGCAAAGGCATGTCATTTCTTCTATTGTTAATTCTCAGTATCCCATATCCAGACAACCATAATAGTGAAGGCCTTGTTCCCCTAAACGTCTTAGAACTGGCTCTTGTTGGTACTTATGAGCCACCCATGACAAAGTCAGCATTATTCGAAGCGAACGCAGCTGTTAGATTTGTAGCAGCACCGAGAGTTGATCTGATATACGGCAACAATTGAAGTACTGAAATTGTTTTAGCTACATTGACACACACAGGAGTCGGTTTAACTGACTGGCCGTGCCCATTTTTACCTGTTCAGCTACAGAGAACTTGCTACTGGGATCTCCTACAATATGACACATTGTCTTTGACTTCATTCATTCATTGCAGGTTGTGATTCTTCATTAATAAATTTTTTCCTGGCATATGCCTTTAAGTCACCATTGTTCAGATCAGACTTAACCTTTGTCTTATATTTTTAAATGGGTGCTAAAGTACCAAATAGTCAAATGTGTTACTGAGGGCAAATATACATGTAACGTGTGTGAATTTTTTCCAGTATGATGAGTATAGAGTTGTTTGCCTGCCCTTGAATCCAACTTTCCAAAATCTGCTGCATCATGAAGGAAAGCTGTGGAATGTGTGGAAAGTTTTAGCTCCACTCACATGACCGAGAAAGGAAAGTGAATATGAGACCTTTCACATTTTGTAGAGCAGGTAAGGGCGGTTAACGGCATAAATATGTTGTATGACATGTTGACAATGATCTCTTTATATTCGGTTCGTGTCTTTTAAGAAGAAGATTTATGACTCTGGCTTCATGCAAACCTATTCGTTGCTGTCACATGCATTGTGTGCAACTTTTTCTGCCAACACCTGCATGTCTGATGAAATCTGCTTCCTGTATGACTCAGGTGTGTAGGTTAGATTATTTACTTGATTCAATCATTAATCCAGCCCTACTCCTGTAGATGCAGAAATAAACTGTTATCAGTAGTAGCAACAGCACTATTACTAACTTTATTTATATGATGTGGTAAATCTTGGAGTGCATGGAGATGTTATTATTGTATATGATCAATTTGCAATAAATGGAAAAACACAAGCAATTTAACACATATCTCAATAGGTGACATTTGTGGAACAGTAAATAAGCTGTTAATAGTAGCAGTAGGTGCATCAGCTGAGAGGCATCAAACAGTAAATGAAGTTCCTGCCAGCAACTGTACCAGTCCTTTTAATCTCTGTCATTAATAATACATTAGGAAATAGGACGCTGGAAGATTTCCTTTTTCCACATACATACACACATACACCTGACACAGCCAAAGGAGCCAGCAGTATGAATGAGGATTAGGATGACCGCTGCTTACACGAGGGTGTTTGTGCGTAATCTTATTCAGATGGGGTGTTATGCTTTGAAGCTGCTCTCTCACCCTGATCCTGACTGACACTTGGGTTCAATTTCATTTCAAAAACTTGGCTCTGTGGTTAATCTGTGGAAGTCAGTACAGGGAGTAGTATTTCTATCCTATGTGTTCGTTAAAGCAGAATGTTCTAGGGCCCATGGTGACGAGAATATTGAAGATTGTGTTACAAAGAGAGACAAAGACTATATACTTGCTAGTTAGCTTGTTTACTAAATTACCTATAAGGAGTGGATACTGGTTGTAAAATGTTCAAAAACAGACATTTTCCAGTAAAGCTAAATACACAAATTAAAGGCATTATGTAACAGATAACAGCAGAACCAAAGTCTGCACTGTAGCAGCTAAAAAAGGAACTTTAAAAAATGTACATACAATTACTATGCAGTAGTGGTGTTCAACTTGCTTCAACGAGCTTGCTCAGATTGATTCAGATTTTATACACAAGTCCAGTTGTCACTGTCTTAATATTGTAGTTTCGAAACAAGTAATCTTGAAATGATGCTGGTAAGATGTCTCCTATTGCTAAAGATATTCAGACTGACCATAGAGCCCCTGGTTGTGGCAACAAGAACATATAGAGACATGTTGAGTATACAGCTGGTAGAACTGAAATAACAGGATATCTTTATATGCTGATGATGTGGAACTCTTCTTAAAATCTTCTGGCCTTTCTTTCTTATTGCACCAGGAGTATTTTGATAGCTTTCTGGCTATAATTAAATAAAGTAACAGTCCAATTTTCATTATATTATTTTTACATAACTTGTGGTTTAAAAAAATCAAAACTAATAGAGATAATCTTTAAGAAGTCACCTTGTTCCATTTATAGTAAGGTTAAAACTAAACATTTGAATTAACTGAAATCCTATTACTTGGAAGTCTATAGTTTTAGTTTGTTAGTATTATAATTTGCTGCCAACCTGAAAAGCCTTCAAGTTTCTAAAAACAGTCTTTAAAATATTTTAAACACAAAGATACAAGCTCATTGCTCCATGAAATAAATAATTTTAAAATCACTCCCAAGGTCTCATATAATGACACATTTTGAGGAATATTTTTCACCAAACATTATTTTCTTAAGTGTGTAGATTTCCTGCATAAATCTAACCAGTGTTTTATGTACAAATCTAACCAGTGACAAAATGATGGTTTTACACAGAATTCACAATGAAGTGGAATATCGAAGGTGAAGCATTTGGGTCTTGCTGGCATATGGAAGTAAAATAGTGTCATTAGAATCAGACATTTTTTAGACATTGAATTTATAACACTGAATTTTTATCCAGTGCAATTATGTATGTGAATTTTTTTGTACTTAAAATTTGCCAGCAAAAATTCACCTGCAAGAATTCGCCTGAAAAAATTCACCTGCAGAAATTCACCTGCAGAAATTTGCCTCCAAAAATTCACCTGCAGAAATTCACCTGAAAGAATTCGCCTGAAAAAGTTCATCTGCAAATGTGTTGACCTTCTTGTGACTCAAGCCAAAGCAATCAGCACTCGATTGAGTTGAGCGTCTTTTAGCCAATCAGATTACGCTTATTTGATCACGTGACACACCGTTGCCTTGGGCAGAGGAGAGTCTCTTAACAGTTTGCTGGATAGTGGTTTAATGAAGATCAGTGATGAGATTTTTCTGCCATAAATATATTATTACAAAACGCCAGGTAATTAACACCCATTTGAGATTCGGTATTTTTTTTTTCATCTAATGGAACTGAATGAAATGTTTGACTGACCTGATGACAGCTATTGCCCCAACCCTGTCCGCAGATGCTCTTGTTTTGAAGTGACCGGAAGAAGCGTCAACACATTTGCAGGCGAATTTCTGCAGGCGAATTTCTGCTGGTGAATTTCTGCAGGTGAATTTTTTCAGGCGAATTCTTGCAGGTGAATTTTTGCTGGCAAATTTTAAGTAAAAAAAAAATTCATATACGAAATTGCACAGGATAAAAATTCAGTGTTATAAATTCAATGTCTAAAAAATGTCTGATTCTAATGAGATCCATACTGACAAGGCAGTAGGCACACTATCGATTATAATAGTGTGATTCGGCTACTTTAACAGGGGACTGCGGCAGAGCTTCTACATATTGGATAACGCTGAGCATCCCCTTTATGAGAACGTAATAAAACAACAGAGCAGAAGCTTATGCAGATCTAGTGTAATACTTAATCATGTAGAAGATCCTTCCTGCCCACAGCAATCACCCATCCCAGAAAAAACTCAGGTCTATGACAGCAACATTTAATTTCCCTTTGGGATTAAAAAAGTATTTCTGAATTGTGAACTGTATTCACATTTTAGTAAGAAAGCATAGAAGGCATCGGCAACACTGAGTCTGACCTGGTCTGTGGCTGATGAGGTTCCAAAGCAAGAGGTCACAACATGTGAAGGTTAATGGCGGTTTATTGAATCTTTTCGCTCCAGGGGTGCAGCACCCTCTAACTTCTTTTGTTTGTCTTGTATGCACCCCCCCCCTACTTCAAATTAAGCATGATACAAATTTGGCCTACGACCTCAGACGGCTGATACAGATGGAGACTTTTCGTTACCCACAAATTGAAATCTTCTTACAATGGAAAATTGTATGTGCAGTCCACAGTACTTTTGTTTTAATAGCCATGATAATTGCCTTTAATATAATTTTATAGAAATTAGGACCACGTCTATCCAGTGACTCTCACTCAAAAACAGACTTCCATGCATCTAAATCTGCTTTTATTTAATAAACTTGGGTAAATACGGTGAGAATAGACTCATTTTTTTCTATTTTTTTCAATTGAGCATAAAACAACTTGATTCAAGTTGAAAACAACTTAAACTGGATTCCTTTTTTTAATAAGGCAAATGTGCAAAACCATTAATAAGTTTTGGATCTACATTGATTTCCTCATCCCTCCTTTTTCTTTGTCGTTTTTGATTTTTAAAACATAATTCTTTCGGGGGGCTATGAGTACTTCTGAATTTGAAATTTTGGCCCAAGTGGCAAAAGGTTTGGACACCACTGTCCCAAGTTAAACCCTGCCATAGAAGAACTTGCGGCGGGGGATGTTTAACAGACAAAAAGTCGTATTTCTTGTGTTACTAAGATTACATAATGTTGCATTTGTAACTGATAGCAGAGTTTCGGATTCTGGTTTATTTAGGATTATTATTCAATGGTTTTCACATTCTACTTTCTTAGCCTGAATATAAACAATTTTCTTGGAATCATTAAAGCCACAAAACTGCAGGGAGCCAGGAAGTTTGCTCCCTGTCCTGTTGCTTGTCTCTGATTGTAGACAAATTTTCTACAAATATACTACAGAGACTGAAAAACTGTCCTTTTGCAGAAATGGATAGGTATTTTCATAAATGGTAAGGTAGTATTCAGAGTGATTTTCCTTGAGAGGTCCTCCGTTGGTGGATGCCTGTGGTTTCCTAGGACTTCTCTGGGTCAGGCAGCTCTGTTTGTATACAATAGCACGTCACGGTGTGCGTAAATCCAGTCTCCGCCCCTGACTCCTCCTCTGTACTCCTGGGGATCTGAGCTGATGCAATAAAGGCTGAATCTCAACCCCTCCTCCGGCAGTTCCCTCGGATCACTCAGCATCATTGAGGACTCTGCTTTATTTCTTTATAAACCAAATTTCTCTTGCTTACACTTCGGGTCTTCCCATTTGAAGTGTCTTCCCTTTGATTACTTGAACTGCTTTGGTTGTCTCTTTTTAAATCAGATCGTCTTTTTAATTAGTCTGTTTCACTCACGTTTCTATTTATTTACAAATAACGTAAATAATCTTAAGGATCAACCGATTTTTGTAAATACATCATCTGGAGATCTATTGTTTTTTACCAAAAGGAAGGATTTTTAAGACTTACTTCTCCTCACAAGGTAAGAATGCCGGCATCTTCTCAGTGAACGACTGGAAAATTACCAGCTAGGGAGGAAGTGCAGATATTCAAAGAGCAGGAAGCTCAGATCATGCAAGTCTTATTTAAGTGTGTTCTCTCCCTAACTTCACGATTTGCTCATTTAAAAAATAGATACTGATTTCGACACCCCTAAGGCGAATATAAAAATATGACATTTAAAAAATGTTAATCTCAATTTTTTTTTCTCACATAAAAAAAGCGCGATGCGTCATCTATGAACAGATCAAGCCTTAATTTAAATAAATGATGAGTTTTGAGTGTCACATTTATGTTGCAATGGTGCATTTGGACCCACAGAGGTGACATTAGAGTACCAAACTAATGTTGGATTTGATCTATTTTGAAAAAAGTAGAAACATAACTTGGGCGTGAATCAGAGAGCGAGCAGCTGCGGGAAAACGGCCAGCCATGCCCATAAAAGGAACACACGTGTCTTTGTTTCTGCTGAGGCCGGGTGTGGAAATAATATCATTAAAAGCATCTGGGTACTCGGTCTGGGGAGAAATTGATTACATAGACATGAATGAGGGACGAGTTTACTAAGTCACGACAATTAAAGCACTTTTGCTTCGGAGGTCATCAGATTCTGTCATTTTACGTTTTTAAAGAGTTGTCTCTAAGAATGTTTAAAAACTCTCTTACAGTTGTTTTGAATTTTAAATCACCTCAGAGGGACACTGTGCAGACCAGCCTTTATGGTTCTTTTTGTCCTCCAGCATCCCTTCTTCATTCGAGCAGGGGTGATGCTGAGAGGACTCACGCTTCGGTATTTTTCCACTCTCTGCGTCATCACTCCGCCCCTCCCGTCTCTGAAAAGATCTAACCCGGTCGAATATTGATGCCGACCTCGTCGAATCTGTCGGTCGGTGCTACCCTAGAAAACGCTTCTCCAAATAAACTGCTTCAAGGAAAAAATGCTATTGATAGTTTAGTGGTTCTGGATAGTTTTGAAACAATCCGAGGGATTTAACAGATGTTAACAAAATTGCATATGTCAAACTGTCTATGTCATGTTTTAGAGCATCTTTAGTGCAAAACAACATATGCGAATATCCTACCTTGTTATAAAACAAAAAACACAGGTAGCACATCTTGATGAACTACTAAACCTCATCAGAATATCCTACCTGTATGAAATACACAGGCAGCACATCTTAATGCTTACAGTATCAAGCGAAGTTAAAAGCAAACCTCTACATGTAGGACAGTTCAATAGGCAGTCTAAGTGGCATCTTTCTGGGTGTGTACCTCGAGATAAGATGGCATTGGGTACTTTGTTAGAATACCTGTTTGGCCCTTCTTTTATTATTATTTTCACAAATGACTATGTAAACACGCACCTTTACAAACAATAAGAGGCAGGGGTGTGGTGGATATGGTGTAGGAAGAAAAGGAATTACATCAAATAACACCACACTAACCTTTTTGTTTTGATTTTTATGCATTTAGCTCTAAAATGCCCAATGACAAGCAGGCCGGTGCTAAATATGAGATGAAATCCCTGAATGCTCCTCGAGACGATGACAGCTGCAGCTCCAACAGCAATGACTTGCCTTACTCTGACTTTATGAAGAAGGTTCCCCTGGATGGGTGAGGCTCATTTTAACGTTTTAATGTCCCCTCAAACACACAAAAAACTTGTATATGTTGTCAACACATTTCACACAATATTCTCTGTCTTCTATTAAAGGCAATACCCTGACTTGGATGCAGAGAGTCAAAATTTCCTCCCTGAACACAACCTAGGCAAGAAGAAAAGTGAACCTGAATATGTAAGTTGCAGTAGATTTGTTTTCATTTCAATAGATGCAGTTTTTTTTAGATCAGTTTTTGAAAATTCTGTGTTTTCTTTTCAGCACCAGGGCAATGCCTCCTTTGGCATGTCCGTCTTCAACTTGGGCAACGCCATCATGGGCAGTGGCATCCTGGGGTTGTCCTTCGCCATGGCCAACACTGGAATCGCCATGTTTGTGTAAGCACTCATCTTTTCCACCATCTAAAGCCTGAAGCCTCATTTTTAGCTCCAATGTTTCACAACTCCACATTCAGCCGAGGGGAGTTCGGGCAGGTGTCGCTTCAAGGTCTCATGTCCTGAATTTCCCAAACTCTGCAAGATAGTTGTTTTTTTACCCCGTCAACAGCTGTGTGACCCTGACAGAGAGGCAATATTTTTTTCTCAAATGTTTGCAGTTGTTCTGATTTGAGCACACTACCCCTATGTTTGCTATAGATTAGAAATGTTGAAGAGAAAAGACATTTAATGAGAAGTTGGTTGTTGGAGGATTTAATGGTTCCCCCTGTTGGCTGTTCACGTGAACAACTTCAAGACTTGTGACATCTGTGCGCTGGGTTTCATCAGACTTTACCTCGTTTTTTAAACAGGACACAGAAGAGTATCTTACTGAGAACTTGTTTCTGCTAGTGCATAGGCAGCATTTGGATAAGAGGAAGAGATCCCCACTCTAGTTTCCATCTAATCAATGGAAAAAGTAGAAGAGATTTTGGATTTATTTATTTTTTGTTAAAGCAGAATGTGGATGTTTTCTCTCATAATTAGCCACACTGTCTATATCATCAGACAGAAGCTGTAGGCCACTTTCAGAGCGACTAGACAAGCAGCTTAGAGATAATCCTGCTGGCTGGCCATTACGTAAACTGATAGATGCCATTCACATGCAGGAGATCATTAATGGTGCGTTAAGGATCTTGGCGTGACGGCACTTGACTAATCTGGGCCAGGATCTGGAGGAAGTTGGGGATAAAAGAAAAACACATTGTAGCTTCATGTTATCCTTCATTTAATTGCTGGGTAATGGAGCTTAGCGTCGAAAGCTACATTGGACGAAAACAGAATTTTGGTAGATAAAGTGGCTTCTAACCAGAGGTCATCAGAACCATTTTTTTTTGCTGGGTTGAAGTTTATCTTGTCAGGAGAGCAAGTGGGAGCAGGGGTTGGGCTGTGATATGGACAACAGGAACCCCTTCACTTTTGTTTGGCCAGTCTCAAATGGTGGACAGATTAATTTTCACCTGGTCTATTAATACATCGGAACAAACTGTACTGACCCTACTGTATCCCTGGTAGTATTAAGATGATCCCGTGCAGGGAAACCTCTTATCCTTTCCTACTCTGCTGTTGTCCTCTGTCATTCAAACGTCCTCCAGTTTGTACCAGATTTGGTTTTAAAATCAGTCCTTTTACCCCAAAGCATTTCCCCTGCAGCTCTGAACCTGATCAGAATCTTGGGAGTCAAAGATAATTACTTGAAAAGCTTACTGCTCAGGTTGGGATGCAATGATGTATAAAAAGTTTCCGAAAGAAGCAAAAAATACAAAAAACCAACGAAAGGCCCGAGCCTTTCAGAAAGGCAATGAATGTCAGGAACACTTAGCAGTCACAGCAGAAGAAGACCTGACCTTCCCTTTGGCTAAGTGTCGGTAGGTTTGCTTACCATCAGGAAAGTACAGTTGTCTTTCACTGTGACCTCTAGAGCCTGAGGTTCAGCATTTTAGCATTTATTGAGCCTTGCTAATCACCACAGCCGAGTTTTTTTTTTCCTTGGAATTACATTTCAGTCATGGGTCTGTAGCTAACGACCTTCTCTTGTGTTTTTACAGGATTCTCCTGGTTTCCGTTGCAATTTTCTCCTATTATTCTGTCCACTTACTGCTGAAGACAGCCAATGAAGCAAGTAAGCACCAACCCGACCTCCTGGCACCTTTTTATGTTTAATCACATTTAAATGTCAGATCTAAAACTCTTTGGGTTTTTTTCTTTTCCAAGGTGCCCTTGTTTACGAGGCGCTGGGTTACAAAGCTTTTGGGATGCCAGGCAAACTCGCAGCTTCCTGCTCCATCACCATGCAGAACATTGGAGGTGAGGGGCTGACATAGCAAAATGTGTTTTATGAGTGTAACTATGGTTTAACTGGGGTGTTTTTAAGCCAAAATAAGCTTACTAAACTGACCGAACAGTGGCAAACAAGCAGTGCTAGGAAAAAAAGAGACCAGAATGTGTCGGTAGATGACACTGGTGCTTCCAAAAAACTTTTTCCTGAGACACATCTTTCACCGAGATGCAGCTGGGTACCTTGCCTTATTGACTTGGCTTATTTTTGAATTGAACTTAATGTTATTTTTGAAATGTACTGACTGCTCGTGTTTCCTTTTATGTCCTTAACAGCCATGTCGAGCTACCTCTACATCATCAAATATGAGCTCCCCATTGTTATTCAATCTTTTACTGGAGCAAGTAATGGGTGAGTGGCTAAATATTATCTTTCAATTCATACCTCCATTTCATACCCATACGTTGCCCTCTGGTCTCTTTCTTCTTCTGTTTTCTATCTGTGAACAAACCATTTCATACCCATTTATTTAAATCATTGCATATCCATTTTTTTATAGTTAACTTGAATCAGTTATAGTGATTTTGTTTTGTTTTTGTTTTTTTGCAAAATTTTGTATTTCGCCCTATTTCAAATTAATTTAGTTCTGATCACGGTTGGGCCAGCCGACTGTTTTGAGATATGACCTCTTTTGACCCCTGAGGTAACCAAGATAACTCTAAGCAACCTTCTGCAGAGCGATATATTCTATTTGAGTCACAAAGCCACATTTCTTGCAGCAGAGAATAAGTCATATTTATGAAAGTACTTTCAATCTTTGGTTGTCCAAGATGTCCCCAAAACGTGTATGAATATAATGATGTCCCGTGGCAGATGGCTCCTTTTTTTTTACCTGATTAAGTTGTTGCACCATTTCATAAAAAATGTACGAAACAACGAAAAGCACAAAAGTGCCAAATGGCGACTTGACTAGCACAGGTTCGACAACAAACTGGTTGTGTTGACATAACAGGAGCTTTTTGCACCATCTAGTGGTCAGAAATATAAACAACTTTATGCACATTTTATTTTAGCCACAAAAAATGTTATGCAAATTTTATTTTATGCAAATAAAATGTTAAAACGAGTAGGCAGTTTGGGGCAAAATCACTCGAGAAAAAGTGGCAATTCAAGTAAAATGGCTGTCAGTTGTTTACCTGCAGCTAACTCTCAGAGTAGGTGAAGCAGAATCTATGTATTTCTGTACGAACAGGGAGGGATGGCGGCTGTGTCCATGTAGGAGGGACGTCTTGAAAGGACGCCACCATATTGTTACTCAGAGCAGGCCCTCCAAAGAGCCTCTTTTAGAATATAACGCTGGTGCCGCATCGAGATGGTGTGCAGGATGAGCTCACTGTGACCTCTCTCCAACTTTAAAAAATTGATGTGGCTCAGCTCCTCTGTGCTGCTTTGTTGTGTCTATTTCTGTGAGTGGTGTAGTCATCCTGCGCAGCACGGTTTATGTCAACTATTTGTGAAGCTTGTAGATGTTTTCAGTGCAGCAGCTAAGTTGTTGGCAGAAAGAGTACAAAACAATTTTCTTCAAACGTATTTTTTTACTTGTGATAAAATCCAGTAACAAAAGCATATCTGTGATGAATTGACTGAATTATATTGCGTCATATCACTGATGTTTTTTTTTTTGTGTGTGTTTCAGTGAATGGTACATCAATGGAAATTACCTTGTGCTGCTGGTTTCGTTATTTGTTATCCTGCCTCTCTCGCTGCTCAGGAACTTGGGTAATAGTCCATTTTACGTGTGTGTCGTAAAATGGTCCTTTTAAGTAATCATAAAAGTTGTAGCAGCAGCTTTAAAACAGAAATGACTCTTTTTCTTTCTCCATTAGGTTACCTTGGTTACACCAGTGGTCTGTCTCTACTCTGCATGGTGTTCTTTCTGATTGTGGTGAGTCCCGCTCCTGTTTCCTTATTCCTCCTGTAACAGCTAGATTGGATGAGTTTTATTATATATTCTAAACTCCAGCGCAGTCCAAAAACGTTTTCCTATATGTTCCTGCAGGTGATCATTAAGAAGTTCCAGATGCCGTGCCCTCTGCCTATTCCTGACACTCTGAATGAAACCATGCGTATGTTGAACAGCACCCCCCACATCGACAACGTCACTAGTGATGACGACGACACTTGCAAGCCTAAATACTTTGTCTACAACTCACAGGTAAATGAATCTTTTGCAGATTAAAGATATCTAAACAGTTTCAATAATACTAGTAGAATCACTTGTAATCTTTGGATTTTTGCATCTTTCCAGACTGTCTATGCTGTACCCATCCTTACCTTTGCCTTCGTGTGCCACCCTACTATCCTACCCATGTATGAGGAGCTCAAAGAGTAAGTTGGGTTTAACTTGAAGTTCCCATAATGTTTAGTCTAAACCAATGGTATATTTCTCCAAAGTTTGGTCTGGTGTCCAAATAATATATATGTCTCCTAAACAGCCGGTCACGCCAAAAGATGCAGAATGTGGCCAAAGTGTCTTTCCTGGCCATGTTCATCATGTACCTGCTGGCCGCCCTCTTCGGATACCTCACCTTCAACAGTAAGTCTGATAAGATTTAAAAACAAATGTGGGGTAGCCCCAGCTTCAGATAGAAATACTGGCATTTAACTAATATATTCTTGTAAAACATTGTCAGTATTAAGATTAATACGCACATATGGATTGTTTGAAATTTACTAGTCTTTGAATAAAATTGTACTGAACCCTGCCACATAGGTTCACAGGTAATATTTCCTGAATTTGAAATGTTTAGGAGATTATGTTTTGTGGTATAAAAAATATTTCAATCAAAAATGTTAATGTGATTACTCGAGGCCAGCTACGCAACAGTGTGAAAACACCACTTGCCAGCATGTTCCTGTTTTCAAATGTAAAAAAAAAATGAAAATGTTCCCAGGAACATTGCAGCAGTTACATAACAGCCTGATATTGCTCTTTAACAATATTACACAGCAGGTAAAACACATTTAGCTGTTTAACACCAATATAAGTGATAAAAGGAAATATTTTGCTATATTTGCTAAATTATTAAAGTTGTTTAAGGAAAACACAAACTACATTGTGACTGCTGTTTGTGTCAGTTGACGACATCGAAATTAGCCATGGTTACAATCGTGCATATTTACGTGTTAATGTTGATTATTATGCACTTTTTATGCCTTTTTGAATAAAGAATCAGACTTGTTAATTTATCACTGAAGACAGTTTTAGGCTGAATTGTAATAAACATTAAATGACTAGAAGTCAGCAGTAGCGTCGCTGTAGCTAAACATTAGCATCCAATTCCTAAGAAGCACAAAGGCTTCTTAGCAATTAGCAGTTATGGCTGAAATTACTTAGCCTTTATCAAATGAGGCTACTAATACTTAAAATTTAATCCTGAAACATTAAAGTAAGATTGTTGTAATGGAAATAAACTCAACAACTATCATTTATGTCTTATTAGCTTGTTAGCAAAATGGCTAAAAGCTTTAGAACATTTAGAAATGTTAAAACAAAGTTAAATGGTCCCTGAGCAAGACCCTTAGCCCCAAAATGCTCCCAGGACACTGCACAGTGGCAGCGCACTGCTCCGTAAGGGATGGGTTAAGTGCAGACAACAAATTTCATAGGAATGTACAATCGCAATGACAAATAAAGATTATTATTATTATTATTATTATTACATCTGTTTGTGCTATTGCTAAATGTTAGTATCTACATTCTAACGAGCACAAAGGTCTGCCTTAAAAGTTCCTGTTGAACAGTTTTGATTGACATCACGCCACAGTTTGCCTTAATTTCACTAACCTGTTAATATTTTAAATGTAGATCTGCTCGGCACCGTTGTGTAAATTAAAATGTAGCCCATGTTTATTGGGTCTTATTTGCTAAGAAACATCATAGGTGTAGCTTTGCCATATCTCAAGCTTTAGACTGTCAAGAAATGTTAAAACAAAATTCAATTCTGCTCTTTAGAATGCTTAAAAGGCACAGTTTACATCTTAGTCCATTGTGCTGTTTTGATGTTTGATAAATAGATATGAAGTTGAATTTAACTGTTTTTAGGCGTAAGACAGGTAAATTTGCCATATTGATCTCTGTCGTATTTCTGTGCAGTCCACGTGGAACCTGAGCTGCTCCACACCTATTCTAAGTTCTACAAGTATGATGTGCTGCTGCTGGTTGTTCGTCTGGCTGTGCTGGCTGCTGTCACACTCACAGTCCCTGTGGTGCTTTTCCCCGTAAGTGTCTAAGGTCTACCATCAGTTATCCAGTCAGCCAATAAGTCTAGATGAAGTCCACTGGGCTAATTTTTGTCTGGTTCTGAACAGATTCGTACCTCAGTCAACCACCTACTGTGCCCAACAAAGGACTTCAGCTGGATCCGTCACATTATTATCACCATGGTCCTGCTGGTAGGAACCAACATTCTGGTCATCTTTGTCCCCACCATCAGAGATATCTTTGGCTTCATCGGTTAGTAACTGCACGTTAATATGTATGAGTGTGTTGATAACAATGCATTTTTGACCTTTGGTGATTAACGTTTCAATATTTCCTCTTTTCCAGGTGCCTCTGCTGCTGCATTGCTGATCTTCATCCTGCCCTCAGCTTTCTATATTAAACTTGTCAAGAAGGAGTCAATGAGATCCATGCAAAAGATTGGGGTAAGGGATAATAAAAGGAAAAAATCCATGCCCATATGTTTTTTTAAATTTTTTTTTTTCTGTAAACTCAACATAAACATAATGCAACTACTTCATATTAATAGTGAAATTATTTCCTCCCCAGGCCATGATGTTCCTGATATTAGGAATTGTTGTCATGTTTGTCTGCATGACTCTTATCCTCCATGACTGGATCATGAACAGTCTGGACAACCAAGGCCACTGAAGCTTCAGCTCTTCTGCTGGCGGAGGGGAATCTCTCAGAGCTTGACTGTAACAAATACACAACCCAGAAAAAAAACTGTGTGATGAACAAAGCAAACCACAAAGACTCACTTGATGCTCGATTTGGGCTTTCAGAGCAATGGACCATACCGTTCCAAGAGAATGTATCTGAACTCTGTACATTACCTTGATCTAGACCACACAGATGGTGTTTCCTTCTTTTTATGGTATCTTTTTAAATAGTCTTTTTCTTTTTACTTTTTATTGTGGTACAGCTGTAAACAAAAGGCAACACACCAGAGACTGAAAAGTCAAGTTTAAAACAGCTTACGCTCGGGTACAGTGTTACTTGCGTGAGAATATAGCTGTGAACTCTGACTTTAGTGTGAACATCCTGCTGAGAGTAATATGTCACCCTCCAAAGGACTGACATGAGGCCACGTGTCTTGAATTTAGGTTCTTACAACCTTTGTTTTCTTTTTGTTTACCTTTACCAAGATGTGTCCGTCAAACTTATATGTATATTGAAAAGCACTTACCGCTGAGCTCATTAGTCAGTTTTCACTTGAACAGCACCTATTCAGTATTTCTACTAAGGTACTGTGATTTTGCTCAAAGTGTCAGCTAGCGAATCTGTGAACAGAACCAGACACCGGGAGATCTGTATTAGATCTTGTTTGAAAGGCATGTGGAGCAACAACACTACTGCTACGTGGAGGTCGCCAAGCCTTCCGGTTCCACCTCCCCAGGTCCTGAGCGGGGGCACGGAGGGAAACCTAGAATCTTTTTCTTTATGGGAGAATGCTCTGAATTTGACCACATGTAGTGGTTGTAATATACCTGTTACACTTGCAAAACCACAACAATTTTAGCTGTTTGAAGTCAGGTGCATTTCTAAACAACCAAGAAAAGACCTGGAATTGTTCAGTGTTTAATGTCATCGCAGAATATAGTGTTTTACAATGAAGAACATGGCAGCCCAGCATGGATCGAATTCCCACCGAGTCAAGAGCCGATCATCAGAGGGTGCACTGTGCTTCTAACACTAACACATCACAACACTGTTTGTCATCTATTTATGGAAGACTATTAAAGAAGTGTAATTTAAACTATTTTAATATATTTATACAATATGATATGTATATATGTATGTATATGTATATATTTTTTTTGTTTTTAAAGCTTTGTGTTCAAAACCGTTACAGAACAATTTCATGGACCTCAAAATTCAAATGTGGTGATATTGTAAAAAGTTTGTTCAATAATATTTCAGCTTTATCTGTGCATCTCTATAGAAACTCACTAAATATTCATACTGTATGGATTCAATGTAGAAAAGTCACGAATGGAGCCACGTTTTAAAATTTAAAGTCCCTGATGACAAAGATGAATAAGCAAAATGTTATTTTTGCTCAGACACGGAAAGGACACTGCTCATCTGTGTTACACTCTTGTTTCAATGAAACGTTAATCACATGCTGTAAATAATGTCCCAATAAAATGAACTATGACCTAGAACCCTGACGTTCTGTATTCTATGTACCTGATGTCGCCCTCTTCTGAAACTTGGGAGACAAATAGTCCGGTATTGGTGTAGATTCTATCTAAATTACATGTTTGTACTTCAAGGTGACATTTGTTTTGCATTAGCGTTTTATCACCTAAAAACAGAATTAAAAAGTGATTGGGAGGTCAGGTCTGTAAGGGATAAATCTGGCTGAGAATCGTAATCATGACGGAATTTATACCAAGTGGGTGTAAAAGTTTATCATGCTTTGCTCTGGTTGCAGTTCTGACGCATTTCAGCTGATTAACTTATTGCCTGTACCTTTATATACTCTCTGGCGCCCCCTACTCCACACCGGATCATTTGTATGCTTTGGTCATTCCACAAGACTCGCTCTGTTTTCTACTCAGTCTCTTGTCCCTTTTGGATTTTGTTCATCTCCTAGAATCAAGTGGATATTCAAGTTTCTGCCTACCTAGTTTGCGTCTCCAGCCTGGGCCTCACCACTGTGTGTGTGGGGGATTTTTTTTCTGTTTGACTCCTGCTTCCCCTAGAACACTGCATTTTCTGTTGCGGTTTTTAAGGTCGCTCTGACGTCATTATTTCCTTGCATTGGATCATTTCTTGGATCTCAGACTGGGGATCTCAGACTGCTACAACCCTCTCTTTCCATTTTCCTATGAACCCTCTTTCTCCCATCCTAGTTTGACTGTGGATAAGTGGGCTCAGTTTTCAACTTGCCATCTGGAAGTTGTGTGTTCGATTCCAGCCTCCTCCTGCCACATGCCAATGTTCCCCTAAAAGCCTATGGTTTGCATCTGTTCACTAACGATGGATTAATCATATTTAAAACAGTGGTGGTAACAAAAGTTTGGTTGTGATGGGGTCTAAGATAAAAATCAAAGGTTTAGATGGAGGCAATATTTTTGATATCTCTGAGAGCTCAACTGATCTAAACAAAGATCCAGTTCTACAGTTCCCTTAAAGGCTGATTCACTTGGTGACGACCAGGTTACCATGTTGGGAAGGTTTCTGTGAAGTTTATTTATGTATAAAGATGTTTTTTTTAGAAAGAAACCCATGAGGTCATTGTCTTGATTTTAAATGTACAATTTATGCTTTTGTAATCTGAATTTATTACCTCTTGCCTTAATTGGACCATACCTGCAGTGTTCCACAGTAAACTACTATCTTAATGATGATGCCCTCTAGTGGTCAGTGGCGGATACTAGCCAGTTAGAGATTGTTGACTTTCTGTCTAAAATTTTTCTTGTAGCCATCCCTTGTGATTTCCTTGCTTTGATAAAACCTTTGAAAACTGAGTAAAACAGTAAAAGCTTTTGAACTGTAATTGACAGGAGGGAGTGTGACCTGCATTTCCTATGTTGGTATTGTTGCTGAGACACAGGGGGATGGAGATCATGCAACACTCTCACATAAATAAAATAAGAAGTTACCCCACCTGAAACACAAAAAAATAATAATGAAACACCAATGGCATCAAAATGAGATTTTAACAGCAATATGCATGCACAAAAAGCAAAACAAACACTTGAAGGCAATAATATTATTCTATAAAGACCCTAAATTAGAAATAATGATCCAATGTACCTGAGCGGCGCACTGAAACCTCAAACCTTAACAACCAGGAGCCAGACAAAGTGGAGATAATCTTGGTAGAAGCAACTAGTCAAATGGTTTAAAGCAAAGGTAGAAGTTTGGCTGCAGCTGAATAAGGTCAGAATCAACTTGGATTACTCATTGTGTGGCAGGGTGGAATCCAAGCTGAATTCCATTGGACACATCCTGTACGAGGATTGCAAAGGCATTTTTGGAGTAGTGGCTGGAAAGAAGAGAGGTGGTTCAAAGCAAAAAAGGAGGAGGGAGAGAGATTAAGCAATTAGTGAAGAGGCGGCATCAGCTCCAAAGGCAGAGAAGGCGGGCCTGAAGCCACTGTAGGAGGAGGTGAAGAGAAATCTCGCCAGTCTACAGAGGGCAGAGCTCATCTTCAAACACAGGGAGTTGAATTAGAAGAAGAAAAGCACTTTCTTCAAAAAAGCCTTTAAGCATTCAAGAAAACCGCTGGGAGACAAGAAAAGTGGGAAGCTGGCAGTGCTGGGGACAGTTCCACTAATCTGCCAGCAGCTTTCAGTAGAACTCATTTTGTGTTTAGCAGACTAGTGTTTCGCTAAAGTGCTAGCGGACCAGTTCTGCTAAATTAGGTTTTGCCAGCGTAAGTCCGCTAGTGTGTTCTTTTCTGTCGTGGGCATGTCTCAAAGAGTCTATTAGGAACTCTATTGGTTTGTGTTACATAAATGCTACCCCTCTCGGTTCATTTCTTTTTTCTCTGACAGGGTCAGTGTGTGTTTGTGTGCGTGTAAAAGAACATGGCAGAACACACAGTGAGGTGGGGGCCTACCTTCAGCGTTAGTTCAGCGTTGCCCAAGAAGTCTTTTTCCCCATGGTCCAATGGTTAAAGCAGTGGCACCCTTGTAAATTTCCCAGTGTAACATTCTGATTTTTCTCCCAAAGAAAACAAATAGTGAACTGCAGACTGGCCAAACTGAAAGCAGTTATGAATTGCAGTTACATTCTTCAAGTCATGAAAGGTAAAAACAAAAGTTTTATTTGGCTTGAAGATGTTGAGAACAGCTGTGGGTGAGGCAGAGTTGACTCAGAGCCCTGTGGATCTATGGTGGACAGAAGGACTGTAGACCTGTTTGTTGACAACATGCTACCGCTGGCATGAAGTGGACTCTATCACCTTTGTCAGGCAGTGCAACCTGGGCAGGAGAATCTTGGCCACCCATAAAGTGCTACAGGATTATATAATAAAATATATATTAAAATTATAAAAGTTTACTCAAATTTTTATAATGGCTGTGACGTTTCCAGCTTTGTGTGGTTATCAAAGAATGACAGTCTGCTAGCGTATTGGTCGATATATAGTCCATATATAGTCGCTATAGTCAGCCCTCCCATCCTTCCTGTTCGATGCTGCTCCCCTAAAACTTTGCAAGGTAAAAGTAGTTGTCCAGAAAGCAAGGGCAGCGTCAACCCTGAGCCCCAACAGGATACCACACAAGGTGTACAAGTGTTGCTCAAGGGTTTTAAACACTTGTGGAACCTCCAGAGAGAGGCTTGAAAGAACCAAGTAACACCTTTAGAGTGGGGAAGAATGATTACAGTTTTTATCACCCAGGAACTTAACTCCTCAGCCAGTTCAGGAGCATAACACCTGAATTTAGAAGGAAAGGTCTTTTTCTCCATCCCAGCCAAGGGAGTGACAAGCTACATCATGAGCAATGTGTACATTGACATCAGCTAACAGAAGGCAGGTGTTCCAGACCCCCCAGGATTCGTGGAATACTTTGCAGTCATCTAAGAGCAGATCCAGAGGGTGAAAAGAGAGAGGTGACCTGCATGTAGTGTGTCTAAACACAGATCTGCTCCCCACCAGTATGCCTAGGATTTTGTCTACATTCCTGCCTATATTAGAGTTCTGGTAGCCAAGTACTTCAGATGTGTTTCACTCATCAGGACTTCACCACAGGCTGTAAGTAGTGTTGGGACCCACAGCCATGGATTACAACATGCAAGTCCAGTACGAACTTTTCTGGAACTTTTTAAATAAATTACATTAACCTACTTCCAGCCAGAAAAGGGGGCAACAGCGGACTTCCCGTGATGCCACTGTCCGTATAATCCGCCAGCAGCTTCAACCTTCAGCAGAGAACATGGAGTATCAACAACAATAATAACGCTGCCTCCAACACCTCCAGCAGAGACAACCGGCCAGTTGGCTGAGAAAGAGAGGTCATCACAAAAGGTCTCCCCGTCGAAATCCACAGGAGAAGTGGACCTCCCCCATTAAAACCCCCTCCACCCAAACCCAGGGCAAATTTGGCAAATTTGACTCTTTTGAATATTTGGCTCTCCAGGTAAAGAGCCTAATTTAAAATCTCGGACATCATTGATTCAATTGCTCCAATTAAATTGAAAGTCGTTTCTGGGAAGAAAATGTCTCCGTGGAGAAGTGCTCCAACAGTCAGAAGTGAAAAAAAGGAGTGCCGAAAAGCTGAACGCAGGTGGTGAAAGACTGGACTCCAGGTTCACTATATTATCTATAAAGAGAGACTATACAGATATAACTTACAACTGAAAAATGCAAGGGAATCTTTCTTTTCTGAGATCATCAGCAAAAACATTAACAATGCTCGTGCATTATTTGCCACAGTCGACAGGCTAACAAACCCTCCTGTAACTGTAGCATCTGAACTCCACTCTACCAGGGCCTGCAATGAATTTGCTAAATTCTTTACTCAAAAAACCCAAAAGATCAGTCAGCACATCCACATCAACTCCAGTACCAATGTTGTCTCCAACTAGAACTGATTTTGACAAAATTTCCCAATTTCACCAAATAAACTACAAAAACTTTGAAGAAATCGTACACCAACTAAGCTCTTCTTCCTGCTGTCTCAATGTTTTACCCACAGCTTTCCTTAAGAAAGCTTTGCACGTAATAGCATCTGATTTAACACAAATAATAAACATGTCCCTTTTGTCAGGTGTTTTCTCCCAGGCCCTGAAAACAGCAATTATCACACTTCTATTGAAAAAGAGCAACTTGGACAAACTGCTACTACAGAATTACAGGCCTATCTCAAACCTCCCCTTCATCAGTAAGATTATTGAAAAAGCTGTGTTTCAACAGTTAAACAACTTCCTAACAATGACCAACCGCTTCGATGTCTTCCAGTCAGGCTTCCTGCTCACCACAGTAATGAGACTGCTCTTGTCAAGGTGTTCAATGACATCCGTATAAATGCAGACTGTAGAAGAACCACAGTGCTGGTATTATTGGACCTTAGTGCAGCATTCGACACTGTTGATCACTCCATTTTATTAGAGCGCCTGGAAAACTGGTTCGCCCTTTCTGACACAGCACTCAATTGGTTTAAATCCTACTTGAAGGACAGGGACTTTTTTGTGTCAGTAGGTAACTTTACATCAGAGACCACAAAAATCACATGTGGCGTTCCCCAAGGGTCCATCTTAGGGCCCCTTCTATTTAATATCTACATGCTCCCCCTAACTCAGATTTTGATAAACAACAACGTAAGTTATCATAATTATGCAGACGACACACAGCTATAAGTTACGATGTCACCAGGTGACTATGAACCCATTCAAGCGCTGGGTAAATGCATAGACGAAATCAATGCTTGGATGTGCCATAATTTTCTTCAGCTGAATCAAAACAAAACTGAAGTACTAATCTTTGGACCAAAGGAAGAGCATTTACAAGTTATCACACAGCTTCAGTTAATACGGCTAGAAACCACCAGTCAGGCTCGAAACCTGGGTGTAGTGATGGACTCAGACCTGAACCTTCAGAGGCACATAAAGTTAGTAACAAGGTCGGCCTTCTATCACCTAAAGAATATCTCCAGGATTAAAGGACTAATGTCTCAACAGGACCTTGGAAAACTAATTCATGCGTTCATCTTTATTAGAATTGATTTTTGCAACGGTGTCTTCACAGGTCTGCCTAAAAAGTCGATCAGACAGCTGCAGTTGATCCAGAACGCTGCTGCCCACGTCCTCACTAGAACTAAGAAAGTGGAGCACATCACCCCGGTTCTAAAGTCCCTACACTGGCTCCCTGTAGCTCAGAGAATAGATTTTAAGATACTTCTGTTAGTCTATAAATCACTAAATGGCTTAGCACCAAAATACATTACAGACTTGTTGTCAGTGTATCAACCACCCAGACCTCTCAGGTCTTCTGGCTCAAATCTATTCTGCATACCCAGAACCAGAACCAAACATGGAGAAGCAGCTTTTGGTTCTTATGCTCCACTAATCTGGAATAAACTCCCAGAAAACTGTAAAAGCGCTGAAACCTTAAGTTGCTTTAAATCAAGATTAAAAACTTATTTGTTTAGAGTGGCCTTTGACTGTGCCATCTAAACTTTATTAGTAAAGTTTTCAGTCCAATTTTCCTTTCATTTTCTTATCCATCATTCTATTCTCTTTATTTTATTTATATCATTTATATCATTTATCATTTATATCATTGTAATGTTTTTCCTTATGTACAGCACCTTGAGTGCCTTGTTGCTGAAAAGCGCTATATAAATAAACTTGACTTGACTTGACTTGGAGTGAGGAAAAGGGGCATGAAGGGTGAGCTGATTTGTGACGTTTGAGAGCAAAAGTGAACATGGCTTGGAAAGGACAAAACGAGCCATCGAGGCGAGCAATGGAAATGAAACATGGACCTTTACCTTTGGTGTGTTTGAAGTAAAGTTTGAAATGGTCTGGATAGAACTTGAGGTCTGAAAAGGCTAAATCTCTACATGGCACGAATGAATTAGAAGGAGAAGTAAATTCGCTTAGTCTAAGAAAGCCGTAGAAGGCAAGGAGGAAGGAACTGGAGAGAAGATATTTGAAATAAGTTGAAAAACGGCTGTCATAAGGAGATTTTTAAGGAGGGGAAGTGTAATAGACCTCCGGGAGTCAGGCTGCGGAATTCAATGTTTTGATATGCCTTTGAGGAGAAGTTTAATGGCGTGATGAGTGAAAAGGCTCAGAGTGGGCTCAGAAAGATGATCTTTAGATAAAAATTGATGCCTGCTAATAGGCTGCAGATGTAGGGAAGCTTGAAACCATGTTGTTCAAAACAATGAATAATGGAAGCTAGGACTGTTTGAATGTGAACCGGGTACAATGGTGTGTTATTAGCAAGGCAAAATTTTGCAATGGTTTGCCAGGCAAAGGAATAGGGTTTGAAAGTGGAAGGAGCTAGAAATGAGATACAGCAATGTTTGGCTGATTGCAACCGCGGAAGGAGAGAGAGGAATAATCGGAGTAGGGTGAAAGTAGGCTGATGGACCGAGACGGCAGAATACCTGAAAATTTAAAACGAGACAGGGCATTAGCGACTGAATTAGAAAAACCTGGAACATGATGGGCAGAAATGATGAACTTATGAGTTACGGTCTGCCAGGATTCGACGGAGGTGAGAGCTACGTCCATGAAATGACCTTAGTAATATTGTCTGTTTGTTATTCTGTTTGTTATTCTGCTGCGGCAGTAATGCTTTTAATGCTTATATTTTGAAAACAATTAGTCCGGGAAGGTGCTGTAAATTGATTGTCGCAAACTGAACAGAGCAGCACCGACCCGGTATGCAGAGAGAACGTGTGCTCCACGATTATGACGGGAAAAGATATAGTTAAGATGTATCGAAACAGTAAATGGTTCCTTAGCGCCTGGATGATAAGGGAACAATGTTGGTATAAATGTTCGAATGCGTAAATGAATATTTAGATATCTACGGAGCAAACAGGTTGCTTTTAAATGTAACTTTTTGTTTTTTGTTTTTTTTTTCTTTCCTTTCCAGTAGAGGGTGTTAATATTCTTTGGTACGTTAGTCATGCTTAAGCGCAATACGAAGGTTTACTAGTTTCAAAATTATAAGCTAAGTAAAGGCACAGACAATTGAAATATTATGTGTTACATTTATTTTGTTTAATGGTACTGAGAAAATATAGAAGGCGATGATTACAGTTTAATAAACATACATGGTAAAACAGGGTAAAAGCAGTCAAGGGAAAGACTGTCAACGATAAAAGGGGGTTGTAATAATTCAAGGTAAATAATTCATTTATGGTAAATAATAAGGCAAAAAATGGTTAAACGTAGCATATTGTTAGAGTTACTAAAGGTATTAGGTTCTGTATATTTTTTAGCTCTAATGATGTTCACATGCAAGGCTCTGTCAACGAAGGATTGTGAACCATCCGTTTGAGAGATCATCTTTTCAACCGGGACTAGAGACCATAAAAACTGAAACAAGTCAGCCGAGAGAAGAAGAAGGAGATACCGTTCCAGTTCGTAAGGAGACTGGAGCAGGAAGCCAGCAGCTTGAGTTTGCCCGAGCAGAAATGCTGGAAGAAAGGACGAGAAGAACAAAGAGCACTTTGATGGCCGACTGAATCAGGAATCAGGCGGTGGCTTGCGTCATGACAAAATTTCAGTGGCGAGAATAAACTAGTCTAGGCAGACTCCTGATTGAGCGAAGGTGGATGAAGCTTTGGCAGAGAAGGATTTGTGATATTGATAGAAAAATCGCTGGGGTTAAGAGCAGAAGACGTCTTCGAAATGCTTAAAGACCGGACAAGCTCACCAAAAAGGGAGATTTTTAGTAAGGCGGGGATGAGATGATTTAAAAATAGCAGTAAAGCCATCAAGGGAAGCGACACAGTGATCAACCTCAGGAGATGGTAAAAATGTGAGAAACCAGATTAATGAGCTGCCCCTGCAGAATTTGATGCGGAGCCTGAGTAAGATGTTAGAATGCATGGGAGTACATGATCTACTTGAATATAAAGGAGGAGTGGGAAACACAGCATGCTTTAAAGGCATATGAATGAGGAAACAGAGAAGAGAGAATTAAGTGATAAATCTCACCCCAAGAGACGAGCCAGGACAGGCATTTGATGGTGAATGTCAGTGGGAGGGGCTGAGGTGCGGGTTGAACGTCGGCAGAGCGGAGAAGAGGAAGTGCTGACTTGGCAGAATTGGAGGCGAACTCCCGGAGAAGCTGAGTAATGGATGATATGGCGCGCTGAAGAGAATCCATGGACGAGATGAAAGAAGCAGGGAAGATTGTGGAATGGCCGGAGTAGAAGAAAACGTCGAAGCCTGGGGCGTGGGAGAAAGATCGGAGGAGAACCGCTGCAGAAGCTGGGCCGGGTGACACGGCGGCGGGAGCCAGGGTGGAGGCAGGGCGACCTCGGCAAGTCTTAGCAGGAGGATTGGAGGAGTTGTTAAGGTGCTTTCCACTTGTCCAGAGCTGAGACGGGGGAAATTGGGCTATCAAGGCAGAAGGCCAGGCGAACGGTCCTATGAGCGGAAGAGGAGGAAGGAGGGCGAGGATCCGTCACCAAACAGTGCGAGGACCCGGTCAAGTCATCAGAGTCGTAGTCGAGCATGACGCTGCTGATCATCAAAGCTGATTGGGGAGGTTAGATAAAACTACTGAGTGTTAGAGTTTGGCCATTTTAGAATGGGCGATGTGTAGGGGTACTAAGTAAAATAATAAACTGATAAAGTTTGTCCATCTAGAGCTCACTGGTGGCCATTGTTATACTAAAAACCACAAGGATTGGGGGTACCTCTCTCTGTCAGACTAATTATAACCATTGGAAAAGAGAAGGGGTTGCGCACAGGTAGCAGAAATGGAGGGTGTGTTTGCACCTCAACCATAACTGAGCCGGTTTAGGCTAAACCTGACTCCCCCTTACTCCGTCGAACAGGGAGGGAGGAAGGCAGAGGTAAAACTAGTTGGCAACTGTTGTTTCCTGTTGCATTGTGTGAAAGGTGGGTAACTTTAAAATGGGCTAAGTCAATTCAATCAGATCATATAGATTTCAATTCAATTCAATTCAGTTTATTTCAAGTCACGTACATACATTCCAATTAATCCTAACTATCAAACGGTGCAGTCAGATTCAGTTATTTATTCAAATTGGTTAAAAAGTGTTTCTGTCTAAGGAACCCCAGCAGATTGCATCGACTCAGTGACTTGTAGCAGTCATTCCTCCTGGATGAGCATGTAGCGACAGTGGACAGTGACTGGCATTGACTTTGCATCAGCCACTCATACTGAGCACTGTGTTCCAGAGAATCCCCTGTAGAGACGCTCTCTACGAAGCCGACTGGAGCAGTTTCCCGATCGGAAGGACTGCATCACCGTAGTTACGGTAACGTGCAGTTGGTTGGCGGACAGAACAAGCCATTTTTCATCCACAGCTACGGAGGTTAGCTGAAAGCTAACCCTTTGTTCACGGAGCTTTCTTCAACTTCGTCGTCGCCCGGACAACCCCTCCTCAGCATGGTTCATACGAGGTTAGGTTTGGGCAGAATAATAGAGAAGGATTTATATTGAAATGATCTAAACGTTTTTCATTTTATGAAGTTTGGTTTTGTTTGTGTTGAACTCTGCTATCTCGGTGGTAGCAGGCTATCTTGTGTTCTGTGTTTGTGTGTTTTTAAAGTTAAGACAGACTTTACTTCAAAGGTGATTTTAAACAAAGAAGATTGATCATAACGCGCCATCCGCGCGTATGCATTTTAACCCTTTTATTGACGGTATTTTTAAAGGTGTGTGTTTGATTCTGGTGCTAAGCTATCAGCTTCTTTGTTAGCTTTAACTGCTAACGGCTTAGGACACCTGCTTGCCTGCTAAAGAGTATTTACCCAGAAAGGTTATTAGTTTTCAATCCAGTAAATAATAGTTCCCTAAACATTATTTTACTAAACTTGATAACTAAATCATCAAACACAATTAAGCCCCATTTCTCCAGAAAGATTTGTCTCTTTTCCAAAATATTTCCTTAAATATTTTACCATTTCCTTTAATAATATTTCTTTAAATATTATTTCAATAAAAAAAGGCAGCTAATGAGACACCGTGGAGAATTATTCATCCAGAAGGTTGGGTTTATTCAGCAGATCATTCTTTAAAACATTATTTTGATAAAATAATATTTTATCTGATCTTGCATTGTGAATGGTTGTCTAAACGTTTGCTGATTATTGCCTAAGTTGGTTCCAAGACTAACTTCACCTCACTTCCAGATTCTTCAAGATAATCCTTGGTTCTCAAACATAAACATTGCATGGTAATGTTGCATCACTCTTTTGGTCATGGTTTCAACCATCTTTAATCAACTTGTTTATATTGTACATAGCCCATTAGTCTTCGTTATTCTTTAATTCTGCTTGGTAGTTTTGTTGGATTGTTTTAGTACAGTAAAGAGTTTGTTGATTGAAATATGTTTGACTTTAAGTTGACTTATTTATGTTAATAAATTCTTGTTTTTTTAAGAAATTGTGTGAATTCATTCCATGAGTGTGCAGAGTTGTGCTGTTCAATAATGTCAGAGCTCTTCTCACACCTTTCTATTTTGTCCTAATACCATCGCCTTACTAGGTTGGTAATCACAGGACAACCCTAAACAGACCGAAATATTATTTGATAAAATATTAACATTAAATATTAAATAATATTTTCAGATTCATAATCACAACAACAGTCCATATAACAATGGGCTGAGAGGTGCCTTCGAGCCAGTATCTCCACTCATCCAGGGACATCTTTATGGCAAGCAACTCTCGATCTCCCACATCATAGTTCCTTTCAGCCGCAGAAAAACGTTGGGGAAAAAAAGCACATGGGTGGAGCTTACCGTCTGTGGGAGAACGTTGGGACAAGCCAGCACCAGTTCCCGTGTCCAAGGCATCCACTTCTAAAACAAACTGCTCATTAGGATCAGGGTGTCTGAGAACAGGTGCAGAAGAGAAACGTTGTTTGAGATCAGCAAAGGCTTTATCCGCCTCGGAGGACCAGGTGAAAGGTTGCTTGGTAGAAGTGAGAGCTGTGAGTGGGGAAGCAATGATACTAACGTCACAAATGAGACAACGGTAGAAATTTGCAAACCCTGTTTACGATCCGTGGGTACTGGCCAGTCCACCACTGCTGAGATCTTGTTGGGATCCGGCAGTTGAGGTGGCTCGGGCATCTATACCGGATGCCTCCTGGACGCCTTCCTCGGGAGGTGTTCCAGGCACGTCCCACCGGGCAGAGGCCCAGGGGACGGCCCAGGACACGCTGGAGGGACTATGTCTCTCGGCTGGCCTGGGAACACCTTGGGCTTCCCCCGGAGGAGCTGGAGGAGGTGTCTGGGGAGAGGGACGTCTGGGTGTCTCTGCTGAGTCTGCTGCCCCCGCGACCCAGTTCCGGATAAGCGGAAGACGACGAGTACGAGTACGATAAATGTTTACAGGCTACAGACAGACATAATTTGAAGCACTATAATATACTGGTCATCCACCTTCTTTTAACTGATTATTATAAGATTAGAAGATGACTTTGTCATTGCATGTATCCTACAATGAAATGGAGATGGTGGCTCCCAGCTTTGACAGCACAATAAAAACAATTACACACAAGTTATTACCTAGAGCAATAAGAAGTAAGCATCCAATAAAGTAGCACGACATTAACAGTGAATTATAATTATCGGTTTGTGCTTTGAGGGCTTATGTAGGGATAATACACAGATGGGTTGTAACTTCACAAATCTACTGATCCACAGCTTTTTATTTATGATCAGTGTGTGATCACATTAAAAAAAATGTAAATTGTAACAAAAAAAATTAAAACTCATTCATGTCTTTCATCCATATGAATTAGGTTTTTGGAGAATTTCTCTCTATATTCAGTCAGTTAGATTGATTTTCAGTATTGTATATATTTTTTTTTATTCATAACAATTTTTCTTTAATTTTGTGTCTTACTTCCTCCTAACTTCATTGTTTGCTTCGCGCTGTTGGATCTTTGATGTTTAGAAAAAACAGCAGTAACTGTCTTAAGAGGCTTAGTAGTGATACTGTTACTACTTAACCCACAGTAGTTAACTGAAGTTAGTTACACCTTTCCAACATGAGCTAATTTTTGGACAATAAGCATTTACTAATGTTGGGCCATCCATTTTGGTCAGGTAAACGACTGCACTATGTAGCTCAACAGGCATCGAAGCTCCGATGTCATCAGAGCTTATAAAAACCAGAGGAACCAAACCTTTAACTACCATTTAACCACCGCTACGCTTGGAGGCGATCTCTGGAGCATCAGAATCTCACAGGCGGGTTTTTATTCCATTCTCCATCACTGGCCAACCTCATGAGCAGCTTGACAAAGCTAGAAATCTTGCTGGGATAAGAAGACCAGGAGATTTACTTTGCCAACTGAAAGCGCATCTGTAAAGCACAAATCAAGAAAAACCCACAGAGGTTTTCCAAAGGAGACAAAATTTTTCCTCTTTTGTTTTATTCCAGTCGACAGTGCACAGTCCATCGTTTTTTTCCTTTTTCTGCCGAAACACCAGCATGCTGAAACACTTTTTAGTGGGCGATTCACAGGAGACTTTTTAGAGTTTTTTACAAAGTGACCGGTAGTACACAAAACTCCACCATCAAGAACTACATTAAAGGTTTGTGTTACATTTAGGTTAGGTCCAGTTGTAGTTTGTTTTAAATGAAAGGCACATTGTTGGAAAATGCCTGTTTCCCAAGTTCTGCACACACTGAAAGAGTCAGTGTTGTGCATGAATGGGTTTAAATTAAGGTTTTCATGAGGTTACTTTTACGTGTTTGGGGATGGATGAAAGATTTGAGCTGTTTTTGTATTATTTGCTGTTATTTCAGCTTTTAACTTTGTTCTCTCTCTTTTCTCTTCCTTGAAGCTACACCTGGCCTGACTCTGTGTCTACCTGTGACACCTTTCTGGAGAGGGGAATCCTCCAAGCTTCTGCTGTCAACAACTTAATGCTCACCCTCTACCGATGATCCACTTGGCCCTGTCTTTCAGTGTTTAACCCTTTCTCTCTCCTTGACATAGCTACTGACTGAGCTTTTACTGTAACTAACTCTATGTGCTCTCTTCAGACTCTAAACTTGAAAACTGGCTCAGAGTTTATCTGTTCCTTCTTTCTAGGTGAAACGACTAAAGGAGCTACATCCATTAACATTTACTTTTCCTTCCCATAGAAAGTACTCCTGGATCAGTGCTTCTTTGTTCTCTTTGTGTCTCAGCTCTGTTCTCTCTAACCCCCAGTCGGTTGTGGCAGATGGCCGCTCACACTGAGCCTGGTTGTGCTGGAGGTTTCTTCCTGTTAAAAGGGAGTTTTTCCTCTCCACTGTCGCTACATGCATGCTCAGTATGAGGGATTGCTGCAAAGTCAACGCCAGTGACTGTCCACTGTCTCTACATGCTCATGCAGGAGGAGTGAATGCTGCAAGTCACTGACTGGATGCAATCTGCTGGGTTTCCTTAGACAGAAAAACGTTTTATCCAATTTGAATAAATAACACAATCTGACTGCACTGTTCAATGATTAAGATTAATTGGAATGTATGTACCTGACTCTTGTGAAGTCCCTTGAGACGACGTGTTGTGGATTGGCGCTATATAAATAAACTGAATTGAATTGAATTTTTCTGGGGTAAACTTTAGGGATTTAATGCAGAAAGAGCAGCAATAACATTTTCCCTCAAGGTGAGCTTAATGACTGCTCTGTGTGTGGACGCTGTATATAACATATGCATCTCCACTTACATTAAACTTCACCACAATCAGCTTCATTTAAACATAAGAAGTTAAACTGAAGGCTCTGAAGGTCTTAACCACCAAAAAAAAAGAATCAAGCAGAGTAAGTGGTTCTGTTTCATTCACTTTTCGTTTTTTCTCAGACATTCTTAAAAGGTGAGTAGCTGAAATAACAGTAAAGATCCCTTATGACCAAAATTATATACAAGCCACCTGTAATTATTTTGTTTTGTTTTGTTTTGTTTTTTGCTATAGAATTATCAGAAAAAGTGAGTGAGTGTTTTCTGCCCCTTTTCCAAGACAAATTCAGGTTTTGGTATCTGGCAAATACTCAGTGTTATTGTGTCATTTTATCTGCAATAACAGTTTGAAAGGCAAAACTAAATACTGATTCGAAATCACATCTGTGCTTGTAATAGGATTATAACAGACTGCAATTCCAAACATGGCCTACATGAACTGCTTTTCATTTTAAATGTAATTTTGCTTTCTGATGATCGACAAATTTAAACATGAGAATGAGAGCAACTTTTTGTCAGAATGAATCCAATATTAAAGTTTTTGTGACCAAACACCAAAGGAGAGAATACAACAGATTTAACGTAGGTTGCATGCTAGGTTATCAGTATGCTAGCTGGTGAATGAAGTCATAGATATATATTTTTAAACTTGGTCTCAGAAAAAATATTATAAATGAATGAGAAATAGTTTATGCTGTAGCTGGGAATTTTGTTCAGAATGTTTAGGCGATGAAATATGTAACTGAATTGGTTGATTTTAACCTGACAACTGAATTTCAAACTAGATATTGTTCCAGATGAACTTGTACAAAACTGGAATAAACAATAAATGTCATAAAAGCATGGACTCTGTAGAACTTGACAGTATTCAGCTTAGGTGCGTTGAACCAGGAATGCATCTTAAAGACTGTGTTCCTATGTGGAGCTACGTTCGGCTGCATTAATCTCCCAGTCAGCTGTCACCTGTCATTCCACATTACCTCCAGAGTAAACCTGGGGATTTTGCATCAGTTGTGCAGCAGCATCGAAGATGGTATACTCCTGATTTTTCCAGGTCTCATAATTGTTTAAAAAATGATTCTGACAGACTCACGGTCACCTGATGAAACAGATTGATGCAGCATAGGTCTGCTTCCTTCAGCAGCACAACCAGGCAACAGCAGAGCTCATTTCCACAGTTCATACATGCAATCACCGGCTACATCCAGACGTCTCCAGGGAATGAGGGGCTAAGCCACAACATCAGTCTGTTAGTCAGATTCTTTTGTCATATCCCACTCTTCTTCTGTCTTACAGACAAATGTTGGTCAATAAAGCTGATTCTCATGGAGATGGACCCAAATGGAAACAATATTAAGACTGCAGACTTTGTGGTGTAACTGTTTCATGTGAAAATACCTGCTGCCAGGAACATTTTTAAAATGGGTGGGGCCCATCACACTCTAATGCACCTATTGTGTCAAACCGGTGTTCCCATCAAGCCCATTTTTAATCACCAGCTGCACTTCTACAGAGTTTTACAGCCATGTTCATTCCACGATCCATTATGTCAATCATACACTATCCCTATATTAAAATAGCTTCAAATGAATACATTTAACTTTTTTTTTGACTATCAAATATAGCCAACAATTCCTAAGTGACATCGCTAACTGTTTTTCAATTATCTCACTGTTGGACATTCATTTTGTCAAATGATAAAATCTGCCCCAGGTCAATTAGCTTCTACATGGACCACTTTTAAAATGCTGCAATGTAATAGGATCACATTTTTATAAGACAAGTACAGCACAGTCTTCATTTTATTTTCTTCTTCATTCGGTATTGGTGATTAATTGTTTTAGTGTCCCTCCCTCCTGGTTCGTCACTGACCAGGCCTATGAATTTAAAAGGTAATGAATCAGACTGAACACTTATGAGATGTGATTATTTCCTTCTTATGTTGAGCACAATATAATTCCTTAGTAAACTGGGATTTCAAAATTTGTTGAAATGCTCACAAGCAGCCTGAATCTGGAAACTTTCCAGATGTAGTAAATGTCAGCAGTCTTTCAGTCTATTTTGAATTCAGTCAGTACAATCTTTTCACTACTTAAAATATTTAGTATTTAAAGATGATGCAGTAAAAACTGTAAAATCATATGTGGTTTATTAGTCATTAATCAAGGCTGAGTTAAAGTTGTATAACTTGATTCTGTATGTTTATAACTTTTTTATAGATCTCTGGGTGCTGATGAACATCAAATGTCAGCATTGGACAAACATTAACTCTGAAAAAAGTTTTATAGGAATGAAGGATTAGAAAGATCTCAATATGGACAGGTGATGTGGTGTAGAACAGAGATCCGGCTTGTTTCTGAGCCAATTATCAGCTGCAACAGTTAACAGGACTTTTATAGTGAATTGTTTCCTAAAACAAACAGAGCCAACAGAACAGTCAGAGTCGGTTGAAAACAACACAGGAGCAGTAATGCTAAACCCAGCATCGTCTGTAACCACTATTAGCTGAATACGAGGCTCCAATCACAGAATCACTCACTAGAACCAACACAGACTGTATAAAATAAACATAAAAAGTGACAGATGTGGAGCTTCATACTTATAAATCTACAAAGATTTTACAGTCAGTCGGAGGGTCTTCTTCTAAGCTGAAACTGTGCTGAATTATTCAATAACCTTTCTGTTCCATTTGTGGTTAAATGCAAACCAGCTGCAAACAGGCGGCTCGCTGTATAAGACAGACTGAATGAAGTGAACGTTGACTCATGTCACATGACTCAGCCAATGCATTTCTTAAATGAATTGTTTGGTCATTTTGATGTGCTGTTTAGACGCATTGATGCATTCAATGACTGAATGTGACTATAGAATTCTTGACACCTTATCTTTTGTGTTGTTTGTTCCCAATTTTTTTTATATTATTTTGTGTTTTTACAAACAAGATATTCAAAAATAAGTACGGCCCGGAACCCGCCACTCCTACTGGTTCCATAGGTCTGTGCCCCTGCGTAGGATCTCAGCTCCTCTCCTCCTGGTTGGTTCTGGCAGCTCGTTATCAGCAGCTTCAGTTCATCTCCTGATGAGCTCACTGGGCTTCTTAAGGCAGCTGCTGGAACAGGTCTTACATACTTTTTGCATGATTTACAGACTTCATGAATTTTTAATTCTAAGCCTAAGCTTAGACCATATTTACACAAGGACATTTTGTTTGGTCTAAACTTAAACGCAATCTAAAGATCCTGATTTTGCCAACTAGATCCTTGCTATAAATCAACATAAATTGATGCCTTAATGATGTCTATATGTAGCTTTAATATTTAAATCAGGTCTACTGCTCACGGCTGACATGGTATAGCCATTGTTGCTGACATTAAACCTAAACTACTACTACTATAGAAATAAACAGACCTATAAAGTACATATCTATTAAAGCCCTGAATGAAGCTTATCAGAAGCCTTTGTAATTTCATGTGTTTACTTAAGAAAACAAGTTTGTTTGCATTTCTTTCTCTGTAGTTCATACTTTCACTTTTGATCTTGTCAGAATCAGATACGATAGAAAACAGGCCTCAAAACTAGTCAGACGAGTCAATGATCCATATAAAGGGCTCTGAGAACAATCTTTCATAGGGGCAAATTACTCCATTCATGGCGGAGCTAGAGTGGGCTGGCCCAAGAAATTGTAACTTCTCATAGAAACACAGATGTTGTTCAGCTGGACAACACAGCACCAAATGTAACAACAGTCTTCTGCTAATACAGTGTTACAGCATATTCTATGATATAAATAGTTTCATTTTTAAGATGTTTTAAACTACAAAAATCAACTTAAACAGGTGGTGTGTATGTCTGTAGCTACTAGCTTCCAACACTACTATGACTACAGAGTCACAATGATATATTTCTATACTGGAACTGGCTGGAGAACATTTACAGATAATAGTTTTACAAAACCTGACTTTAGATAGTCAGAACAAACCATTCCACCTGTTAAGCCCTAAAGGTTTTAGAATCAATTTCCACCTGAAATTACATATCTAAAATAAATCAAGACTAGCACCACAGTTATAATGTCTACATGCAAACCTTTGGTACCTGTGTAAAGGTAAGACATAAAAGAATATTTTAAAGAGGAACCACTATTGCAACTGTTACTGTGTCTGATTTATTTGTGATTAAACAAAAAATCAAACACACCACACACAGGTTCCTCTGGCTTAACAGGTTCTAAGCTGATCACCTACTCATAATGGCAAATATAATGAATATATAAACAAAAATAAAGTACATTGTAAGTCAAGTCAAGGAATCCAGTCTGATTCACTGAGAGGTGACATAATGAGACCCAAGGCATCAACTTGCCTTGGGTCTCTACGGTTGGTTTTGGACATCAGAACCTGGCGGACCTTGAAGGCTTTCATCTGGCGAATTATTTCTTTTCTAAACTTTCTGTTGTGAATGGGAAGTGGGACCAGTGCCTTTAGGCGTCAGCCTTGGGGAGTTCTTCACACAGGACCAGCCACAGCTTACTGATCCGTCAGCAGGGGTAATGTTTGGACTAATGTGGCTCAGAATAAAGGGAGAATGTTTGATGGATTTTCCCTACATCAAAACTCAAAACGCAAAATGTCCCCTTCTTCAGAATGGCAGGAATAACGCAGACAGGACTGACCTACACAAACGTTCATGTGGGACCAATTGATCAGGAAGTCCAACAGACAGCACATTCTTGTCGAAGTTGGGAGAGCACCTCAAATCAGCAGCTGACACATACTGGATAGTGTTGTAGGTGGTTGGAGTGTTAAATCTAAATGATCAAAATGGCAGACAAGCCCACACAGAATCAGGGAAAGATCCTGATAGACTTACACGGTCTTAGTGTAATTTGAGTTTGAGACTTAAGTCTCATAAAAAAAGGACCTCAGACTCAACTTAGACTTGTGCACTAAAGACTTGAAACTTGACTTGGACTCCAGGTGTCATGGTGTGTTTTTGGGTCGGACCAGCTTGTAGGGAGATACTCGGGAGCCATAAGGTAAGATTTTGATCCATATTTCTTTATGAGGCTAGAACAGAGCTGGATTCTCGGCCAGTAGTGCAGGAAGCAGTAAACAAGACGTACAGAAGTTACAGGAATAGATCAGGAACTAGACTGACGTGAATTCTGGAACAACACAGGAACATGACAGACGATAGCAGGTATCTGGCAGAACGAGGCAACGGGGAACAAATGAAACCCGGCAAGCTTATATACAGGGAAGGTGAATGGTGAAACAATGGGAAGGAGAGAGGCAGTTAATCAGAGTGAGTGATAACAGGTGTGATAGCCAGGTGTAGGGAACTGAGGGAAATTAGGTTACTATGGATACTGATGGGGGCTGGAAGCTGGGAAACTAAAAAACTAAACTAGACACGAACCTATAACTGAAACAATTCTGAAAGTAATAAATCTAAGAAGAAGGAAGCTAGGAAGGATAATAAATCAAAGCTAATAGAAACAAACTCAAGGGGGAACTGAACCTAGAGGCCAAGGAGAAAACTAGACTCAGGGGGGAAAAACAGACCTAAGGAAATCTATAAATAACCTAAACATAAAACACATAAGAAATACTAACTGGACAAAGAAACTAGCTGAAACCTAAACAAAATAACATAACCAAGTCTGGAAGAAAACAAGAAACAAAATCTAACTGACTACATGTCATGATTTGTGGGTGTTTTTGGGTTCTTCATCTTATTATTATTATTATTATTCTTGATAGGTTTTGAATCATGCTTCTGTTTATTATTTTTCTGGCCATGCTTTAGTTTTTGTCTTCTAGTTCATGTTTTACCAAGTTGGGTTTTTTGGATCTGGTTATGCTTTAGTTTCATGGTTTACTAGCTGTGTTTCTATTAGTTTGTATTCAAGAGTCTCTGTTTTGCTCCAGCCACATTTTGTTCTCTCCTCTCTGACAATTAACTTTATTCAGTTCACCTGCACCTAGCATTCAGTCTCCTCGTTTCACCTGGTTCTTGCTCCATATATACACCTCTGTTCTGTTCATTCCTCGCGGAAACATTTCGGATCATATCACCCTGTTTTCAGCCGGTGGTTACGGATCATGCCATGCCTGTCTTGCCTGCCTATTTATTGTTTTGTTCCTGCCTCCTCTTCTGAGTGAGTTTTTTGTTTTTCTAAGATAAAATCATATTACTCAACGCCGATGCTTCCTGGCTGTCTGCATTCCGGGGTCCTCCGCCATACCAAGCCTGACACTACAGACAGAAGTGAGACCAGAGGAACTAACCAAAAACTATACTAAAATAACTAACCTGGGAAAACGAATAAGCAAGGGAGAATGAACCACTAACTAGGGGAAACAAACATAACTATTAAACAGAAGCACAAGAAATTAAAATTCTAGAACTGCGCTGCTCAAACTGGCACCAGGTTGGAGTAACTGTTACTTTTCATTCTGATTGATTCTTTTGTCTATAAGACGGTTTTCTTTATGAACCTTATGTAAAACATATTAAGATAGTGTTATGGGACAAGAAGAGAAACTGGGTTTCTAACCCCTTTTAATTGAGCTTTGTACACTGATCCTCATGCAGGCTCCAAATACATTTAATGCTTGAAATACAAGCATAGTTGTTGGCTGCCATCTTCAATATGCTATCTGCATTCCACTGATTCCACTGTTTGGTCCCACTGCCTGTGCTGCTGTTTTCTTTACTTTGTAACATATCACTTTGGCAATCCCATCTCACACTTGCCACTCATGATGGTTGCAGCTCTGTGTCTACTTCCTGAGGTGGATCAGAGGCTTATTAGGGACTTCTGTTGGGGTCTGTCAGCTGATAACAAGGAATAACAGACATGTGGGTCAGAGATTGAAAGGGTGATCTGACAAGGGCTATTATTTCTACCATTTAGACTATATACACACACACACACTGAGCAGAATTAATAGGCAGCTGCAGTGTAGATATGATACAAATTAATACTGTAACCCTCTGCTTTCTTTTTGCTTTTTAGCTCTAAGATGCTAAGTTACTAGGAGCCTGGTGCTCACACTGAGATGAGACGTCCAGACACTGAGACAATAACAGCGGCAATGCTGACATTAACATCCTCTGTCTGAGGACCATCTGAGGACCTTCAGCAATAAGTGTGGCACACTTTATCATTTCTTTACAAAGTCAAAGAAGGAAAACTTTACATCCTGCCAACACATTTAACACAAGTTTCTGCTCTTTGAAGTAAGACGAAACATACCACAGAATCTGTAAGTTGCAACATCTTTTGTTTTTTTTCCAGAAGTAATTTTTGATTTTTGAGAAGAAAAACTGCCTGACCGTTCTGTTTTCTACTTAGCACCAGGGCCAGGAAGTTCCATCAAGTGGCAAGGGACTTGTTAGCAGAGATCCTGACAGTGTTGTCCTATAACAGTACTTTGCGGAAACATATTTCTCAGCATTTTTAGCTCCAGTGCCCAGTGAAAAGTAGCCTGATGCTAAAACTGAAATGACAATTTCAGACACTGCTCTAGAATACAAAGACAACATATCTGAAAACACTAAAGGGCACCCCTCTGATTTCAAGAGTGAGGACCCTCTGGATGGGTGAGGCTCAATTTAATCTGTGCTGATAAAAAACAAAACTTTTTTTTCCTGTAAACAAATTAAATATTAAATTCTGTCTCTTCTGTTAAAGCCAACACTTTAGATGAAAAGATTTAAAAGTCCGACCATGACCAAAACCCAAAGATAGAGAAAGAAACTGAACAAGAAAGTGGTGTTTTTTACTTCACCCATGAAAATTGTTCTTTCTGGTACTCCTTGACAAAACTCTGGTTTCTCCAATGTATCAGGACGATCATTCTAGTGGTAGGACTCCCTTCAGTCACAGCAACAAAAACATGGACAATGGCATCGGTCAGTGCTTAGCAATGGGCCGGCGCATGTCTAAGCATATATTATCTATCATCTATATAAACACTGAAAAAAGTATCAATAGAATTTCCTCATTTTTATCCCCAATGCCCAACGATGAGCAGCCCGGTGCTGAAACTACAATTAGAAATCCTGGAGATGGTGACAGCTGCAACTCCAACAGTGATAACTCCCCTCTTCACTCTGACTTGAGGAAAAACATCCCTATGTATGTATGAGGCTCGTCTTTGCATATCTTCACACACACACACATGCACAAAAACACTTGAAATCCTGTCAACAAATTAACTACAAAACTCTATTCTTTTAAAGCAAACACCTTGAACTTGAACCAAACTACAATTCACATGTAAGTTTCAATGTATTTTTTTATATTGAGCCAGATGCGTTTTCTTTTTCAGCAGCATTCCCTGAATTCTGTTTTATCCTTAGCACCCCAGCAGTGCTTTCACTGGTACGCACATCTTCAACCTGAGCAACAAAAACCACGGCAGGCCTGAGGACAAGCAGACTAGTGATGAATATGAGATGAAATGCATGAACACTCCTCGAGACGATGAGAGCTGCAGTTTCAACAGCAATGACTTACTATACTCTGACATTATGCAGACGGATCCTCTGGATGGGTGAGGCTCAATTTAACATTGTTCTCACACACCAAAAAAACTTTAATATGTTGCCAACACATTTAACTTGATATTCTCCATCTTCTATTGAAGGCAAAACCCTTTAATAGAAGATGTCAAGAGTCAAAACATCCTCCCTGAACACACCCCAAGTGAGAGGAAATGTGAAACGGAATATGTGAGTTGCAGTAGATCTATTTTCATTGCATAAGATGTAGTTTTTTTTATATTATTGTTTGCAAATCCTGTGTTTTCTTCTCAGCACCAGCACAAATCGTCCTTTGGCAAGTCCGTCTTCAACCTGGGCAATGCCATCATAGGCAGTGGCATCCTGGGTCTGTCCTTTGCTATGGCCAACACTGGTATTGTCCAGTTTGTGTAAGCACTCCACCTTTCCAGTGTCTAAAACATAAAGCCTAATTTTTAGCTCCAGTGTTTCACAAGATTTCACAGATTCAGCCGAAGGGGAGTTCAGGCAAGTGTCACTTTAAGGTATCAGCTCCTCATCCCAAACTCTCCAAAATAGGTATAGCACTGTTCTGTTCATATAGACTTACAAATAGTGCCTTTGAATCTTCTAACACCGTTAACATCATAATTTCACAAAAAGGCCTGTAACCATCAGTATTTTCACTATTACCAAACTCTGCGACTTATAATTGAAAATGACTCAAGCTACAAAAACACATCTAGCAACAAAATACATATATATTTGTTGGGCCTAGCCAAACAAAGGAACTTGTAAAGAATCCCAGAATGCACAGCATTTCACACAAGTGTAAAATAAATTCTTTAGTCGAGGGAGCTTTTAGGAAGGATGTATATCAGTTCCTTAAACTGCTGGATATCCCTTTGTTAAACCAGTCAGTGGGTGTAGCAGAGTACAGTAGTTGGCTATGAACTTTCTGTAGTAGCCACAGAACCCGAGAGCGAAAGGAGTGTCTTCAGATCTGTAGGTAGCTTCCATTCAGCTACAGCCTTGAATTTTACTAGATTGGTAGCAATGCCTGCTGCCGACACAATATGGCCCACATATTTAACTTCCAGCTGAAAAAACTGACTTTTAGACCAACCTTCTCTAAGCAATCAAGCTCTTTCAGCACATGCTCTTGTTTTTCAAGGGTGCGGCAAAACACAATGAGATTGTACAGATAGATAAGACTCTGCAAGCAGGTTTATGTCTCTCACTGTTTTTTTTCAATTAATCTCTGGACTGCAGATGTAGTTTGGAACAGATAAGGAAACCAGAGTATCACATTGTACAGTTCAGCCCCTTTTCTGTTGGGCTCTGCATCTTGCCTTCCCTCTTATATAGTTCTGAGTTTAAACACAGCACAACAGTCTAAACAATTACTCTGTGTTCTTGCAGTTGCATTATCTTCTTCGCTGGATTGCAACCAGTGTTGGGAACATTATTTTAAAAGAGTACCTGGTTATAGTTACTTCTCCCAAAAAGAAACTGAGTAACTAACTAAGTTACTGCGCAATCAATGTTACTAATTACTAGGCAAAGTAACTTTTCAGTTACATTTTAGAATCTAAAATTATGTTACAAGATGCTGACTAGAAAAATCAAGCCTTTTCTGTTTGCACGGTGCAGGATGGTCAGAGCTCGCGCCGGCTGCAGCAGGGCTCGGGTTGTTAGCCACAACTGTTGTGAAAGGGCCAGAAGATCCAAAGTGCTTCACAAGGTTGGAGTTGCTGGTCACGGACGTGGATCATTTCTTTGTTCCCGGACATAACCTGCAAATCACATGCACATTTGTGCCTTTAACTTCAGCGAACGTGAAATTTCGCCTATACTTCCAATATTCGAACACTGTCTTTGAATTCATTGGACTCCCTTCCATCATCATGTTTCTCTCTTGCCGTCAGTTTACTCCGTCTGTGTTGTGAAAACTTGCCTACCTGATGCCTTCTCAGCCAGTCGCCATCATGTATGCTGCTATTTGTCTGTGCCCCCCTCCCCTCTTCCCCCACCTCCTGCTTTTTCCTTGAAGAGCTTTAAAAAACACTCACTGCAGCTGCGGGAGAAAAGCAGATCTCTGCGCAGCAGCAGACTGTGCTCTTATAAAAGCCCGCTTTCTGAGTTCAAGTAACGCGTTGCGTTACATTGTAAACATCATAACGGTGTTACGGAAATGAGAAAAATAATTAGTTAAACTACTCCATTACTGAAAAAGTAATGTAGTTACTAACCCTGTTATTATTTTATAACGCCGTTACTCCCAACACTGATTGCAAGATCCGAGCTCCAAACTTAAATAGGGTACACTGATTTTCCCGCCGCAGCCAATCAAGACAACAGAAATATCAGACATGATTTAGCAGCACATGGCACGTTAGCTATCACACTGCCCTTTAAAAAAAAAAAAAAAAATTAAGTCTTTGCATTCTCCTTCCAAGCCTTTGTCAGTTTGTGCAGCCTGGTTTGGTCATGCAAATGGTCAACAGTTGTACTCTTTGCTCCAGCTAGATAGACTCATGTTGCACCAGCTGACTTGTGAGCTAGGTTAGTGGTGGATAGGTTTCTTAGCTACCTTTTTCTGAACTCTTAATTGTCGGTTTTCAATCCAAAACCACTTGTCAACAATACCGTATGTAGTAAAAGGTCTCCTAGCAAATAACTCACTTTAAACATGAAACACAGTTGTGTTCAAAATAATGGCAATATGTTTAAAAAAGTGAGTAAAGCTCAACATTCTCAGAATAGTTTTTATTTCCATGTATTGGGGAACAATATATCTCACAATATATTATAAATCAAACCACAAAGAAAAATCTATCAATCTTTAATTACATCACAGAATATGAAGACATCAGTAAGATGTAAGGAATCTGTATCTGCAATTTTCTTTCCAAACTCAGATTTTTACTGTATAAACTGAAAAGTCTTTAGGATTTACCATTTCTTTGAATCACTAAAGTAGTATTTAGTAGTATAACCACTGTTTCTGAAAACTGTTTCACATCTGTGTTGCATGGAGTCGACCAACCTCTGGCCCCTATGAACAGGTATTCCAGGCCAGGAAGTTTTGACAACAGTCCACAGTTCCTATGCATTTCTTGGTTTTGCCTCAGAAACATGCATTTGTGATGTCCACCCACAAGTTTTTAATAGGATCATGTATCCGGGGATTGGCCACTCCTGGCCACTCCATAACTTTTATTTTGTTGGTCTGGAACCAAGATGCTGCTCACTTACTGGTGTGTTTGGGATCGTCGTCTTGTTAAAAAACCCATTTCAAGGGAATTTCTTTTTGGCATAAGGCCCATTGATTAGCTTCACACTGGCGTCTTCTAATTGGTACACTACTCAGCTTTAACTTCAGACATTTGATCACCCTGGAGCTGATCATTGGCTGAGTTTTTGCCATTCTGGCTATTGTTGGACCCATTCGAATAGTCGTCTTTTGTTTTCTTCCATGTCTTTCTGGTTTGGCTTTGTATTTTAAAACACTGTATATCATTTTTGTTGAGCAGCCTATCATTTTTTGCACTTCTTTTTCACTTCTTTATATGTTTTGCCCTCTACAATCAATAATGTACACCATATGCTGACATCATCCATAAATACATGTTTCTTCACCGAATGAATGACCTCAATAACTGAACTCCACAAGGCTATTATTTGAACACACTTTTTTCAATCAACTATCCAATTACACAGACTCAGAAGCATGCATATAGTGTATGGAGCCTTTTATTCAAAATTAAATAAATAAATACTGCTATTGATAAATTATTAATAAATATTCCATTAAATAAATAAATACCCCCATGAAATAAAACAAAATAATTATGTTAAAAGAAAATTTCATCTTATTTTATTTCATTCATTTCAAGATTAATTTAATTTACTTAAAGATTTCTGTACTTTTATTTATTTCATAATGCAGTTTTATTTTGTGACACTTTTATTTTGTAAAGCTACTTTACGTATTTCAGTGACTTTTACTTTTTAATCCCGTTTTAAATTTTTTTTTTGAAATTATTTTTTTATTTAGAAAGACAGATTCCATGACATTCATTAATTACAGCTTTACCCATTAAAGGTCGTACATGAGGATAGAAGCTGAGAGTCCAAATAATTTCATCCATACTGCCTTTCTGGTATTTTCTTTTACCAACTATTACTAATTTTTGTTGTGAACGATAACAAAAATGAATAAAGTTGAACAGAAAATGGGGGTTGCACCATCTCGAGCAATAAAAACCACAAGGACATAATAGGGCAGGACATATAATTCACAAGAACAATTAAATGAAGTCAGATCTAATTGGTTTACGTACTCAGTCCATTTGGTCCAGACCTTATAAAATTTTCCTTTTTCAACTTGGAAGGAAAAATAAATCTTTTCCATAGTATAAATCCGGTGAACAATTTCAATCCATTCATCAATAGTGGGTGGATCTGTTTTTGGTTTTCCTTGTGATGGCTTTCTTACTGGCTGCCAGTAGTATAGCCAGCAGTTTTTTGTCTTTATTGGTCCATGTGACCAGCTGTAGGTTGCCCAAGTACGTTTCGCATTTGAATGGAATGTTTATATTGAATATTTTGTCAATATGTTTGTGGATCTCTTCTCAATACGGTTTTATTACCTGTCAGTCCCAAAAAACATGGAAGTGGTTGGCTCCCTTAGACCCACAGTCTCCAGCAGGCGTCCCCGTTTCTTTGATATCGACTTTGAATGGGTGTAACAAAAAATCGTGCAACGTTTTTCCAGCAAAACTCCCGCCATGTGTTTGATCCGGTCGAGACCCACTGCTGTTGACATATTTCCTTCCAGCCTTCTTGTGAGAATATTACCTTCATTTCCTTTTCCCATTTCCTATTTATGTATTCTGTATTCTCCTGTTTAGATAGTTGTATGGCATTATAGAATTTTGAGATAATTCTGCTGTCTGATCTGGGCTTAATTAGTTATAGAAATACCCCCATGAAACTTGTCACTTTTTCTCATCACCTCTTTAAAATTTCTTTTAAAATTACATGAGCTACATGAGCGTCTCCGGAGGTTTGATGGTTGGCACGGCGAAGCATCGTCTCAGCATGTCCTCTGATGCCTCCTCTACTGTATCGTAGGTTTTGGTTCCATCCTCATATCTATTTTATTTTTATACTGAGGGAATTTTCCCTCAATACTTTGCGGATTTCTGTATATTCCCTTCGTCTTTTGAGTATAAGGGGTGGATAGTTGTGATCCAGGTTTATGTGATTTTCTTGCCAGGTAAACCCCTTCCTCTGCCAGGCTTTGCGGAGTATCATCTCTTTAGTTCTGAAGCTTAAGAACTTAATTATGATGGAGCGTGGTGGCACGTCGGTTGCGGCCCCAATGAGCGATGAGCTTTTTCAATGTGGAGTTCAGGGGTGTCCTCATTTAACTCAAGACCTTGACGGAGTAGGTTTTCGACAAATGAGATCGTTGTCGATTCCTTCTCGGATCCCTCCAGTACCCCATATATCCTTATGTTCTCACGTCTGCATCGACTCTCCAGATCCATCAATTTGCCCTCTAGCTTAGCGTGTAGCTTTAGCATAGCCGTTATAACCTCCTCCATGTTTAGGATCCTTCCTTCTGCCTTCAAATACGTCCCTCCACCTCTTCCATCCTGGTGTTCACATTCGCAATTTCATTTTTTTATCATCTCCAATTGTTCTTTATTTTCTTGGTGAAACTGTTTTAGTTCTCGCAAGATCAGTTCAGTGTCGGTCATTTTTAGATGCTGCTCCTCGTGGCTTGTTAGCTTCAACCCGTTAGCTGCTAATTGTTGCTGCGTCTCTTCTCTCTCACCCATCTGACTTCAGTCGGCGTTTATTTCTCAAGATAGTGGTACGATCTTATCCCCTTTTTAAGTTATATTGGTATATTTACTTAGGTTCTATAGGGGAAATTTTTCTAATTACTTCAGTCCAGCCAGGAGCGCTCTCGCTATTCGGCCATTTTGATGGTGGTCCAGTCCGGAAGTCCACTTTTTCATTTTGAGCTCTTTTTATTTCATGTCCTTATATTCAAATGAGGGGCAGAGTTTTATCTGCTGGGCAGCGCTGGGACAGCAGGGCCGAGCTCAATTCGTGTCTGTGGTCGGCAGAAGCATGCCGCTGTCTGCCAGAAGACAGAATGCCGGAGGGAGCCAGGGGATTCTGCCAGGATGCCAAAAGGTGCCAGACCGGCCATAGTAACCTGCCACGGCGGTTGCCGCTAGTTTAGTGGAAGCTGTTTGTGCAATAAGTCTTCGTCATCCTTTCACCACGTCATACACACACATAGTGCTATTTATTTCCCATCTCAAGTAAATGCAGCCACCTTATGTTATGGGTCTAACACTGTTTATTAAATAAAAACCAATAAAGACATCATCATTTAAAAGTAACATGCTATAACAATAATGACATCCCGTTTGCCGATAATCAGCATTGGTTTCCACAAAAACAGCGGCAACCGCCGTGGCAGGCTTTTACGACCGGCCTGGCACCGGAATCCCCTGGCTCTCTCCGGCATGCTGTCTCCTGGAAGGCAGCAGCATGCTTCTGCAGGCCACTGCCACGAACTGAGCTCGGCCATGCTGTCCCAGCAGCCCCCACAAATAAAACTCCGCCCCTTATTTGAATATAAGAACATGAAATAAAAAGAGCTTAAAATGAAAAACGGGGTTAAAAAGTAAAAGTCACTGAAATACGTAAAGTAGCTTTACAAAATAAAAGTGTTGCAAAATAAAACTGCATTATGAAATAAATAAATAAATCTTTAAGTAAATTAAATAAATCTTGAAATGAATTGAATAAAATAAGATGAAAATTTCTTTTAACATGATTATTTTGTTTTATTTCATGGGGATATTTATTTATTTCATGGAATATTTATTAACAATTTATCAATAGCAGTATTTATTTATTTATTTAATTTTGAATAAAATGGCTCTCCATATTAGTGAATGTTGGTCCTGTTTTCTATGACTCTATTGTACCTACTAGTAAATTATTTGCCATTTTTTAAAATGATTTCTACCAAAAGTAGCGATTAATCTGGTTAGTCTTGTACTGCCATTATTTTGAACACAACTTTTTATCATTTGGGGGCTGCACGGTGGTGCAGTTGGTAGCACTGTTGCATCTCCCTCCCGGCCGGGGGTCTTTCTGTGTGGTGTTGTGTTTTCTCCCTGTACATGCGTGGGTTCTCACCAGGTACTCCGGCTTCCTCCCACAGTCCAAAAACATCAATGTTAGGTTAATTGGTCTCTCTAAATTGCCCCTAGGTGTACATGGTTGTTTGTCCCGTATGTCTCTGTGTTGCCCTGTGATGGATTGTCAACCTGTCCAGGCTCCAGCTCCCCCGTGACCCACTATGGGATAAGCGGTATAGAAGATGAATGAATGTTTATCAGTTGGTTTTCAGAAATGCATCAGTTCAGAACAACATCTTGATCCACTCTCTGGTACCACATCCAGTGTTGCATTAATTTTACACCAAGACTTTGTATTGAAGATGGGAGAGTCTGACCACTGCATAAGGCCTTCTCCAGCACATCCCAAAGATTCTTAATAGGGTTAGAGTCTGGACTATGTGGTGGCCAATCCATGTGTGAAAATGATGTCTAATGTTTGCTGAATCACTCTTTCCCAGTTCAAGTCAGATGAATCTTGGCATTGTCATCTTGGAATATGCCCATGACATTAGGGAAGAAAAAAATCCATTGATGGAATAACCTGGTCATTCAGTATATTCAGGTAGTCAGCTGACCTCGTTCTTTGGGCACATAATGTTGCTGAAACTAGACACGACCAACTGCAGCGACCCCTGATAGCACTGCCCCCTCAGGCATGAACAGTAGACACTAGACATGATGGGTGCATTGCTTTACCTGCCTCTCTTCTTACCCTGATGCACACGTCACTCTGGAAAAGGGTAAACTGGACTCATCAGACCATATGATCTTCTTCCAGCACTCCAGCGTCTAATCTTTATGCTCCCTAGAAAACTGTAGTCTTTTTTTCTGGTTAGCCTTACTGATCAGTGGTTTTCTTAAGGCTACACAGCTGATCAGTCCCAATCCCTTGAGTTCCCTTCACACTGTGCGTGTGGAAATGCTCTTATTTTCACTATTAAACATAGCCCGGAGTTCTACTGTTGTTTTTCTTCGATTTGATTCGGCTAAACGTTTAAGAGATCCCCGATCACTACCATTCAGGATATTTTTACGACCCCATTTCTTCCTCGAAGGAGATGGTTCCCCACTATACTTCCAGTTTTTAATACTGCATTGGCCAGTTCTCCACCCAACTGTCGTAGTTTTTGAAATCTCCTTAGATGTTTTCTCTGCTTGATGCATGCCAATGATTTGACCCTTCTTAAACAGATTGACATCTTTTCCTCAAGCACAGAATGTGTCTTTCAACATGGTTGCTTAAGAAATGAGAAGCTATTAATTGCATCAGCTGGGGTTCAATAACTTGTTGCAAGCTGAAACATAATCGCCCATGCAGTAATTATCCAAGTCGCAAAGACCCACCTAGCTTAGTTTTATTTATTTATTGCTGTTAGGTATTAATTATCAAATAGTCAAGCTCAGAAGGAACGACACATGAGTCTCTGTTAATCTTGCAGCAAGATGGTAGCCCACTCTGCGGTGCAACTACAAAGTGTTGGCACCATCTCTCTTTATTTATATATGTGTTTCACACACAGAGTTCAACAGACATTCCAAGCATTTAGGGGGTGTATGTGTGTCTGTGTGTGTGTGTGTGGGGTCAGAAGGGTTAGAGTGCATGTTTTTTGCTTTTAAACAGAGGGAGTGGGGACTGGTACAAGCAGCCCCCAGATGTTGCTGATAGTAGCATAACTCACTCCTCTCCCTGGGAAGGAAGAGTGATAAACAATACAAAAGTTTTCAAACCCTAACAGTCCCTCCTTTTTTATCACAAATAAACTCATGATTAGATACATGTAAAAGAAATCACTCTGTGTGAGCGAAAAAACCCACAGGCGGAAAGCAGATTATATTGTGGGAAAAATACTCACACCCCCCTCCGCCTACGGCGACCACCATGGTAGAGTATAATAATAAAACAATGTAATAAATCAAGAAAACAAAATGTAATAAAAGTAAAAGAATTAAAACAACCTTGTTCATGTCATCATTGTACTTTTCCTCATTTCACTTAAATAGCAACTTCTTTCGATTTTCTGCTATAAGGTCATTTTTGAAGTACAATTATGAGTACACTCAGGCATTGAAGATTATTTCATTTACAACATGTAATCATAGTCATCTGTTTTTTGGGTCCAATGTGATGTCCACTTGAATCAATGCTGCATATGCGACTGTGACTGACTGAGTCACTATCCTTTTACCATACATTTGCAGCATGGAAAAATACATATTGACAAGATGCACAGGATGATCAGGAATACTGCTACAGCGAGTAAGAAAATCTTAAACCCAATCCATCCATCCCCCTTGGAGCATCCAGTCTAACCGAGAGGAGCTGGGAGTCGGGTGGTCGTGTGTCATGACGTTTTGCAGGTTACGCAGGTTATTCAGTGCTCCTGTTATATCTGAGGAATGTATTTATCTGGAATATATGTGCAACAAGTGTTGTTCAGCAAAACGCAAACGCCCCCCGTTGATGCTTTTTAGAATATCCAAAGCCATGGGGTTTTCTGAATTATCATAGCTCGCATAGCGTTCATTTCTATGTTTTGGCCATTTTCTACTATTATTGAGTTATTCAAAAACAGCCCTAATCGGTAGCTTAAAGTTTCCACACACAGCATTAGTTTGCCCACACCTAGCCAAGGAAGGAGAGATAGTGTCACTTTTATCTCCTTTTGGCCAAAGCTTAAATTCATCCGGGACATTAGTTCCCCAAAGGTCATGTGGTTTCATTTCCTGTCTCTCTTTAGCCTTTTGGGAAGGTGGGTATCATTGTTACCTTACTGAGTATTATAGTGTGGTCAGATGTGAAAACTGGAGCACACACCCCATACCAATTCGGGCGTAGTATGAAATAAGCATTATTCCCCACATAACCAATCTACCCCTCGACCCAGTATGTTCCGTTTTGGTAGTTATTATCCTTGGGGATCCATGTCCTTCCACACTGTGTGGTGTTACTCACATAGATAGAAGAATCATTTTCCTTTTGTCTACTCAAATAATCGTGGTGGAATGTGTTTCCGTTGGCATGTGCTTCGAATAATGTGGCTTTTCCCTTATTACTAATGTGCAGAGGTTGCCATTTCTTGGGGTCACATGTGCAGTTACGTGGGTCACATGCATATGCAAGAGAATTGTTATAGTATGTGTACGTTTCGTTGTCCTTATCAACCATTTGGATGCCTTCTCCTTCTGTCAGGTTTTGACCGGGAACAATGAAATATGTACGCTTCGCATACCCCCAGAGTCCTATTGAAAAGGCACATGCAGCTTCTGTGAAATTCATCTTTCTCACATACATTTTAGGGCCCTGGGAATAAACTGGCATGATAGAACATACATAATAATCTGTTTTATTTTGTGCTTTAGCTGTTTCATACACATAACGATACCAATAGTTCTGCAGAAACAGATGTCTTCCTCCTTTCTTTAGGGGTCTGAGATGAGAGCCGTCCGGTTTCCATCTCTTCTCATGTGATGTCGTATCCTGTGGATCCTGCCTTAAACAGAGAAAGAGTCCTGCTACCAGAATTAGGCTCAGGCTTATCAGTCCTGCCCACATGTTACAAAAAGCCATACTAAGTTGGGCACAGGTCTGTTGTTCTCTTCACCAGTTTGAGATGCTGAGCCCTATGGGTCACCAGCCCTTTGTAGCCGGTCTTCCCCTGTTACCCCGTCGGTTGGTTTGGCTCCTGTAACGGTAATATTGGCTTACAGTGGCTCTTGTGGATCCAGGATGGTCTCTCTGCACGTTTAGAGCTGTCGGTGTGGTCAGGAGAACTCGGTATGGCCCTTTCCAGCAGGGGGCGCTCCAATCCTTTCTATGGAATGTCTTAATCAGGATCAGGTCTCCAGGTCTCAGGTTGTTCTGTGGAATAGGAGCAGAGATTATCGGCAGACCACTGAACATCTGTACTTGCTTTGTTTGTAACATTTTATTCATCCATTCAGCTAATGATGTTTCCTGCTGTGCTTTTCCTATGTCATCCATTGCTGATGGCAATGGAAAAGGTCTTCCATACACTATTTCATATGGAGTGAGACCAGTCTGATTTGGAGTTATTCTCATCCATAATTTAACTAGGGATAGGCATTCGGCCACGGCCTCCCTGTTTCTGCCATCGCTTTCCTTAATCTATTTTTTATTGTTCCATTTGTTCCGTTAAACCAAACCCAGCAGATTGTGGGTGGTAAGAACAATGTTTTTTTTAACTGAAACCCTAATGCTTTAGAGCACAGTTCTATTACATTATTTACAAAATGAGTCCCATTATCTGATCTTATGATTTGTGGGATACCATATGTGGGGAAAAAATGTGTCACTAAACACTTTGCCACTGTGAGTGCATCACAGTGCTTTGCAGGGTATATTTCAACCCTTATGAAAATGCATCTATGACCACTAAACAATATTTCTTCCCCCCTGACCATGATAACTCTATGAAATCCATATGTATCGTGTGAAAGGGATGATTTTGCTGCTGGGAACTGGCCTCTTTTGGGTCTCATGTTTCCCTGTGGATTATGTTTGCAGCAGATAATACATGATCTCCCAAAAGTTTTTTGCATAGTCAGAAAAATTTTATGGTGTGGAAATGTAGATATACTAAGTGTCACCATTCCGCTTTTGACACATGGGAAGTCCGTGTGTCACATGGGCCCCGTCCTGTATAAATTCTTTGTAATATTGGTTTATTTTCCAAATGATAAATGTCATCTTTTTTTATGGCCCCTCTATTCAGCAAGATTTAACTTCTGCAGCTGGTGCAGATTTTTTGTGAATCTTTCAGCACATCTGTATCTAAAAATAGGAGATCTGACATTTTCAGTGTGAGGGAAGCTTCGAAGCTATTTTAGCAGAAATGTCAGCGAAAGTGTTCCCCTTTTGTTTTCCATGGTTTCATCAGATTGATGCGCTTTACATTTACAAAGCACAAACCTTTTCTGGTAGCGGGATAGCTAACAGCAATTTTTTAAAACAGATTAAAATGTGTCAATTCTGTTCCAGATGATGTTTTGAATCCTCTATTTTCCCATATTTTGGCAAAATGGTGAACAGAACTGAATACATATTGGCTGTCTGTGTAGATGGTTTAGCATTTTTTCTTCATGTAATTCACAGGCTCTGATGACAGCATACAGCTCTGCAGTCTGTGCTGAACATGTATGGGGCAGGGCCTGTGATTCTATAATTTTAGTTTCAGTGGTTACAGCATAACCAACTCATTTTTTCCATATTCATCTTTTAATGCTGATCCGTCCACAAAGATTATTCGTGATTTTTGCAGAGGGGTCTGAGAGATGTCTTGCCTGGGTTTTGTGTCTTCCTCAACCTTTGTTTTGCAAGAATGTGGTTTCCCATCTTCTGCTGTTGGAATTAACGTGCTAGGGTTCAGTGGACCACATCTTTGCAAATTTTATATTTGGTTGTGAGAGTAGCAATGAGGTCAATGCGATATGCCTTGCATGTGTCAAGAAGGAAGTGAGGTTTGTAGCAATACAAGTGACACTGAATGAGGAATTTTTCAGTGTGAGTGGGGGGCACAGCACAATTTCAGCTGTCTGCTTCACAGCTTCTGCAGCCACGGAGCAAGCCTGTAAACAAACTGGAAACCCCTGCTGCCACTGGTACCAGTTTTTTTAGAATAAATGCTAAAAGGTCTGTCTTTGGAGCCAAATGGCTGGGTTTAATACAGCTTTCATATAACCCTTACATGCATCTACACAAAGTGATAATCCGGCAGAGCTAAGGTGACTGTTTGTTTGAAGCAGATTTTTAGGCTCTGTGAATGCTGCTTTTCCTCCTTAGTCCCATGTGATTTTGTCTTTTATTGTCATATCTTTGCCATAGATCATAGATTGCAGGGTTGTACAATGGCTGCATAGTCTGGTAGCCATTCTCTGCAAAAGTTACACAGTCCCAGAAAGGACATCATTTGTTGTTTAGTTTGTGGTTTGGGGGCTTCTTGTATAGCTGTTTTTCTGCTGCTTAGAGGGAGCGGCCATGTTGTGAAAGCATATGTCCCCAAAAAAATCACTTTCTCCTTACAAAACTGCAATTATCCCTAGAGGCTTTTGTGTCCTGTCTGGTGGAGATGTTTTTAGAACTGTTTTGGTAGCTTCCTCACAGTGTTGTTGAGTGTCTGAAGCTATAAGAATATCATCTACATACAACAGGACTTGGCTATGTTCAGGCACCTCACAGGTGCTCATGGAATATCTTAATGCTTGCGTAATATATGTGTGGGCTTTCACTGAACCCTTGTGGTAATCTGGTGTAAGTATATTTTTTTCCCTTTAAACTGAAAACCAATAAATGCTGTGACTCTTCATGCAATGGTACTGTAAGAAAGCATTGCTAAGATCTACCACTGTGAAATATTTTTTTATCTGGAGTTAATGAATGCAGTAATGTATGTGGATTTGGAACGTCAGGAGCAGCATGCTCCACTATTTCATTTATTGGTCTGAGGTCCTGGACCATTCTCCACTTTCCTGTGCTGGCTTTCTGCACAGGAAAGATAGGTGTGTTGCATGTAGCATCAGGTGCCTCCCTTAATATTCCTGATTTCAGCATGTCCTGTATTACTGGCTTAATACCTTCTTCAGCTTCTGGCTTCAAGGGTATTGGCGAACTAGTGGTCGTTTTTTGGATATTAATTTAACCTTATATGGTGGAAATCCCTTTAAAAAGTCCTACATCAGTCGGTGATTGGGACCACAGTTCAGGTGGGAACAGCAGCTAGGGCAGGGTGCCTGTTGCTCTCTCTTTGCTTTCAGCTAGGCCCTGTATTTTGTCACTGTGCCTCATCTAAATGTGTCTTTGGATGGACTTTAACTGTCCACCCTAAAGTGAGTTTCCAGATTCCTGTGTTAGGATCTACTTTCCAGTCAGAGCTTGTTGATGCCTCATATCTCCCTCTTTTCAGCCCGATGTTTAAAGTTTCTGATTCTTTTTCCACTTGCCCCACGGGTTTTTGTTAATGATAGATGAGGGGTACTGCCCTTTAAACTGTTGGACCTGTTTTCCTGACAGTATAATTGAGGTGGAGGATTTCCCTGTTTTGGGTCAACATACAGGTGCTGTATGGTAACAGTCTGATTATTTTCTCTGTGAAAACGGTGTCATACTGATAATCTGGCCCTGGAGTACCTTTAAATCTCATGGTTACATGGAAGCTCAGTATCTGGCATGTACTGTGCCTCCTGGGAAGTTGTTTTTCTCTGGTTCTCCTCAGCAGTTCTCGAGCTTTTGGTGTGGGGCCTAGATCGAGGGACCATTAAAATGCGGCTGTGAGAATTCATTGAGGACTAGGGCCCCCTTCGTCCACCACAGCTTTCATACCTTTTTCTGTTGATACTATACTTATATGCAACTTTTGCATAAGATCTCTTCCCAACAGGTTTACTGGGCATTTTTGACTTATCAGAACGGGGGCCTGACAAGTAAGTTTTGTCTCAGGCTCTGTTATTGTTACTGGTGCACTTAGGTAATGTACCTCTGATGTGCCAGCTGCTGATCTAACATGCACTGTGGTGTTGGAATATTTTACTCCAGGTGGAGGTTCAGTTAGCACAGTTCTGCATGCCCCTGTATCACACAAACAACTATATCCTTTGCCATTTATTATTATGTTTTTATATGGCAAATCTTAGGTCCTACTAAGTGCTATAAGTTCCAGTGCTGCTTGTATGTCAACTTCCTCCATTTCACTATTGTTTTTCTCTGCTAGTGGGGGAGGAGGTGGGGGCTTTGGCTGTAGTTGTCAATTCTGGGTAGAGTTGGGGTTATACACCCGCTTTTCATTAAATTCTCTTGCAAAATGTCCTGGCTCATTACAGATCCAGCAGTTTTCATCTCTTGTGCCAGGGTTTTGTAAGTTTGTTCTACATTCTCTAGCATAATGCCCTATTTTGCCACACCTCAGGCACGCATTGCTCTGTGTGTGGGTGTGTCGTGGCCCTCCTCCTCCTCCACGACCTCTGAATCCTCCCCTTCCCCTTTGCCTGTTCATCCCTGAACGATGCAATGCTATTAAGCCGTCTTGCATTGCAAATGTATCTGTCTTCCTATTTTGCTGTGTCTTATGGGCATGCTGTGCATACTCTAAGGCTTGGAAACAGTTCCTGTATTTTGATGACCCAGTGTTTTTTCCTATATACCGTCTGAGTTCAATTTAAGGCCTTGCAGAAAGGCTCTCTTCAACTGCTGCTGATAGGCTCCTGCCTCTGCTTCATCATATGGTATAGCAGAGTTTGCTCTAAAAACACGTCTCATCCTATCTAAAAATCTTGTGGGTCTTCTTCATCCTTCTGTTTTGCATTGTGAGATTTTACCATAATCTGCTGTCTGTATATAAAATCCTCGAATTCTTTCAAAGAGTAAGCGTAAGGCGTCCCTTAAAATCTGGTGAATCATGTGCTAATGTGTCACCATTGTCATCGCATCCAGTGAAACCTCCTGCTACTCTGCACCAGCAATGACCAAACAGCTGGGTAAAACACTGGAGCATTTCTCTGCCATTAAGATGGAAGCTTCCTCTGAGTTCTGTAATAGCTGCCAAAAACTCCTCTACACCCTTCCTGTACCGGGGGGATACCCTTAGAGCAGCAGTTCTGTCTTCCTGTGTCCATGGCCTATATACTAGAGTAGTTGGCGGCTGTCGGTGATTAGCGTCACCTACGTTTGGATTTGCTACTTCAACTAGAGGGAAATGTATCTTCCTCAAATTTTTTTCCAGATAGAATGAAAATTTCTGTTTGTGAGCCATTAAGGCTTCGCCTGGGTATAGCCTGGGGTCAATAGTAGTTTTTTCTTATCTTTACTCCTAGTTCGCACGCCTGTTTCCCCCCCAAAAATTAGGAGACCAGGATTCACTAGAAGAGCTCTGTTTTTTCTGTTTAAAAGGATTGCTTAATTTTCTTGCTTTCTTATAGGAGTTTTAGGAACTGCTACAGCTCCTTCCATCTCTTGTCCAATTTGCTGTCCTGCAGCTGCCTGCACGGCAGGGGGCTGCGCTCTGGGTGCGACCACTGTTTCCTCATGTGGGCGCACCAAGACCGCAGCTGTCAGCTTCTCCTTTCGCTTCTCCTTCTTAACTTTTCTCTGCATGTTTCTTAACTTACTTTGTTCGAGCCATTTGTCTGAGAATTTATACTCGACCTGTCTCTGTACCTTTTTAGTTGGTTTCCTGGTCTTTATTATTTCTAATTTTAAATCTCCTTGTAATTTTAAGACATCCTTAGTATCTAGTTTACCCAAGAAACCATGTTTTTTATTCCATCTATGACAGATCATACCTGCTCCTTCTACATAGTTCTCCATAAACTTTACATCCCCTTCTAAACTAATTTGTTTACTTTGTTGTTTCCCCATGATGTTTAATTTTAGTTCACAATACTATAAATGTCCCAGATAGAAGTTCACTGGCATGAGATTCAAGGAGAGGACATTAACACGCCCTTCTACTGCGACTAATCCGCAGCGGTGTTAATTTTCTGGGATTAAACCCGACCTTTATCTCCAAGAATCACCAATACGTCTTTCCATTCTGGGCAAAAGAAAACACAAGAACCAGCAGAATCTTGCTATGATTCTTCCAAAATGCTTAGTCCTCCAAACACACAACAGCACTCACACAGTTAGTATTTTGACATATTCATGTCCTTTCAGCAATATGTATGGTCGACCTAGCTTATTTTATGAGCTCTTACACTTAATTTTATCTATTCCCTTACGGCGGAACTACCCAACCAAATTATCCATTTCCCTTACGGCGGAATCCTACCTAATTTATCGCTATTCCCTTCCGGCGGAATAATACCTATCCAATTGCTGTCTCTTTACGGCGAGACACTACCAACGACTGTTTTAAGTACTTATTACAACACAATTTCTCACCTCTGAGCTGACTTCAGTGACTCTTTCGGACCCCAAGAGTCACCAGGCGTCGAGTGAAGCAATAATCTACCGGCCTGATGCGAATTCACCCACCGGGTCTTTGGACCACCGTCCTGGGGCAGACCTCCAGTAGGCTTCCTCGGCGTCAGGTGATCCCCGGGATCCTCAGGTCACTGTAAAAGATAGATAAGTTAGATTACAATATCCGGCTCGAAGGACCAATTCAATGTTAGGTATTAAGTATCAAATAGTCAAGCTCAGAAGGAACAACACATGAGTCTCTGTTAATCTTGCAGCAAGATGGTAGCCCACTCTGCGGTGCAACTACAAAGTGTTGGCACCATCTCTCTTTATTTATATATGTGTTTCACACACACAGTTCAACAGACATTCCAAGCCTTTAGGGGGTGTATGTGTGTCTGTGTGTGGGGTCAGAAGGGTTAGGGTGCATGTGTTTTGCTTTTAAACAGAGAGGGAATTGGGACTGGTACAAGCAGCCCCCAGATGTTGCTGATAGTAGCATAACTCACTCCTCTCCCTGGGAAGGAAGAGTGATAAACAATACAAAAGTTTTCAAACCCTAACAATTGCCAATAAAGACAACATGCCTACAGTTAAAAAGCTCTTCTTGTGTATTTACAGGATTCTCCTGATTTTAGCTGCCATTTGCTCCTTGTATTCTGTACACTTACTGTTGAAGACAGCCAATGAAGGAGGTGAGGACAAGCCCAACTTCCCAGCAACTTTTCATGTTTGATCACATTTAAATTTCAGATGTAAAAATATTTGGGTTATTCTTACTTCCAAGGTGCCCTTGTTTACGAGGCACTAGGTTACAAAGCCTTTGGGACGCCAGGCAAACTCGCAACTTCCTGCTCCATCACCATGCAGAGCATTGGAGGTGAGGGGCTGACAAAATGAGTTTTTTGAGTGTTATGTAACTATGATTTGATTGCTCCCAATGTTCATCCACCATGTGGTGTTTTTAAGCCAAAAAAACTTACTATACTGAGAGAACAGGGGAAAACAACCAGATCTTGACTAGAATGTGTTGGCATATTATACAGTTGCTTCCAAAGTCACTTCTTTTTCCATCCAACATCTTTCACCAAGATGCAGCTGGGTAGCTTGCAGGAACATGACTTGGCTTATTTTTGAATAACATGCACCCACTGATCTGGGTTTTTTTTCCTTTACAGCGATGTCGACCTACCTCTACATCATAAAATATGAGTTCCCTGTTGTTATTGAAACTTTTACTGAAGCAAGTGATGGGTGAGTAGCTAAATATGATCTTTCAATTCATACTTCTATTTCATACCCTTGCCTTTTCGTCTTTCTTCTTCTATTTTGTAATCGTAAAAAAAAAACCATTTCATACCCATTTATTTAAATCATTGCATATCCGTTGTTCTGTAATTAAGTATTTGAATCAATTATGGTGAAAATAATTTTTGCACAAATTTGTACTTCACTCTGTTTTAATTTTTTTTGGTTCTGATCACCATTTGGTAAAATATGACATATTGTGATCCCGGAGGAAACCAAAACAAATCTAAGCCTCTCCTACTGGTAGATGTTTGCAATTTGGGCCACACAGCTACATTTCTTGCAGTAGAGTAAAAGTCACATAGAAAATTACCTAAAATCATTGGTTCAATTCAGTTCAATTCAATTCAGTTTTATTTATATAGCGCCAATTCACAACACATGTTGTCTCAAGGCAGTTCACAAAAGTCAGGTACATACATTCCAATTAGTCCTAACCATTGAACAGTGCAGTCAGAGTTAGTTATTTATTCAAATTGGATAAAACGTTTTTCTGTCACCCCCCACATCGTCACTAGTGACGACGACACTTGCAAACCTAAATACTTTGTGTACAACTCACAGGTAAATAAATCTCTTGCAATTTAAAGAGATACTTGTAGATTCGCATTAAATCTTTGGATTTTTTCATCTTTCCAGACTGTCTATGCCATACCCATCCTTACCTCTGCCTTCGGGTGCCACCCTACTATCCTACCCATGTATGAGGAGCTCAAAGAGTAAGTGACACTGCATGGGTTTAACTTGACCCTCCTATAAGGTTTAAACTAAATTAATTGTATATTTCTTCAAAGTTTGGTCTGGTATCTAAATAATACACATCTACCCTGAACAGCCGATCACGCAAAAAGATGCAGAATGTGGCCAACGTGTCCTTCCTGGCCGTGTTCATCATGTACCTGCTGACCGCCCTCTTCGGATACCTCACCTTCTACAGTAAGTCCAACAAGATTTAAAAACCTCAAAAGGTACACCTTGCTCGTACTGGATTGGCTTTGGCAACATGCTTAGAGACACCAAACTCTTCATCGAGAATCTATGCTCAAATCCTCTCGCTGTCATGATTTGTGGGTGTTTTTGGGGTTTTATTATTATTATATATAGGTTTTGAATCATGCTTCTGTTTATTATTTTCCTGGTCATGCTTTAGTTTTTGTCTTCTAGTTCATGTTTTGTAAAGTTAGGTTTTTGGATCTGGTTATGCTTTAGTTACATGGTTTACTAGTTGTGTTTCTATTAGTTGAATTTCTGTTTTGCTCCAGTCATATTTTGTTCTCTCCCTGTCTGTTGTCAATTAACTTTATTCGGTCCACCTGCACTAAGCAAATCAGTCTCCTCGTTTCACTTGGTTCTTGCTCCATATATACACATCAGTTCTATTCATTCCTCGCAGAAACATTTCAGATCATGTCACCTTGTTTTCTGCCAGTTCTTGTTGTTCATGCCAAGCCTGTTCATGCCTGTTTTTGCCTTCACCGTCTGTAGCTAGTTTTATTAAATCATATTATTCACCACCGGTGCTTCCTGTCCGTCTGCATTCTGGGGTCCTCCGCCATACCAAGCTTGACACTCGCTCAGGCACAGGTCAGTTACTGGGTACAGATCCATGGTTCTTCTTCAGAAGTGCAAAGTCTTTACTCGTCCAGCAGGCTAAAGACATTCACATGTGGTTTCTGCCATGCAGCAGTTTTTTGTACTTCTTAATGTAATAAATATAACATATTACTTGTCTTTGTGATGTGCTTTTATAGCTCTTTGAGGAGACGGGAGATCCCTCCTTCTTAGAAGCTGCCTCAAACAATGCGTTTATTTCACACCTTGGTGGGATTGCACAGCATTTCACACCCAGGATCTGGAGACTTTATTAATTATTCAGACTGCATTTGATAAGATTTTTTGGAGTCAAGAAATGAAGACAACTAGATGATATGATCGCTGTTGAAGTGAAGTTGAATTTAACTGTTCCTAGTCATAAGAAATAAGTAAATTTGCTAAATTTAACTTAAGTGATCTCTGTCGTATTTCTGTGCAGTCCACGTGGAGCCTGAGCTGCTCCACACCTATTCGAAGTTCTACAAGTACGACGTGCTGCTGCTGGTTGTTCGTCTGGCTGTTCTGGCCGCTGTCACACTCACAGTCCCTGTGGTGCTTTTCCCCGTAAGTGTATAAGGTCTAACATCCAGTCAGCCAATAGGACTGAATGAAGTCCACCAGGGCTAATCTTTGTCTGATTCTGAACAGATTCGTACCTCGGTCAACCACCTACTGTGCCCTACAAAGGACTTCAGCTGGATCCGTCACATTATCATTGCCGTGGTCCTGCTGGCAGGAACCAACATTCTGGTCATCTTTGTAACCACCATCAGAGATATCTTTGGCTTCATCGGTTAGTAACTGCAAATGTTAATATGTATCAATGTCTTAATAACAATGCATTATTGATCTTTAATGATAACAGTACAATGTCTTTTGTATTTTTACAGGTTCCTCTGCTGCTCCAGTTCTGATCTTCATCCTGCCCTCAGCTTTCTATATCAAACTTGTCAAGAAGGAGTCAATTAGATCTATGCAAAAGATTGGGGTAAGACATTGTCAAACATTTACTTCTTTTATCCTACTCATGTGAATTATTGCCAAAAACACCTTCAGTTGTAGTAAAAGAAAATCATAATTCAAAGCTTTACCCTGGATTTTACAGGTTATTGACAAACTGAACCATACAGTAATAACTGTAAGTTTTTTTCCTCCTCAAGGCTACCATGTGCCTCATATTAGGATTTGTTGTCATGTTGAGCAGCATGAGTCTTATCATCCATGACTGGAGCACTGCAGGCCACTGAAGCTTCAGCTCTATTGCTGCTGAGGAGGAACTGAAGCACAGTTTATTTTTTCTGTTACAATTGTGGTTGCATCATTGTCAGTTTTCACTTAAACAGCACCTTTTCAATATTTCTACTAAGGTCTTGTGACTTTTCTCAGAGTTTCAGCTACTGGGTCAAACACTAGGAACTCCAGCGTATCGGACACTGGGATCTGTGTAACTGTGTTTACATCAGGAAAGTGTTTCATAGATGGCCAAGTGCAGCAGGTATAGTACTGGCTGCCAAATCTTCCAGGTCTACCTCCCATACTCCTAAACCAAGAAGAAAAGTAGGCTGTTTTTGTTTGTTTTTCAATATAATATTGTCAACACAACCTCATACAGACATTTTAATATATCAGTTACACTTTCAAAAACCGAGAAGAGCCTGAATCTCTTGTTTGTGTGCGTCGTTAACATCGGTGGACGGGAACAATGTGTCAAGACCCAGTCATCATCTGGTGCCCTATGCTTCCCACACAACTTCCCAATAATTTCTATTTAATGTGAACTATATTATGAATATATTTAAGCAACATTATCTGTATATTTCAACTTTTTGTTTTAAAGACTGAACAGAAATTTGTTGGAGCTCTATATCAATTATTTTATAATTTCAATGTATGATATGCACAAGCTGTTCCTCCCTTTAAAGATGGAATCAATATTCATACCATATTCATAATTTTTTTACAGCAAATTATTTTCTTTTAGTTTTACATTACATACATGCTGTAAAAAATGTTTAAACAAAATCAGGTACCTTTGTATGGAACCTCAAATCTTGGGCATTTATTGTGTCTTGAGTTGTCGGTCTCCATTTTCAAATGTTTGAAGGACTATTCTGGTTTAGTGATCTGAGTGTGAGCGAGATATGCTTGAATAACAAGTCATGAATTTAATTTTTTTTCAAAGCAGCTCCTAAATTTTAACACTTAGCTTAACCTAAAATCATGATATTTCCAAAGTAGTGTTTCTTCAATATCAGGGGTGTCATTATAAGGAACTTTACATGATACAGTTTCAGTTGATATTCCAATAAATTCAACTAAACTACTCCAGATTCAAACCCTGAATTACGAAATATTTGTCATAATATTCCAACTTTCTGAAACTGGAGTGTTTATTCAAGATTTAGAATATATATATCAATTTGCATATATTAGGAACTCATCACTAATTGTGGTTCACTTGTTTGGATCACTGCTTTATTTTGTATTGTAGTAGGCCAAACAGTTCCTGTCCTTGTTTAGGCAATAATGGACCTTACATCATTCACAGTAGACATGGGAGAAGTGCTGCCTGTGCAGTGCTTTCACCCCTGCCTGGTTTCTTATAATGAAAAATGGTCAATGCCACCCTTTCTCACATCAGAGGGCATGTAGAGGTTGGCTTCTTGCAGGGGGGAGGTGTTCCTCCTACTTCAGGAGAAGAAGTGGTTTGTCAAACTCAATTTTGCCCTTTAATGTGCTTGTAAGGCAAATGCCAACAGCAGCTTGAAACCGGCATTTGCTCAATTTCTTCAAAAGTTGTGTTTCCTGACTTTCCTGTTTACTGCACACTGCACAGATCAGTTTGATCTGCAACTTCCAGTAGTTCAGTTAAAAATTATTTGAAATACATGTATGGTGTCCAGTCAAGCCTTCTTCAGAGTCTTCCTCATGTAACTGGTGGTACCACAGGGTGTCCCCCACGTTCTAAGCTTCTATAAAAGGGAAGCTGGCTGTTTTGCTGGAATGTGCCAGTTTCCTGTGGGTGGCCAGGTGCTTGCTGGTCCTGCGCGTTCCATTGCTTGTGCGATTGTGGCAGGATTTGAGGTAAACTGTGTTTTAATGTACTGATTGTTTGAACGATGTTGTCTATTGTCATGTATGGTATTTTTTTTATAATAGGGCCACATGATTTTAGTGAAGACTAGTGACTGTTGAAGTGGCATTGCCTGAGCGTGGGATAATTCGACGCTAGAGGATAGGTTTTTGTATATTTAATAAGTTAAATTAAATCTGGTATTGTTTTATTTTATTTTTTTATGAGGTATTATTTTATTTAGTTGGGTAGGCCCACACTTTTTTGATAACTGTAGATGGATTTGCCATGACTGAGTGTTGGCTTATTCAATCCTACAGTTATGCAGTGTTTTTAATTTATTTTGAGAGGTTAATTCGACATGTTTATTGTGAGCCTTTGGTTTGTTTGTTTTTTGTTTTTACAGTTTACTGTCCTTTTAGAATGATGTTTTGTTATTGGTTGGTTCATCCAGGCTTTGGGTTTCTTATTTTTTTCTAAGCATAATGTGAATATTCTTTGCGATGTCTCGTTTTTCATTTTGGTTAACTTCCCTGGAAATTAATATCCTCTGTCACTTCTAATCTTAAATATCTGAAACCTGATCCTGTTTAGAGTGTTACCTCGTGTTGTGATTCCAAGAGTGCAGTGAGAGTGCATCGTATGGGTTTGCAGTGAACAGAGGTAGTGTTTTTACGCAAGAATGTCCGCCTGAAATTGTATTTTGAATTCTGGTTTAAATGATATTTGGATGGCAGTGAATGAATAAAGTTTAATGGGAGAGCCCCTTATCTATGTGGAAAAAAATTGTGTTATTGCTTTTATTTCCGAGTCATTGATTATTTGGCCACACAACATCCAACACGTTCATCAAATGCACCATCTGGAAGATCAAACCTGTACTTCTTCCACTGATTCTCTTTCCTTTTCACTTTACCTACCACTGACTGCTTTGTTGTTGTGTCCTGTGTTAGTGTAGTTGACTACTGCACTTCTCTGGTCCACGTTTTCATCTTGTACGTCCTCTTTATCACTACTATCTTTGTTTTCCTCTGTACACACTGCAGTAAGAGTCCATTCCTCATCTAACTTATCATCACCTTCCTCTAACAGTGCCATGGCACTTTATTTCCCATCCATAATCATCTTTAACACATCTTCAACACTATTTTTTGCCTCCTAAAAACTTGTATTTCCTATATGAATTGTTTAGTTTTGGTAGAAATGAAGGAGCATAATTCTAACTTCTATCTCTCTTTTGACTTTATATCCAACAGGTTTACTTAAATAGGAAAAATACTATGGTACTTTATTAAATGCATAATGCATTAAGTGCAATAAAATAACAGTTGACAGTTTTGCAAATAAATTACCTTATATACCTGCTGTATCGGTTTTGATACATTTTCAACATGTTTTACTAAGAATTAGGGTATGAAATATTGTGGAGTTTTACATTGCATAAATCCATTGAATATTCCTATTGAAGCTTCAGTAACAATTTAAAAGTTTTTTTTATCTCAACTTGTTCAAAACTGGCAAAAAATATCCTTTTGAAAACTACTGTGGGTCACTGATTGACGGCAGACATTTTGGACGTCTAAAATGACGGCCCTCTGGTGGGTTTATTACTGACCCCTGGTGGATTATTTGTGCACTACATGTGACCGATTGTACACAACTCAATTTAATTTAAATACTACTTTGAAAATCCCAAACGGAATTTAAATGTTGTTGTAGCTCATATTATGTAGGTTTCTTCAAAGAGCCGTTGCTGATAGCTGTGGGCAGGAAGGATCTCCTGTAGCGGTCTGTCTTACAGCAGATCTAAAGAAGCCTCTGACTGAAGACACTGTTGTTGTACGACAGTCTCATGAAGAGGATGCTCAGGGTTCTCCATAATGTTTTTCATTTTATAAAGAATCCTTCTATGCACAATGATCTCCAGAGGTTCCAGAGGAGTCCCCAGAAAAGAGCCTTTATTAGCCTGATGAGCTTTTTTAAATCCCTGGCTCCGATGCTGCTTCCCCAGCAGATGATGGCAGAAGAGATCACACTCTCCAAGACAGACTTATAGAAGATATGAGGCATCTTGCTGCAAACACTGAAGGACCTAAGCTTCCTCAAGAAGTAGTCGGCTCTGTCCCTTGTCGTAGACGGCTTCACAGTTGTATCTCCACTCCAGTCTGTTGTCCAGGTGAACACAGAGGTATTTATACATCTCCAGACTTCTTCTCCCATGATGGAAAAAGTGTTTGACCTATTCTTTTCTTTCTTAAAATCTACAATCATGTCATTTGTTTTATTCATGTTCAAGATGAGATAATCGTTTTTATACAATGCCCCAAAGCAACCTGGTGTAGAAACATCAGGTTTTTTAAGAAAGACAATATCAAACTGATGATGTAGAGGTCTTAAAAACTCATGTATTAAATATAATACACAGGATTAAGTTTACTACAGGACAATCAAACCACAGTCAGATTTAGATTCAGTTTCATACAGCCCAGTCTAAATTATAATGCAACACTTTACATGCAATTGGTCTTTAATTGCAAATTGATTGAACTCAGCTAATTGCACTGAGTTGTGACACTGCAGCAATCCCTCATCCTTTTAATTAGAAGAATCTTTCAGCAGGAGTCAAATGACAAGGAGTCACAGAAAAAAAACAGACACACTGAGCCGGGAGTACTTTCTATGGGCGTATACAACGTTATTGGCAGCAATGTTTACGTCAACGATTTCTTCTAGAAAAGAGCCATACATCACTGAGTCAGATGGGCCTAGAGGTTAGGTTTGTGAGAGTTTTTCTCAGTGGTCCCCACCTGCCGCTCAATAGCTCTGCAGATTTTGGTATTCTTCTCCAAAACAAGAAAACTAATTTTACTTTCACAGACGTATTTTTGGTGGACTGCAACCAGCCACTGTACACATTGCCTAAAAGCAAAATCCAATAATTTGGACAAAAATGAAATAACTGATTAGAACTGGGCGTTGTACAGTCTCACACAAAACAGCGCAACTGTGCTGTTTATCCTACAGCTTTCCCGGAGACAGATAGCCTCTTAGTTTAACAAATTTGCCTAGATTTTTATGAATCAGCTCTCTATTCTTAGAGGAACTAGAACCTAGCCTTGAGAGATTTCTTAAACCTAAATCAGCGTTAACATAGCCTACTCAGAGGGTTGATTGCAGTCTAATAAGATATTTCTGTTTCATGGATACTGTTTGAGTAATTTGGGGAAAAATACTTTCCCCTGGTGGTTGGATATAGTCCACCAATGTAATTTGTTAACGATTCTATTAGATTACTTACTGGTTTGTGTCCTCAAGTGAAAGGATGTTTGTTAAATGTTTATTTGTTTTTGTAATCTCAGAAATAAATTAAGTAGCATAAGGTCAAGCTTCTCTAAATTGGGATTTCTTTTAAACTCTTATTACAAGAGTCTGTTTTGGTTCCTGCACTTTCTTGTAGCTAACTATAAATTTAAATTTCAGGACTTTATCGGTGGTGTCCGTGGTGTAAAATGAAGCTAATCTATAAGGGAGTTGGTTTTGGAAATAGGTCCCATTGCATGCACGCTGTCCTCTAAGCAGGACAGTGTTAATTTAGAGAGGGCCAGATGGGACATGTGTCGTGCTGAATGTATGGTTGATTCTAAAAAATACTCTCTCCAACTTCTTCCATTGTCGATGTCCTCCAGCTGTGCCAAAATTTCATCCTTCCACAATAACGATAATGTGTGATTGTCTACAGCTTGTGCACTTTAGGAATCATCACACCTGACTTGTTACGAATTGATCTGCTGATCCGACACCGTTTTCTTTTTCAGTGAGAATTAAAGTGCCCCTAGATGATTCACATGCATTTTATGCTCCTCAGGGCACAAACCAATGCACATTTTCATCTAAAGGTGACAAAAACAGGACGTTTCACAGTTTTCATCCGACTAAAGTTGTTTCCATCATTTTCTGAGGTGTGTTACATTATTGTATGAGGCTAATGTTGGATCGTTTAGGTTTAAACCGGAAATGCTCAAACTCATGAAAAAACATCAGGTTTGATGCTCCATGAATTGAATAAGACTGGATGGAGTTATATTTCAGTGGATTTAGAAGAGTTTTAGTTCTCTGTAGTATATTATTGTCGATTGAAAAACTTTGCGTGGCTTCCCCACATTTTCATGGCAGGTCAAAAGTTTGCATGGATTTAAGCACACTTTCATGAGTTATGCGTAAATCATTGCACCGCAAGATTTTTTGTGCGTAGGTATGTTTCATACATGACGCCGCAGGTCTTTTTGAGACCCAGTGGCTGCTCAGGAATGGTGATCTTCAGCAAGGCTGGACTGGCCTTCGGGCCCACCGGGCAATGTGCGCCACATATTTAAATAATAAAATATTGTTTTAATTAATTGATAAATTAAATATAAATAAAACAAAAATAAAGTATAAACAAAACACCTAATATTTACATTTTATCATCCGTGTGTCTGCAACATTGTATAAAACGCGGCCCATTTGTATATTTTCTTGAACTCTGAGCTCTACTCGTCCCGCTCAGCCCGTCCCCTCCCTTCATCGAGGTGATCGCATTTAGCCAAGCTGACCGGAGTTGTTGGAGAAGTCACTCCGTGTGAAAATGGACAACCAAAGAAACGCAAGAAGGGCAAAGAGAAGGTGCGGCAAAATGTGCAAAAATTACCGAGATGTTTGGCACCACAAGTGCACAGGCCGTGGGGTGACACACAACTGTAGCACAGAGGAAGATGTAGGCTTTAAGACTGGATTCAGAGGAGGAGGAGGAGGAGACTAGACACAGCAGCAGGCCCAGATTGAGGAGGAAGTCATGTTAACTACTAACAGGCCATTAAGATGTAGCTGAAAATGTTCGAACAAGCATAACGAATCAAGCATGAAAATCACAATTTTTCGTCTCTTAAGGAGAAACTTCACCGTTACAGTAGCAAAAACTAGCTATCTTTGTGCTATTAGAAGTTAGCATGTGTCACCATTATGTAGAATTTAATATAGATAGATGTTTCATGCAGGCGGAGGGCTATTGTATGTGAGGGGAGGGAAATGAGAGAGGTTAGCCTACATTAGCCGTGGTTTTCGAATAATGCAGAGTAGTCCAACTTACAGTGCTTGCCCTGAAGTTATTGTTTTTATCATTATGATGCAGAGGTGGGTAGAATACACAAAATTTGTACTCATGACAGAATAGCACTAATTCAACATAAAAAGTATTTGGTAAAAACGCTACTCAAATAGTGAATAAGTATGTGATCATAACATCTGATTTCATATTTAGGATTATGTAATCAGTACCAATACATACACAATTGATCAAAATCTTAAGACCAGTTAAAAAGTGCAAGAAATTGCATTTGCACAGTATCAGATAAATTTGTCTGACCTCACCTCTTTCTCCTTCAGAGCACAAGGTCCATGCAGCTTTTGTGTCAGCATGTGTAGGTACAAAACGTTTTCTCTACGTTCACCTAAAGCTTACTGAAACTATACTTAAACTGATCTCTTATTTATTTTCTTTGTCTGCCTTTCTCTGCATCTCTCAAGCCAAGTTTACTTGTACAACAAATTTCAGTGATAAGGCAATTCAACGTGCTATACATGAATAAAACATAGGAAGAGAAACAAAAAGATATAAAAAATGTACATCGCAGTGTCATATTAAAGGCAGGGAAAAAAGTTGAACTACAGTCTAAAACTGATGATGTTTCAGTGAACAATTTAAATAAAACAGTTAAAGGCAAATTTAAACAAATGGGTTTCTAACCTCGATGTTATTCAACATGAATATTTTGAAGACATGCAACAAATGTCACCAGGGCCACGACTCGAATCCAGGATGGCCACGTCGAGGACTAAGGCCTCCATACATGGGTCGCGCGCTTAACACCCGACACCAACAGTGCCGCACCCACTGTAGGACATTTTTAACATGGTTACTCTAAGACTGTGTTCCTATGTGGAGCTACGTTCGGCTGCATTAATCTCCCAGTCAGCTGTCACCTGTCATTCCACATTACCTCCAGAGTAAACCTGGGGATTTTGCATCAGTTGTGCAGCAGCATTGAACATGGTATACTCCTGATTTTTCCAGGTCTCATAATTGCTTAAAAAATATTCTGACAGATGAAACAGATTGATGCAGCATAGGTCTGCTTCCTTCAGCAGCACAACCAGGCAACAGCAGAGCTCATTTCCACAGTTCATACATGCAATCACCGGCTACATCCAGACGTCTCCAGGAAATGAGGGGCTAAGCCACAACATCAGTCTGTTAGTCAGATTCTTTTGTCATATCCCACTCTTCTTCTCTCTTACAGACAAACGTTGGTCAAGAAAGCTGATTCTCATGGAGATGGAGCCAAATGGAAACAATATTAAGACTGTAGACTTTGTGGTGTAACTGTTTCATGTGAAAATACCTGCTGCTTCACCTCTCCTCCATCAGTGCATATCTAAAGTTCAGATTCTTCCAACATAGCAGCTTGCCTCTGATTGGTTATCCACGCTATATCTATAACTTAAACTCAGTGCTTCTTCCATAATTTGCTCATAGGAACCCAGAGACCAGGAACATTTTTAAAATGGGTGGGGCCCATCACACTCTAATGCACCTATTGTGTCAAACCGGTGTTCCCATCAAGCCCATTTTTAATCACCAGCTGCACTTCTACAGAGTTTTACAGCCATGTTCATTCCATGATCCATTATGTCAATCATACACTATCCCTATATTAAAATAGCTCCAAATGAATACATTTAACTTTTTTTTTTTACTATCATGGATGGCCTGGATGGCCTTAAATTGACCTCCGGTAATTAAGTAAAAAACCTTGGTGTTATTTTTGACCAGGACATGTCATTTGTATCCCATATTAAACAGGTTTCTAGGATTTCCTTCTTTAATCTCCGGAACATTGCCAAAATTAGAAATATCCTATCCAGGAGTGACGCTGAAAAACTAGTCCATGCATTTGTTACTTCAAGGCTGGACTATTGTAATTCTTTACTATCAGGATGTCCACAAAATGCAGTTAAAAGCCTTCAGCTGATTCAAGATGCTGCAGCAAGAGTTCTGATGAAAATTAAAAAGAGAGATCATATTTCTCTTATTTTAGCTTCCCTTCATTGGCTCCCTGTTAAATCCAGAATAGAATTTAAAATTCTCCTCATCACATATAAAGCCCTTAATGATCTAGCTCCATCATACATCAGAGATCTGATTGTTCCATACGTTCCTAACAGAGCACTTCGTTCTCAGACTGCAGGTTTACTGGTGGTTCCTAGAGTCTCTAGAAGTAGAATGGGAGGCAGATCCTTTAGTTATCAGGCTCCTCTCCTGTGGAACCAGCTCCCAGTTTTAGTCCGTGAGGCAGACACCCTGTCTACTTTTAAGGCTAGGCTTAAAACTTTCCTTTTTGATAAAGCTTATAGTTAGGGTGGCTTAAGTTATCCTGAGCTATCTCTGTAGTTATGCTGCTATAGGCTTAGGCTGCTGGAGGACCTAATGACCACTTTCACCCTCTTCGCTACATTCTCACACTACTCTCCAATTTTGCATTATTTGATGTTATTTCAGCTTTTAACTTTGTTCTCTCTCTTTTCTCTTCCTAGAAGCTACACCTGGCCTGACTCTCTGTCTACCTGTGACACCTTTCTGGAGAGGGGAATCGTCCAAGCTTCTGCTGGCAACAACTTAATGCTCACCTTCTACCAATGATCCACATGGCCCTGTCTTTCAGTGTTTAACCCTTTATCTCCTAGAACTCTCCTAGACATACCAATTGACTGAGCTTTTACTGTAACTAATTATATGTGCTCTCTTTCAGACTCTAACCTTGAAAACTGGCTCAGAGTTTATGTGTTCTTTCTTTCTAGATAAAACCACCAAAGGAGCTACATCCATTAACATTTACTTTCCTTCCCATAGAAAGTACTCCTGGATCAGTGCTTCTGTGTTCTTTTTGTGTCTCTGCTCTGTTCTCTCAAACCCCCAGTGGGTCGTGGCAGATGGCCGCTCACACTGAGCTTGGTTCAATTACCTCACTCAAAAAAAGTTTGTTGCATTGCAAGAACCGTAATTTCCACCCAGGACAACAAACAGCACCTCTGTAACTGAATTGTTTCTAACACAGGGAGGACACAGCTCTGACAGAACGTTTCTGATTAACTGAAATTAAAGTGAATTCATATTAAAGGAAATAATGTTATCCCAACAATAACATGTGGCTGACTCACATGAGCAGTCTGGGACTAAATATTATCTGTACTGTTCTTAGGATTAATAATGAAGAGGTCTGGAAATATTTTAAGCTAGTCAATCTGGGCTAATACAGATCTATATTTAGACTTCAAATAAATGTTATATACACTGCTCAAAAAAATAAAGGGAACAGTCAAACAACACATCCTAGGTCTGAATGAATGAAATATTCTCATTGAATACTTTTTTCTGTACAAAGTTTAATGGGCTGACAACAAAATCACACAAAAATCATCAATGGAAATCAAATGTATTAACCAATGGAGGCCTGGATTTGGAGTCACAAACAAAATTAAAGTGGAAAAACACACTACAGGCTGATCCAACTTTGATGTAATGTCCTTAAAACAAGTCAAAATGAGGCTCAGTATTGTGTGTGGCCTCCACGTGCCTGTATGACCTCCCTACAACACCTGGGCATGCTCCTGATGAGACGGTGGATGGTCTCCTGAGGGATCTCCTCCAAGACCTGGACTAAAGCATCCGCCAACTCCTGGACAGTCTGTGGTGCAACGTGACTTTGGTGGATGGAGCGAGACATGATGTCCCAGATGTGCTCAATCGGATTCAGGTCTGGGGAACGGGCGGGCCAGTCCATAGCTTCAATGTCTTCATCTTGCAGGAACTGCTGACACACTCCAGCCACATGAGGTCTAGCATTGTCCTGCATTAGGAGGAACCCAGGGCTACCGCACCAGCATATGGTCTCACAAGGGGTCTGAGGATCTAATCTCGGTACCTAATGGCAGTCAGGCTACCTCTGGCGAGCCGTGCGGCCCTCCAAAGAAATGCCACCCCACACCATTACTGACCCACTGCCAAACCGGTCATGCTGAAGGATGTTGCAGGCAGCAGATCGCTCTCCACGGTGTCTCCAGACTCGTATGTCACGTCTGTCACATGTGCTCAGTGTGAACCTGCTTTCATCTGTGAAGAGCACAGGGCGCCAGTGGCGAATTTGCCAATCCTGGTGTTCTCTGGCAAATGCCAAGCGTCCTGCACGGTGTTGGGCTGTGAGCACAACCCCCATTTGTGGACTTCGGGCCCTCATACTATCCTCATGGAGTCGTTTCTAACCGTTTGTGGCCTGCTGGAGGTCATTTTGCAGGGCTCTGGCAGTGCTCCTCCTGTTCCTCCTTGCACAAAGGCGGAGGTAGCGGTCCTGCTGCTGGGTTGTTGCCCTCCTACGGCCTCCTCCACGTCTCCTGGTGTACTGGCTTGTCTCCTGGTAGTGCCTCCAGGCTCTGAACACTACGCTGACAGACACAGCAAACTTTCTTGCCACAGCTTGCATTGATGTGGCATCCTGGATGAGCTGCACTACCTGAGCCACTTGTGTGGGTTGTAGAGTCCGTCTCATGCTACCACGAGTGTGAAAGCACCACCAACATTCAAGAGTGACCAAAACATTAGCCAGAAAGCATAGGTACTGAGAAATGGTCTGTGGTTCCCACCTGCAGAACCACTCCTTTATTGAGTGTGTCTTGCAAATCGCCAAAGATTTCCCCCTGTTGTCTATTCCATTTGCACAACAGCATGTGAAACTGATTCTCAATCAGTGTTGCTTCCTAAGTGGACAATTTGATTTCACAGAAGTTTGATTTACTTGTAGTTATATTGTGTTGTTTAAGTGCTCCCTTTATTTTTTTGAGCAGTGTATATATATATCTATATATATATAGATATATATATAGGGTTTTTTGGGGTTTTTTTCAGTAATACTTGTAGAATCACATTAAATCTTTGAATTTTTCCATCTTTCCAGACTTTTCATGCTGTACACTTCCTTACCTTTGCCTTCACGTGCCAACCTGCTATCCTACCCATATATGAGGAGCTCAAAAAGTGACGCTGTGTTGGTTTAACTTGAAAGTGTCTATAAGGTTTAAACTAAACCAATTGTATATTTCTTCAAAGACCGGTATGTCTTTTGTGTTGAGGTGGTGTCACTTGTCAAAGAGTACAATCTACACCGGCATTTTGACACCAAACATGGAGCTAAGTAAGGCAAAGCTAGTCTTCAAGAAAAGCAACAAATTGCACAAGAATTAAAAGGCAAACTGCAGTCGCAGCAGTATATGTTCATGAAAGCCACAGCCAAAAACAATGCAGCAGTGAAAGCTAGCTTTATTGTGGCTGAAGAAATCGCCCACGCTTCAAAGTCTTTTTCAGAGGGAGCATTTTTGAAGCAGTGCATGCTGAAGGTCTGTGAGTAGGTGTGTCCCAACCAGATACAGATTTTAAAAATGTCAGCATATCAAGAAACACCATCGCGGACTGAGTTATAGAACTAGCAGAAAATCTTGCAACACAGCTGGCCGAGGAGACACGCAGCTACACAGCTTTTTCATTATCTGTTGATGAAAGCACAGCTAACACGGATACAGTGCAGTTATCAATTTTTATTAAAGGCGTGAAGTCGGATCTATCTGTCACTGAGGAGCTGTTGGATACAGCTGCTATGCATGGAACTAAAACGGGACAAGACATTTTTGATGCAATGGAGAAGTCCGTGAGTAAAAATGCATTGCCCTGGGAAAACTTGGTGGGATTAACTATGGACGGTGCACCGACAATGTGTGGAGGAAAAGGGAGCTTGGTCGGACTACTGAAGGGGAAAATGCAAAAAGATTAACCGTCACACGACTCTGATTACGTATCATTGCATTATCCACCAAGAAGCTTTGTGTGGGAAGGTGCTGGAGATGGATGACATAGTGACCACGGTCATGAAAACATTGAACTTCATTCGGGCGCGTGGCCTGAATCACCGTCAGTTCCAGCTGTTTTTGCAGGAGAAGGGGATGTGCCGTACCATACAGAAGTGCAGTGGCTGAGTAGGAGCAAAGTCCTCCAGCGATTTTTTGTGCTCAGGGAAGACATTGCTCTTTTTATGCAGAGTAAAGGAAAACCCTTGACTGAAGTGTCAGATCTAGAGTGGCTGTGTGACTTTGCTCTGTTGTGTGACGTAACCGAGAATCTCGCCCAACTGAATCAGAAGCTGCACGGACGAAAACAAGTCATTACGCAGATGTCAGACACGATCAGGGCTTTCCAGCGTAAACTGGACCTATGGAAGTGCCAAGTGAAACAGGACAATCTTGCCCACTTTCCTGTTTTTCTGAACATGTCAGCCTCATTTCCTGGGACTTTTACATGTGCTCAGTTAGCTACCAAACTAAGCCGGTTAAAGACTGAGTTTGATCGACGCTTCTCTGACTTCAGAGCACAGCAGTCTGGCTTTGTCATCTTTGCCAATCCTTTTACCACCGACGTCTGCACTGCACCCCAACACCTTCAGATGGAGTTAATTGAGCTTCAAAGCAAAAATGGCCTGAATTCAAAGTTCCAGGATGCTGCAATCCATGACTTTTATCATCTGCTGCACCCTGGTCTGATGCCACAGCTTCGACTTCATGCTGCCCGTGTTCTGTCCATGTTTGGGACCACCAATCTGTGGTGACAATGTTTTGATCAAAGTTAATATTATAAGTTGTGTTGGATGCTATTTTTTTATTCACTTGAATAGTTTGATCCTTGATTGATGGAGTTAAGTGGGTTTCATAACCTGACAAATTAAAAGGATTAATGTTATAACAGAGCAACAAGCAAACATTTTTTTCTATGCAATTGTAATGTTTTATCTTGCATAAGTAATAAATTCAGAGTTATTTAACATTAAGGAGTTATTACATTTAGGCAGGCGACTGAGGCTCAGTAGGAAGAGCAGTCGTCTTGCAATCAGAAGGTTGTGGGTTCGATTCCAGCTTCCTCCTGCCCTATGTCATTGTGCCTGGGCAAGGCACTTAACCTCAAGTTGCCTACCAATTGGTGTATGAATGTGTGAGCGTTAGTGAGTGCGATTGGGTGAATGTGGCTCTAGTGTAAAGTGCTTTGAGCGGTTTGTATGACTGGAAAAGCGCTATATAAGTTCGGTCCATTTACCAGTTCACGTTACATTTAGAAGTTACATCTGGCCCTTTGAGGACAGCCATTATGCTGATGTGGCCCTCGGTGAAAATGAGTTTGACACCCCTGCTTTAGGTCAAGAAAGAAAGAGATCCCGGATACAAGCGGCTGAAGTGAGCTTCCTCCGTTGGGTGGCCAGCCACTCCCTTAGAGATAGGGTGAGGAGCTCGGCCATCCAGAAGTAGAGCCGCTGCTCCTCCACATCGAGAGCTCTTTTGAGGTTGTGAGAGTGTGAAATAGGACCCAGGCACAGACCTGAGCGTGAAATGAACATAATGATTTATTAAATATAAGAACATATAGGGAGGCACAAGGAACACAGAACAAAGCAAACAGCAATAATAACAGGCATGAAGACGGGGAGTTTAATGGGAGGATCCAGTGGGGAGCAATGACAACAGGTGAGTTTAAATACTGAGGGATAAGCGGAGAAATCAGCTGGGACAGAGGGAAAACAGAGAGACTAATTAACATGAATAGGGCTCAGCTGGGACACAGAGATAATAAAGGATTAGAGATAAACAGAGATATAACAGAATAAATACTAAAACAAGAACGAACTAAGAAACTAAGCACAAAGGAATATCTTACAGTACAGACCAAAAGTTTGGACACACCTTCTCATTAAAAGTGTTTTCTTTATTTTCATGACTATGAATATTGTAGCTTCACACTGAAGGCATCAAAACTATAAATTAACACATTTAGAATTTTATACTGAACAAAAAAGTGTGAAACAACTGAAAATATGTCTTATATTCTAGGTTCTTCAAAGTAGCCACCTTTTGCTTTGATTACTGCTTCATACACTCTTGGCATTCTGTTGATGAGCTTCAAGAGGTAGTCACCTGAAATGGTTTTCCAACAGTTTTGAAGGAGTTCCCAGAGATGCTTAGCACTTGTTGGCCCTTTTGCCTTCACTCTGCGGTCCAGCTCAACCCAAACCATCTCGATTGGGTTCAAGTCCGGTGACTGTGGAGGCCAGGTCATCTGGCGCAGCACCCCATCACTCTCCTTCTTGGTCAAATAGCCCTTACACAGCCTGGAGGTGTGTTTGGGGTCATTGTCCTGTTGAAAAATAAATGATGGTCCAACTAAACGCAAACCGGATGGAATAGCATGCCGCTGCAAGATGCTGTGGTAGCCATGCTGGTTCAGTATGCCTTCAATTTTGAATAAATCCCCAACAGTGTCATCAGCAAAGCACTCCCACACCATCACACCTCCTCCTCCATGCTTCACGGTGGGAACCGGGCATGTAGAGTCCATCCGTTCACCTCTTCTGCGCCGCACAAAGACACGGTGGTTGGAACCAAAGATCTCAAACTTAGACTCATCAGACCAAAGCACAGATTTCCACTGGTCTAATGTCCATTCCTTGTGTTCTTTAGCCCAAACAAGTCTCTTCTGCTTGTTGCCTGTCCTCAGCAGTGGTTTCCTAGCAGCTATTTTACCATGAAGGCCTGATTCACACAGTCTCCTCTTAACAGTTGTTCTAGAGATGTGTCTGCTTCTAGAACTCTGTGTGGCATTGACCTGGTCCCAACCCCATTTATAAGGCTTGAAATCCCACTTAGTAAACCTGACAGGGCACACCTGTGAAGTGAAAACCATTTCAGGTGACTACCTCTTGAAGCTCATCAACAGAATGCCAAGAGTGTGCGTAGCAATAATCAAAGCAAAAGGTTGCTACTTTGAAGAACCTAGAATATAAGACATATTTTCAGTTGTTTCACACTTCTTTGTTCAGTATAAAATTCCAAATGTGTTAATTTATAGTTTTGATGCCTTCAGTGTGAAGCTACAATATTCATAGTCATGAAAATAAGGACAACTCTTTGAATGAGAAGGTGTGTCCAAACGTTTGGTCTGTATTGTATACGAGAAGAATATAGAACATAACAGGCAAATGATGAAAAACACAAATGAGAGTCAAAACCTTAAATCCAAGGATCATGACAGCTCAATGGTTATTCAGAACTCATTAGACTCCCAAAACATTTTATTGAAGATCTTCTAAATCTGATCTCTTAGATCTTTTATTAGCTCTACAGGTAAGTTTGGAAATAGTTTTAAAATAATATGAGGTTTCAAGCAACACTAAGTGTTCAGAAACCAACTTTTATGGAAATAGGTTTTCCGTCAATGTTTGACAAGACCTGTTTACATTTACGTCACTGCAGCAGGATAAAATAAATGATTTCACCACAAGAGCACTTAGAACCTTGTTACTAATTTTTTGCAGGTTCACACATGGAGAGCCCATCCAAAAAGTCAACTGTACAGTCTTGTTTGGTTAGGGGGTGTAGCTTGCACTGACGTGTCAGCGACATTACATCTCAGCCTCACAGAGCCAAGCACTTCACAGCTATTGATTTAACCTGATGCCAGGGTTTCACCTCCAGACTGCTTAAAGGCTATTTCAAATTGCTTTAACTCTGTCTGAAGACAAGATCTGGCTGCTGAGTATGCAGCTACACATTGGAGTGTTAAAGATTTTAGCTGAATAAGAGTGCAACCAAAAAAAGCTACAAAAGCTGGAGATCAGAAAATAGTACCGGAACTAGACGCAGCTGTATTAACTCGCGTTTTGCAGAGAAAGCTGAGAGACCATGCATAGAATAGAAAGTTACAGTAAGGTGGCCGGAAGGGTTTGCTGACCTAAATTTCTTCCCCAAAATATAATATGCCTCTGCCTTTCAAAAAACACACTGAAAGACTCAAACATGCCTGATATATCCTGTGCTATTCAGTGTCTAATGTGCAATAAATGCAAGACAAAGTTGCTCAGATGAGCGCAGAAATACTGAATGGACTATGTGAACACCCTGAAAGAGTTCCTGCGACAACCAACAATGAAGAAGTTTCGTACATTTAGTGCACATGTTTTCAACAACAGGTTGAAAGTTTTCTGGATGTCTGGGCCTGTATTCACAAGGATTCTCAGAGTCCTAGCTTAAAGAGTGATTCTGTCTCTGCTGAGAGTGGCTCTGAGGTAGGAGACGACAGAAATGAGGAGGTGTGGTTGACCCCGTTGCTAGGTGTGACGCTGTCTTCTAAGAGCTGTTATTGGTTGCTGCAAAAAAGCTACCCCAAAAAAAAGTGCTCTCAATAATCAATGGAGAGAAACCAACCAATGATAGAATTTAGACTGGATTCAGAAATGTGTAAATCATGATGATAAAACTTAAAATTACTTAATGAAATTAATTCTCACACAGCATCAAAATATTTGAACATAGCTTATTCACATGCTCATCATTATTTTGAATTACTTTTGTGACAAACTTTTTTTATTGAAACATTTTATCACGACCAGAGACAGAGAACCCAAATTCAGCCAAACACAAAGTGATAAGTAAAAAGGTTTATTCAGAAACTCAGGATCAGAGAGCAGAAGAACAGCAGTCAGCTTCCAGGAACCACTGAGAACAGAGAGACTAGTTAGTGGCTGAATAAAACTCAGGATCTGCAAGGAGTTAGATAAAGCCACTAACCTTCTCAGTCTGGTGATGAGGCACAGAATCCAGAGGAGGAAGAGATCCAGACAGTTAATGAGGAAACGTCCAACAGACTGAAGTCGGATTGCCGACTGATCCAAATCCTCCGGGGAACCAGCTGACGCTGTGACAGGAACACAGAGAGCTGTGATTGTCCTCTTGACAATAAATCCAGGAAGACTAGAGAGCCAGGCGAACTCAGGCTGAATAAACCAGTGGCTAGGCTGAGACGTAAATCCAGGGACAGAAACAGGGTCGAATTCCAGGGCTAGAGGCGTCAGACAAGGGGCAGGCAGAGACATAAACCAGAGGCAGAAAACAGAGTCGAAATCCAAAATCCAATCCGTCAGACAAGGAACAAGCAAGAGGGAATAATCCGTAAGGCAAGGCAAGGTCATGGAACGAGATCAGTCAGGAAGGAACGCTGGATAACTACTCACAAATGTTTTCGAAAATCTGGCACCGTCTGCCGGTCAGAGGGCTGTATATAACTGCAGCTCCACAGGTGTGTGGCATGACGGTGATTGGGCAGCAGCAGACAGGTGAAGCAGATGAGTTAATTGCAAGAGTGAGAGCAGAGCAGGCAGACGGGCCAGAATCATAACACATTTGAACATTAAATTACAAACATAGCGCCATTGTCTTGCGAATAAAGAATTTTAAGGACATTAATACAGACACTGATGTGGACCTATATACAAAATATATACACATATACATAATACACAAAATAGATAGAAAAAAGGAAAAGTAGAAGGCGGTAATTGGGCTGACCTACCAAGAATAAAGAATAGAAAAAAGGGGGGGGGACACTTGTCTTACATACGAGCAAGTAATGTTATGTCAGAGAGATAAATAAAAAGAGAGCTCCAGGCCTACAATGTAGATACTCACGCTCCGGGGAAAATCATGAATGTATTATGGTCTTTTTAGCAGTTTTAGCAGTTAATCCTGCAAAAAAGATCTTGGAGAATCCTAAAATACTTTCCAGGCAACCATGCACCCTGGACCAGAGGTCAGACACAAAGGGACAAAAATATGAAGATAAGTGCCAACAATGTTCTGATCACATTTTGTGCATTTGGGATTGTCCGTCAGTTTCATTATAAAGCGTCTATATGGTGTGGCGTAACATTTGTGAACAAATAATGAATAAGTTGATGTGCTGGATTCCTTGATGAGATGGGTATATTGGTCCAGATATTGTCCCAGTCCAAATCATGACCCTGTCCCTCAAGTTCACGGTTCCATGAACTGATCACTCCCAAGGGCTTAACACCTTTCAGTAATAGTTTATTGTAGATAACTGACACCAATCCAGTAGAGGGTGTTTGAGCTGAAAACCAAGTGTCCAACGGATGAGAGGGTACAGGTGAGTCCCATGGAACTCCATTGGCACGAATTGCAGATCTTAACTGGAGATACAAGAACCAGGGAAACCCAGGGAGAGAATAACGGTCTTTAAGGTCTCGGAGTGAAATCAAACCATTTCGGTCATACAGATCTTGGAGAGTGTGAATTCCTCCAGTAGCCCAAACGACATTAAAATAGGGACCAGAGTGCTGTAATAAATTATAGTTGTACCAGACCCGAGAGCGGTCACAGAGTTTTACATTACATCCCATATGTTTCTGGACAGCAAACCACATTTTCAAGGAGTTACCTATGATTGGTCCAAACTTTCCACACACAGATCTAGATTTCAACCCACAGAACAGTATGTTTTCCAACCTATGCGGTCTTACCATCTCTTTCTCTATCTGACGCCAAGGTGACAACATTCTCTTTGCACCAAACTGTTAATTACTTTATTTGAAATGACTAGTAGTATAATTTAAAGTGAGGTACTGCCAAACCTCCAGAGTGCTTTGGTCGGTGCAACGTGCATAGGCGAATACGAGCTCTTTTATCATTCCATATGAATTCAGGCTCCAAAATAAACAGCAGTACCGAGATGGTGCAGGTGTGAGGTCTCCACGTGCTCCGCCTTGCTCCTCCTCCTTTCGTCGCCAGAGGTACCCTGAGCGACACGGGCACTCAGGGTGACTATCTGGAGTCCGTCAATCGTTATCCAGTCCAGTAACGATCCTCTGCGGCTTCTAAAGTTGCACCATGGCCGCGAAGGCAGCTTGCAGAAGTCCTTATTAGCAAACCACTAGGTTAGCCTTGCTTCAGGCTGAAACTCTACTGTGTCTTGTTGTGTTGTTAACTGGTCATTAACTGGTATAATGTGACTTCTCCTGACGACAAGTCTGAACTCAATTCCTAAAAACACCCAAAACCAAGCTAACGGATCCACCTACTGCTGTCTCCTCTGGTGCCGAACTCTCCTCCCCTGTGCTACGTTCACAGTCCATAGGAAAATTCAATTTTCACTTGTAATTCACCACAAATAAAAGATAACTTATTTTTAACAACGTAAACACGTTTTTTATAACTTTATATGAACTTTAGAATTTTAACAAAATAAATGCATTAAATAAATGAACTTATCCCTTTGTTATTTATTATCTTAGACTTCTACTATGCTTTACTATTACTGCATTTTTTTTTAACCGGGTTACATTATCATTTATGTTTCTGAAAGCATTCTTTGTTTAAAGCATTTTTTTACACCTGCCTAAAACTTTTGCACAGTACTGTATATTTTTTTTCGAGTTTTTCCAATTTTTGCCTAGTTTTTATTTTTTAAACCAATACAGTCTGTAAATATTTAATAATAATAATTCTGTACTATATTTTGTAATTTTGTTTAGTTTTTCTTCTTGGTAACTCATAAATGTTTCTGTTATTTATTTATCCTTCCAAATATTACCTTACTAGAGGTGCACCTTTAATCTGTCCTCCAGCTGAAACTGTTTAATTTTCCTCTTGGGGGATGATAAAGTTTATCTTATCTTTATATTAATAATTGTAGGATTGTTATAAAAGTTTATGTGCTCATTTACTCGACTATTTAGGGGGTGGATTCCTGCGCGATCAAGCCAGTAGCGTCTTATTAATTTACTGTTTATCGTACTGAGAATATCCCTCCTTTCTCTCTGTCTTTCCGCCATCTTCTCTGCTCTTAAACTCACTAAAAGTCTTCCTCACTACTCTCAACATTTGTTCACTTTAGGAGCTCTCTTAAAGTGCCTGTGACATTGAATTTTCATTAAAAATCCTATTACATTTATGGAAAGCAAAACATTGATAAAATATTTTAAAAAGTAAATTCATGCCACTGCAATGAACAGTTGTTGCGACATATCTGTGTATATATTAGCAGTTGTTAACATTAGATCAATTAGATCAGTTACTGGATTAACTAAGGTATTATAATCTGAGCATTTAAACATTAAATGCACCAAATTAAGCAACAAATACAGCTTCTCTGCAGTCAGTGAACTCACCCATTGTAGAACAAAACACATGAAAATATCTGGATGCATGAAATGAAAAATGAAGCAGTTTAACTGGTTCAACTTCCACAGATTGAGATGTTTTGGACTTACTGCCACATTTATTACTGGCTTTTATTGCATGATCTGTGTATGGTTCTTGGAGCTCCTCCGGGCTTCGCAGCGGACCGGACCGGACCGGACCGGACATGAGCATTTACAATGGAAATCCAGGGTTACAATATATATACGGCACTGAGTAAAACAACCAGAGGTGAAGCTGAGCAGCATGAAGCAGCAGCAGACACAAGGGATGATTCAAGATGTGAAGACACTACCTGGTGGGTCATTTTTTTTAACTTTATATTAAAATCTTTAGAGAAACATTTATTTTAATATATCATAAGCGCGTGTAATTTATCTTATAATTTCGTATTATTATTAACAATAATTTCAGATTTTTAATTATTAACAAAAACTGTCAATATCTACATGTACTTTTGTTCAGGAAAATAGTGCAGACTAACGGCTCCTGTCCTAGTATTGCTGCCACCACCAGCAATGCACCATTTCACCATATTAACACTGGTTTTGGTTTCTACCTGAGCCGTTCATCATTGACGCTCACACAGTGAATGACCGGAGACTTCCCCTTTGACGTCATTTCCGGGGCAACTTTGGACTTGCAAAATTGAACATCAAAATATGCTGATTTTCTCAATTCCTGGGAACTTCTTGGGCTCCCCCCGGAGGAGCTGGAGGAGGTGTCTGGGGAGAGGGACGTCTGGGTGTCTCTGCTTAGTCTGCTGCCCCCGCGACCCGGTCCCGGATAAGCGGAAGACGACGAGTACGAGTATGCTTATTTTGTGTCACAATTGTCTTTTATCATGTCTTTAAAGCGTGTCACAGCCACTTTAAGGCCTAAGGTGCTTCATGAATAACATATTACAAAGGTAAAATTCTAAGAAAAATCAGAGAATTTCTCGAACTCTGATTCTTTTACAATGCCGTCATTGGAGCTACTTTTAGTCTTAGAAATCCTTGTGAATACGGGCCCTGGATCTTTATTACAAGTCTACATGTAGAACTGTTTTAGCCGAAAAATAAAACAGTGAATTGTTAGCAGCCAGTCACATACTCAGCACCCTTCAATATGCAATTCTGTTTTTCTAACTGAGATGATGAGAAGACGTGGATCTAATGTCTAAGCCCAAAACCCTTGATACTATTGGCTGAAATTAGCTTTCCTTCGCAGAGTGGCCAGGAGAACTTTCCTATTACAGAGTTCGGAGTAGAGCCGCTGCTCCTCCACATCCAGAGGTGTCAGCTCAGGTGGCTTGAACATATGTTCTAGATTTCCCTATGATACCTCCTCGGGAGATGTTCCAAGCCTGTCCCACAGGAAGGAGGCCCAGGAGACGGACCAGGACATGCTAGAGGGACTATGTCTCTCGGTTGGCCTGGGAACCCCAGGGGCTTCCCTCGAGGGAGCTGAACGAGGTAACAGGACAGGGAAGTCTGGGCGTCTCCACTGAGACTGCTTTTCCCATGTCCTGGTACTAGATAAGCTGAAGACGACGAGTACGAATACCCTTAAGCACGTGTTGGGCTTTTATTAGAGTTGAGATAACATTTGCTTCAAATCCTAAATTTCTCATTTAATGAGCGATTTAATAATCTCCAGAGGTTTCAGAGCATTCCCCAGAAGAGCTTCTAAGACACTGGTTCTGATCCAATCAGAGCTCATTACAATCACAGTTCTCAGATTGCAGGCCCTCATAGACTATAAAAGACAAAAGCACTCCAAGCTGCTACCCCAACAGATAATCACACTCTTCACAACACCCGACCTGTAGAAGACCTGCAGCATCTTGCTGGAAGCACCAAAAGAGCTGAAGCTTCCTCAAGCACAGTCTGCTCTGTCCCTCCTAGACGGCTTCACTGTTGAGTCTCCAATCCTACTATAATGTCCTTCATTTCACTTTCGAGATGATTGTCCATCAGTTCTCTGTGCTGTTCAGTTTGTGATCAAACACTACAGGAACGTGCTCACACACAAATAGAAGTTGTCTGGCCCTACAAGTGGAACAGGTTTACTAAGATACAAACTAGCAGTAGTGCATTAATAGTTTATACCTGCAACTTTCTCTACACTTTTCAGAACACATTCTAGTTGCAAGTTGGGGAAACTAATGGGATTTGCTATTTGCTCCATTTTATGATAAAACTCTGAATAAACATGTTCACAAATAGATGCTATGTAACCCCCATCCCCATTGGAATCTCCCCCAAATGTGCTCAGATAAAAAAGCCAGCGTCTTTAGCAATGACCTTTTGTTGTTTACCCTCCTTGTGGAGGCTGCTGGACAACTGCCAAGGTGTAGGCCATTAATCTTATGTTAAATTAAAAAGGACTATATTGGCATTAAAGCCGACGCAACATACGAGGCAGGAAAATAAAATGAAGTCAACTTTATTTAGATCTTTAGTCTTCAAGGACTAAAGATCTTGCTTTAAATGATGACCATCAATCGAGGATCTAATTAGACATGTTACATGAAATCCCCTCTTTATTCATCACTGCCCAACAATCAAGTTTCCATTCAGACGATTAAACACGTTTTCTACAAAAAAAAAAAAAATACAAAAAAAAAACCACCCAAACAGAAATTATATGAGCATTAAGGGTTTTCACAAATCCAGGAGCACTAACCCCACCATGTGGCTCAGAGCTGTTTGTACACCCAACACCACCTGATTGGTTTGTACCCTCTGACAAACACAGCACAGCAGGAGACATCTAGTTCATTTAACTACTTTCCAGATACTTTACGCAGCTCATGTACACACATTCATATTACACATTCACCTCAAGACCTCACACTCACTGCTGTCTGGGCATCTGACTCTGGATCCAATCAGAGCCCTGATTACAATCACAGTCCTCAGATTGCAGGCCCTCATTGGGCCACAGAGACTATTAAAGACAAAAGCAAGTCCGCTTTCATTTGAAATATTACATATTTCTAAAAGGGAACGTTGATACTGAATCAAGCTATGAAATTAGGTGGCTCTCCACTACATGAACTCTTCACATGGTGCATCTTTAGTAAGCTCTCAAAGATATGTTGCACTTACAGTGGAGTGGTTCCAAGTCCCATGATCTAAGCAAAATAAAGGGCTCTTGCATTACAATTTGTGATCAGGTCATTCTTTTCTAACAAAATATGAAAATCTATAGAAAACAAATCTTCATTGAATAAAAGGTAGATATATCCAAAAAAAGAAAATGCTGGCTCTCCGTCATCTCTCAGCTTGGAGGCCAAATTCCAGCAGGAGGAAATTGCACTTGATCGGATCAGCAGAATGAGGGGGATCTGCCGCCCCAGGAGCAGCAGAACACTGGGAGGTTCATTTCTTGCGGGCGTGTTTGTATTTGTCCACGTAGGCCTTCACCAGGTTGGCCACTTTGCTGGAGTTTACCTCTCCGCTCTTGCTGTGACAGACCTGAGGGGGTAAAAAGCCCAAATCCAGTCACATTTCATGCATTTATTACTTTATAGGTAATAAAGAGCACCACATGAAAAAGCTTTTCATGTGGTGCTTTTTTCTTGCACGTTTCTCCACTTGTGTATCTGTTAACCAATGGATATCCAAATAGCCTTGCAAGGAGAATAAAAGCATCGCCACAGCATGATGCTGCCACCAGGTTCCACAGCAGGGGTGGTGGGTTCAGAGGTATGAGCAGTGTTAGTTTTCCATCACTCATTGTGTTAACTTTGGGTTCATCTAACCAGAGAGCCGTTTGTTTCCTTTCTCCTCGACATCACTTGTTACAAACAGGATTTCTTATGGCTTGCCTGTGTGTGTGTGTGAGTGTGTGTTCTTGTACTTGTTGCTGAGTGAGAACCATTTTTCGGATTTTTAACGCAAAGTGAGGACATTTTCCTGGTCCTCACTTTTCCCAATTCTGTTCCTGGGACAGGGGTTAGGTTTAGGACTAGGGTATGAATTGAGTTATAGTTATGGTTAGGGTTAGGTATGAACTGGTTAGGGTGAGTTTTAGGGTCAGGCTTAGGTACTAAAAATCAAGGAAAATAAATGGAAGTCAATGGAAGTAACTGAAAAGTCCTAATAAAAATAGTAAAACACGTGTGTGTGTGTGTGTGTGTATACCTTCTCTACTGCTTTGCGGACGATCTCTTTGTACTCCTCCTTTGTGATTTCCTTCTTTTGATAGAATGGTTTGATGGCTGTCTTTACTTCATTTACAGCTTTCTCTTGGATCTGTTGTTTCTGCAGCACAAATGGGGGAAAATGATTGCTTAAAGGGACCCCTGACTAAACAAAACTAAAATCAACCTGCTTAAACAAAACTAAAATCAACCTGCTTAAACAAAACTAAAATCAACCTGTTTAAACAAAACTAAAATCAACCTGCTTAAACAAAACTAAAATCAACCTGCTTAAACAAAACTAAAATCAACCTGCTTAAACAAAACTAAAATCAACCATATTGGTTTAGAGTTGCAGTTTGTTACCTTTTCTTTTTTGGAGCTATCAGCCTGAGCCTTGTTGTGCTGGCTGGATTGAGTTGTAGAGGACGGCAGCACCTGACTGGGTGCTGGAAAAACCTGGGACACTGTTGCCAAGCCCACTTTAGTCGGCGTGGCAAGGAGGGCTGATTTGCCGTAACCTACAACTGTGTTCACCATCTAGCGCGATGCAGAGATTATGATTGCTTAAGTGCTTTTTTTTTTTTTATTCCAATAATAAATTTCTATCAAACTTTATCAGACTAACAATGAAGTCATTTAGTTTCTATCTGCAGTGTTACATTACCTGAGCTGTGTGCCCATCAGGCTGTGTCGCAGCTGTTGCTGCAACTGCTACAGTCTGGCTCCCAGCCTGCATGGGTGGAGGAGGTGGAGGAGGGGGCGGTAGGCCCTGGGCGCCGACAGTAGGCACCTGCAGCAGCGGCACAGCAGGGTGGAGGTGTATGGGGACCTGAGGAGGCATGGCGTATGGGGCTGCGGGCTGCAAGCTGACCGGCAGGGGTCCCTGCAAGTGCTGGATGGGATACTGATGGTGAAGAACGGTGAGCTGAGGGGGAGGAGGAGGAACCACGTTCAACATGGTAACTGGTGCGTTTCCAGGAACCACCTGAGGAGGAGGATCACTCTTTGGTGGATCTAAAACACAAAATAGAAAAAAAATCATCACAATTGTTGAGCAAATTACAGTTATTTAAGTACTCTGGATGAATGGCATTCAGAGCCCAAAACAAAACTTGACTCCTGATATCTTTTATCGGACTAGTCTGAGACTACGTCACCCCCACTCCCTTCATAAGGGTTTTGCAGTGCCGGTTTTAACAATCATGGTAGACTTCCTTGTCCAGTGCTAGCAAAACGCTCTAACTATTTAGAGATCGTTATATTGCAGTTTATTCTAAGAGTTTTTAACCCTTTACAATGAAGCTCAGTGAGAGAGTCTGCAGCTCATCCTGTCAGTCTCTGTCATATGACCTGCTCTGCCCCCTTCAGTTGCACCCAGCTCTCAGTGTAGTGGAAACCCTGGTCATTAACTGCTCCTGATGTTTGCAACTGCAACGAAATGTCACGAGATGAATCATCAACGTGTTACAACAAAACGGAGAGTAAACATGCTGGTGTTAGCCTAGCAGGCCAGTAAATGTTGCTGCATGGAAACGTGTCGGTAGAAGCTGCAGCTGAGGGTGTCTACACATTTTTTATAGAAAAATCGACACTTTTCCAGAAGAAGTTTTCTTATGTTCGATATGAATTTATTTTATAAATTATTACACACTCAAGGGAAGAAGCAAAGGAAGACACACCTAAGGAAGGAAGGGCAAGAAAAGGAAAGAATGAAGGAAGGAAGAAAACTATACTTCTCCAAACTGTGGTTGAACCCTGGTAGCTGTATGTGTCTTAATAATCGCATTTGGATAAAATTAATCCTAAAAGACAAATTCTTCATACGATCTTTGCATCAAAACCGCTACACTGAACTATTTGTTTGTCCCCAAGTTGCTGCATAACATAGCTCTACGGTACATCCAAAAGTGCGTAGCTTGGGATCCTCTTTAGGGCTAAAGTGGGTAGACTGGCGTTTTATTAATGCTAGCTGTACTACTCGCTAATACAGCACTGTAGACAGTTCAATATGTCTATGTCAATAGTAAATCTCTGTTCTACAGTGACTGCATTCTCTCCTTGACACGGTAGAACATCGTCTCAGATCATACTTTAAGTAACTAAGGACTGCTCATGGCAGGATGTTCGAACAAAGAACCCATCTTGAACCCTGCTCTTCTAACTAAAATCTAGATTGGCAGGTCCAAACTTTACAAAGTCCATAAAATCTGAAATTCTGATTGGTGCATATCTACATCTCAATTTAAGGCAGAGGTTCTCAGACCTGGTCCTCAGGGCCCACTGTCCTGTATGCTTTAGGTGTTTCCCTGCTGCCCTACACCTGACTTGAATGAATGGGGGATTAACAGGGTTCTGCTGCAGTTGGTGTTACGCGAAGGAGGTAATGAATTTCAACCAGGTCTGCAGGAGCAGAGACACATCTAAAACAAGAAGGACAGTGGACCCTGCGGACTAGCGTAGAGAAACACCTACTAGTGGCACAAACACTATGCTTGGGGGAAAATCTTGCTAAAACACAAGCTTATATTTAGACTTCTGATTTCTTCTAGCTGTAGATGTGTTTCTCTTATTTTCGTAGACACGATATAGAAGTCTGTCTTTCCAAGTTTAGAGCAAAAAGAAGGAACCTGCTGGTGGCTGCTGCTGCTCCTCCTCCTCTTGTCTGTTCCAGCTGCTGGCTCCTCCTCTTTCCCTCTTGGAGTAATAATCCTGCACATCAGCAGGCAGTGTCCTCCTCACAGCCCAGCTGGATGCTGAGGACCAGCCTGACCGGTCCATCATGGAGTCTCCTGGCTCTGCCTCTTTCTTCCGGCTCCCTCCTCGATTTTCATTGAAGCGGCTGTAGGAGTCATTCCCTGAATTGTTGCCTGTACCTGAGAAATTGTTTCTGGGCTGCCAGCGAGTGTCAGAGGTTTCTTCCTGTTGGTTGTAGAAGCTGCGGTTACCACCGCTTCGCCCTGTGCCTCGACCACGGTCAAACCCTCCACGAACCCCCCATCCACGTGATTCTCCCTCGTTTCCACCACCCCTGCGCTGGTCTTCCCATTTTGAACTACCACTGAAGCCCGAGTCCCGGTTCCGGTCTTCGGCTTCACCCCGAGTCTTTTCTGTGACCCAGTCAGGATTCTCCGACCAGGTCTGTCTGTCGTGAGAGCTTTCTTGCGACAGACCATTTTCAAAGCGGCTAGCACCTCCTTGATATCTTCGTCCCTCATAACCAGAGCCTCCACCATGCCCAGATTTCCAGCCTCCTCTACGCTCCTTTCTCTGAGGAGACCCCTCTCTGGACATTGGCCTTTCAGGGCTAGGCCCTCGTCTGTGAGACCTCGTTCTTGATCGAGATCTTGATCTAGATCTGGACCGAGACCTAGACCTTGATCGAGAGCGACTCCTTGATCGCCTTCTCCTCCTTTCACGGCTGCGGTCCCTTCTGGAATAGTCTCGCTCTCCATCCCGGTCCCGGTCTTTGCTGCGACGGTGGGATGACCGACTTGAGGGCAAGTCTTCCCGTTCTCTTGAGCGTGAGCGTCTTGACGATTCTCTCTTTGTATCTCTTTGAGGTGACCATTTTGAGGATGGAGAGTGGAAGCGAGAACGCCGCTGCTTGCCATTCTTTCTCTCTTGGCTCCTTTCCCTCTCCCTTTGTTCCCTGGCATTCTTATTGACTTGGGTTTCAGGAACAGTAGCAGGTGTTACTACGTCAGTAAGATAATCCTTGTCACTTGCAAGTTCCAAAAAGGAATTGCTCCCATGCTCACTCGTGGGTGAGCTGCAGTCCATTGGGACAACATTTGTGTCATCCTTGGTTGCGCAATCATAACTGGGCGCAGAATCATTGTTGGACTTGATGTTGTCCTTTGGTGTGTCATTCTCTTTTGTTATGGCTTCCTCTTTGATCGGGGATTTCTCATTGGTTGTGCCCTCCTCTTTGGCCACAAAGTCCTCCTTTGTTAAAGCCTCCACTTGAGCCGTAGAGTTCTCCTTTGTTACGGTTTCTTCCATGACCATAGAGTTCTCCTTGGTTATGGCATCCTGTTGGGCTGCAGAGTCCTGCTTCATAATGGCCTCCTCTTGGATGGTAGAGTCCATTAACACTTCCTCTTTGGCCACAACGTCCTGCTTGGGTGTCGGCTCTGCCTTAGCTACTTCTACAAAACTTTTAACTTCTGAACACTCCTGTGATTTAGGTATTTCAACACTGATGTCTTCAGATCCATCTTCATCAACTAAGTCTTTGCACATATCATCTTTTAAATCCTTAGAAGATTCTTCTGCTTTGGCTTCCTCTGATGATTCACAAATTCCCATATTATCATCCTGTTCCTGCTCATCACTCTGTAGAGACACCTGGTCCTCCAGCAGGGTGATCCGAGAGTCAGGGGGAGATTGTAAATTCTGTTCATCAAACTCTTTTTCTGCACTGGAAACAGGGCTGACCGGCTCTTCTTTTTTGCTGAGGGTTTCCTCACAGGTCGAAACGGGGCTGTTTTGAGTCGAGCCTGGAAAACTGGAGAGGTCATTCGTTTCTTCGCCAGCTGTCTCTTCCTGTTGCTGTTTATGGGATTCATCTTGAGTCACCTCGATCTGCTCGACACTGTTTACAGAGCTCAGGCCTCCTTGCTCATCAGTAGAGTTGCATCCATTCAGCTCTTCTTTGAGGCTATTTTCAGTATTAGTCTGCTGCAGATCTGAGTTGTTCATATCAACCTCTTGTTTAGAAAAACCCTCTTGTTCTTCCTTCTCAACCTTGTCATCTCCATCCCCCTCCTCCTCGCTGACTGCGGGGCTGCTGCTGTTTTTTCTTGTGGCTTTCCGTTTGCCACTGGCCTTTCTATTTGTTACCCGTTTCCCTTTCCTCTTTGTCGGCGCTGGAGAAGGTTTGCTTGGCTTGGAAGATTGTCCGGCAGATGAGTCCGAGTCTGACAAACTGGCTTGTGTCTGTGATTTGGGCTCTGATGCAGGAGTCTCTTCCTGACTTTTAGTGTTGCGTCTAGATCTTCTGGAGGGTATAGACCCTGACTCTTTGGTGGGTGCTTTAGACGTTGATGATCTGCTACCCCGCTTCTCTCCTCCTTTAGGACACGTGACGGCGCAGGCAACACCCTGAAATACTACAGGACAGAACACAACAGTTGTAGTTGAGAAAAGACACAGAATAGACAGAGTAGCAATTCCAGTTCTTGAGGACTTTAATTTTCAGTATTTAAAAATAAAAAGTCAGAGTACACACAAAAGCTGTAAAGGTCTACTTACAAAAGAAAGTGTATTTGATAGAGACCTGTTGTTTATACAGTTGTCTACAACTAGGGTTAGACAGTAGGTGCTGGTCATTTTGCTCCATTTTATAACTTGACTTTGTTTAAGTATGAGAAGGAACCAGGTGCCACATAAATTTATGCCTGGCCAGGAGTTTCAATGAGTTAGCGAAGGAGATAACTATCTAGAGCTGTAGATACCAGGAAGGATAGGGCTTTCCATCTCTAAGGAGCTTCTATTGGAAGACAGGGTTTCACATGTCAGCTCAAAATCAGGTTCTCTTTTTTTGAATTAGTAGAATCCTGTTTTACAGCATCTGCTCTATAGCATCATCTGCTGCTAATATATGAACACTCTGCAGCAAAGCCAGAGAATAAATGTATTCCTATATTACAGTTCTTAAAGAGAAATTGAAATCATCCAAAACTGGTATCAGCAGGCCAATGAATCACAAAAACCGAGGATTGGAAGTCGGCCTTAATCCCCTGATCAGTTTTATTTGTCTATTTTATTTGGGGAGGTTCAAGTCAGTCACATCTGTGACATACTGCCTGCTGCCCCCAAGGACTGGGATTGCATATCTCTGGTATACATGATAAATATGCAGTGATAACAACTAGGACTTTAGAAATACTGCTGGGACACAGTTCAATCAATATTTCTGTGATTTCTAAAGAGCTGTTAGCTCCTTGCAGTTATCTCTGAAGAATCAGATGTTACTCACCAAAATTCCTCGAGTTAAATGGTGAGCTGGAGGTCAAAGGAGATGAGATGAGTCTAAATGGAGATGAGTTGTTCCAACCAGGAAAACGCTGCCTGCAAAATGCAACAAAACTGTAGACTAGGGATGGGCATTTATCATATTGTTTAGCATTGTTGTGGAAGATTTCTTCCATGATAAGAAATAGCAGTCATCTTAAGACCAAAAAATGACTGTATTGTTAGAGTTGCTATTTTTTACATTTTTTTACACTGATGGTTACACGAGAAGTCATAGTTTTCATGTTTCTATCACTAACAGCAATCAATCAAATAAACACTCCTTTCTTTATGGCTGTATTTATCCATCTGTCTTCATCTTTCTATATCTATTGGTGCTGGGCATCTATTCAAATTCTTAATCAGGATTATTTGCACAGTTATGTGCAAAGGTCGGCAAGAAATTAAAAAGTTGTGTTTTGTGGACTTGTTTTAAAAGTACTTTTACATGAACTAAAGTTTAATATCATTTAGTTTGTAAACAATTAAACAGATACCAGTATTCTGAAGTATACAAACATTTATTATGGTTTAATAGTTAATCAGATGCTCAAACAACTGAATAAGGAACCACATCAATTGAATAAAGGACAAAATCTGAACATTGAGACACTTTACAGCATCTGATATTCAGTTTGAGTTAATTAGTGCTCTTCACCCGATGCACATTTTTCGAACATGTGAACGACACACAGAGTGGGGGGCTGGATTTTATTTTGAAATCCAAATGAAGTGTTGATTACAAACATTGGACGAGTTTTACTGTCAAACGTTCATGAAAATCTCAGCTGGTTATATTCGCTTAGCTTCAAAACCCCACAGCTTTCACTGGACGGTTCAAAGTGAAGATGAGGAGCCAGAGGGTGTTTGAGCAAAGACTGAGAGGTCGTCTGAATTTACATTACCTTGAGGTGCCATCAGCAGGAATGGGAGCAGCAGAGGAGAGCCAAGGACAACGCTGCGCCTGCAGCTTGCACTGTTTGAATCCAGTGTCATATGGTAGGTGCTCTGCTAACCAACCAGGATCTGCACTGCAGGACAATAAAAATAGCTGCTAATACGTATGCAACGCTACTGTTAAAAACTGTCAGGGAGCGGTGAGACTTACATGTCCTGTATTGGTGTAGTTACGGAGACACAGGGGGGCGGAGACCATGTGGAGCACTCTGTTCCCCTCACCTGGGTTAGACATAAGGAATACAGATGACATCAAACAAAGATATTAAAGACATTATTGCTACATGACATATAGTTTGCTAGCAGGTGTAGTAAAGAAACCTGTGAGTAGTGTAACAATTTGAAGATGCCTGCATGAACCTAACTACTGGCAAGAAACCCCCACAAGGACCCACTGTTGGAAAAAAGGAAATGGGCTGGAGAGGTTTCACCCTTCCAAAGAACATGCTGACTGGTCTATGGTGAAGTAGGACAACATTTAATGCCGTGATCAAAGCAAGATCTTTCTTTTTGGGTCTAGAGGCCGCAGACCACCCCAAACACAGGATTCCTGCCACAGTACATTGGGAGGCACGGTAGTTCAGGCATAATGGTATGGGGATGCTTCTTATACTATGGTATGGGCCTATTTCTAATAAACCAGGCTTCATGGATCAGTCAGAATAAACGAAAATAGTTTAAGAAAAAAGGCAAGGTAACGACCCTAAACACAACAGTAAGGAGCAGCAACTTGTCTCCAGACCAAAACGATTGACTTTCTGAAATGGCCGTTTCTGAAACCAAACCAAAAAATTCAATTCAATTTAATTCAGTTTTATTTCTATAACGCCAATTCACAACACGCCGTCTCAAGGCACTTCACAAAGTTAATTCAGTTGAATCATACAGATACAGTACAGTCAGGTACATACATTCCAAATAATTCTAACTATCGAACAGTGCAGTCAGATTCAGTTATTTATTCAAATTTTTAAAAACGTTTTTCTTTCTAAGGAAACCCAGCAGATTGGATCGAGTCGGAGACTTGTCACTCTTTCTGGATGAGCGGCCATCTGCCACAACCGCTTGGGGGTTTGAGAGAACAGAGCAGAGACAGAAAAAGAACACAGAAGCACTGATCTAGGAGTACTTTCTATGGTAAGGAATAGAAAAATGTTAATGGATGTAGCTCCTTTAGTGGCTTCATCTAGGAAGAAAAAAGAGATAAACTCTGAGCCAGTCTTGTCTGAATTAAAAAGTCAGACAAGTTTTTACATCTTCAAGACATGCTTGTAGTCTGTCTAACTGGTTGGGCTCATCAGGATTTATGGAGAAGTAAAGCCGAGTATCATCATCATAACAGTGACTATGCTGCCTGATAATTTTACCTACTGGAAGCATATATATAGTAAAGAGAATTGGCCCAAGTACTGAACCCTGTGGTACTCCACAATTAACCCTGGAGTTTGAAGATGATTTATCAATTACATGAACAAACTGGAATCTGTCAGACAAATAAGATTTAAACCAGCCTAGCACTGTTCCCCTGATCCCTACAGCATATTCCAGCCTTTTTAAGAGAATATTATGGTCGACTGTATCAAATGCAGCACTGAGATCTAACAGGACAAGTACAGACACAAGTCCATTATCAGAGGCCAGGAGAATATCATTAGTGACTTTCAGCAGAGCTGTTTCAGTGCTATGATGAGCTCTGAAACCTGACTGAAACTCTTCAAACAGGTCCTTGCTGTGTAAATGCTCACATATTTGATTAGCAACTATTTTCTCAAGAATATAAGATAAGAATGGAAGATTGGATATCGGTCTGTAATTTTTTAAACCTAGGATTATTCTTGTTCTCTTCTATTAATGATGAGAAATAAGCTGTTCTAGCTTGATGAAGTGTCTTTTTATACAACAGTAGGCTATTTTTCCAGATTAAGTAGAAATCCTCTAGGTGTGTAGAGCGCCATTTTCTCTCCAATTTTTTCTAACACTGTGCTTTAAAGTACGCAGCTCTGAATTAAACCAGGGAGCCAGCCTCCTATGAATAATTACCTTCTTTGCCTAATGCACCACACAATGATGAAGTAACACTATGAACAAGAGAATCAATTTGTGAAGGGGAAGAAACAAAATTATTGCCCCCCTGGTTTTTCTGTGATAAGGGAAATTAAAAGTGGAACAGATTTTTTTAAATGTTGTTACAGCATTGTCTGATAATGATCTACTAAATGAAATTTTCTTTCAGGGTGGAGTACTCTGTTAAATTAAACTCAAAGGTTTTTAAAAAAAATGGTCAGACAGGACAGGGTTATGAAAAAATATGTTATTTTTTTACACTCAATACCATATGTCAGCAAAAGGTCCCAAAGAGAATGAAGCAAAGGTGGGAGGTTTTTTAAAATGTTTTGAGAAAACCCAATTTAAGATAGCTTTAAGGCTATATTTAAGGGTACCCTTTTCAGTGTCAACATGAATAAAATCCCCCACTTAAAACGTTATCTGTATTTAACACTAAATCAGATAAAAGGTCTAAAAAACTGATCTAAAAAATTGAGAGTAAGGGCCTGGTGGACGGTACAAAACAACAAAAAAGAGGTTTTAGGTTTTGAAATTTGGATGGGGAAAACTAAGGATTAAATTTCAAAAGAGTTGTAGCTATTGATTGGTCTGTATGGAGGAAATTTTGTCTCAATATTATTCAATCAAACAAAAAACTAATCTCAATAAAAAAAAAAATAATCTCAATCAAAAATAAAATTTGTGACCAAAACTTTCAGAGTTGTAACAATTTTTTTTAATGGAATTTTTATTTTGGGGAAAAAAAAAATTGTTTAAAAAAAATTTTTTTTGGTTAAAATGACAATTTTTTTCATGAAGAGAAAAATTTATTTGCAAAACATAAACTTTATTTGCGCATTAAAAAAATCTTTGGGTTATAACTCTCGCTCTTTGGTTTTGAAGCTCTCTTTTTTGGTTGAATTAAAAAATTTTGAGTGCTGGAAACATGAACATCCTGGGGGGGGCCTAAAGACGAACGATATAAGACGTTTCCCTATTGGTTAGCGCTGACAAAACGGCAGAGTCTGATCCCCCGGGACCTCTGAACCTGCTCGAACTGCAGGGCTGTTGTACAGAAGAAAATGCGGTTAAGTGAGCCCCAGTCAGAAATACGCGGTCATGCCAGCTGACACCAGCTCTCTCTTAAAGATTAGCTCGCGCATACAAGGGGCATTACGGTAATGGAGCAGAAAAGGACCCGATCCTGGCAAAGGTTGAAAATAAAGAGGAAAAAAAGAAAACGAACCTACAGAACATTTATATAATTACTTTTTACAACTTTCAGATTCATGTTTTTTTTAAAAAAATAATTTTAAATTTTACTGTACAGTTTTGGAGAAAATTTTTGTCAAAGTACCCCAAAAATGCTTTAAACCAGCATATGCTTTTGCCTAACTTTGAGGAATTTATTTCTCCAAAACCATGAGAGGGCCACAACACAATCTCTTCAGATTATATTAGAGGGGTCATCTATATTATAACCAGAATTAGTATTTCATAATTTCACTGTAGATTTTTGAAAAATAAACAACTACCCCAAAAAAGTACGACAAACGCTTCTTTTTGGTGAGGTCGATGAGGTCCTGTGGGAAGTGTCCGGACAGCTTAAAAGCAAGAGCATCCAGATTCCCCGACCTCTCCCGGACTGGAAACGCCCCTCGCCTGTTTAAGAAGTACAACAGCCTTCTTCATCAGGACATGAAAAAAGACTGTTCTCTCTCCTCAGCTGCTTACAAATGTCTACAGGGCCACGGTGGAAACCACTCTGTGTCTCAGCATGACAGTGTGGTGGGGGAACTCCACAGGAGAGGAAAAATATCACGGGTGGTGAGGACAGCACACGGGATTAGGGATGCCGTCTGCCCGACAGGGACTCTGTTTTTTTATACACTTGGGGTAGTTTTTGATTTGTCCCAAAACCCTTTCAGTAAAATTTATGAAAAATTTTAAATTCTGTAATAATATAGAAACCCCCTAAATAATCTGAAGGATTGTGTTTTACCTCTCATGGTTTTGGAGAAATAAATTCCTCAAAGTTAGGCAAAAAGCATATGCTGTTAAGCATTTTGAGGTACTTTGACAAGGTATTTCTCCAAAAAAGTACAGTGAAAAATTTTAAAAATTTATTTTTTACATAAAATGTGAATGTGAAAGTTTAAAAATGTAATTAATATAAATGCTCTGTAGGTTACTTTTCTGTTTTCCTCTTATTTTTCTCAACCGTTGCCAGGATCGGGGTCCTTTCTGCTCCATCCCCGTAATGCACCTTCTATGCGCTACGCTAATCTTTCATAGAGAGCTGGTGTCAGCTGGCGTGACCGCGTATTTCTGACTTTCGGCTCATTTAACCGCAGTTTTCTTCTGTACAACAAGCCCTGCAGTTCGAGCAGGTTCAGAGGTGGGGGGATCAGAGTCTGCCGCTTTAGTCAGCGCTAACCAATAGGGAAACGGTCTTATATCGTTCGTCTTTAGGCCCCGCCCAGGATGTTCATGTTTCCAGAACTCAAAATTCTTTGAGTTCACCCAAAAACAGAGCGTCAAAGCCAAAAGAGCGAGTCGTATAATAAGATTTTTGACATGCGCAAATAAAAGTTTGTTTTGCAAATAACTTTTTTCTCTTCGTGAGAAAAAATGAGTCATTTTAATCAAAAAAAGTTTTTTCAAACAATTTTTTTTCTCCCCAAAATAAAATATTCCATAAAAAAAAAATTGTTAGAACTCTGAAAGTTTTAATCACCACTTAATATTTTTTGATTGAGATTAGTTTTTTTTGATTGAGATTAGTTTTTTGTTTGATTGAATAATATTGAGACAAATTTACCTCCATAGATCTGGGACTAATCAATAAATCGGACTGAAAGATGGTTGCTACTCCTCCTTGCCCAGTATTTCGAGGAATGTGAAAATTTAAATAATTAGTAGGAGTTGACTCATTAATAGTAACATAATCCTCTTGCTGCAACCAGGTTTCTGTGAGGCAAAATAAATCAATCGGATTGTCACAAATCAAGTAATTAAGTAGCAAAGTCTTTAAAGAGAGAGATCTTATGTTCAGTAAGCTACATTTAATTGTTTTATTTTTCTTTTCAGTCTGAGTGGCGTTTATTTTTATGAGATTTTCATGATTTCTCGTTTTATTTTTTAATCTATTCAATTTTGGTCATGGGCAAGACACTGTCTTAATAGGGTAATGGGTGGGTAGCAGTACAGAAGCTGCAGAGAGGAGTGTTAAATGCAAAGAAATGGTAGAATATAGTTCATTTGCACATACGGAAATAAAAGTTTTTAATTATTTTGAGCTTTATACAAGTTGCTAAAAATGTGCCGCTATTATTTTTCTTTGTACCATCAGGTTTTCTGGGTGCTCACCTTCCATCTCCCTCACCAAGGCCTCCATGTGAGGCTTACAGCCGTCACACCATCTGGGGCTTTTATATTATCTGACAATTAAGCGTGTGACTAAATTGGCTTTGCCTCTGTCCAACCCAAACTTTAGTCTGGCTCTTGCAACCCACAAAAACCCACCACTGTTTGTCCCTAAAAGCCATGGTGTGATCAGTGTAGCTGGAGACCAAATTTGGACATGCTTATTGCTTCTTTTTAGGGAAATGAGGTACCGATCAACGCATATTTATAGGGAGTAACCAAGTCACTGACTAAACTCAACTTCCAGTCCCTGTTGCTTTGCCATCTGTAACGTTTTCTCATAACAGTGTTAGCTGCTAAGCAGTGCAGCCCCATTTTACAGAGTGAATTTTAAAAATCATAACTTATTTTTGTGTACAAAGCTTGCAAATATATATCTGAGGCCACGTATACATTGTTGAAATAATAAATGTCATTTTTAACTAACAATTGTAAGTGTATTTAGCCTGTTGCAGCTTCTTGTCTGTCTGTATGGGGGGGGGGGTACACTGAACTCTGCAGAGAGCAGCTAAAAACACATTATTAAACTTTACGATATTCAAAGCAAAGCACTTCTTCTCCGGCCTTTTGCCATGTATGAATAACTGGAACCACACAGAAAAACTAGGAACCAAATTATCAAGTCATATCGAAACAGAGGAAATATGGCAATGTTAGTTTAGCACTTCACCAAACTGCTCTGCATAAAAACATCATCGGCAGGAGAAAGAAATTACTTTACTGCGTAGTGTAGCTCCATGCATCAATTTCGGTACATTTAGAAACAAATGATGAAGCTATGATGTTTCAGATGATCCATTACAGGACCGTTATAGTAGCTTTCTTAACTGAGTGTTGGAGCGGCATTATAAGGTGGACCTGCATAATCTCTGGTAGGGGCAAAAAGTCATAGGGGCAAGAGGAACAAAAGGGAGAGACAAATCTAATTTTATCGTAGTGTTGCATGATATTAGGAAAACGTGAGATTATGAGATAATGTTGGGGAATGTTGTGATAAAGATATGATTTGGGATAAATAAAAACTAAACCAAACTATGTTAATTCCCCTCTGCATTGGGTTTAACCATAGACCCCAGATAGAGAGTTGTCTATCCGGACACAGGCACATATTAAAAATCCTTATTTCCATCTCAACATCATTTGAAAAGTAGCTATATCTCCTGTTTTGGCACAAAGCTACAAAGTTTTAGCTCCATAAATGACCTTGCTAGAACATCTTAAAGCCTTTCTAACCATAAACAACAAGCATAACTAAATATAGTACTGGCATAAACAGCCTGAATGCATAGAAATGTAGAATTAGCTAACATTTATTGTAGTCCAAGCAGTTTAATGTGATATCCATATTGCACACGGTGATACTGTGATAAAGCTAACTTTGTGATATACAGTATTATGCAGCTCTAATAGCAATACACAATAAAACGCTCTTTGCACAGTGTTGCATGCCTTGTTATGTAGATTTCCCAAAAATAAGCAACTACACAGAATTTTGATGTCTCATTCAAATCTCTAGTTTCACTGTTGCCCAAAAAATACAATGTTAATCTAAAATAGTTTTGTTCATGACATCAGCTGAGTAAGCTTCCAACCGTCCCAGCCTAGTAACTCTACTGGTGTATCTACTGTACTATGACCCACTAATAATAAAGTTTCAGATTGGTTGGATTTGAAAGAAACATTTTGTGTTTTCCACCACAAAGGCAGAAATGTATTTCCAGTAGAAACGGATGGAAAAGCTCACCTTTTTTCTGCTAAGGGAAGATGGCTCCTCGTCATTACCTACAGTAGGACATTAACAAGAAGTCAGCTGTTTAAGAGACGAGGCATTCAGGTTAAGGCACGTTTCTGAAAGTTTTAAACATACACTTTCGCACGAGCCCTCTAGTTTTGACGTCGGATGTCCTCTCTGTTTTCTGCTGCCGTAGTCTCCTAGCGGGCTTGTTTCTCAAAGAAAGAAAAAAACAGAGTCTGGGTTTAAAGGGAAACGGATCACTCTTCAATCAGACGCTATAATGTGTTGTAGGAACTTACTTGAGACAGACTTTTTGTTCAGGCTTTCGACAACAGCAAATGTCAGCTTCTGTTTGTGTTGTTGGCTTCCTTACAGGAATCTAAAAACACAACAAACATATTCCAATTGTAGTTACATAATAGACAGATTATCACAGGTTATTGGCTGAGGGCTTAGGAGTTCACACCCCATTATTGGACAATTCTTCCAGCTCCTGAGAAGGTTTATAGATGATGAGCCACGGGACAGAAGCAGCTGGATGAATTCAGGGATGTACCGTTTGCTCAAATCCAGGTAAATGCAGTCAAAATGATTGGGCAGCGTTTCCTTATATAGATGGACCCAAAACATACAACCAAAGCAACCCAGGAGTTTATTAAAGCACACAGGTGGAATATCGGGCACAGCGCTGGACATTCCCCTCTCTCTGCCCCCACTTCCTGTCTGCCTAGTTTTAGATAAAAACCTGAAAAAAATAAAATGTCACTACAAATAAGTGGAATATTCTTGCATGGCCAAGTTGTTCACCCTAGCATGCTTTTCATTTGTTCTTCATCTTCAGATCTTCACACAGACTACAAACAGCAGACCAACCTGCACGAGGCCAAAGTTGACATCCCATCTGTAAACATTAGTGAATGGTCTTCTGTCCACAGGGCAGGAGGGAGACATCTGCAATGTTAGAGCAAAAAAACTATAATATCCATCACTGACTCATAACCATTATAAAGGCGGAGTTTGTCTGCACAGAGAGATAACAAAATGCAAAACAAAGGACGCGGTAAGACTACAGGAACATCATGCCAATGAGGATCACCTCTGCCCATGTGAGGAGACATCCGAGGCAGAAAACATGGCAGCAGCTGTCTGGCATGGCGACCTCTCCTCCAGCCAGGGCGCCCAGGCACACTGGACACTTCTCCGGCTCCTCGGCATCGGACCCATCAGACGAGCCCTGGCCACCTGAACACACAAGCAAACAGAACATTGGCTTATTTCAAAGCTCTAATCAAGTGGAAAAACACCATGAAAAATAAGAATTTGGTGCTTTGTTTAAACAAGGCAACCATTATTCTAACAGTTATGAAAGCAGTGTGACTAGTTATAGTCTGGTGTTAGTAAATATCATGTGTTGATTATGTCTGTGTGTAAATGCTGGTTGAGAATGTAACTGTTCTTTGATTGTTACATAAAGTATCACTCAGCACAGAAAACATGTTGAGACTGAATTATTCATTGGATTGAATAGTTGATTACAAAAACACTGGATCACTGTAGCCCTAATAATAATAATAATAACAATAACAATAACAATGCACTTCAAGAAATCATAGATTCCTAAAAAACAACATCTCACCACTTCCAGCTCCAGTCATGTCCAGCCCCTGGTGGTCCTGATCACAACTACAACAAAGATGTAAACAGATTAGAGAGTTTCAAACTAAATGTGTCAGACGGCTGTTAATTTTCCAGGTGTTTACAGCTCAGTTTTAACAACTGATCCGGGTGTTTAGTTGTGTGATTTGTCGTTGTCTGTAAAACAACTCAGCCTTTTAACGTCAGGTCGGTTGTATGTAAGTGTTTCGCATCCAGTCAATTTCTCACCGAAGCAGATCAATAATCCTATTAAAAAGCGAGCAATGTGCTTACTTACTGTGCTTGAAATAGGCCAGAAACTGGTATTAAGGTTTGCCAGGGCTTAAAGTTACGGTTTCAAAGGTGTTAAATTTTTCCATCATACTGATTCTGCGAATTAAAGCCCTTTTAATCAAATACCAAAGAAAATATCAGATTAACCAGTTTTCTCCAGCTGAATGCGGCATATGTAGCAGAGCACTGCTGGTTAGCTGGCTGAATTGAAAGGAGGACTTTGCTGGTTTGAAATAGTTCCATTTGAAAAAAAAAAAAAACACACTCACATGACCATTTTAAAAATGACAGAAAGCTCCAATAGGCATGTCTGTAAAGCAGCAGTCTGCAGGCTAGCTACGCGAGCAGATAGCCTGACTACTCAACCAGCTAATATCAGTTTGTTATGCTTGCGTTACTTTATAAAAAGCAGAACAACGAAAAGCTAGAATAGCTTAAATTCATTCCTGCTCCAACGCAGGTGATTCGTTTAGTCAGTCAGTCATTTTCTATACCGCTTCTTCCATAGTGGATCACAGGGAAGCGGGTGCCTATTTCCAGCAGTCTATGGGCGAAAGGGTTACACCCTGGACAGGTCGCCAGTCCATCACAGGGAAACACACGAACAACCAAGCACTCACGCATTCACACACCTAAGGGCAATGTAGAGAGACCAATTAACCTAACAGGCATGTCTTTGGACTGTGGGAGGAAGCTGGACTACCCGGTGAGAACCCATGCATGCACAGGGAGAACATGCAAACTCCATGCCAGGACCTTCTTGCTGCAAGGCAACAGTGCTACCAACTGCGCCACCGTGCAGCCTGTGCAATTTACCTCAAATATTCAGTGTTAAGTTCACAAAACCAAAGCTGAACTAGATTAACTAACTGTCCATTTATCTGCAACTGAATCCAGTTGTACCAGCCAAATCCAGGCATGCTAACAGCCAGACCTGTATAATCAAGAAATTATTTCAACAGAACCTGTCTGATATCATGAAGTAGGCCAACAGATCTCAAACACATCAGGCCCGGATCTAAAGAAATTTAGGAACACATGAGAAATGAAGTCATTGATGTTGATCAGTTTGGAGAGACTTACAAAGTAGGGTTGTTCAAACAGGTAGTTTGATATAATCGATACAAAAAAATGCAGTCTTTAAAAAGATGCACATTTGTGCCAAAAATCAACACAAACACATTTTCCTCTCCCAACTTCACCCTAACTTCTGAGTGTCTGTAGACACAGACATTCAGCCCCTCCCCTACCTGCAGAGGCTCACCTGCACCATCATGGCTCAGAATCAAAACAGCGAGCTACTGCTGAAAGTTTAAAACCCAGGTAACTTGACAAGTACTCTATACTGCCAACAGTGTTCACTCACCTGCTTTGACTCACATATGAACTTAAGTGACGCCCCATTCTGAATCCATTGGGTTCAATAGGACGTTGGTCCGCCCTTTGCAGCTATAGCAGCTTCAACTCTTCTGGGAAGGCTGTCCACAAGGTTTAAGAGAGTCTTCATGGGAATTTTTTTACCATTTTTCCATAACGCATTTGTGAGGTCATGGACCAGAGGTCACAGAGTAGCGGACCAGGGTCCAGATCCGGAGCCACGTGCCATCATTTATATATTACTGCATCTTGTCCAACAGTGTCTAATTTCATTTGCGCCACATCTCTTGTTAATATGGTATAGCCCTGCGGAGCATCTGGCCCAGGGCTGCACGTGATGCAAGTCAGCCAATAAGCTGCTGCTACCCTGACCGCAAAGCATTTTCTCATTTACTATGTAGATATTACCTTTTTATTCCTGCCAGCTGCTGCGTCTGACTTTTGAACAGGCGGGCAGCGATGTGGGTCAGCGACATTCTGGTCCACACTCCAAGCCAGCTGGTGGCGGTAATGCACCACATGGTTGTACACCAACCGCCAGAAAACGATAAAGAAGAAGCTATGTGGGTCCTTCAACGCGGGTTGCTAAGTTGCTACCTTGGGAGCTTACAATGGCTGATATGGAAAAGAACAACAACTTAAGGAAAAAGTTAAGCCAATTGCCACAAGCACAACAAGGAGAGCAGAACTGTTTTACCAAGATGTACTGACCCAGCTAGACTAAGCCATTCAAAGTGTTTAATATTGGTACTTAGATTGCTCTTTTCTGTTCAGCAGATGATTTCATACACATATGAAAAATTGATCAGTAGTTTAAAAAAATCTAGTGTGAAAATGTTTTTGTCTCTTGATTTAAAATGTTCTGACCTCAAAGTGTTTGGATGAGGGAGGGAGTGGACCTCCTACTATTTCTACTGGGGACCCCTGTCATAGACTGATGTTGGAAGACAAGGCTTGGCTCTCAGTCTCCATTCTAACTCATCCCAAAGGTGTTCTGTCGCGTTGAGGTCTGGACTCTGTGCAGTCCAGTCAAGCTCATCCACATAAAGCTCTCTCATGCAAGTCTTTATGGACCTTGCTTTGTGCACAGACATGTTGGAAGAGGAAGAGGCCACCTCCAAACTGGTCCCACAATGATGAGAGCATTGACTTCAGCAAAATGTCATGGTGTACTGAAGCATTCAGATTTCCTATCACTGGAACGAAGGGACCAAAAACAGCTCCTGAAAAACAACCCCACAGTGAAATTCCCCCTGCGACAAACTATAGACGTGGTGCAATACAGTTAGACAAGTACCGTTCTCCCTGGGTTTCGAGAAAGGATTTTCTTCATCAGGTATGACGCCGTTTATACCCACCCTTCAAGGCTGACATGATTTTAGAAAGCGGTAGCATAGGGTGTAAGGAAGCAGGAGCAGACTCAGCGCAGGCGCTACAGCCGACATAAGAACCACACGGAGGGAGCCCAGATGTCAGTCAAAGGGCCAATACGCTCCTAAAAAATTAGCGTATCCTTGGCTTGGATGCAACTGCTCGGCCATGGAAACCCATCCATGGTCTCTACACTCTGTTCTTGATCTAATCTAAAGGCTGAGTGAAGCTTGGAGGTCTGTGGCGATTGACTCTGTGCACCATACACGTCAACATCCGCTGACAGTTGACACGACTGGACTTGTTGCACAAGTGGCATCCTGTCACAGTACCCACAGTACAACCCATTCTTTCACAAATGTTTGGAGTAACAGTCTGCATGCTTGGGTGCTTGATTTTATACACCTGTGACCATGGAAGTGATTGGAACACCTGATTTCAATTATTTGGATGAATGAGTGACTACGTTTGGCAATATAGTGTACATCTGGAAAAGGAGCCTTTCAACCCTCTTTGGTCAAAAAGGCACAAGCGTTGTTCCAAAGTATTTTGCCTACGAGGCAAAACGAACAGGATAAACCTAAATGTCAATGAGCCCTGATGCCAAACGTGCTAAATTCGTGTTGATCTTTTTTTTCCTAAATGGGAGCTAAATTGCCTTCAACATATAGGTTCTCCAGTTAATATAAAAACATTATCCAACTGCAATTAGTTATATTTGTCTGATTTGTATGATTACAAAAGGACACTATACATTAAAAAACGTTTAGAGTTACAAAGCCACTTCTAAGGTTTTGGGACTCCAGCGAACCACCAGGAAACAGCGGTGAACCTTCCTAGGGGTGGCCGCACTACCAAAATTACTTCAAGAGTGTAACAACAAGTCATTCAGCAGGTCACAGAATGACATCTAAAGAAATGTAGGACTCACTTACCACAGTTAAGGTTAGTGTGACTCAACAATAACAAAGAGATTGGGCAAAAATGGCTTCCATGGAAGAGGTCAAAATAAAAATCATACTAAGTCATACATGGTGGTGGTGGTAGTGTGATGATGTGGAGCTGTTTTGCTGCTTTAATACCTGAATAACTTGCCATAACTGATGGATGAATTAATTCTGCTCTCTTTCATAAAATCCTGAAGGAGTATGTTCGGCCACCAGTTCGTGACTATTAACTCAACCGCACCCGAGTTATGAATTCAGGTGTGATCCTAATCAAAGTCCGGGTTTAAGGATGCTGTGACATTTAAAGCTGGCTGTTCAAGCTCAAAACCCGTTTAAGAGTGCGACAAAGTTCCTCCACAACAATAGTTATCACAAATGTTGGATGGCCACCAAAACTGGCCCGGCAGTTATTAGGTTTTGGGGGATGATTACTTTTTACACATAGGATCAGGCTGGTTTTGCTCTCTCGGTAAATAACATCACCATTCAAAAACCAGATTTTTATTTTCTCAGGTTTTCTTTGTTCAATATTAAAATTCATTTGATGATGTGATAAATGTTTCACATGATCAAAACGTCTCAAAGTGTCTCAACATGAGACATATTGAATAAATAACTGAATCTGACTGCACTGTTCAATGGTTAAGATTAATTGGATTGCATGTACCCGAGTTTTGTGAAGTGCCTTGAGACGACATGTGTTGTGAATTGGCGCTATATAAATAAAACTGAATTGAATTGAACAAAACAGCAAAAAATGAGACAAAAATTGCGCGTTTTACAGTTGTCGAGGTAGATTTTATTTTTAAGTCTGGTTACACGTTGACTTGAGAGTAAAACACAAAACTTCCAATGTACCTAGTCTGCAATGCATTTGTGTAAACGGCAACAAAGTCTATTCTATTCTTTCATGTCAAGAGTTGAAACTTTGCTTAAGATTTTTAAGCAGGTCCATCAATAAAGGGCCACTAAAAATATGTGATAAGTATTTCTCAGCAGCTTGATTATTTACAGTCATCAAATGCGCTTGATGGATGGCACGCAGGACCAGGTGAGAATTAGCTGTGGAATATAAAGCATTTTTTTGCACATGGATCTCTAAAATCGCCAACATTGCTGTTTTCCAGTTGCTGAGGATTTTCAATTTATCCGTCATGTCGACATGGACGGATGGCAGTGGATCCCTTGGCCTGGTATATTATTTGATTTAGGGGTTTTATGTATCAAAGGTTAAATCAAACCAAAATTTGAACTTTAAATAAGAATGTTTTATCACAGTGAAAGTGGAATAATTTTAGAGCTTGATTCTAAAACTCACCTCATGTTGAAACGCAGGCAACAACTGCTTAGATTTGAGTTCAAGTCTACTCTATGTTCCCTTTGGAGTGTTCAGCCTTTAATGTGAAGAAACCTAACTTGACCAAGTTTGAATCATAATAAACAAGCACATCAGCAGCCGATCTTAGTAGGCAACATTGCGAGTTAAACCCTTTGTTTTCCATATTATCTTTCTGGAGATTGAAGCAGATTAGTTTTGGTGTCTTCAGATAATTTAATACGAAAATCTATCAAAAAGAAACATTTAACTTACACTGAGACAAGCGACCCAGTCTGATGCTCTGGCCTACAGACATTTTCAAACGACTCAGCAGAGATCATGTCAACACACAAGAACCACTACTCAGCTTTGTTTTTCAACTGTCAACCGAACTTTGTTAATCAGGGATCATTTATAATAACCAACTTTAAATGTTGAACTAAATCTAAACGTATTAAACTGGATCCTATATATGAGATATAGCGTTGTAGTTAATATTTTTAAAAGCTGTTTTGGTGAGCACGGCCTCCATACTGGAGACACTAAATTAGCACCAACTTGTGCCAACACGACGGTAACAACATGGTTGTTATTGGATAGCAGGACATCTGCAGCTAGCTACAACCAGAGTCTCCTGAAAGCTATATCTTTGTTATTGTTACTGGAACCAGAAGATCTGAACACTGTTTATTATTAGCGCCAACGGCTGCAATGAAGGTCAGAGGCTATCTAGCTAGCTAGCTAGCTAGGAGGCAGCTAGCTAGCGGCTTTGAACAACAGCACCTGCTTACGTCGTCTGTAGCTTCCAAAGCAGCTAGCTCCGGGTAGCTAATGTAAATTATCGTTACTCACCTTTGAACGGAGTTGAGGCTAAATATACTCGGCGAGTTGTTTTAGCGTCCAAGCCCTTGTTGTATTGTCCGGCTGAATGAAGATATCTGCGAATTATTTTTAGCTAAAAATGAGGCATAGATTTCAGAAAGTCTCAGCCACATGTCTTGCAGTCTAGCTGACAAGGTTGCGCTTCTGGCACCCCCTACTGGAAGCACTAAGCATTACAGCACAATGTGTATTTATTTATTTGGTTTCGTTTACGTACCAAAGAAATCCAAGCTGCAGGTATATTGACGACCAAAAGTGATAAAAGTCAGTATACAAATGTATATTTGTATCTAGCATCATTTCAATAAAATTAGAAATGCATACCTTAAATAAATAAATAAGTACATCCATAATATTTGTCAAATGTTTTAGTCATTTATTAAATACATAAATACTGGTGAAAAAATTGCGAAAATAATTCAGTAAAGTCTTGCATTTATGTATTATTTGTAAATGTAATTATCATAGAATTTATTAATTTAAATATTAATTTAATTATTCCATCATTAAAATAACACTACCATGAATTTTATTTGATCTGTCAGTCTTACCCATTTAAGGGCTATCACCGGCATTGACAAATGACTGGTCTGAAACTAACTTAATTACAGATTGTTAATTTGAATGTTGCACCTACAATTTATATAAAATTTGGTATGATGCAAATTAGTGACCTAAGGAAGATAGGGAACAAAACAAATTTTCCAGCCTCAACTATGTAGATCACATAACAGAACATATACATATGTTTTTGATTTACCAAATATTTTTGATTTTTAAAGTGTTTCAAATACAGTTAAATACTACAGAATTACTTTGCTAAACAGTCCCAATGGCTTCTAAAAATAGCCCATGTAATTTATTATTCTTTTATCAATATTTATTCATCAATTATTTAACATATAAATCATTTAATTCAGTGTTGCAAACCTAAAACATATGCACAACATTTCCAGTTTCTACAGCTATACCAGAGGTAACATTACCAGCTAATATTTTTGGAGGTGTGGTGTTTTTGGTCTTCAATACAGATAGGAAAAAAAAGGACATTTTCAGGTGCAACTTTTTTCAACACTGTGTATCACTGAAACTATTACCAAATATATTTGGTAATATGTCTGAAATAAAACAATTCTGCAAAGAGCAGGTTAGTATTCCACCCCAGAGATGTAAAAGACTCATTGTCAGTCATCACAAACGTTTTAGGCCAACTGTTGCTGCAGCATAGTTACCAGCTTTGGGGGCAATTACGTTTTTTCATATAGCGCCATGTTGGTTTGCAAAGCCAAACCACTCAGGCTCCCAATAATCTCAAACTTTGCTGAATGATCTAAAACACTGAGGTGTGACGAGTAAAAACAGGAACTCTGTTGGGGGGTAAATACTTTTTGACAGTACTGTATACCTGCAAAGTGAATAATTTTTTGGGAATCTTGTTTTGTAATGAAATTACACATCTAGTCTTAAGACAGGGGACTTGCATGTTCCTCCTGTGAAACAGACTTGGGGTTTTGCGAATACAGACTTGGAACTTGGGTGGAAAGACTTGTGACTTGCAACAGATAAAAGAAAGCAGAAAACAAGTAAAGCCCAGGCAAAATGTTCAGTGTTTTATTTAAAAACTATAAACAGTCACCAAAGTAAATAAAGCCAATCTCTAACAGACTGTTAGGTCTATGTATAGTCACACATCCTACTGACACCGCAGAAATGAAGATGGTTGGGTCGCCCCGGTCAGATGCTAATACGACAGGCAGTCAAATGTTACACAACACACGGTAGAGAGAGGACAGTCTGAGGACGTGAGCCGGAATGTGGCATGGTAGTAAGAATGAAAAAATAGTACAATAAAACTCCACACTATATTAAGATAGAAAAAAGTAGTGAAGAAAATATCATACCTGCACGTAAAGCAAAGAACACAGGAGAAAACCTGTATAAAAACTCCATGTATTTAAACCAATTTACAAATACAAAAAAACTTTTTGGTACGCGCACCGTGCCCGTACAATGACAAAAAACGCTTACAGTGGATTATATGTTCCTTGTGTGTGTGTGTGTGTGCACGTGTTGAGGGGAGAGGCGTGTGGGGGCTTAGGAGAAGGGAAGGGAATACCTTCAATATTTTTTTTTCTTCTACAAAATGACATGAGATATATTATTCCATACTCTTTCAGCCAGCAAAATGAGTTCTACAAGGTATTATAATACAAAAAATGTCACAGTTCCACAAAAAAACTGTTTTTCCCCCATCCCTAAGCTTTACAGCATCAGTACCTTTGCAGAATTATTTACAGGTTTTTAAGTACATTCATCCACTGCTGAGTATAGAATCACATTAGATACAAGTGACCAAGGATCATTAAAAAAAAAAAAAAGCTAAATAAGAAACAAACATACTACTTTATTAAATCCTGTCAAAGTAATGCTTCTATTACCCCCCAGAGCATGTTCTCCAGTGGCTGCATCGGCATCAAAGGATCTTCTTTATATATATATTCACAATGTATTTACAAGATTCTTTTTTTATTAATTGTAATGGTATTCATTTCAATAATAAATAAGTGAAAATATATTGACTCAAGTAAGAAAACCAAGCTACCGAGTTTCTAAAGAAAAAATTTCTTTGCTCCAGTCGCAGGCCGAGTCCTCCTTCCACCCAACCATGTGAGATACCTTTAGTGGCCCCGCCCCTTCCTGGCCATACCCACCTATACTCTTCATCGAGAGCTCAAGCACACTTCTGTTAACCGGCTCACCAAAAAACAGGGGAAGAAAAACTATTACACTCAAACAAAATGTGCTCATGTTTGGGGTTTTATCAGTGGAGTCCCTCAGGAAAGCAATCTCAAAGAGCTCCCCCTGGTGGGCAGCTGGTGGAAGATCCCCAAAGGCAGTCTTTTTTCTTTTTTATCCTCTTTTCTCTTTCCCTGTGTGTGATGGTAGAGAGCGGGCGGTGGCACACAGGTTGGCGAGGAAGTAGGTGAGGGATCAAATGGAGTTTTAGGGGTGGAGGTGGAAGCGGCAGAACTTTGTCCTGGTTCCCCTCCTCTGCTCCCCCGTCCCTCAAACCCGTGGACCAGCTACGGCTCACCAGCGCCTCGCTCCTCTGTTCGCAGGAGCGGGACTGAGGGGGATGGTAGGGGTTGTCCTTTTGGCGTTAAGCCTGAAGCGAGCGCGTGAGTTCATAAAGGCATTTGGCGAGCGTGCTGGAAACCTCCATATTACTTAATGCGAGCACAGAGAGGTGCGTCTCGTGTCTTTTTACCAACCTGAAAAATGAAATAATACACAGAGAAAAAAAAATCTTTTAAAATCAGCAAAACATCACATGACAAGCTGCATAATTCAGACTGAAAGGCAGAATTCAGATGTTTCTTAGGGTGCTGCCTAGATTTATTGTTACCCCTGCTAAAAATGAGTTTAAAAAAGCCTTTAAAATAACTCACTTTTTATTACAGCTGTAAAAATCTCGCTAAGAAAACAACTCCAGGTATTCATTAATTAATGCACTCTTAACATGTTTCCCCAGAGCCTTTGGAAGAAAAAAATGGCCCACAGCATCACAGATCCTCCACCATGCAAGACGGTAAGCATGAGGTGATTTTTCCACTCAGTTTTGGATTTCTGGCATGAAAATTAAGTCTAATGGTTACTATGGAGACTTTGTTACACCAAGATGCCTCTCTTAGCTGTAGTTCTCCCTTACCTTCCTGCTCACTGTGTAGTAGAAACATAATTATGGGTTCCCCCCTTGTGGACATTGGCTAAAAGACACATCGTATTTATACCAAAAGTTATTAGTTACTAACTAGACGGTCCTTTTATTTCATAAAACAAGAATAGATTTTATTTTAAGGCTTTTAAACCTTTTTTTTTTTTTTTAACCAGGGATGCCAATCAACGTGACCGCCACGGTTTTCAGTAAATTGGATTATCTTGAACAAGGCTTCATGTCACCAAATCGTGGAAAAAAAAATCTTTCGTTCGTCAAGCAGGAAACTTACATGCGACCACAGTCCGAGTGCTTGGCGATGTTCTTTAATGTTAAGGCAGCAGTTAGTCGTATGTGTTTGGTCACTGGTCCCTCTTTCTCATCCTGCAGGAAATAAAAGAAACACAATGATCATACTATGACATCCAGCAAGTCAACAAGTCATATGCTACAGGCTGTCAGGGAGTCATTTATACAGTAAATGTCTAGACAACCCTTGAATGTTTGACATTTCATCACGCTGCAACCACAAACCTAACTGTATTGTTGGGATATTATGACAGAACAACAGAAAATAGTGCATAATTATCAAGTGGAAGGAAAATGCATGTCCTAAAAGGATCTGTGTGACGTGCTTTTTGAGTCAGTGCTTTAAAGAACCTCTCCTCACTGCACATTCAGCAGCAAGTGTCTGAGTTTTACTTCACCAGCTTTGGACATTTAGAAACTAAAACCTTTCCTTATTCAGCTTTACAGAACGGCTCAGGTTTTATCACACATTCTTACCTAGAATTAGTTCTGTACTTTGACTGGGCCCTTCTGACACACAATAATACTTTGATCTAAACCTTTCCATTGTATCCCTGGCTGAACCTCCAGCCCCAGTCTCCAGCCCAGTCTCAGCCCCCTTTAAACTTGTGCAGCATAAAATTAATCAACACATAAACCAGGGGTGTTACTGTGAACAGCAGCTCTACCCAGCCTGGCTCTACTCACTGTGAAGTCCCTGAAGACCAAGTTTCGAGAACCTCTGCGTAGGGCCATGAGAGCTGCGCTCGGATGATTGACGATTGCTTTTGGCGTTCGTTGTGCCGGAGTGCTGCCTGCCGCTGGTGGGGTCCTTCACAGAACAAAACCACATTCTTGTTATTTGATAAATGCCAACCTTTTTAGTTCAGATACGAGTCATGTTAGACTGGAAAGTGACTCACTGGGAAGATGTCCGATTGGGACTTTGTGCTTGCTGCTCCTCCAGTTTGAGTCCAGCCAGCAAAGCCTCTCGAGAACAGTGTTTATCCTGGGAAAGCAGAGCAGACACAGTTTACACTAATCCTACAAAGACCGTAACCGTTGTAGTTTTTATGTCATGGCACTAAACGTTAAATAACAAGATCATAATTATGGATCACTCTGGATGATGAAGGGATTTTACCTGCAGATGTGTGATGAAGGACAGTCTCTGCCGGGGAAAAGGTTCACATCCCTCCCACAGACAGTGGCCTCCATACACTTCTTTGCCACCATGCTGCGTTGCTGCGTGGTAAAACACTTGGGATGGCGTTTCGAACCACCTGGAAAACAAATGAAGGTACGGTTTGACAAAGGCTCAGCTGGGAACACATAAGGCGGCAAGTGAAGCAGAACCAAGCTTTGTACCGTTTACAGGACTGCCACAGACATTTGAAGTTCTGCCCTGCTTTCCTGCCTGGTTCCGACGGTGCTGTGGGGGTCTGCTGCGCTGGGAGGTGCGGGCTGTGGTTACCTGCTGGTGCCGGCTGTGAGTAGGGAGCTGGGGGCGGCGTTACAGTCGGCTGGAAAGGAGACGCAGTTTTAGAAAGTTGGATCTTTTGTTTATGAGTCACATTAGAACAGCTTGGCCGCAGTGGATTTCTGTAGGCAGAAAGGCACGAGGATCTAGACTGGGACACATTTGTTGGCCGAGATGTAACCCAGGCCCGTCTCTGGGCACAAGTTGTTCTCTCAGCTGCTTTGCTGTAGGAGGTGGGTATCAGTGAGAGCCACATGGTCTTAACTGGACTCACCTTCTTAACCTCCAGATCTGTAGACCCGACCTGATACTTGGAGTCAATTAAAAAACACGTACCTCATCTATTTCTTCATTGGGGAGATATTTACACAGAGATGCTCTCGTCTGAAAGGGGGACTTTACCAAAGCAGATATAGACACATCAGGGTTAATCACCTGGATGTTCAACTCCGCTAATGTGGACTAATGGACCATCAAAAAAAAAATGGTTTCTTTTCTGCAACCTTTGGCTATTTGTGAACAGTGACTGTAGGCTTGGGCCGTTTTTTTTCTTTAAAAGTAAACTCTTTTCTTTTAACGAGATCTTGGAGAAAGTACCAGCTAACTAAAGCAATTTTCTCAAACGTATGGAATATAGTATAACACAGCAATGCCCCTCCCCCACATGCTGTTGCACATTGCTGGTAAGCTGGCAGAAAGACGGCTGCTATACTTTTCTTTTACTTACAAGAAATATTTCCAACTGCAAAACCACCGAGTCATGGTGGAAACTAAAAGTGCGCCACCAACTGGTCTTATCAAAAGGTCCTGCTGTTTTAGAACCACAGCTAGCAAGACACGGACAGCATGTCTGTTAAACATGTCTGCAGACTCTACATCAGCAGAGGGTCTGAATGATTACCAGCTATAAACAGCTCGTAATAGTAGAGTTGCTCTGAAACTTTAATTAGCAAAGTGGAATTTTCCAAATTCCTGAGGGGAAATAACAGGAGTTTATTGAAATGACCAGGAAGTTCTAACAATAAACCTGGAATTTAAAATGTTTAAAGGCTGGTCCTTAGGAGAAATTACACATGTAGTTGGGGGACATAATCTTGACCAAGCAGATTTTATACAAGAACACGAGTATATTTATGTTATTCATCAGTCACACCTGGAGCACTGCTTGAAGGGAGATAGAGGCCGCGACCCCTGCATTCCTCCATCACCTGCACAGATCATATCTAGAACCCTGGACTATGAGGCTCCATTTCAAATCCTCTGACTTCATAAAATCCAGGAAGTTGGACGATATTATTGGGGAAATATTTTTCATATATGGTACAATTGTTGAACTTACAAAGCTGTTTGGATATGATGCTGTTTGTTTGGATTCCCTAACTGCCAGCTGATGTGTATAAATTCTCATAATTCTCATTGAAAGTTGGCCATTTTCAATATTTCTAACATTGCCAAACTTAACTCCCCTTGACAAGTTTATGGGTATTTGCTGAAAAAAATCTGCTGCTAGAATAAAGCAAACAGAGGAAAGATCTAAACCAACAAATTGTGTTTTGGTCAACCAATAAAATCTTTACCAACCTATAAAATCAGCTATAGTATAGATTACATTTCCTAAAAAAGAAATTACTCGCTAGCAGCATTATACTATTCTTCTGATTTTGAACGATAAATACACAGCACCCAGGATTCAATGAAAAACCTATTCCACACTAGTAGGTGGTGACAAGCCTGGCATAATGCTGAGAGGCAAGTTCAAGAAGTTGATGAAAAGATTCAGGACAAAATGTGGGGTTCTAGAACAGAAAACTATATTGGACATGTACAAAGTTGGCCTCTACGTCATCTTTTTAATAACCTCTGGATAACCGGAGTTTTTACTAATCCCCACTTTAAATAGTATTTAAAAAATACATTTGTTTACCACTAAATACTCAGTTTGCCTGTGCTAAAGAAGCTTAAATGCTTCGCATAAATCTCTCTGTTGTAGACGGGACCGATGTCAGTGATGCTACTTTTCCAGAATTGACCTCATCACCAAAAGTCTACATTTTGTGGTCGAACAAACACCGAGTCTCATAACCAGGAGACGGTGCAGAAATGCGGTTTACACAGAGGAAACCCCACAGTGACTCACCGCCGTGCCAGCTGCTTGTGTAGGCGAGCAGTTCCTCTGCTGAGTGGCGTTCTCTATTGCTACTTTGGCTACTGTGCTTGGGTCCGTTCCTGCTGGCACCGCCACCATGGTGGCACTGCTGCCGGCGTTATTGGGGTCACTGATGGTGATGATCCGCACTCCTACTTTACTGGGGATCCCGGAGGAAGTTGCTGCTGGGCTGTGGTCCTCGTTCTCAGCGGGCCTCTTGAGGCCCCGGGGTTCCGAGGCCACTCCATTAGCGGGAGAGGCAGCAGGACTCTGCGCGGGGACAGCGGAGGGGAGCGAAGAGTTGGGGAGCAGTTGCTGTCTTAGCACAGGTGTGCCATGCCCTGGCCCCAAAGGTCCGTTGGTTAATTCCGAGGAGGGCCGGAGACCTGCTGCCTGGGGTCCATTAGCCAGGCGCTCAGCCTGCTGGGCTTTGGCAGTGTCCTGCTGGGAAGGAGGAGGACTGGGGAGACTCTGGTCTGAAGTCTTTTCAGAGGCACCCACCTCCCCATTCCCCAAGTACGGTTTGGAAGCAATGTGATTTGGAATGTTTTTGTTAAAATTGCCACCACTATCTCCTCGCTCAAAGTCACATACCCCATTAACTAGGGTCTTTTTGGGGTCCGGGTTGCCCTCGCGAGGGGTGTTTGGGCCTGGAGAGAGAGCCTGCTTTCCATTGGATGAAAGACTATCTGTTGCTGGGCCGTTAAGGACTCCCTGGCTGTTCCCTGAGTGATATGGAGGTAGTTTAGGCTCCATGCACTTCCCACCATTTAGTAGCTTGGCACCTGCAGCAACATCCCCGTTACTGGTTTTGCCTTTAGAGGAGTCTCCTTCTGCTAAGGAGGAGTTCTCCATCACCTCTATCTTCCTCTCATGGATATGCAGCCCTGTGGCATCCTTGGCCTCTTCCTCTTTTTGACAAATGATCTTGTCTCCTCTGAGGGTAGCTGGCGGTGGTGGTGGGAGGGGTGCACCTGCTGAAATGTGATGGGGGGCTGTTCCAGTAGAAAATGGAGGTGAGGGGACACCTGGAGCAACAACTCCCTGGCTGACAGCAGCGACAGCAGCAGTAGAGGTGGTGAAGCCAGTGTTGGGGACCACGGTGAACGTGACCTGTCCAGCTGCTGTGGGACCCTGAATGATGGCTGTTCCACCTGCCGTACTGGTGGAAATCAGATGCCCTGGCAAGAGCTGAACCGTCTGAAGGGGTGGAGCTCCCGCAGCAGGAAGCTGGCCAGGGACCAGCTGGACACTGACCGGCTGAGGAGAGGGGTTTTGGTAGATGACCTGTGGATTGGGGGCTATCGTGTTGTTGGGAGGGGGGACCTGTGGGGCGGGCAGGATTAACTTTCCTCCCGGCGTAGAAGGCCCTCGCTTTGGAAGCAGTAGCTGTTTGATCAAGCTGGATTCATTGGAGGTAGGTTGAGCGGGAGGAGTCTGGGATACGAGTTGAAGAGGCGGCGGCAGCTGATGTTGCCGTTTCATGGACAGTGCATGGCAGACAGCTTGATTGGATTGGACCTGGGTATTTGATTGAGAGGCAGCAGGTGAGCAGGGACTGGAAGCGGCTCCAGGCTGTCCTGCTATCTGGACAGTCTGGGTACCGGGAATGGTGGGGGGGTTGGCAAGAACAATCTGGTGTATGGCAGGGGGGTAGGCTGCATTCTGCTGAGGATTGGGACCAACTATGACTACACTCTGTGCCGGCTGTTGAGGCTGAGGCTGTTGGTTGGGAGGAGCTATCGTGGCTGTTGGCCCACCCGACTGATTTGGTGCTGGTTTGGGAGCAATATTCTGAAATGTTACACGACAACCTTGGGAATTGGCCACACCCATTACACCTTGAGCCTGGCTACCTCCAACCTGGATGGAGGCGGGTACTGAAACCGCAGCAGTACACTGGGCGTCGACCTGGGGGGCTCCAGCCTGAGGTCCAGAGACAGGGAGGGTTTGAGGCAGAGGTGGTTGCTGGGTGATTGGAGAGCACACACCTTGTACCCTAGCAGTGAGGATGTGGCCTTGTGGTACTGGCTGAAATAATGTGACGGGACTCCCTGTGGGGAGCATGGGGGAGTGCGGCTGCTGCTGAGGCACGGGAGGGGGAGCTGGGTTCTGTGGGCTGTGGTTCTGGGTGGCCGGAGCGGTTCGGACCTGCTGCTGTTGCGCTGCCAGAGGACTTGGTGGTAACTGTGGAGACACCTGTGGCGCCACCGGGTGACGGGGAACAGTCGGGTGGTTTACACGAGACGTTTCCTGTGCCGTCGAGGCCAAGGCTGCGGCGCTGTTTGAGACACCTGAGGCCCGTACAAACTGAGGTCCAAGATTAGGAGGTCCTGGAGGTAAGCCTGGTAACAGATCAAGATAAAACCGTTCATTAATGTGTGGATCAATTTAGTATTTCAGCAAGTTATCTGTAGACAAATAATGAAAATGATCATTTATTCCCATCAGGTTTCCCTCTCCCTGTAGAAGCATCCCAACAGCCTGATGCTGCCACTACCATGTTCCACCAAGGTGATGGTGTGTTCAGAGTGATATACAATGGCGGTTTTCCACAACACAGCGGTTTGCTTGTAGGCCAAAACCTTCTGTGTTGGTCTCACCTGTCCAGAACTTATTTAGCCAAGACCGCTGTGCTAGATGCTTGTGAAGGCAAGCATTTCCTCTGCTGACTGGCATTCCCTATTACAGCAGTCAGATAATACCTACTACAGAAAGCGAGCCCAACAAAAAAAACATCTCTACCTGGTGGTGGCGCTTGAGGATCTCCAGGCGCTTCATGTCGAGCTGCTGGAGGTGGAGGAGCTGCGGCCGGGTTCTGGTGCTGCTGTTGGGGTTGTTGGTAGTACAGCTGGATGGGGAGAGGGATCGCTCTTCGCCTTATTCCCACCAGGAGGATCTGAAGCTGGTTGCTGGCTTTCGCCTCCTCCTGCCGCTTCATAGTGTGGTTGGGGAACACAGTCCTGTGGAGAAGAGAGACCATTTGACGATTGTCAGCAAGAGAAAGTTTCTAACTCTATAAGCCAACTTTAGAGATGTATCTAGTATGTTGTTCAGTAGTGACAGAAACTTGCTCAAACCAGCTGCACTGTGTACCTACCGCAGGCATTTGAGGAAGCCGGTGGAGTTCAAGATGTTGCTTCGTCCCATTTTGCTGCACGTGGCCAAGTACTCCGAGTACATTTCTGATCGAGAAACAGAGCCCTCAGGGTTCGTCTCAAAGTGTGCGTTTAGCCTGTTAGAAACAAACAATTGACAGGTTTTTATACACCCAGGAAATATTTTCTTTTTACCTAACAAAGACATCTTACCTGCTATTTTTCAGTTATTTGATCAAAACAAAAAACAGATCTCACCACTGCAGCGTAAACTTCTCCCCGTCTAGTTCGACGATACCAGGTGGTGGTACATTGGACTGAACAGGGACCCTTGTTACTAAGCAGACAAAGGATGGAAACATTACAAAAGGATTACAAACAATTAGCAAAAAACCGCCTGTTTACTAAATGTATTTACTGTAGAATTGTGGTGCTACTTAGATATCCACTAGATGTCAGCAAACTATGTGCAGTACAGAGAAGTCAGGAGTCTCTTTATTACACAGCTAATCTACTGCCCTGCCTTGGTTATTAGCTTCAGTTCAACACTGACGGACTTTGGCTGATCTGAAGATCTGATTTCAAGTCAAGCAACTGCATAACATTTTCTTGCAACCATAACAGTTTTGAGCAACTTTGAAAAACAGATGTACAGCACCTTGGATAAGTATCTCAATTGGCGGAATGTTTTCTAGCGACAACCACAAACTTCACCGTATTTTACGGGGATGTTCTGTGATACCGGGACACACGGTGCAGCAGAAGGAAGATCATACAAAGCTTTCAAATTTGTTTAAGATATAAAAATCTGAGAAGCGTGGCATGCATTGCTAGTTCAAGCCTTGCAACATATTCTCAATTCTATTTAGGTCTGGACTTTGACTGGGCCATTCTAACACGTGGATATGTTCTGGTCTTAACTATTCCATTATAACTTTGATTTTATGGAGAGGGCCGTGGCCCTGCTGCAAGGTGAGGAAAAGCATCCCCATAGCATGATGCTGCCACCACTATGTGTCATGCTCTGGTTTATACAGAATGATTTCCATCTAGGTGTAACAACCATGTTGCTGTAACATCTACATGGCTTATGGAATAGGTGTAACAGGATTTCTTCTTCTTGTTCTAAACAATGGCTCTGTTCTTGGTGGGGTGCACAACTAATAGTTTATCTGTCAACCGACCCTCCCATCTGAGCTGTGCATCTCTGCAGCTCCTCCAGATTAACCAACGTCCTCTTGGCTGCTTCTGTAATCAACGCTCCTCTTGCTTGTTCTCTAATGTCCTCTAACAAACCTCTGAGGGCTGTCCACGACCGTTAGATTTATGCTGGGGCTACTTCACAAACCGATGGGCTTCATTTACTAATTAGGGGACCTCTGAAGGTAACCGGTTGCATTGGCTTTTATTTAGGGCATCAGAGCTTCTACAAAAGCACCCCAGAGTTTACATTTTATCTTCAAATACAATTTTGGGAACATGTCATCTTCTTCCACTTCATAATTAAGCCTCACTTCATGTTGGTCTAGCACATTGAATCTTAATAAAATACATTGAAGTTGTTCCAAAGCTCTGTAGTTATACAGAAGGCCTATAGAGACTCAGCAACATGTAAAACTTTAAACCTTTAAAGCTTTGAGCAGGAGTGCGGTATCAAAATGCTGCTGGATCTTACTGTGTCAGACAGACATGCAGTAGTTATTCTCTCTCTAGAGCCCTCTGTTTCAATCTTTCAGGGATTTTCCCGGTCATCTAACAGAGAAAAAGTAAACAAGGTTGAGGTGTCTTACCAGGTGCTGGAGCCTGCACTGCTGCAGGTACCTGCTCTACCAACTGTGGTCGGACCTCGGCGGCCTGGTCAGCGTTAGCCTGGTGCTCGATCAACCGCACCGCTGTTAGGGCGTCAGGTCCGAACGTGTGAAGGTCTACTGATACTAACCGCACCAATAAGTCTGAGTGGGGAAAAAAAAACAGATCAGACTCAGTAATAAAGTACAGTCCAGTGAGTAAATTTGATTCTGACCGATTATTTGTTTTTACTTTTTTATCAGACAAGGAGAAAACCTTTCTAATAATGACTCATTTATTAAGAAAAAACAACTATCCCTAAATGAAAAAGTAATGAACCCTTAAACCTAATAAGTGGTTGTGCCCCTTTTGGCATCACCAACAATAATTAAGTGTTGGTGCCAAATGGCAATAAGTTTTTACATCACTGTGGAGGAATTTTGGCCCACTCTTATTTGCAGAATCGTTTTTATTCGCTCACACTGGGGGAGAAGTTTTAGCATGAACACCCTTTTTAAAGGCCACGCCACCATCTCAATAGGAATTTAGTCCAGACTTTGACTAGGCCACTCCAAAACCTTCCTTTTGTTTTTTGAGCCATTCCAAGGTTGTCCTCCTGGAGTGCTTTGGGTCATTTCCCCCCTGTAGAACCAACCCAAGTGAGCCTCAGTTTAAGAATCAACCGCTGATGGTCGGACCTTCTCCTTCGGGATTATTTGGTGAGGAGAAGAATTCATGGTTCCTTTAATTACAGCTAGAAGTCCAGATGATTTGGACACGTTTTTAACTTTAATAAATGATGTCATTATTTTAAAGCAATATTTCCATTTATGAAGGTTATCTTACATATTTATAGACATCTTAGAAAAATAATTAAAAAGGGAAAATATTTCTTCACAGTAATATATAGTGAAAGGAATTTAGCGGCAGCAGTAAATTTGTACCTATGCTGTGGTCAACTAAGGCGATCTTGCTGCAGGGAATCTCTCCAAGCTGGGCCAGGAGGTACAGCACCTCCAAGGAGGCCATCAGGAGCATGAGGTCCGGCAGAGTGAGGAGCATTATTACCTCCCTGTATGACTCCTGGTCCACATACTCGCAGATCAACACGCCATTATCATCCGCTTTGCTGAGGTTCCCCAGGATCTCCATAGCTACACACACACAGACTTGTAAGCTTAACATCTCGCTTTTTAGAAAACATAACTGCAGGTGTTCCTGCAAGTAACCCCTACCTCTCATTTTGAGGAACCTGTCCCTGGACATCAAGCATTTGGTGATGGTGTGAAAGATCAGGTGTGTCGTCCGAAAATCAACAGGATCCAGCTGGAGCTACAAGAAGAAGGACATGCTTTATGCAACTATGGTACCAACTGGTAAGCCAGCAGGTCGGACCTGTAACAGCCATTCAAAATATAATGTTAGAGTGGACAGAGTGTGCTGAAATAACAGACAGGCACAGACAGGGACAGGCCTAAAAGCTCCGACAGCAGAGTCTCCCACGGCTATTTACCTGAGACAGCAGAACGCCACACACAAGCAGCTCCACTCAGAATAATTTCCAGGTATATTCTAACAATTTAATATCTAACTGGCCCTCAAGGAAGTGGACTAGAGCAGAACCACCCTAAAGACAACGGGTAACGGCACAGAAGACTGAGGCAGAGATGTCTGAAAAACTGCAACCAAACATCTAAAAAAAACAAAAACAATCAGTACCATCTAGAAACCACTCAAATCAGGCCCAACTTCACAGAAGTACAAGAAGCTAAACATCGATTTATAGTAGTGGCTATATGTGCAAAAATGCCTTAAAATAAATTTAACCGAATTCCCAGAAGTGGGAAATATTTGTTTTCAACAAAATCACATTACTGGAACAATACCAATCCCTTTAAAATAAAATGTAACTGAAGCATCTTGTAAATAATTTATTGATTGATCAGTAATACTTGATTTGGTTTCCTTGGGTAGAAACATGATTGAACACAGGGGCTAATTTCTCTCAACCACTGGCCACCAGGTTGAACAAAGACCTGTAGCTTTCTTGCCACAGTGCCAGAACTGGCCAAGGGTTCCAGTTGAAGTAAGAGCAACTGGAGCAAAAAGTGGCATCTGGTGTTCATGGAGTCCAGAGATCTACATGCCAACTGGCTGCTTGGAAACTATGGCAGAAAAAAAGCCTTCTGTCAAGATCAAACTAAGCTGACCTTAGTGGCATCGAGTACTCCAGGTGATTTTAGCATGAGACACAAGATGAATATGTGGAAAAGAACCTCTGGCCCACGGTGGAGGATCTGTCATGGTGTGGGCCTGTTTGTTTTCCGGAGTCTGGCTTTTAAAACATCTCCATTTAAAAAAATAAAATCAAATTCTTAAAATCACTGAGCCAAAATGGCTGCCAGTTACTCTACTTCTGATTTGACTATTTCGACCAATTCATCGACCTACGGTGTCTCCGGATCCAATTATATCCACCGCATGTTGACTCACATGAAACAAGTCCAACCTACTCTCACACATACAGCTCTGGACCGATCAGCTTTGATTCTGATGCTGCAGGCGTGTAGCCACTGAAAATCCTCTCATAAAAATAAATTGGAAAGGGAGCAGAACTCGACGCCTGAATTGACAAAGCGTAAACAGTGTTTTTTCTGCTCCCTCTGTGCATAATTATGTATATAGCATTACCGGATGGCTTTTGGAGTGTTTGACCAAACAAATCCTGGTAAACAATTATGGTAAGAGTAGCTAAACCCCTGATGAGGAAGGTAGAGGAGGACTGGACTGAACCGGACTCTCATTGTTCACCGGCTGAAGAAGACTTAGAAGGAGAGGATTTTATCATTGACCAGTAAGTAGTAAGTTCTGTCCAGCTGTGGTTTAGCTGGGAAACACTGTTTCAAAATAGCTAAAGAAGGATGTCATATAGAGGGACACGGGGACACACCCAGAGAAAATCCTCTCCAGAATAATCATGTTTTTGCGACCGTTAACAAATTTGGACTTGTTGTCAGTAGGACTTGTATCTAATGCATTACTTTATTCCTACGTCGGCACCTTTAGCCCTGCATGTGCAGTGACGTAAAAACAAACCAAAGAATCCAGATGAGAAAAAAGATGATTTCAGATTAGTCCAACTTCAATAACTAGAAAATAGTTAAGAGTTACAATATGTTTGACAGCTCAGGTTAACTTTGTTACCTTTAAAAACAGACCAGGATTCTGCATGTGCTCCAAAGGGTTGAAGAACTGTTTATGTAACTTGTTTATGCATTTTTCAGGTGTTTTACATGTTCAGGGGGAGGGGGGTATGTTAAGAGGTTACAGTGCATGGAACCATGATCTCTCTGATATAGCCGTGAATTTAAAATAAAGCTGAAAATGCGTCATCCCCGAGTCTTTCAGCAGGGTAAAAATCAAAGAAACGGTTTGGACATAAAATTCTACCTTCTATCAACCATCTCAGCCCTCGAATCTAAATCTCAATAAAAACTAATTATTTCCTAAAAACAGTGTGAGATTATGCTGCGGAATAAAAGCTGAATTTATTGCAGGCTTTTTACTCCTCGGTGCCGGGGCTGCCAGTCCAGATATTCACCAATGAAACCATCTATGCTTACACCATTTACATGAACGTGTTTAAAACTGTTACAGAGTGCCTGCAGTGTGAGTTACCCCCAACATTCCTCACATCCAAGTGCTGGCGTTTGGTTTGTCAACACCGACATGTTATTGGGATTCTAAAAAGCACGAGTTTGGAAATGACAGAGCACAACATCTGCCCACATCACTTCTGAAAGCCAGGCATGCAGCACAGATCTGCTCCAAACATCTCAGGAAGAGGGTTACAGTAGTATGAAGGAAGCTAACCATGCTTTCCACATTTAGCAACCTACAAAATAGAAGTGGATCCTGAGTTCCTTTGTTTGAATATTCTTGTGTTTATGCACCTAACTTTCAATTTTATTATTCAACTATTAGCTTTCTCATCGAAGCTTGAAGCCCACAAGTCGCGTGTTACAAACTCAGATTTTCTTCTAACTGACTGATCCGTAGTCGATAGAAACTCTAACCACAAGCACCGATGACGGGCCGAAGCCGGACCCACCTCAGCGGCCACGTTGCCCAGCGTGTCGAGCCCGAGCTGTCGGAGAGAGATGAGGTTACAGTGGGCACAGAGCAAAAGGAAGCGCAGGCACGTTCGGTTGGCCGCCAGCAGCTTGACGTTGGCCTCCTCGAAGGAGAGGTTTCGCAGGATGACGGCGATCTGCAGCACCCGCTGGGCCTCCATGTCGCCTGTGCCTGGGTTCCGCGGCGGATGGAAGAGGCTCTGCCAGTGCCCCTCCCGGAACGTACCATCTGTGGTCAGAACAGAGGGGGACCGTTCAGATTAAGTGAGATGGTTAAGCTCTAGGCTTGGGTCAACTTTAGGGTTGTTCACCTAAAAGTTGTAATGAAAAATGGAAATTTATTACACAAAATAACCAAACGGGAGGAAAGAGTAAAATCCTTTGTTCACTTTTAATGATCATTCTGCTAATGTTGTAATAAAAACCAGTACCTGCCGATTTTCAGCTTTATTGGCCAGTTTGAAACTCAAAAATCCAATCTTTTCAGAATCAGTGAATACACCATAACTAAGTGCTACAAGGCCACACTAAAAAGGAAACTCCACAGTAGGGACGCTGTTAGTGAATGAAGGCTTTAATCAGAGGAAACACGGATTTAAGAAAAACAAGTTTTAAAAAATGTGTTTTTGGTAATATGTTGAGAGATTTCTGCAGTTTAATACATTTTAAAGACAAAATGAGACTTTAAAATACAGCAGGAAGGTGTTTCGGGAACTCTCAAGTAGAAACTGAAGCAGATGAGATTGACCCAAGAACAAATGACCATGGATACTTATGCCTTCATATGTCTTCCATTCACCTCTGAAGTCAGAAACTGGATTAACATTGAACCCAACTGCATCCTAGTTGCAAATGGATATCCAGTAGGATTATTGCAGTCCAACTACTATTAGCAACAGAAGTTAACAGCAAAGTATGTCTGTGCAAATGTTCGCATTACATTAAAAGTTTGTACAAGAATTGATGCGTGTGAAGATTCATTTATGCAAACTACCAGAAGTTCAAAAAAGCCGTTTTTAAAGCAGTTCTCACTAAGCTTTCAATGTACAGCAGCCATATTGTATTAGAAGGTCAGTGTTGGTAAGAAATCAGTCATCCTGGTTTGGAAAGGTAAATCAGATTGTGAGTCTTAATTTCTATTTCCTGTTGTTGCACTGTTTCAAGTTAATGGAAAACTTCATATTTAGTGAGGTGGTACTGATCAAAAAGGTTTGAGAACTAAAGTAAGCACAGTGATGTTTTAGTAATGCTAGCTGCTCAAACAATGCTAATTGCATCGTTTTATTATTAGTTTTTTTATAGTATATGGGATACTAAATTGACATTTAGCATCCCCTATGAAGCCAAATGTCTATTTTGTAATTAATTTGTGCTTAAAGTCAAATATGAATATCACAGCAGGAGCTATAGGGTTGTTATTTTCTATTATCATAAACTGGAATCAGCTAAACATTAGCATCAGTAGGTCTGAGCTGCAGATTAGAAATCTATGACAAAACTCTGATTGGTGCATCTCTAACCATAACCCTTAGTACCAAACGGTTTACCTTGTGCTGAACTGCTCTTGTCCCAGATCAGCTCTCTGACCTCAGCGTCCTCCACCACCTCTTTCCAGAACTGTCAAGAAACAGATGCTGTTAGCAGTGTGGTTGCAGAAACACTCTAAGCCCACAGGAGCTGCAGCAGTCATCTCAACAATCTGGTCTAGAGTGAGATCAGTTACCAAAGTGGGACTACAAACAAAAGGTTGTGATTAGGTTGAGCAGCAAAGTGAGTCAATCTTGCTCACTGTCAAACCAACACAAAAACGCTTTGCACATGATTAGGACCAGCAACGGACTCCTGGTCAAGAACAAATTTACCACAATGCACTGGAAAGTCTTTGTTCCACTTCATCCAAATTTAGCTTTTACCATTTACCAGATCTTAGCCATTAATTGATCTCACTGATTCATAGCAGCACCGATGTAGAAAAAACACAGTGGTAGAATGCTCATTTAGGCTGATTTTGCAGCATAAGTACATAGTTATTATTTTGGAACATTTGAAACCAGTACATCGTCTTCTAGCAATGGCATGATTAATCTTTTCACTTATAGCTCCTACACTTAGATAAATGCCTCAGTTAAACAATAACTTGTGAGTTTACAGCCTGTCAATCTTCATCCACTCCGTCCATCATCGTCTTCCGCTTAGCCGAGATCAGATAGCGGGGGCAGCAGGTGGAGGAGGTCATCTTCTTGTTCATTCTGGGGGATCCCAAGGCATTCCCAGGCCAGACGGGATATATAGTCCCTCCAGTGAGTTCTGGGTCTTCTCCGAGGTCACCTCCCAGTAGGATGTGCCCAGAAAACCTCCAAATGGAGACGCCCCAGAAGCATTCTGATCAGATGCTCATATCATCTCAACTGACTTCTTTCAATGCAAAGAAGCAGCAGCTCTACTTTGAGCTCCCCCCAGATGATGGAGCTCCCCACCCTCTCCTTAAGGCTGAGTACAGCCACCCTCCAGAAGAAGCTTATTTCGGCTGCTTGGACCCGAGATCTTGTTCATTCGGTCATGAGGGTCGGAACATTGACAGACCTGTAAATTAGCTTTTTAGCTCAGCTCTTTCTTCACCACAACGACCCACATTACTGCAGATGAAGCCACGACACCAAGATATTTATTCCTCCACTTTAGGCGACCCACAACCCAGAGGGGGCAGTCTTCCTTCTTCCAGTGGAGCACCATGGTCTCAGATTTAGAGCAGCTGACTCTCATCCCAGCCGCTTTACACTCAGCAGTGAACCGCTCCAGTGGACACTGGAGGTACATGGCCTAAAAAGCCAGCAGCACCAGATCATCTGTGAAAAGCAATGTCCAATGCTCCCTGAGAACAGGCTCGACTTTGTGCCAAGAATGTGGACACGGCTCTTGCTTTGGGCATACAAGGACCAGATAACCCTTAAAAGCCACCCAGATACCTCATACGCAGCACCACCCACACGGGGACACGGTCGTAGGCCTTCTTCAGATCAGAGAAGCATGCTACCATGACTACCTCAGGAATTCCACGAGGGCAAATATCTGGTCCACTGTCCCACAACCAGAATGGTAGCAACATTGCTTCTCCGTGATCCGAGGTTCTACTCCATCGGGTTCCATAGGTTGGAGCCTTCTGTCCAGCACCCCAGAGTAAGCTTACCAAGGGAGGCTGAGAAGTATGATCCTTCGTTAGAACACACTCTCTGGTCCCCTTTACTGAAAACTTAAGAGTCTTCAGTTTTTTTTTCTTTGTGAATCCTAAATGTTCAGACATTATCACCTTCTTTAAATGATTGCATGAACTGCAACTTTCCTCCATTCACTGCTGTTGACTTTCCTGCTTGGTGGTGGCATCTTTAAACATCAGCATAGCATTTCAGCTTGTAGATGCAGATGAAATCAGAATAATGTGGCATTATTTATCTGATGTTGCACTTTCTAACTTCAAGACCAGCTTGAATGAGGTGAGAGAAAACTTTTGCAGTTACCCTGACAAAGTCCCGTGAGGTCGTCTCCTTCCAGTCTGTCCCAAACACCCCGGAGAAGCTGCCTAGAGCTGCAAGAGAACACAAGAAGGGTTACAGGGAGAGCCAAAGCTTAGCTCAGTATGACTTTTATCTCCTTTCGATGGCTCTACAACTCCGTATGAATAAAGCAGAACTCAGGGGTGCTAAAAAGAGACAAACCTTGATAGTACAACAAAGAGGATGGAGAAGTCAGTGGCTAATTGTGGTAGGAGTGGTAAAGTTGTATCTTTAGATCGATTCATTTGCCTTATTCCTATATTTCCAACCTTTAGCACTTTACTATGGTTCAACAAAAGCTGAAGTATAACATTTTACAGTTATTCTGGTCATTATGCATGTATGGCTGGGGGCTTACAGTCATCGAAGACGCCGGCGTGGGCCAGCAGCAATGTGACCAGTTTGGGGTCCTTGTCCAGCTGCATGGCGTGCTTGCTCTCGTTGGAGAGCAGTGTGCAAACGTTAACAGCAAAGTCAACCTCATTGGGTAAGCCGGAGAGCAGCGAGAGCACCAGTTTGTTGTAGTCGCACGGCTGAATGAAGTCTGTAGACAGTCCATAACTTTGGCGGAGATAGTCTGAAGGAGAGAACAGAGGAAATGTGTTAAGGTAGAAGAAACCGCAGTGGTGAGAGAGCTGCAGATCAAACCCAAGCTTTTCTCAGGGTGTTACACAACAGCAAGAAGTGTCCCAAAATGACTTGTTTTTTTTTTTGTATCTGATAAGGTATACCTTGCTCTTTGACTTAGCAGGACTCTTACACTTTTAACATGTCAACATTTCAGATGGATGGACAACCAGACAAATGGACAACTAGATGGACGAACAAATAGACATACAGATGGATGGATGCAACTTTAGGACAATGGGAAAAGGGATAGTCTGGAAATGCAAATATTTTTCCATACTCAGAAATTCCTTATTTTCCAGGTAGTGCAGGAACCTTGTTGTAAAAGCAATTCATCTACTGGCCGCTGCTCATAATCTAAACAGAAATATTAGCTGTATGAGACAAAAAAAATCATGCTTTTCATGTTTTTAATTAAGAAATCTCAAATAAAGAGGATCCAGTGTTGCAAAGCACAATCTGTCAACCAATGTGGGATTCCTCCTCCTAATCCTGTTCGGTTTTCCCCAATCCTTTGTGTTTCTCTGTCACTTTCCAGATGACTGCTCCATTGGTTTGGTGCAGGTTCTTCAGGACTGTATCTCCATGCCTAGAAGGTTTGTGCTCACAACTATCATTCAGGACAGTTTCTGCTAAGCAGCAACGGAGATGATGCAACGTTAGCAGCATGTAAGAATTAGTCAGAGAAATTGCTTCATTTCATCACTTCAAAAGGTTTCTTCCTGGTTCATCGGTAAACGGAACCTAACCCTGGTCTATACTAGATGTCTGCAGAGCAGAACAACATTTTACGTCAAAAATCAGTGTTTTTACAACCAGCTCAGCCCAGAAAACCAAGCAGCGATCAGTTTTTAACTGTAGCATTTGCAGTAACAAGCATTATGTACGCTACTACAACACAATTTACACAGTTTGTAGCAGGATCTATAAACATCCCCTGGGTATAATAAAGCTACAAACATTTTTTTTTATACAAATCAAAGTACTTTATAAAAAAATACTTTGCAAACGAGATAAAATGAGATTATATGTGTGTTGTCGTCTCATTGATACAAAGAATACTCAATGAGATAAAACAGAATTTCTCTTGATTGGAGGATGTCAATGAAGTAGAGTCTTCCTTCAGGTGTAGCTAGGGAGGCGACCTGCCACCTCTATTGATGTCCACCAGCCTGCGCTCTGTCTCCATGGTAACACGCTGCACTGGATGATAGTAGTAGTCTGCACTACTATGACCGTTTGTTTTTTAACTGTTATCCACAACATTTGTCGTCCGTACAGCTAACACAATTAGAAATTAAGAGGACGTTGCTATAGAGCCGGTCAAAAAGAAAAACACAGCAGTCTTTGTGATGCAAAGTTTTAATGGTTCTAAATTTCACACCTCAGGTTTGTTATTTTTTTGTTATTTTAAGCAAACAAAATGTTGCATTTGTTCTGGATTTTTTTTCAAGGAGCCATGGCTCAAGATTTAATGCAGGAGTCTGAGCTTTCAAGCGCTGGTTTTGCTGGCCAAAAACCTGTGCTCTGAAAAAGATGAAGAACTGATTTTAAACAGGGCAGGGGGCTCAAAGCAACAGTGGAAGTTATAGTATAACAAGCTGGTAAACTAGCCAGGCTATCTGCGTTGGCAGTCAGTCTGCTTAACAAACATCGCTTCCATAGTTTATCAACTGCAGTTTCAAAGTAGGATGATGGCCGACGCTTTTAGTTCCTACACCAGACTGTGATCAGAAATAAAAACAGCAGAATTTGTCTTTCTTGTAAGGAAGAGAAACATGTAGCGACCTTCTTTCAGCCAGCTGACTGGCAGCGCTGCATTATTCTGTGCTCCATATAGCCACAATAAGCTCTGGCTTTCTGGTACTTTCTCTGACTTCTTCATAAAAAGGACCATGAGACATGAGAACAGTGTGACAAATGTTTTGTGGTTCTGAAACCATTTTATAAAGATCCTTGGTGTACCTGGATACCGGACCCCTGCCTAGTCTGCCTCGATTCTCATTGGCTGCGATGACTATAGTAGAATCCACATTCCTTGGGCATATGGTAAAGTGGTGCCCAAACAGATTGAAATAAAGTCTTTGTAGAACCTGGTCCTTTATTATCAGCAGCTAATTATTAACTTTGTGTGCCTGCTGCTTAGTTTAAATATTAAATGCTGAAAACAATCCTAAAAGTTAGAGAGAGAAATCAAACCAAGGCTATAAAGCTGCTGGTTTAATAACCAGAACAATGTGCTATCTGTTAATGTATCAACATATATTCCCATTGGTAGCCCCTTATGTTTCAGGGTTGTTTATTAGAATCCAACTTTACTGTGAAGGAACAGGAAAACCCCACTAAACTACATTTTCCCACAGTGGTCATGTTTTGGAGTCAATTAGCCGAGCAGACAGAGGGCTACCCGGTGCTGAAAGAGTCTGAGACTAAAAGGCCGGAGACTAATCTGAACTGAGGTGGAAGGAAAACCAACAAGTGCGTCCCTTCTTCCCTTCATCAATAACCACTGTCAGGGAAGTCAATTATCCGAGCGAGCAGCCCGGCAGCCGACGCTACAACTCTGTGTGGCAAAGGGACAGGTTGCATTCACAGCACGGGAGCTCCGATAAGGCAGACAGAACCGTTGGCTTTAGTAGACTACACAAAAACAGTCAGCTTGAAATGGGATTTTACTCCTCGCCTTCTTTCACATGGAAACAGCTGCACTCCTGCTGAAGAAAATGCTCACTTGATGCATTCATGTGATGAGGCGGGGAAAAAAAGAGAAGTATCCTGATAGGTTTGGTGAAAACACACCAGCAAGGTGAGAATTAAGTGAACTGGACCGGAACCATCTACAGAACTACCCTGACCAGCCTTGTTGGTCAGAAACTCAAAAATCTGACACATTTCAGATCAGTGAATGTGTTACCATGCTGTGCTCACCACAACACGGTTTAATGTTACTCTCTCAGGTGTAAAACGAGTCAAATTGGCAAAGAGGCTAATTAAGTCTGAGTCGAATTCAGTAGATAACAGGACGGCCGAATGCATTACAGGATTACAAGCTCTCTGCTTATCCAATTTTTTTTAAATGTAATATAATCTGTACTGAAGGAATTTACACATAGAGTAACTGCTTCACTTCTCCTATAGTAAAATTATTAAACTGCAATTAATAAAAGATCCTTTGGGATCTGAGCAAATTATCTAGAAAGGAACAATTCTGAAGCTTAGAGAGATATTCTGCTCAGGGAACGCAGTTGATCAAAAGAACTATAAGCAGACAGCTTTGAGGTTTTGTACATGAAATGAATACAAAAAAACAACATAAAATGAGAAGGTTTGATCCCTAGTGATAAGAGTTCCTGAAAGCCAAACAGAAACAGGAATACAACTAATCTTCTACTCAGACAGCATTCAGAGCTGCATCCTCTGAAACAACAAGAACCTCACACCATTCCCAGGTCTCAGAGAACAGAAGGCTCCCCTGCAGTTTCACACCACAGCTAATCTAGAGGAGTTTCTCAGAGGCTGAGGTTGATATGAATGTTGAGGAAGACCATGATAAACTGATGATGATGCATGTAAAGAAAACAGAGGCGACTGTGGGGCTCTGCCTACCTGATACGACGTGCTGCTGGTAGTTGTAGGAGCTGGGGATTGCACCGACTGGAAGGGAGGCTTTGGGATTCCCCGGCTGCGCTTCTTCATCGTCCTCGCCGAAGTGGTGGACTTTCTCGTACTTCTCCAAGTATCTGTCCGAGGAATGGAACAAATCAGTCTTTAATTGAATGCTTGCAGTTTGTGGATGGGAATTGTTTTAGAGGAGCCGGTAGAGAATAAAGACAATGTCATGTGCTTTTTTACTGTGATGAGGAGCACAATCAACCTCTCTGTGTGTTTAACTTTGATGGAAACAGTTCCCATTAAAACACATTGAACAAAACAAGCACAACAACTATGCTAAAGATGTGTAAAGACATGACATTTATCCTCCAAAGCGTTAGGCCCATCTATCTATTTATCAGATCTATTCCTAAAGAGCATCAGTTTAGCCAAATAAAATCCTGAATTGTTCCTAAACTGTTGAGGGCTTTAAAAAAATAAAATAAAAATCATTTCTTCCAGGGATGAGATATACGATGACATTAGATTGTGACGAGTGGCTGAATGCTTTACTTCAGCCGTGCTGCTGCTAACTCTCTCTAACCCCCACAGGAGGAGTGAATGCTGCAAGTCACTGACTGGATGCAATCTGCTGGGTTTCCTTAGATAGAAAAACTTTTTATCCAATTTGAATAAATAACTGAATCTGGCTGCACTGTTCAATGATTAAGATTAATTGGAATGTTTGTACCTGACTTTTGTGAAGTGCCTTGAGACGACGTGTTGTGAATTGGCGCTATATAAATAAACTGACTTGAATTGAATTAACCTTTTCAAGTAAAATCATGTTTCTGTGCTCTACACCAGCTTGAAAATAGTGGAGAAATGTTCTTTGGCCTGAATGCTATGAAACGTCCTTAAGATCTGTGACTTTCTTCCAACTGTTTAGTTTCTTTGCACAAAGTTAACGTCCAGCACAGGGAAGAGACTGAACTCTCAAGATGGCAGCAAACCTCCCAAACCAACCAGAAAAAAATACAACAGTTCCACAGCCGGCTGGCTTCAACCAGCTAGCAGATGTTTGTGATAAAACATTCAAACAAGAACAATTAAAAAAGCCCGATGCAACAGAGAGAAGTGTTTTCAAATTCAACAAAAACATCATTTTAACAACCACTGCAGCCTCAGATTTAATCAGTCAACCCCCTTTAGCTGGTATGACCTGTTGCAAACAGACACCAGCGCCTGGCAGCGTTCCGGACTAATCTGAACCCATTCCTCAAGGGCAAACCTGTCGAGTTTATCAACATTCACTAAAGATGTCCAATACAGTTCACGTCAGGGGGCTATCACCAGTATCTTCCAGGACATCTTCTGAAAGGCAGCCTTAGAGGACAATCCAGATTCAGCTTCCTCACAGACAGCGCGACATTTTCTCCCAGGATTTCCTCCTCATTGACAAAAAAACAGCGGCAACAAACAGCTGATCCATAGACCTGAAAGTTCCTTTTGTTTTTGCTTTTCTTGAAGTCGTAAGCACATTGGAGATTACGTTTTAATTTTGTTTTGGGTCAGAAGTGGTTTGGACTCTTCAGCGTTCAGTATGTGCCTTACTGTGGAAACTAAAACCTCAGTGGCTGCTGCCACCAAGTATTACTGCAGGTCTTTTGCTTTTTTTCTTCAAGGCAACAATCATTCAAATTTTGAACTTAGTGTTGGGCGCAGCGCTGGTGGTGTAGAGGTTAAGCACGAGGCTATAGTCCTCAATGCGGCCGACCCGGGTGCAAGGCCCGGACCCGGCAACGTTTGCCAAATGTCTCCACCTCTTTCCCGTCTACCTACTGTCGAAAAATGAAAAATAAAAGGCGTCTAGTGCCGAAACAAAATCTTAAAAAAAAAAGAATTTAGTGTTAAATGTGGATAGCATCCTTGCAATATTACTTTTATCAAACCACTTAAACTGTTGTTTTGTCATCTGAACTGCAGTGTTGGTTGAATACATTTAGGTGCAGCTGTAGGTAATTTTAACGAGTGTTGACAAATGCACACTGAAGTCCTGATCTACACGCAGCTTGTGCACCCTGGCAGCAGAAGCTCCAACACGTCCTGCATTCATGACTGTTGACTATAGCCTCATGTTTGGCTTTTATTTGCAGCAAAACAAACTGAGGAAAGAGAATTTTATCCTCATCTTTCCATCTGGTCCTTTTCCCGCAGTCCTGCTCACAGCTAAACTGATCACATACCTCTGATTTTACCGTAGACTCGTCTCTCTCTGCTAGTTTAACAGGTGGCCAATCACAGCTCCTCTTAAAGTCAGGCTGGGATTCTTCAACAGGTGCATTTAAAGAAGTTAAGTTAAATCTGCCTTTGCACCAAACAACAGATCTTAAAAATATTTATATAAGAAACTATAAAAGTGCCGTAAACATGAGAAGGATTGGATAAATACCTCGTAGTAATGTGCGGGAAATCGACCTGACGAACACAAACACATCCACAGTCATGCGGGAAAAACACCTCAGCAACAGCCGTGTTTGTGTTGAAGCCAGCCTGTGTGGCCCTGAGTCACTGAGCGGGTGCCTGCCTCTGAATTAGGCCCCCGCTTGTTCATCGTGGCCGAGGTAATCCCCCGCTCGCTGGCTGCCGCTCGCCACGCTGGACTATAAATACACTCTGCCATCATTTGTAGAGGGGAAGAGAGCGTGAGGAGGGAGGGAGGGAGAAAGAGATAGGCCTGACTGCAGCGTCATCAACCGCTGTCTGAGCACAGGCGAGATAAAAGACCGGGGGGGAGGTGGGTGAGACGGGTGGAGGCACGGGATGAAGGGAGGGGGGCTTTTGAGTGCAGCTGCATGTGACGGCACTTCCCCTTATCCCCCTACATGCATGAATAGAGAAACAGTCTCCTCCTGCAGGAGTAACATCTACCAACCGACAGAGCACAAACCACCAGCGTTTGCATGAATTTCACTACAACCGTTTAGGAGAGAGCGCGCCTTTTATCACTGCCAACACTTAGTCTTCTCCCTCCAAACTAAAACGCCAAATACAAAGCTTGACGCAGCTCCGATCGGTGCTGTTCTATCACAGAAAACTGGATGGCAGAGAAGGAGATATCCCGGGCTTTGATTGCTGAATGCCAGATACCCAGATGCCACAGATTGTGTGTATCTGAGCCACTTGCCCTCTGCTGGACATTGACATAGACAATTAAGTGGTGCCTCCTTTCCACCACTACAGGCTGATGGGGGTGGACCATGTCAGTCATCAGAGCAGAGCTTATTGATGCCACTGAGCCAAACACAAATCACAGAACTTTTGATCTTATCGAGTAGAGTAAAAGGAGCAACGTGTTTGATAGCGCTCACATACATGAACCATAACAGTGTTACCTGTCCTCATCACGAGGCCTAGCAAAAGAATTCAAAGAACCATCATTTGTTTCAAGTATAGCTGCGGGTCTATTGGTAAATGCCTCTACAAGCCCTGCAAGCTAAAAATATTAATTTTGGTCAATTTGCCTTTCCAAAAGAGATTTAGGTCTAGACGTTGAAAGGACTTTTCCAATTCATGAATCTGCTTTGATCACAAGCCTTCCACAGCAGCTCTGGTTGTATGTTGTACTGCTGCAAGGTGAACGTGCGACCCAGTCTCAAATCATTTGCATCTTCTTTGACCAGTTTGCCAGTCCCTCCTAAAGACGAGTACACCCCTACCATGATGCTGCCACTCCTCCATGAAGGCCAGATTAGGGGCTGCACAAATAATGGTCTGAGCTATGGATCTCTGCAACTCCTCCAGAGCTGCCCAGGCCTCCTGGCTGCTTCTGATTAACACTCTCCTGACAATTTAGGTGGACTGCAAAATCTTTGGCTTTGCTGTTGTGCTATACCGTTTTCATTGATGGCCGAAGGCTTCAACGGTGCTTGGAGACAGCTGGTACCCATTTCCAACGGTCAATCAAACCAAGGGACTAATTCAAGCAAGATGAGCACCCAGTCACACACGCTCACACCTAAAAGGCAATTATGACTTAACAAATGTCGGAATGGAGGAAAAGCAGAGTACTGAGATTTAGGGACCTTCTTGCTGTGATATGTCAGAAAAATAAACAAAACTTCTCCCAGATTAAGAGTTTTTAGAGAGTCAACAAAACACCGAAAGATGCACAGTAGTCCAAAGCACACAAGAATGGTCTTACACAAATGTACTGCTGCCCCCCGTTGGAAGAAGCAACACATTACAACCAGGTGCCAACCTTGCATTAGAAATGTTTTTGCAATTGTTGCTGCCTTCAATAAGTAGCAATGTGTGAAAGGCAGATGGTGCCAACACAAGGTCAAGATCGTAGAGACTAATCAAAATCCTCCTTATTAAAATCGGTTATGGAAATTAACCACTAAACTATGGTGTGTTCTCCGACCAAGGCTTAAAAACAATAATATCAATAAGGGATGCACGATATATCTGCATTGACATCGGCTGACATTTCTAACATATCAGTATTGGTCCGATAAGTAAAACTGGGATGATATTAATAACCGATATTTATTACCATCTTTTTTTTGTTTGGGCATATGACAGTGATGCAGCGCCGGACTGTAGGACGTTTAACTGAAGCAGAGAAGCAATGTCAGCGCTGTCGTCGTTTTCACGGTGTTGAAAGGGTAGTGATCTATATGACATACAATATCGGTAATCAGCCAAAGCAGCAATATTAATATTGGATATCGATATCTGCCTGAATTGTAATATCGGCGCATCCCTAATATTAATATAGACACTAATAATTATAATAATAACAGCAGATTTTAATAGAGCTAGAATGTCAACAGGTCCCATTAAAAATCCTCTGAATGCAGGTAGCTATCAAACTGGAGTATCCCAACATTACGGTGACCCCGTCTACATGATGTACCACAAGCGACAGGCTTCAGTCGACTTTTAGAAATCAAATGCATTTTTTTTATTTAAAATAAAGAATTTATCTTTGTCCCTTGATGCAAAGAGGGCAACAAAGTTGTTATACCACATGTGGTAGTTTCATTTTGTCTGCGTTTACTTTTTCCTCACCAGTTTATAAAGCAGAACTGCACTAATCTAAAATAAAACAGAGGTCTTTCGGGACATTTTGTGTGCAACACAACAAACCGGTTGAGACAACATTAAATCAGCAGCATTTAGTTATTGGTCTCCTATGCTCCTAACTTTGTGATTCATACTTGAGACTAAATACGCTGTTGTGTACACACAATATTTGCGTAAGAACAGAGTAAATCAAGTTTAGTATGTAGCAAAAGTCCTCAAAGAAATCCCAAATCTCTTTGAAATCTGGACCAAACTACCTTTCCGTTTTCCAGCTGAATCAAAAGCACAAAAAAAATGTCAAAACTCTTGAAGACTGGACTGTCCTACTGACAGTAACAATGTAGCTTATCAACTTAAGAGACGGGATCTTTGTTTTCATCTGGGAACATCTTTCAGAGCAAACTCTGATCGCAGCATTAAGCAATGCACAGTTGCTTAATGCTGCGATCAAAAAAACGCATCGCTGAATCCTTCCAATGGTGGTTTTCTTATGTTAGCGCTGGAGTTATTTGGATCAGGGCTATGCAGCTGCAAGACTTGAATGATCTTAATGAATGTGTTGAGTCCAACCTTGTTGGAATACTGTTGCCAAAGAAAAAGCAGTGGCATCATATTCAGCTGCTGTCCTATTGAGGAAAGTCCCGCATGAATGAATGAAGAATATAAGCATTACAGGTTTATACTCTACCTGCTTCTAAACATTTATTTATTTAGTACAACCATCTGATCCTGATGGTCTTAAAGGGATCAGTGATCCCAGCTCTACATTAGGGAATATGTACTACCTTCTGTATGGGAATGAGAACCAATTTCTACTAAATGGAAGGAAGAAACCCAAATATAACAACTACAACAGCCATCAAATGAATCCTACATATCATAAAGTGCTGGAACCAGATTGTGGCTCTACTGTCAGGCAGTAGACAGATCTGCCCATCTGCTTGTTAGCGAGGAAGCTGAGAGAAGAAGATTAGGCTATCAGTGGAGGCCCACACTGCTCGGGGGCAGGTGAAATTACTGACGGACCACAACCACAAAGTCTCCAGAGCCTTCAGATGTTATCAATGACAAGTGTGCCTTACTCTGTATGAGAGGAAGGAAATGGCACCAGGATGTACGTTTTTGTCAAAAAAATAAATAAAATAAAATAAGAACAGTCACCAACCGAGCATCTCTGCAGCTTTAGGATCAGTTAGGATGTGGCATTGGAATAACTGCAGCTAATGTAACCCAGCTTACTCCAGATGTTCCAGATGAGCAGGAGAGTCCACCAACAGACGAGAAGCCGGGTGAAACCGCAGTATGCGGTGTGTAAATTCACACCCACTGAACACAGTGGTGAACAGTTTCTGCTGGGCTACAGTTCAGAGTCGGGTTTTCTGTTTCTTTTCCTCTGGAAACAGTGATACAATCTGTGCACGTGAAAAAAACAACAACCGACATCTGAATCAACGTTCTCCTCACTGTTCACCAACAAGACAGAGGAGTATGTTCACAAATGCTGCCGTTTCCAGTTAAAAAAGCCTTTGTCGCTGTGCACAGGGACAAATTATAAGAACTACACACCTCATTAACTTAGGTCCTCTCATTAAAGCACGCTCACATGACTGCACCATGTCGAAGCAACTGGGCCGATATTAACAAGCGATGTTTATTTCCATCTTGTTGCAGTTTGTGTTTAAGGAGGGGAATTGGAGGCGGTTGGCCATGTGGTATTTGTTTGGCCACGTGACGTGAAAGTGATGCAGAGCAGGATTGTGTGATGTTTAACTGAAGCACAGATGCAACAGCAATGGCGTGTGGTGTAGAGGTAGAGAACGCGACCTACATGCAGAGGCCTCAGTCCTCGACGCAGCAGTCACGGGTTTGAGTCCTGACCCCAGAGACCTATGCTGCAGTTCTTCCCCCTATATTCCCCCTTACTTCATGTCTGTCTACTTTGGAAAAATGACTAAATAAAAGGCCACCAGTGCTGTAAAAAAAAAAAAATGATATCGATGCATCCCTAGGTAACGTTATTTTAGGTTGGAAAGCTACGATCTGCACGTCTATTCAGCTGCCAACTGTGGGATGGGTATCAGAGCAGATAGCCTAGCTAACCAGCTAATATCAAGTTGTTATACTTGGGTTATTCTAGAAAAAGCAAAGCAGCAAAAAGGCATTATATTCTGTACAGTACGCCCTGAGAACAACTATTACAATTTTTAATTTACGCATCAAAACAATTTCATGATATAAATAACAGTATTTTATATGTATTGGTCATTATTTTACATATGCACCAAATGGCCAATTTTCCTTTCATTTGCTTTAATCTGATCAGCAGGTCAAACACTGGGAATGCTTTAAAAACGGTCATCAGGAACCTTGTTATTTTCTTTCTATGGACCATCAACATGCACTTTTCTGGGTTTGATTTCTAAGAATGCTTTACAACATAAATCGGGATAATCTTTAATTTCTTTTTTTTCCGTTGCATTTTAATCTGCTACATCAAGAAACCTGAAACTTAGTTTTCCTCGTCTATGTAGCACAAACATCAAAGAAAAACCAAAAAAGAAAAATCGGCGTTAGCCCGGAAATCTTGGGTCATCACATTTTTAATTATTTTACTGTTAGCAGCAATAAAAGCAATTTAATCATGTTATACATTTATGGTTTCCACTAGAAATTATAAAAGCTCTCAAATCCACAGAAAGCTACGCGTTAAATCTTCATCAGAACAAAACCGACCCATGACCTGAACATCCAGTGATTTGTAGCTTAACTGAGGGTTCCTAGATGTCACTGAGTCACAGACCATGAGGGCAAACTGAGGTTAAAGCAGCGGCAGCAGCCACCTGATTGGGTACAACGCTCTGCAGTTTGGAGGGAAAGTGAAGCTGAACACCAGGAGCCTTTATTCTCTCACGGTTTTCTGCAATGGTTGGAAGATTTTTGTGCAAATCTTAAACAACGAGGAAAAACTGACTTGATTCATGTCAGTACAGAGAAAGAAACAATGCAGAATACTCTGCAAAATATAGGTCAGATGCTGATGCTTTGAAGCGATAACAAAGGAACAGAAATTATAAGGCAAAGGTTTTGAGCCTTGTACAGAATCATATCCAGCAAGGAGCTAAAGCGTTGAAGTTTTTCACTTACCGATCAATAACATTCTAGAACCCACATCTGAACACATCTCATTTAAAACGTACACCTGAGTCTTACAACAGGATCAGGCCACGAAAGAATGGGTCCGATTATGCCGAGGCTTTGATCCGACGTCCCTCATCCCAAAGAGGCTAAACACCTCCAGTTGCTGCCGGGAGGTATTGTAGTTTGAGCAGGAAAGTTTTCCTGGCGAGGAGCGCTGGCTTATTACAGAGCTGCATTCAGATATCAAACAGACCGCAGCGGGAGCACGTTGCTCTGATCCTGAGTGGGAAGTGCTGACCGAAGCCCGTCCGATTCATTCACAACCGGGAGATGTTGGTCAACAGATGGTTGTTCGGGTAAAGAAAGTGCATCCTTCTACTCCGACCTCGTTTTAATTCAGCTGCAAGTCAGCCAACAACTAAAAGCTGTTTTCCATTCCTCATCTCCTAAAACACACATCCGTCGCTGTAGCTGCTGCTACAAATGCGAACCCGTACAGGACAGCCGTTGCAGGTGGGCATTCGACTGGATAATCAGGGTTAACTTGATGTTAGCAAACATCCACCCAGCTCAAATGTCCTGGAGTGACACACACTGCATCTGACCCAGCTCCGGTAAGAACAAACACACTTCACCTGTGTGAGTGACAGGACGACTTCCTCAACACTGATTCCAAGAAGTGACACGAAGGACAGGAGCATACCCCCCCCCAAAATAAACAAGAAAACACACTGCATGTTTTCTGCAGAGAGAGCAGCATGAGGAAAGTGAGGATAGCTTCTCCATTATCAGTGTCAGTTTATGCAAGTCGAGTTTAGCCGCCCTCCTGCTTCTGACACCCTTACACCATGCTGCTGGAGATAGACTTCAGCAAGGCAGTCGCGGTGCACGGGTCATTTGCAGCACGTCGGTCGACTCAGTTGTCAGGTGTCATCTTCCATCCCCAGATTTTTTTTTAACAGGTAATTGCATCTACTTCTTTAAGTAACATGGAGAAATCTACTGAAGAAAAAGAATAATCTGATTTTCCCTTTAGATCTCCAGAACAGAATGTCAAACTTTTTATGTGCAGAACAATGCGCTATGACCACAAACCTTAGTGTGCTTTATTAGTGACGGTGGCAACATCATGCTGTGGGGATGATTTGCTTCTTGAGATTGGGGGTGATTCACTTTCCAGGAGGATAACAACATACAACCAGAGCTACGATAAACTGGCTTAGATCGGACATGTGTTAGAATGGCCCAGTCAAATCCCAGACCTAAATTTAACTGAGAAAATGTAAAATGCAGCAGGGCAATAGGTTGCGCCAGATTTTATCTCAGGGTCTCTGATATCAGACTTTTCAAATCCGTGTAACACGCGAACATTTTTCATGTGCTACTTTGTGTCGATCCATCACATGAAATCGCAATAAGATACAAAGTTTGGGGTTTTTCAATGGCAAAAGGGTTAGACCTTTCAAAACCATGAATACTTTCGAGAGGCACTGAAAATTAGGGCATCACAATATAAACATATCATCAGGGTCAGTATCACTGAAGACTGTTTAGAAGGCAATAAGTGTTATAGGTTCACACTCTGCATGCCACCGCCATGCTGTTGAATGGAGTGCCACTGCAGCAGATCCTCCCACACGACACAGATTACAGGACTTAAAATGTTAAAAGCTCACAAAGTGTTGAGAAAAGCACTAAAATATCATGATATCACTATTGCATGATTTTCTAATATCATGCAATCCTAGTGAAAAACCACATCATAGACACAGCAAACCTTTAGGCCATGGTGCGATCTAGTGGAAGACACTTGTGAACTTCCAAATGGAGAAACAAAGTTTAAAACTGACTAATTGTTTCATCTTTTCACAAAAAACCTGAAGCATGCGAGTACTATTTTGTGAGCCTGTGGAAACACCTCAGCTATTAATCCAATTGCAGCCAACTAGCTACCACTTGTTGACAACACACAAATAACAGGGACCCCTTTTTACACAACCAGTTGCCTATAAAAACAATTATGAATGGCTACACAGGTGCAATCTCTGGTGGGCAGGTGGTACGGATGGGAACAATCGTTGCAACAGAACCACAAATGCCAGCTGCTCTACATCCATTATAAACAGCTGACTGAACTAAAAGACTGCATGTGATACAAGTCAGAGCATCCAGAGCTGCTCAAGATCACATCCAATAGGTTAGATAAAGATTATGAACACAAAAGACAGCCATGAAATCTAAAAACATACTGCTGGCTAGAAGAGAGGACTGCATCCTGCAGCTTGCATCTTTACATTTGTAAACACTCCGCACATGCTACCTGAAACCCGGGAGGAGAGCTGCTCGGCGGTCCTACTTACCGCAGGTAGTACTGTCTTAAAGCGAATGCTGCGTTGGAGCAACTCCTCGGGAAGTTAAACTCTTCTCCAAGTTCAGCCCATTGGTTTTTGTCAGAAACCTAAAAATGAACAAGAGGAGCTGGTTAGAAGCAGAAAAAAACATAAATAAATACAACTAAAAACAGAGCGGGTAAAGCGGCGGCTCCTGCCAATATCAGCATCGTTTATCAATAACTTTCTCAAACTTCGTCGAGTACATTTTAACGAGCTAAACCCAATGAAAAGTTTACGGCTCCTAAGTTTAAACTAGTATTTTGCTAAGTAATGTTAAATGCTGGCAAATTCTAGTGAATTTAAACCGCCTGAATCCATTTGAGATATAAACGTTACAGTTAAAGCTAGTTAGCCATGTTGCTAACAAGCTAACTTTTCCCATTTTTGAAGTTAAAAGCGCTCGAGGCCGAACTGTCCAATAAGCTGTCTCCGTGCGGATACAAACGCGTTAGCTCCGGGCGAGTCGTTTGGTGTTTGGAGTAAAGTGTGTGGAGCGTTTACTGTATCCACCGACATGGGGCCCTCTGGCTGAGGCCTACAGTCTGAGCCCAGCCGTAAAGCCGAAGAAAGATGGCTATGGCGAGAAGCAGAATTCAGGCTTCCCCCCTCCTCCCCCGGGTGAAAACTGTGTGTAAAAGCCGGGAGCGACGCGCCGTGTCCCCGCGCGGTGCTCCCCCATCAGGACGGGCTCTGTGCCGATAATCGATGGTGAACGTGCCCGCTAATTTCGAGTCGCTCCAACTGCCCTCGGTCTCAGCGAGCGCTGGGACTCCTCGATTCAAACCACACAACAACACAAGCCACCACATTGCATAGAGATACATGGTAAACTAGCACAAGGCCAACATCGACCCACTAACGTCTTTCTGGAGGGGGGGTATGTGAGGGGTTACACTTGTCCCGGGTTATACGCGCGGAGTTCCGAAGCGGTCCAGCCAGTAGTCCAGTGTGGAGAAATAACACTTTAGGTTCCCACTCACCTTAGCGAATCCACCTAAAGAGACGACTCTGATATAGAGAGCATTCAGATCCAGCTCTTTCCCACCCACGATAGGAATCTTCTTGAACGGCGATCTGTTGAGAGAACACATAAAATGAATTGACAAATGTGTAAATAACACTTCTGGGTCACTCGCATGTTAGTGCAATTTGAATTTAAAGTTGTATTTCTTGTGAATAAAGGCGCCCCAATCTCACCCTCTGCTTTGGTGAAATTGCCGCAGCTCGTCCAGGAAAGCCTGCCCTTTCCTTCGCTGATCTAGGAGATTTTTCCCCGTCGAATTTGCCATTGTTTTTGCACGCAAAAACGCTCGAACCCCACTTCAGTCGCTTCCTAAGACACCAAGGATCCCATACTCCGCCGGCGCTCAGTCATTCGCCGAGCCGAGTGTTTAAAAAGTTAAAGAAATAGCTGGTAGCAAGGAGAGCGGCAGCTCGCTAATAAAGACTGATGCACACAGAGAGCAAACCCGATACAAGCTCGGACTAAGTTCCCTCGAGCAGCCCCAAACACGGCCGATTTACCGGTAGATTAGAAGCGCCATGGCCGAAGGTGCTGAATTAGTGCTTTTGGTCGCGGCTGTGTTCGTTTGGACTGGTTTGACAGTGTGCTACGGACGCAGCTCCGAGGCTATCGCACACACTGTAGAGCGGCAGAGGACCCAGTTCTCAGACAAAAAGATGTGAAGGCCGCGGAGCCCGGCCTGCCACGCAGCACCACCCGCGGCCACAGGCGGAACTGCACCTCTAAAGGGCACAGCGACTGCTGGAACAATAGAGACTGTTTTCTTTTTTAGGGACCGTCGGACAATTCCTCTCTGCCGACTGGAAAACGGGTCAGAAGGTTCTTGGACATGTCCCGTGGGGGGGGATGGGGATTATACAAATTAAATTACTACAGCTTCGTAATCATTTGAAACATACGTTGCATGATAGGCACCTAGCATTTTAGATCTAAAATTACTTCCACATTGAAGTAAAACCAGGTTTAAAAAGTAATCTGACTCAGTGGGATAATAGAAAAAGGTCTTGACGGTCTGAAACATTGATTTTAAATCCTCAGGCCAGTTATACACGGCTCATCTCCAGTCAGGGCCAGATTCAGGATGTTGTGGCCCTCTGGGCTAGTGCTAGTTTTGGTGCCCTAATAACACAAGTTTATTTTATGCAGAGAAATTATGGTAAATTGATCATTAGGTTCTACAGCTGTAACAAATCATCCAGATCACAGACGATACACGATATTAGTTTTACGAGAAAAAGATTTTAGCAATATTTGGGAGGAAATCAAGAATCCTTTTTTTTGTTTGTTTTCACAAGTGGAGGTTTTACTAAAAGTAAAACATGCCATCCAAGCGCTGACCAGTTTATAAACAATCAAAGTTCACAATTTGACATTTTCAACTTTACATGATTAAATGCAGTCCAGACTCATTCAATAGGAAGTTTCGAAGTGGATGCTTACCTAACCGTTAATAGATAGCTAGTCGTGGTATTCACACAGTGCTTACAAATCATGCACATATTGTTTGTCACTGTTTCTTTTTTCTACATTGTTACCAAAATGTTGCCAGACCAACCATCTAGAAGGCTATTTCAGTGCTTAGGTGAAAAACTGTTGTCTGTTAACCGGATATTCAAATATAGATACATCAGGGGCCTGTAAAAATATTTGTCATAAGCAGACAGCAACTACTTAGAGTTTTATAAGACAGACTTTGTGATGTTTTAATATCACAAGCTTTCATTACAGCTCGATTAGGTACACCTAAATGTCAAGGGATTTAAGCCTTGTTCATATGAAATTTGTTTTTCTGAAACAATCTTTGCATCCTTTTTCTTTTTTCTAAAACGTTACTCATAAACATGGGATTAATTGTGGAAATCTCTTCATCCAGACAAAAATGTATCTCCATGAAATGCGGTCACTAAAATACACCAATCCTGGTCACTGCGCTGATGATGCATTTGATTTGTCTTTAAGTCAGATGTTGGATCTGGGAATGATGTCACAGTGTGCTCTTGTTCAAAGTAAAAACACAAGGAATTACTGTTTGTTGTGGTGCTAACTACAATTAGCAAAACATCTACCTCTTTTAATATGTTTTAGGCATCATTTGTTACCCAGTGACCTCCAACTTTTTCAGTAAGAATTCTGAATTCTGGGGAGCTGATAGTTTTTCCAAGTGGGAACTCAAAGAATCAGACTTGCAAGTACAGACATAATGCAGCAATAAAGCTTGCTGTTCATTTTGATGTCCTCAGGGTCAAGGATTAGGTTAGAAGAGGCAATGGCGTCATTGTTTTTAAATAGTGTCATATCACTTATCTACATTAAATTCATCTAATTAAAACATAATTTGATACAGGCCAGGTTTTTTTCTAGAAATGTATAAAATACAGAGTTTCTAAATCACCCATTTAATAAAATAAATAAATAAAACTTTTTTTGGTCACCATAAACCTAGCCCCACCTGCCTGCTGCCTGGCTTAAAACTGGCACAGTCCCAACACAAATATTTTGTTCTAAAATGTATTACTAATTGTTTTGATTGTTAAAGTTTTTGTTGAGACGGGGTATTTCATGAATGCCTGAATTATTTTGCATATTTCTTTAAAACGTCTTGCACTGTACGCAAGGTCACATTTTGTTCTTGTCTTGCTAAGCATATATATATATATATATATATTATATATATATATATATAAATTCTACAATCTGTTGCTGCATACTTGTCAGCGGTTGTGGTAAGCTGCCACTACCCCTTGCTGACCACCTCAAAACGACTTTATCCCACAGGGGGGCGGTTGAAAAATTGCTCCCGATCCCTTCTCGCTGCAACTGCCAAGCGGATATCTTCTTGATGGGGTTACATTCAACCATTACACGTACCCCTTTGCTCAATGAAAAACCTGTCACAAAATGGCGGAGACGCACGTTAGCAGACCCCATTTTGAGGAATTGACACCAGACAGCGGAAAAAAGTGCGTGTCGTTTGCGTGCGGTTTTTAAAAGTGTGCTAATTTCGCCGTTAAACTGCGGCGCGCTGGAGTTCACCTCGCGCCGCTTTGGGCTCCCCACTCTGCAATTCCATTTCTGGGCTAACGGACACGCTCGCGCGCTAGCTAGCTAGCTCGCCTGGTGAATGTTAGCAAAATAACCACCGCGGTGCTCTCAGATATCCGTGTTAATCCACTTACTCCTTGAAACCTCACACTAATGGGAAGGATATCGTCGTTTTTGTCCTATTTTTAGTGAACAGCAGCCACTACCACGAGGAAGAAACAGTACTTGATAGTTAATCGTTTTGAAGCGAGCTATAGTGGTGTCGCTCTCGAGCGTGTTAAATTCCAATCCCTTAACATCATCGCCGATGTTACTAATACGGTTACAACAGTCTGTCAGTGACTCAGAAGTATATATTTTTTGTCCTTTAGCCGCTTAACATTAAACGCTGACACATCTTTTCTCACAGAGAAATGCTAAACTGTTTTAGATGTACGTTGAAATCCCCCTAGGTATGCTAGTGTAGTAACAGGTGAGCTAACTGCGGGCTTTTGTTTACAGCTTTGCAGCTTTAAAGACTGTTTTGTTAGTAACAGTTTTATTAGAAGTTTCACCAATTCTAGTTAATAATCAATATGTAATGCAGCTGAAGTTAGCATCTAATACGGAACTAGATTAAAGGACCTTTTCACTGTTTTAAAGGAAAACATTTAATCAGCTGTGATTTAAAGGCTGGAATATGTTCAGGGGTTAAACCTGGTCTGGAATATTCTACACTAATTGCAGATTTGTTTAAAGTATGTGTATTAAATCTGCAATCTTTCTGTTCAATTTTAGACAAATGAAAGTTGAAAATAATTTTTATATGCTGCCTACAGGGTTGTTATATAATTTGTGAAATTAATATCAATGAAAAACACCTAAAGTGCATTCAATACTTTTTTTTTTTGCATACCTTAGATCTGTTCCTGCTTGAAAACTGCTGTTTTTAGCTAAGTCAAGCCGGGACCAGGTGTGGCCCAACAGCCTACAGATTCTTTAAAACCCAGTTCATGATTTTGTGAAAAACCTTTATTAAAAATTCTTGTTGAAAAAAAAAAAAAAAACACACAAAAATATGATTTTCAAAAGGTGCCTGTTTTGGGCCATATAGACAACCTTACATGGGACCTGCTTAAAAATTGCTGCTTTTAGGCAAGTCAAACCTGGACTGACCTACATGTTCTTTAAAGGACAGTTTATCATTTGTTAATCTACTAAAAATTGTATTTTAATACCATTTTAAATTTTTTTTTTTTTTTTTCACAAGCACTTAGAGGTTGTCATACCTGTTTACTGTTCTGTAATTAGGACAAAAAAACTGGTTTTTTCAGTATACACAAAACTGTGATCTACTTGCTTCGTTTCAAAAAAAAAACGAATTGCAAAACATTTTTCACTGTTAAAAAAAAAAAAAAAACTCCATTGATGAAAACAAACAAATTGTAAAAACATAATACAGTATTCTATAATATTTTTTTTTCAGCCAATATAAGGAATAAACAGCCTTTAAATTTAGTAATCATGACTAAGTGCTGTGTTTTAGCATTCTGGTGCACTTAGGGTAACGCAAGCATAACAAGCCGATATTGTTAGTCGAGCTATCTGCTGCGGGAGATACCCTGCAGAGTGATGGTTGGCAGTACTTTGTTTTCAGTGGTTCAAAGGGCTTTCAATGTTGTTTTTTTTTTTAGGGGAACTTGAAAAATTTCCAGGGGAACAGCGCCCAAAAAAAAAATTTGTCTTGCAACTGGAAAAAAAACTGTGTGGTAGCTTCTTAATCAGGCCAAACAGTAAGTTGTGCAGCAAAAAAAAAAAACAGTTTTGGTACTTGAAAGGCAAATTGTTTGGTCTTTTATGAGCCATACAGCGTGTAAAAAGTCCTGGTCACTGCAGCACTTTCTTTGCCGTCTCATTTAAATAATTTTAAACCACCAGGATGGTTAAAGGATGTTAAAATGTTTTATACAGTTTTTTACAACACAATAAAAAAAAAAAAAACTAGCTTCTTTTAAAACATAAGGTCTATAAAAATGGGCTTAAAAAAGCCTAATTCATGTATTTTGGGTATTTTGGAGAAAGCAACTTAAAATTGAAAACTAGTTCTAAAAAAATCAAAAAGGTATTCAAACTTCATTGTATTAGGTTTCCCAAGGGATTTATTATTCTATAAAAATTAGCTTAAATTTAGCCTCATATGTTATTAGTTAAGGTCTTAGACAAGAGTGGTTGTAGATATGAGCTCCTTCATCCTCTGATTTTGCCTCCATTTAAGAGTAAAAGGGATTGCTGTTCAAGTGCTGGGTTCCATTGTGCCCCACTAACCCACAGTTATGGCCATACCTGCAGGGAGGGGTTTTCATTCTTGATGTGGACAGCGGAAGGGGCCCTGTTGGGCATATGTTGCAAATTGGGCGGCGGCAGTAAGGGGGCCCAAGGCTGCCCCAAACAACAAAACCCAGGGGACAAAACAGGTTTCAGTGGGAACCCTAACGGGGGCACACCCAGGTCTTCACCTTTGGAAGCGCTTCCAGGCAATATGGGGAAGGAAATCAGTTTGTCAAGGCGGAGGAGTTACCGCTAGGTAAAAGAGGGGCCGCCTTCCGGCCCCCAAAAAACATTGTGCTAATATCATCACATGGGGGGACCGACAACTATTTTCCTCCAGAGGTAAAAAAACACAAATTGTACTTGGAACACCAAGATTCAGTGTGTGGCGGGGATTTTCCTTAAAAACTGATTTACTGTTTTTTCACGGGTTGAAGCGGAAAAAAAATGCATGCTGGGGGGAAATCTGGTTGGTGGAGGCCAGCGGCAGGGGGGGTTGGCACAAAAGGGGAATCACCCAACCAAACAAAAAATGGAAAAGTTACTTCAGTGTTTTCCTTTATTATATTTATTGGAAAAGAAGTTTTCATTCCTTTGGCTTTTGTCATTGCATTCATTAGGTAGGATCAGCGCTATTTGTAAAAAAACTCTTACTTTGGTGAAAAATAAAAAAAAACTTTAATAGATAAATAAAAAAAAAATTTCAAAATGATTTGTTGTTATGAGGAAGATTTATTTCATAAATTAAAAATCCCCAGGGACAAAAAAAAAAAACACTAAATATTACCTCTGCCCTGCAGTTATTTTATACAACTAAAATTAAAAAAATAGAAAAAAAAAAACTTCTTTTTCAGGGTAAAAAATGCTTTTAAAAAAACAAAGGAGCGAAACATTTATATAAAGAAAAACAAAAAAAAAAAAAGTGGAAAACATTGTTTTCATTATCAATTGTTTATCAGGTAGGGGAAAGGGTGCTGGGTGGTCATTTTCCCCCAGTTATTAAAAAAACAAATTTTCCCATTTCACAGTTTAAAAAAAACCCTTCCCTCTGTTTTTTCCCACTGTGTATGTTAAAAGTAACACTTTTATTTTAATTTGGGCATATAAACAATAATTAAACATTTGAATTACTGATTTTCTGCTCCCAGATAAGGAACGAAAAAACAATTTCCTCCATTAGAATTAAAGTTCTTCCAAATTTATTGTCAAAAACACTGGAGATATGTGTAAAAAAAATGCATAATTTGATTTTCAGTTAGCATAAGTTTTTTTTTTTTCCCCCATTGAAAACCTTTAGAAAAAAAAAAAAAAAAATCTTCTTTAATTAATAGGGGGGTGAGGGGGGTTCTCATTCTTTTAAAGATTTCACAACCCGTGGGGCCAACTCTCATTGGGGGACACAAACTAAAAAAACAAAAAATTCTTTAAAAAAAAACCCCTTTAAATCTTCAGTTTTTTTACTTTTTTTTAAAATGCATCCAGAGGGAGAAAGCCAAAAAACAAATTAATTTAGCAATCAAAAAATGACTCTGGGGTTCTCGTTGGCGGTTTAAAAAAACAATTGGATGTTTGACAAACATTTCAAACCCATTTTCCTCTTAAAAGCCATTCTTCACCATAGGAAAAAGAAAAACAAAGGGATTTAAACCAATGTGAATTTTCATTTCAAGCTGTGTGTTAGGGATTTTCTGAAAAAAAGGTCAGAAAAAAAAAATAAAAATTTTCGAACAAAAAAAAAAACTAAATTTTATTATCTTTCTAGGTTTTGCAGCATTTGATAAAAACTGGGAAAAAAATTGTTGTTTTACAAAAACTTGAAGTAAAATTTTTTGGTTTGAGAAAAAACTTCATTTTAAAAAAAAAAAAAAAAAAACTGCGTCAAAAAAAAAATTCACCAGGGTTTACCCAGCCAAGCATGATCAATTTCAGGACAAAAAACCAAAAAAAAAAAAAAAAACCATTCTTATAGCTTTTTCTGTCCTCCGAGGCGGTACCCAGGGGGGCAGGGAAATCCCCACTTTCCCCCCATTATTAGCTTTTTTTTATTGAAAACATAAAAACGGGTGTAAAGCAATCAGGCAAACTAAAAAGATATTAAAAGGGCATAAAAATGTATGATTTTTGAAAAATAAAAATTAGTTCTTTATTGTGGGATGGATGTATTACTTTTTTCAGTATTTTTCACAAAATTCCTTTCTCAAGTTAATTGCATTGATTAAAACATTTCTTTTTTCTTTTTTTCAGGGAGTTTCAAGATTTTTCTAGGAAAAAAATTGGGTTAAAATCTAGTTTCTTCCAATTAATTGTTCTTTCTACAATTTCTCTTAATTTACAACAAAAACAAAACTGCAATCAGGGGTTATTTTACCATATGGGTATTTAAATGTTTTTTTTCTCCGAGATTTTGAGCCGATATAAAACAAAAAAAAAAAAAACTCAAACCCCAAAAAACCGCTTTTAAAATTAAAAGCAGAAGGATGAAATCCTCAATAAGATGGGGAAAAATCTTCTAAACCCATATCAGTCATGGGGATGTGCTAAAAATAAAAAAAATGAGGGGTCTTTGCCCAAAAAATCAAATATAAACTTATTTTTTCTAAATTTGGAATCACAAATTAAAACCCCCATCATCGACTGGTTAAGATCTTTTTTTTTTTTTTTTTTTTTTTCTGGATTCCCCTCCATTCCACTATGTCTTTGGAAAGGGAATTTAAACCCCCTGCGTATTAGCCTTCCAAAAAAAAAAACGTGTGCCTGTCTTTTCCAGAGGGACCAAAAGGATTAAAAAAGGGAGGGGGACTAAGATTTCTGCGCCTAAAAAACTTTTCACCCAATTAACCCTCTTAGGCTTAATTTTAACGCTCGCAAAAAACAATACATCTAAAAAAATGTTAAAAAAAACCCCAAACAGTCCTCTAGATAAAACCTTTGGCTAGGACATAGAAAAAAACAGACATTATGCAATTAATATAAGAGTTCAGTCCCTTAACCAATTTATTAAGAGAGCTCAAATATAAAACGACATGTATGCTTTAAAAAAAAAAGCATCAATATCAGCTCCTTTCTGGACCCCCCAAAGCATGGTGGCGAGTTAATCTAAAAAAAAAAATGACAGGGGTCTTCAGTAAACTCATGCAGACACACGAACCCATCTGGAACAAAACCCTGAACATCCGACAAAAAAAATTAATATGATAAAAAAATAAAGTAAAAAGGGGAATTGAAATTACCTAGAAAAAAAAAACATAATAGTGAAAAGGATTCAGTTCAAAATCCCACTTGGGCATGTTGGTCGTGTCCCTTCCTTTTCGTGGCATATTCTTGTTGGGCTGGGGCGGCTGGTCTGCTCTTTTTCTTGTAGCAGGGGACGGGGGACCACTCTTTGGGTCGTCGTGTCGTGCAGCTGAGCGCTTCCCGCGGTGGCTCCTCTTCGTTGGGGCGGGCGTTGGCCTTTTATTGGGGGATTAGTTTGCTGGGTGGTAAGGGGCGGGATTCAGTTTGAGGGTTAGGGCATTTCTGGGGGGGGGGGCTGGGAGGTGTTGGTCCCAGTTTTTGCTCTGTTATCGGGGGCCATTGCCTGTCCATAGCCTTGGGCCTGGTAGATGTGCCTGTGCCTCCCTCCTTTGTTGGAACTCGGCGAACAGGGATACCTATTGGGGTCAGCCGTGAAGCGGGTCACTGGGAGAGCATTTTGGCCCCCGCACCTTCCCTCCCCATCCCCAGATATCTCCCACTGCCAGCTCCATCACACTACCACTCATGTAGGGCCTTGGGGTGCAGGTGCATCATTTGGAGTGCCTCCAGGGTTTTCGATATCTGGTCCCATGGTCTCATGGCAGCCTGGGCCCCAATTTGAATGTACAACTTAGAAACTCTCACTTATAACATTTTCATGACACGCAGGGCTTTGTAGGGCCTTGGGGGTGGGCATGCTCAATGGCATACAGAGGGGATTTCTGGGTTTGGTGGGGTGCCTGGTCTGTGGCGTGTTGTGGTGGCCTTACTCTGGTGTTTCCTGTTGTGGCTCTGTCCCCCAGTATGGGGTGTGGTTGCGGGGGCATGGTGGGGGCCGCCAGCCCCGGGTGCCTCTTGCCAGGTGAGTTTGTCCTGTCTTGATGTGGGGTCGGGGGTCCATTTTGAGTACGGTGCTCAGTGGTGTTTGCTCTGTTGCACTTCTGGGCAGAGGCTGGGGTGGTGTTACATAGGGCCCTTGCCTTGCCATTGCGGCGCGCTGTGTGGTGGAGGGCTGGATGCCATAGGGATGCTTGGAGCGGGGCTGTTTGTGGAGTTTGTGTTATGTGGATGTTCCTTCATCGGCTTTTCGGGGATGGAGCTCCTCTGTGGGGGTTTGCCCCTGTGGGGAGGGGATTCATGGCGTTTCGTTTCAGGGGCATGTGTTCGATATCTGTGTCCTGGTTGGGGGTGGCCCTGTGGAAATTCATGTTGGAGTTCATTGGTGGTGAGGGGCTCATGGGGATGAGATCAGAATTCATTGGGGGTTTGGGACTGTTTGGTCCTGGGATGGCTCTGGTTGGTGGGCTCGTTTGGACCCCTCTTTTGTTCGTGGCCCCCTCTTCAGAAGGGGACAGGGGTCGTTTGGGGCTGGGGTCAGGGTCTGGGCCAGGGTCATTCAGGTTGCATAAGTCATTGCATTAGTCTGGGCTGGTGCTGCGGCTGTCTCCCTGTTTCCACCCTGGAATGAAGGGGGCCACCTCCTGGGTCCGGTTGCTGGTTGCCTATTTGTGGTATCGGTACCTGGACCTGGGAGTATAGAGTATGTATGGGCAGTGTGAGTGAGTGTACCCCGTCCATTGCTGTGTGTCTTTACATTAGGTGCGTGAGTGTTTTTATGTGTACACATGTAGGTGGGAATGACTGCGTGCGCCTGTTTTTGTGTCAGGTTAGGTCTTGGGCTGCTCCCTCTCCTGCATCAGCTTATGCCTCATCAAACGTGGGGCATATTTCCTTCTCACCACACTCCCTGCCGGTGGCTGGTGTCTCTGCCCGCTGGTGCATTGGTGGTTCGTGGTGTTTGGGGCTGGGTGCTTTGGTGTGTGTCATCTCATTCCTAGTAGCTGTTTGCCGGAGCCTGGGCTCCCTGGCTCTGTCAGGCCTTTTCTTGGGGGGTGATGTGCCCCAGGGTCTCGGGTCTCTGGGTCCATGGCTGGATCTGCTTCGGCAAAGACGGCTGTATTCTCTTCATCCTTCTTTTTCTCTATTCTTTTCTCCTTCTCTCCCTTTTTCCTTTTTGCCTGACCTCTCTCTCTCTTTCTTGGTTCTTTTTTTTGTCCTCTTTCCGTCTCTGTGTCCATTGAAATTGAAATGATCCCAAAGTAGTTACTAATAAAAGTTTTTTATATATATCAAGCGGAGCATTAACGTTAGCTGTGAAAGTAAATCTGATGGGCTTCTTCTTGGCACTCAGACAACAATTCTGAGTGCTACTCTGCCAGACAGGACACATTCAAAAGAAAAAGTCCAGAAAGAATATTCACCTAGACTTGCCCATATCTACAGTAAGAGTAGTAAGAGCAGGTTTATCTTGGTAAGAAGATGATGAAACGCAATGTAATGTTCGATGCAGTGGTGCAAATTACACCGCCATTGGACTCCAGAGCAGTGATAACATGTTTTCTGGTTTGGCAATAGGGTTGGATGAGTGTGGGTTTGGCGGTTGCCAGGACTAAAACACTTTATGAGACATGGATTAGAGAATTGGGTGTGAACGAGCCTCAACCCAATAGAACACTTTTTGAATGATTCAGAGGGAGACTCTTTGCCAGGCCTTCTTGTCCAACATCAGTGTCTGACCTCACAAATGTGCTTCATGAGGAATGATCAAAATTTTCCACTAACACACACATAAACCTTGTGGAAAGCTGGCAAAGGGTGGGCTGACATCATATGAAATCCTTTGGATTAAGAAAGGTATATGACTACATTCACATATCTATGAAGGCAGGCGAGTGAGTTACACCTCTTGATTGAAATTCAAAAGTAACTCCTTTATCATCTGTCCACTAGTCCATGCGCTGTCTCCATGGTAACCAAGTGTTATTCTGGCTGATGGAGGGTCAGTAATCTTTATTACTTTCCTTACTTTGTCTAGTTTCATATGAGACATTCACCAAAGCCTTACAATATCATATGAAGTCACTATTGCACATGTATAAAAAAGGCAGTTTAACAAAGGTTTATTTAGTTTGTCATATGCGGCATTGCACTGATGGATGGCATACACACCTCTCAGAAAGCACTCAAATATGAATAAATATGAAAATTTTTCCCAACATATCATACATTTTTGAATTTTTTCAAGGTCTCGGCTCAAAAAATCAAGTGTGTATGATATTTTGTAAATGTATGGCTCACTGGTTGTACTTTCAGCAGTAAGGATGATACCCTTCAATTGTGGAATGTATTTGACTCCTTGATTGAGACATCATAAGCCTTTTTGGAGGGTAGATTTGGTAATACCACATGCCCGTAACTGAGGTCTGTCTTCTCTACTTCTCTATAGAACTCAATTATTAATTAATTTTACAATTTAAACAAAATTCTTAATTTTATAACCTTTAATTACAGTCCCAAATGAAATGAAATACACTGTTTCAAATTACAACACAGCAGTTTGTATTTGGAAAAAATTAATTAAAATAAAATTTCATACAATATTCAAAAAGGTTTACTTTTATGCATTATTATATCATTTATGTTTCATATCAACACCTTTATGTGTGTTGTAAGAAGGGAAGACGAGGGGGGTTCAAAAATAACATAATTTATCTGTTTTCTACTGCTTTTATACAAGTGCGGTTTGGGGGAATTTCACGCCCTCTGCTGGCTGGTGACAATATGGAGACTATACACCATTAGCCGCATGCTGTCATTTAACCGCTGGCTGTCTAGGTGGTGTCCAGAAAACGATGTGGGCTACATTGATAACTGGCGACATTTTGGGGAAAACCTGGTCTGATCCGGAGAGACGGCATCCATCCCACTTTGGATGGAGCAGCTCTTCTTTCTAGGAATCTGGCCGAATTTATTAGTTCTCCAAAACTCTGACAACCCAGGGTTCAGACCAGGAAGCAGGGTCGTAGTTTACACCCTCTTCCCTTCTTACGCTACCCCACCCTTTCCCCATAAGATAGTGTCTCCCCCCAGGGCCAAAAATTTGAATAAAAAAAAATTTTATCTAAAAAGGGGAAAATCTTTTAAAAATAAACACAACTCAGACAAAAAAAAAAAAAAAAACAATTAAATGGGGCTTACGAAATAAATTCTCTCTTAAAGACTTGCTATTTTAGTGATTGTTGTGCCCAATCGGGTTGATTTATTTTGCCTACAAAAACCCTGGTGCGCAAGGGATTATTTTAATAAAAATGAGCACCCCTACAAAATTATTTAAATTTCACTTTCCGAAAACTGGGCGAGGAGGAGGAGTAAGAAACCCACTTCAGTCCGATTTATTGATTAGCCCCAACCAATAATATTTTAAACTTTTTTGAATTTTTAATCCTTTTTTCCTCACCCAAAAATTGCAAAGCAAAAAACCACTTGGGTTTGTTGTTTTGCCCGTCCACCACCCCTTTACTCTCAATTTTTAGATCAGTTTTAGCCCTTTTTATCTGATTTTAGTGTTAAATGCAATAAAGTTATTATAGGGGGGTTTTTTAACATTCATTTTTGCACTGAAAGTGATAGTTTAAATAAGCCTTTAATGGTATTTTAGCTAAATTTGGCTTTGCTAAAAATTAAAAAACCTACCCCTTTGTCTTCTTCTCTGGACCTTGTGTGAAAATTTTGGGCATTGGTGTAAAGACATAACAATTTTTTCTCACAACCCTGTGCTGTTGCCCATTTTTTAAAACCCTTTGATTTAATTTAACAGAGTCCCCAAACCCCTAAAAAAAAAAATTTCATTATAGTAGATCATTATCAGACAATGCTTTTAAAAACCTTTAAAGATCTGTTCCACTTTTTAATTTTTTCCTCATTTTCACAGAAAAAACACAGTGTCAGAGTGTTACTTTATCATTGCGGGTGCATTAGACAATGCAGCCCCCTTTAAAAAAAAAGGTAATTTTCAAGGAGGCTGGGTCCCTGGGGTTTAATTAGATGCTACTTTAAGCACAAAGTTAGAAAATTTGGGGCGAAAATGGTGCTCTAAAACATGAGGATTCCCCCCTTAATCTGGAAAAATAGCCTACTGTTGTATAAAAAAAAACTTCACCAAGCTAGAAAGCTTATTTTTATCATTAAAAGAAAAGAACAAGAATAATCCTGGTTTCTTTAGTACAGTTGCTAAACTTAACAGAGTCCTAGTCTGTTGAGATCCATTCCCTTTGCTCTCAGCAGTCATGACTTTATTTGGGGTTCTTCCAAATAAAATTGATTTATTTAGAAGAAAATCTTTTACATATCCCGAAGATGATACTTCATCCCAACAAGTGGAAAAAATTGGGGAAATAAACTGTAGAACCTGATCTTGGTTTTACTGTTTTTTAAACCCGGGACTTCCTGAGTTATCAAAAAATTTTGCTTTATCAAACCCCTTAACTTTTTTGTTAGACCCAAAACCCAACCCCAAATTATTTTTAAAGGGAAATGTTCCCTTGACTATCGCCCCCTTTTAGATATGATTAATTTTTCTTTAGTAAATGGGTATGTCCCACAAGCTTTTAAGGTAGCTGTAATTAAACCTTTACTTAAGAAACCTTCGCTTGATCAAGATGACTTAATAAATTACAGACCGATATCCAATCTTCCATTCTTATCTAAAATTCTTGAGAAAATAGTTGCTAATCAAATATGTGAGCATTTACACAGCAATGACCTGTTTGAAGAGTTTCAGTCAGGCTTCAGAGCTCATCATAGCACTGAAACAGCTCTGCTGAAAGTCACTAATGATATTCTTATTGCCTCAAATAATGGACTTGTGTCTGTACTGGTTCTGTTAGATCTCAGTGCTGCATTTGATACAGTCGATCATAATATTCTCTTAGAAAAGCTGGAATATGCTGTAGGGATCAGGGGAACAGCGCTAGGCTGGTTTAAATCTTATTTGTCTGACAGATTCCAGTGTGTTCTGTCAGTATCTATGCTATGGATGTTTTTGTGGTGCTGTTTACTGTGTTTAGCCTCTAGATGGCGTTGGAACCTGGAGGGGTGTGACAGGTGTTCTCTATCTGCCTGATTACCACAAGAGGAGTATTTAAGGAGGAGGCTGCCAACAACTCATTGCCAGAGTGTTGCCCTTAGTGGTACTACTTCAGCCACATTACTCTTTGTCTGGTCCTTGCTTTGTACCCAAGTAAGTTTTGTATTGTGCCTTAAAGGATTATCTGAACCAGACGTTGCCGTCAGCATTGATCACCTCTTGGATTATCGTCTTCTGGAAAGAAGTCATTCATCTTCATGAAGAAAGGACTCAAGCCTTCAGTTACTTCGGTGGATCTTCCCGGCTGGCAGCTTCCTGATTCTTCTGTTCCTCGGACCTCCTTGGCAAACCCTGTCCACCCTCCTTCCTTCACAGCACCCACTACAGTAAACCCTGGACATTCCTACATCCTGGCAAACCAGTATTCACACTCTCGGTCACCTCTGGTAAACAACTCTCCGGTTCTTCCTTTGATAGGAAGATCACTACCATCACTACCACTCCATGATAGTTTGCGGATTATTTCCTGCGGATTATTTCCCTGCTTACCACTTTATTTGTTTTGCTGTCCATGTTCCGGTTACAGTTCCCTGCTCTTGCCACGTCACCTTCAATAAACCTCTTACCGTAAATCATTGTCTCCTGATTGTTCTCTGCATGTGGGTCAATTGTTAAATCAACTGACATGTTCATGTAAATGATAAATCATCTTTAAACTCCAGAGTTAATTGTGGAGTACCACAGGGTTCAGTACTTGGGCCAATTCTCTTTACTATATATATGATTCCAATAGGTAAAATTATCAGGCAGCATAGAATAAATTTTCACTGTTACGCTGATGACACTCAGCTTTACTTATCCATGAATCCTGATGAGCCCAACCAGTTAGATATACTACAAGCATGTCTTGAAGACATAAAAACTTGGATGACTTTAAATTTCTGCTTCTAAATTCAGACAAGACAGAAGTTGTCGTCTTTGGACCGGAGTCTTTAAAAAAGAAACTGCTTAGTCAATCACTTAACCTGGATGGAATTAAATTGACCTCCGATAATAAAGTAAAAAACCTTGGTGTTATTTTTGACCAGGACATGTCATTTAAATCCCATATTAAACAGGTTTCTAGGATTTCCTTCTTTCATCTCCGGAACATTGCCAAAATTAGAAATATCCTGTCCAGGATTGATGCTGAAAAACTAGTCCATGCATTTGTTACTTCAAGGCTGGACTATTGTAATTCTTTACTATCAGGATGTCCACAAAAATGCAGTTTAAAGCCTTCAGCTGATTCAAAATGCTGCAGCAAGAGTTCTGATGAAAATTAAAAAGAGAGATCATATTTCCCCTACTTTAGGTTCCCTTTATTGGCTCCCTGTTAAATCCAGAATAGAATTTAAAATTCTCCTCACATATAAAGCCCTTAATGATTTAGCTCCATCATACATCAGAGATCTGATTGTTCCATACGTTCCTAACAGAGCACTTCGTTCTCAGACTGCAGGATTACTGTTGGTTCCTAGAGTCTCTAGAAGTAGAATGGGAGGCAGATCCTTTAGTTATCAGGCTCCTCTCCTGTGGAACCAGCTCCCAGTTTTAGTCCGTGAGGCGGACACCCTGTCTACTTTTAAGGCTAGGCTTAAAACTTTCCTTTTTGATAAAGCTTATAGTTAGAGTGGCTTAGGTTATCCTGAGCTATCTTCCTTATTTTACCTCCGTCTTCTTCTCCCCTTGTCGGATGGAGTAAGGGGGAGTCAGGTTTAGCCTAAACCGGCTCATATATGGTTGAGGTGCAAACACACCCTCCATTTTTGCTACTTGTATGACCCCCTCTCTTTTCCAATGGTTATGGTCAATCTGACAGAGAGAGGTATCCCAATCGTTGTGGTTTTTAGTATAACAATGGCCATCAGTGGGCCCTAGATGGACAAACTGTCTACTTTTAAGGATAGGTTTAAAACTTTCCTTTTTGATAAAGCTTATGGTTAGAGTGGCTTAGGTTATCCTCAGCTATATCTGTAGCTATGCTGCTATAGGCTTAGGCTGCAGGAGGACATAATGACCACTTTCACCCTCTTCGCTACTTTCTCACACTACTCTTTAATTTTGTATTATTTGCTGTTATTTCAGCTTTTAACTTTGTTCTCTCTCTTTTCTCTTCCTAGAAGCTACACCTGGCCTGACTCTGTGTCTACCTGTAACACCTTTCTGGAGAGGGGAATCCTCCAAGCTTCTGCTGGCAACAACTTAATGCTCACCCTCTACCGATGATCCACATGGCCCTGTCTTTCAGTGTTTAACCCTTTCTCTCCTAGACATAGCGATTGACTGAGCTTTTACTGTAACTAATTATATGTGCTCTCTTTCAGACTCTAACCTTGAAAACTGGCTCAGAGTTTATCTGTTCCTTCTTTCTAGGTGAAACGACTAAAGGAGCTACATCCATTAACATTTACTTTTCCTTCCCATAGAAAGTACTCCTGGATCAGTGCTTCTTTGTTCTCTTTGTGTCTCTGCTCTGTTCTCTCTAACCCCCAGTCGGTCGTGGTAGATGGCCGCTCACACTGAGCCTTGTTCTGCTGGAGGTTTCTTCCTGTTAAAAGGGAGTTTTTCCTCTCCACTGTCGCTACATGCATGCTCAGTATGAGGGATTGCTGCAAAGTCAACACCAGTGACTGTCCACTGTCTCTACATGTTCATCCGGGAGGAGGGAATGCTGCAAGTCACTGACTGGATGCAATCTGCTGGGTTTCCTTAGGTAGAAAAACTTTTTATCCAATTTGAATAAATAACAGAATCTGACTGCACTGTTCAATGATTAAGATTAATTGGAATGTATGTACCTGACTTTTGTGAAGTGCCTTTAGACAACATTTGTTGTGAATTGGTGCTATATAAATAAACTGAATTAAGAACCGTTCTTTTGAATTTCCTTGTTTCCTTTGATTGCTCGTCCTCTTGTTTTGTCAAAAAAGGTGCACCAATCTTATGTTTCGTTCATTAGCCAAATGAAGTGAAACTAAATGTGTTACATTAAAAAAACACTTAAGTTCAAAAGGGGAAGAACAATGAAAAAATTCAAAATTTTACTGTTATACTGGTATAACAGCTAGTGGAGCTTAAGTTATTTGTTGAATGTGTAACATGGAAACAAGTCCACGTGGGAAGACAATACATTAGTATAATAAATAGATATCAGGAAGACCCTCGCACCCCACCAAGGGAGCATGCCCCACACTTTAAGAATCATCTTACGTTCCATGCAAATGTGGTCAAGGTACTGTTGGTGGAATAACGTTCAGGTCAAATGCATAGCTAGCACTTTCCCAGTTATTAGGGCTTGTTTATCACTGGACAAATCATTAACCAGCTCTCGAAAGGAAATAACTGATGCTTCCAGTATTTAGTCATTTCTGAATCCTCAGAAGTCTAATTTTTAACCCTTTCACTGCATCATAATGGAAGTTTTGTAACAAATCCTGACACCCTCACCTGTAAATATTTAATTTATATGCTGACTGAAAAATCTTTCAATTTGCCATTTAATGTGCCATTTTATCAACTTTGTCTTTGTTTCTTTTCTTCTGGCCCAGCATTTTTTGGGTATCTTTCATATGTTGAATTCAAGATTTCATTGTGGTTTCTGAATGCAATAAAGTTTGTCTATGACATACTGTAAATCGCCCTCTTTGTCCAGACCTTGAAGCAGCAACCTAGCACATCACCATATTTTGCTGTCAGAATGAACATTTTTCTGAAATGTGATTTTTGTTATTTTACATACCTGTCTCTCAGTCAATAAGTCTGTATGTCTGCCATAATTTAATAATTGGGTAGTTACTTATGGGATACCTTTTTTTCCCCTTCACTAGTTAAATAATCATATTAAAACTATATTTTTAATCGTTGTCTATAATATTGCAATTTGTTGAGACATGTTAGTTGTAACGAAAAAAGCAAAAACAGATCGGCTTATTCTCAGCCTATAGTATAAAATTATTTTGCAGAAGCAACACAGATAAAATGTAATCAAATGTGATCTCTCTTTTCTTCTCTGTTGATACAACTGTTGAAAATGTGTTTTTGTCCACTCTGTAGTCAACAGCTATATCTACTTTCAAGGAGCTTTGAGGACTGAAGTATTTGTGACGTAAAAGAGTTGGTGTACATGTTGATTGTCTCCACAGCAATAGCAAGGGTGCGACTGAAACCCAAACCCGACACACTTCTTCCTCTCAAGACAAAACCCTCATGAAGATAAGTTTTGATTTGAATAGGACCGCGGTTCCTTTTCTACCAAATGTCTGAGTCACGTTGATGCCAAGAGGTTATCATAGTCAGAATTTCTGCAGGCATGTATGGTGTCACCCTAAGCAATACTCCTGCTGGAATGAATATGGAAGAATAATTTGACTGGATGAACAGGCTAAATTATCAATGCAAGATGATAACAGATACTAAAATCATCACTCACTAAGAGAGAATGAGCAATTGTGGATGTGACTGATACGATGTGACAAACTGTCAGAATTGCAAAAACAGTGTATTACTGCAGCGATCATTGCTTTTTATATGAGCGTCAGCCAGGTGGAATTTTGAGGTAAAGGTTGCTTGATCAAAGTTTTGTGCATCCTTAACTCTGGAAAACATGAATGTGCTGCAATAAAATGTAAAACTGCTCTGGAGAAAATTAACATTCGACGCTTTGACAAGTGGATCTGAACCGAGTATGCGTGCATGTCTCTGCTGATGCACGGTTGGGAACGGTGTGCAAACCGCACCAGTATGTACAAATTTCCTCTTTTTAGGACCCACTGGTTGCGCATTCAATATGACTCCTCAAACAGATCCTAACATCCTAATCTTTCTCTTTTTTTTCTTACAAAGGACAAATACAAAGATGGATTTTGATATAACCCAATTTTTACAAGCCTTGTAATTAGTGTCTGTGTAGCTATAAATCCATTGTGATCTGCATGGGCAAAAGAAACGTGAGTAGAGCATCCATTGGCTGGCTTACTTCAAAAAACGTCAAAAACAGAAATTATTTTATGGTTTCACTATGTATTAAATTGAAAATTTAATTAATAAATCACCAATTTATTTATTTGTGTATTTAATCAAGTTAAAATGTTAAAATATACATGCATTTGCTTTGTGTATTTTCTATTTCTTTTGATCATCACATCAATTTTTATGATTTATTTAATTCTGGAATTGCTGATCTTTGAGCCTGGGGTGATTAGAAGAGAGCTGCATGGATTGCATCGCTATGAATGAATTTCCGTCATCCAATAAAACGACGCTTAGGTAAACCGGAGGTTCCGCCCACAGTCAATATCTGCGCTCTGATTGGCTGGTTCGAACGGCGTAGCCTACAAACAGCTGAAGCAACAGCGGGGAGAACGTGAGTAACTCGAGATAATTGAAGTTCCAACTAAAAACTTCCACTGCGACAAAACAGGCGTTCAGTACAAAGACCGACCTGGAGGTTCTAAATAAAGTACTTATAACTCACGGTGTTGCTGGTAAGTTTATTTTCTTTATAATAGGAATGAAAAAGGTTGGAAAAAGTTTATGTTGGAATTTTGTCTTGTGTAAAAGTTGCCTCGTGAGGGAGCCTCGAGGAGACTTCCAGCAGAAGCTGACAGGGAGAGAAAGAGTTAAAGCTAGGCTAAAATTTGCGTTTTTAAAACGGGTCTATTATGGGATTGAGACGTTGTTATGTCTACAGGTTGTTTTGTGTTCACAGAAAATTGAAGGTTTAAGGAGTTTTATACTGCTTAGGACTTATCCAATCGTTTGGCAGCTTTTATTCTAATAAAAGTTATTCTTCTGGTTTAACATGCTAAATAAACACTTCATTTGTACGACGCTGAAACAAAACCACTTTGTTTAAACATAGTTTCCGTCCCTAAATCTTTGACTGCTTTCTCTGTTGTACAATGGCAGGCTTGGTGGTTAGTTCTGACACATCTTTAAGTGCTTCTGTTGAGTTTGACCTCCTGTCTGAAGGGTGCACATATTTATCCTTGACTGGCCGCTAACAATAAATAGGTTAAGAGGATCAGTAGTTTACTGGTACATATTTAATCTGTAGCTGGTCTCTGGTGAGCTGTTCCATAATATACTGGCTGGAAACATGTAAGGTGTTATTTTTGGATCAAAGAGCACGCTGGCTGGCATTCTTCTTCCTGCTGCTGCACCTATGGCGTGAGAACAATGAAGATGGGTATTTTTTAATGTATAAAGTGTTGTGTGACATTCCTGGCTTCCTGTTGGAGGAAAGAGGATGAAGGAAGGATCGACAGGTGCTTCCTGCAAAGAGGTTCTCTCCAGGGAAATGACAGACGTGCATCACACTCCAGATCCTCTGATTCGTATGCACGGTTCTTGCAGTGTCACAGACTGTTGAATTTGAATTGAGTGTTTACCAGGTCTGGTCAAACGTGGAAAAATTAGTATTCCTAGGCTTTATTCTGTCCCATTGTCTAAAATACAGGTGTCAAACTCCTGTCCTCAAGGGGCAGTGGCCTGCAACTTTAAGAGGTGCTCTGCTTCGATACACTAAATCAAATAAGTAGTTTATCAGGACACAGAAGTACTTCACTGCAGACTGAGGAAGTAATTCGGTGAATTTATTCTGATGTGTTTGACCAGGGACACAGGCTGTAGTTTGAGAGCCTTCTGAAAGTTTCATCTGTCAGTCAGTCAATCCATCCTTTCATGTCCATTAAACTTGTAAATATTGCTTCGAATCAAGTCTACCCTTTTTTTTTTTTTTACTTTGGATTGTTTGTTTTAATGATTATTCAGTCCTCAAGACAAAGCAAGTAAAGACAGGGCATTAAAATGTAGACACTTTCTACTAAACATTTCTATGCTGCCTTTCTTTTTTCCACACGTCCAACTATTCTTCATTTGGATGACACGGGTGAAGATAACATTTGACTCTCATCTCAAATAGTTATGCGTCAGTTTCATTGGCAAGGTATACAGAGGTCTTTTAGTCAGATGTCGGAGTGGCGGCAGATTTTTCTGGCTGTTCGGTGCATAGAGTAGTGCAGTGCTTCTTGTCCACCTGTTTCTGCGCACTGTCGGTCAGCTGGTTCATAGAAGGCTTCCAAGACATTTGAATTTATACAAAAAGCACAAATTTGGCTATCTGGAAACTTGAAAAATGTACAGTCGGATTGTAAACGTTACAGTAGTGCTACTCCAGACACAGAAAACATTGCAGTAGGTAGAAGGTTAAAAATGGCTAGACTAATATTAATTCAGTCATGTTAAGAACTTGCTAATTTTGATAGACTTCAGTCAGTGCTTAACAGACATGCCTGTAGCTTTACCAACTGTAGTTTGAACACAGCGTTAGCTGGATTAGAGTGATGGGTGGTGCACCTTCACCTCGGTTATCATACCTGCCTGTGCCTGATCTCATGTAACTGTGGTTCCTCCTTGGGGAGCTGCAGCCTCTCCCAAGCCAGCTGAGGGATGATGTACCCTTGGTGCATCGAGGGTTAGGTCTCGGTTGTCATTGTAAATTTAATCAACATTTTATAGTTACTTTTTTGTGTCATTTATGAACCAAATTTCTGGTCAATTAAACTAGCAGGCTGGATCATTTCAAATCGTATGGTGAGTGGCACATAAAGATGGCAAAAGTAAAGTTTTCTTTTTTGTTGTTACATGCAAGTACAAAATGAGCCGTTTGCGTTCTATCAAATCATCTGTCATTCCTAATGAAGCGGAGTCCGATTTCAGTGTAGCTCCACATTGATCCAATTCATCAAATCAGAATGCCAGTGAGTCAGAAGTTGCCAAAACGAGCAGATTGCATTAAATCTTCATTTCGATGCACAAAGTCATGCTGAACAAGCATGGGGTAACAGAAGAAAAAACCCGTCTCTTTTTAACTGGAGGAAACGTCCAGTAGAACAAGGCTCAGCATGGGTGGCCATCTGTCTCAACTGGCTGGGGGCTCTGGGAACAGGAAAGACACACAAACAATGATTCAGTTCATGGCAGAAACCTTTGAATTTGACATTAAGTTGACAGGGCAAGTTTTAAGCCTGGTCTTGTAGGATTCTCTAATTACAACTGTAAGCTTTGAGGAGAAGAGCTTAGTATTGGCTCTAAACATTAGGGGTGCACCGATTGCTGTTTTCTGGCCGATCACCGATCTTTAAAAAGCCTGACCTGCTGATTCCGAATTTGGCCGATACCGATATTTATAACTCACACTGTCGAGGTCAGAATACACCTTTTAATGCTCTTATTGTATTAAAAGAAACATCGAACAAAATCTGCTAGGTTTGACGTTGTTGCTTGTTTAAAAAAAAAAAAGTGGCAATAGGGGGGGTCTGAAAAGTCGCTAAATATAGCGGCAAAGTTGCTTAGATGGCAAACATGGAGTTAACCGCACACATGCAGACATGACCTGGTGGGCGGGTCTGTTGGTCAGCTCTCTCTCTCACAACAGGGCAAAGTGAACGGTGGCTGATTTTTAGACCTTTGCGGAGGTAGATAAGATCGGTTTCATATGTGTCGGTTGATCACCCAAATTTAAAGAAGTTGTTTTCATTGTAGCTGTTATGTGGAAAATGATTACAGATGGTGTTTGGCAGATTATTTCTTAGTTTTAACAGTGAACTGGGTGAAGGAGTTTTCTTGCTTTTATGTTTGTATCAAAAATGCTGATTTTATTGTTCCCTAGTCGAGCCCTCCTCCAGATCAGATGCAGTACAGTAAGTCATTGTGTTTGAAACAAAGCTGCCACTGGTCAGCTCTTAATAATAAATGAGGAGTAACCTCATTTCCATCTATCTTCATAATCACCATCTGCTTGATCTTTGGCATCAGGCTTCACATTTAGGACCTGCCAAAGCTCCAAGAAACGTCAACACACGTGCACACGCACTTACCCTGATTACCCCACGCCACCACTTTACCCCAGTCTCTTCCTGTGAGCTGAAATCCAAAATAAATGAGGGGTAATCCAAGATTTCATTATGATCCCCATTGTGTTGGCTGACTGTTGCAGCCCATATGTCCCTGTTTTCATGTTTAACTCATTAGGTCTTCTTTGTGTCTTCTGGTGCTGTGCTGTTCTCTCTTTTTTTTTATAGGCTTTGATAAGGTCTGTAGCCTCTATAAACAGTTTCAGTTTTAAGTAGGGATCATGCATTATGTGTCATATTGTCAACTAAAGACTTGCAGGTTATTCAGAGAGGAAAGCAGTAATGACTACATGTTTAGTGCCACTTCAGATATTCTTCTACAGCCTTTTCTTCTTTAATTTGGTTTTAGTTATTTCACAAAAGTGAAATTTCTATCCAGGTGTGAATGTTGCAGACTGTGATAGTTGGAACCTATTCCAGGTCACTGTAACATTTGAATAAAATGTTTGCATGCAGCTATTTCTATCAGCTCCTTTAACTGAGAACTACAGTTAGCCAATGTTTGATTCGGTGATGATCCTCCTTTATATTCTTGTGTTTCTGGTCACTGATCTACAGACTCCTACATTTTTTGAAGCTGATTAAGGTGAAGAATAAATCCTCACTCACCAAAGGAGTTTTATTTTCATAAAACTCGTAACATGGCAACACCATGGCTATTTGTTTGAACATTTGATTATTGGTAGAGCTCTGGCACACTTTAACAGCATTTACATTGTGTCTCTTGTCCTGAAATTCTATCATCAAGGTAAAAATAGCTTATTTGATTAACCTTTTAGAGAAGGAAGCAAGCTGCAGCTCTACTGGAGTTGGTTGGAGCTTTTCAAGCTCCTCCACAGTTTGTCAGCTAGGCAAATGTTGCGTTTAAATCAATGGATTTTCAAACTTTTTGCTTCCTTCCAGGATATGTTTTAGTTCTCAGTTGTGTGTTTCTGTTAATCATCTTGACACACAGGGGGATGCACTTTGGTCTCTACAGATGGACAAACAGAAGCAGTTTGCTGAACTAATGCTAGTGGAAAGATCAACGGTTGCATTTGTTCAGCAGTTTGCTGCGAGGCTACAAATGGCCAACCTCTGCTGCGGCTGTCAGGATTTCAGACCCGCTTGCTGTGCTGTGAGAGTTCAGCAGAACTTCCTTAACCTTCCTCACCATTTTAATAACACAACCATGATGACCCAATGTGCACCATGCCAGGGTTTTATTAAAGGAATAGTTCAACTTTTCTGAAGTGGGCTCCTATGGGGCTTTTAAGCAGTAACCATTTTCCAGGCAGTAGATAACTCTTGGCATCAAAGTGAAGATTCTAACAGCTACTCTGAGAAAGAATGAAGCAGAAAGCTAACTTAACCGAACCTTACTTCACAACAAACAAACAAAAAAAATCAACATTTGACCAAATGTTGTTGAAAACGAGCTGGGTTAAAAGTGGGAAAAGCACTCAAAGTTAGAACTCTGACCTCTAAAACTTTCTCAAGGTTGTTTTTAAGTGATTTCAATTATGTCTTGAAAGCAATATATAAGGAAAATATCAGGTTAAGTTTTTTTTGTACTGCAATGTCTGAATCACTACAGCTTTTACTTGCCTGTCTGGAAGCGGCAGTGCATTTTCATTGCCGCTCCGTAGTCTTGTTCCTGAGTTGCCACTAAGGGATTTTAATAACCAGGAGCTGACTGGGTGACGTAAAGCGAGCTGTGGATTAGCTTCATGAAATCAAAATTGGATTGGCAAGTGGGGCCCACTCATTCAGGCCCTTAAGATGGGCTTTACTCATAATGTCCCACCTCTTAGGAGAGGCTGCTCCAGTAAGGATGGGAAGGTCAGGTCCCATAGATGATTTAATCCTCTAAAGGTTGTAGTATTGTGCTAGAAGTAGACATGCACAGACCTGGGGGCTAAATAACTTTAGAACGGCTAAATGAAGCTTACGCATTCGGTTCCGTGACATTATCTGCTTCCTTTGAGTCTTTTCGACTCAATGAATTTCCTTCTTGACACAGTGCACCCAGGCCCCATCTGTACTGAAAAGGAGGAGGCCTGGCTCCAAATGAAACACTGCTCTGATCGAGTAATTAAGTCCAGACACAAAGGGCTCAGCAGGAAGGAGTCTAATAGAGGAGGAGGTGCTATTCTCTGGGGACTAGTTTGGTCCAGCAGGACCCCTCTGGACTTCAATAAAGGGGAAGGGCTGCAGGAGGTTTTCTGGCCCACGGCCACTTCACGGTGAGGGGAAGGGAGCTCATGGTGATGTTACTCATCAATTCTGTCTGCTCAAGGTATTACTTGTGAATAAAATGTTTTCTTTCACAACAAACTGATCAAATCTAAAGATGGAATTCAACATTATTTTTGTACTATGACAGAAAGGTTGCTTCAAACAACCTAAACAGCTCTTACCGCAGGCCCAAAGCTACATGGAACATCCAGGAGGTCAAACATGCAGAACACATGTCATCTGTAACTCACTCATGCAAATGTTTATCGATAGAGGGATAAAAGCCTCCATCAGGCTTTAGTGTTATTGCTACTTATATTTTTATGCTCTTGACTCACACGATGCCACATAGCAAGTCAAAAGCACATCACCGCCTGAACGTTCGCAGCTCATTACGTAACTCGCTTCTTTTGCACTTCTGCACGAGTGTCTGCATGCATCACCAGAGCGCTGCGGGCTCCCTGGGTGTGCCACGTGCAGTGTGTTTTGGTGACGGAGCGTTCTGGATGTGCTTTCCTGTCTGGAATAGTCCTGATCCTCTTAAATGATTATTGGCTATGACTAGAGAGCGAGGGGGTGTGTGTGGGGGTGTGTGTGTGCGGAGGGGGGAGGGGGGCACTAAAAAGCACAGATTGCATCTAAGTTTGGTTCAGGCTGCAGCCCTTTCCTACTACTCTGCTCTTTGTAACCACACCATCAGTTCCTTTCATTTATTCAGCACCTTTTCCTGGATGAAGATACTCTTGTGGAGCATTAATCAGAGAAAATGAAGGTATTCATTAGTAAGTTGGTTCTAGTAGGGAATTCTTCATTGTGGACTTACTTAATCTACCGTTAGCTTCTGAATGTAATGTTTAACATGGAGTGAGTGCAACTAACTTAGACTAAAAATGTCTGTTCTCACATGTAGCACAGGTTCCTCCCTCAAAACCTGACTGGCTGTTTTGTGGTGGGTTTTTCTGCCTGATTTACTCTGTAAATCCATCTTTTACTTTAGGAATGTGGTGTGATAAGATTCTATCCTTTGTTCCAGCCTGCCCCGAATCTCTTCGCTCCTTTGTCAATTTGACTTCTTAGCAAAGTGTTGCCATTTTGTTCCTTTCTACTTTTACTGTCTGCAAAAAACTATTTGGTCCCTGTGTACTGATCTGGATGTGGATCTGTTTTTTTTTTTTCTCTGCCTTTCATGAATTATGGAGATGAGCAGTAATGCTCAGAATTTGTTTTATGAGATCTGAGGCTTGATTGCGATTCTGAAGAAATATGACCTGTTACCCCGGATCAAACGAAAGTAACTCTGCCCTTCCGCTGGAAAATAATCATTTACTTTTTAAATTTCCTTACAGTAGACTAGACATAGGCTGGTTACTCCTACCGAGGTATGCCAAGATTTTAAATGATTATGGTTTCAAAACCACAAACTTTCTAGGTTCCTATAATTTTAAAGTTCCTTGCTTGCAGAAATGAAACTCTAAAGACCAAAGCTACTCTTCACCCTGGCAGAATTGTGGAAAAAAATGCATTTTATTAAAAGGTGTTTGATAAGAAATGAGACGGGCATCTCTAACTAGATTGAATTGAAAGACTTTATTGTCCCCTAGGGGCAAGTCATTTGCAGCAGAGTCTACAAAGTCTACACACAACTATAAAGACAAGGACCAAAAGAAAATTCAGAAATCTGATTGTGTCAAGACTCCAGGCAGCACAATTTATCTAAAATATTTAAAAAACCCTACAGCTAATATAATAAAAGACCTCAGGTAGTAGTTTGGTCCTGCCCTTTGGGTACAAGTAAACCTCCTCCCTGGTGGTAGGAGCCTGGATTCTGTGTGCAGAGGGTGTTTAAGGGATCGATGACGTCCTCTTAGTGACTCTTCTTGTGATGACCCGATTAAGGTCTCTCAAATCAGCACCACCAATGTTTGTACAGACCCTAACTACTCTCATTAGCCTATTTTTAAAATTTGCTGTACTGCTGGGTTAAAGCGGTTCAGTCAATAAAATAAAATGAAAATATTTTTAAGACACTAGTTAAAACCATTACATTACTCACCAGGATTTGTTTGAATTATAATGACTTGTTCTTGTTTGTTTTTTGTTGGATTTGTAAGAATGATCTCAAACCGCTCAGTCTACTTGTTGCAAAGATATATATTTTTTGCCTGATCGAGGCTGAGATTTGATGAAAAGCTGAGGGGAAAACTTACAGATGGATAAGTTATGGAGAACTAAAGTGAACTTTATCATTAACCCCCTGCTGGTAATTGACTGGGTGCTTATCTGAGTCCAACCTTAGTCTAACCCCACTGGTTATCTTTTGTGCTTGACTTAAGCTGTAGATCCTGAATTGAAGGGTGGGGGTGTCATAGGAAATCATTTTAATTGAAGGGAAATAATTGTCAAAAGGGAAATGGACCTTTTAGAATAAAGGTGTCATTGTGGGACTATTCTTGTCCAATGACCGTTGGAGAATGTGCGTGGTAGGTCTCTGTGTCAATCTGTGCCCTTTCCAGGGGGCTGTTCTCTGCTTCAACAGCATAATAAAACCATTTTCTGTTTCGCCTCCTCTCTTGGCTTCAGTTCTCCCACCCTCCTCTGTGCTTGACATTTGACCACATGTGGGGGGGATGTTGGTCCCTCTCTCATGCTCCAGATGCACACAACTGGAGTTTGGGCCAAAGATTCTGCCTTTTGTCCGGCGTCGAGCGTGACCCCGTATGAACGCCTACATGGGTTAAGTTTCTGGATGGGTTGGAAATGTAAAGGTCGTTCCATTGGAAGTTTTTGCTCTACCACTCTGTGATCCCTAAAGGTGGCTTCCAGAGACTTCTCTGAAGTTATCATCATGACTACAATTGGAAGCAGACTAAAGGCTGCAGGAAGTCAGCTTGCCTTGTTTGAGCAGTGAATCTCAAACAACCCAGGTCATTAAAGCGGAGCTAATCTAAACAGCTGTGGCAAACCGAACACCTGATTCACTTGTAGGACATCATGTGTCAACCGTTGCCCTTTGCTCCTAAGGTTTGCTGTTTTTGCAGAGGTTTTGTTGCTCTTGTTTGACTCCTCTGTCTTGGCTGGCCCAGCCTGACACCAAACCATCGTGAAACACCAGACTGAGCTCAAACTGGGAGGTTGGGGGTTGAAGAGGAAGCGGCAGTAAATCGCCACCTCTATCCCATTTCATTGCATCCTGATCGGGGAGTTTCTGGTTCGTCTGCTGGTTCGGAGATGAGACTGGAGTGGAGGGTGACTGGCTAAGAAAACAATGGATGTTTTGTGAGAGGGTCCCGCTGTGACAGGATTGTTTGGGGGGGCAGAGAGATGGTCAGGGCTTAGTGAAGCGTAGCCACTTCATTAGTCAGGGTTCTCCTTTTGCACCTCCTCCTCTCATCCCCCCTCCCTCCCTTCCTCTGTCCCAGTCATTCTCTCACTGGATTTCCCTCCACGCTCAGTTGTGGAAGCTCAGAGGCAAGAGCTGCTGTGGCTCAACATATCGGAGCACAGCGCAGGGACCTGGTTCTGTTTAGTTGACTGTGCTTCATAGGCTGCTGGTAGTCGGAAACTGGACAATTTTTCCTCAGTAGTTTTGGCATTTCTGTTCTGAGGTAAGTCCCTTGGTGATGTCACTCTGTCTAGTTTGCCACTGGTTTGCATCTTCTCTCCCCTGGGCTGCTGCTTGGTGTTAAATTACTGGATGTTGCCTCTTGGTTCTATAGAGTAGTCTTTATTTCTGCTCTGATATTAATCCTATCATTCTGAACTTTAATGGAAAACATGTTATCTGAATGCAGGATGGAAGTATTTGCTGCTGGTATTCATGAATCTGGGGTGAAACTGGATTGGGGGGGCTGGTGTTACAGGACTATTGCCTCAGCTGTGTTGACCGCCTCAGCTATGCTATTAGGATCTACATGCTCGTGATTGCTTTCTCCCCCCACCCCCTGCCTCTTTGTCAAACACACCCCGATGGGAACAGTTGAGGGTCCCAGTCCGGTAATGCCGGTCAAACCTCACTGGTGTGGGAAAACTGGAGAAACTAACTATCACTTCCTTTTTGTGAGAGATTTGAGAAGGTTTAGTAAAAACTTGCTGTTCTTCCACCATTAGACTTGTCGGTTGCAACAATGTCCTGATTTAAGTCTTATTTATTCAGTTTAATCACTGTAGTAGTTACTAATAATTCTCTGGAGTTAATGAGATGATTTGCCTGCTTTCTGAAGAACTTGTCCTGGAAATGTCATAACATGAATGCAGGCTAGGCTTCTGAGCTGAAATGCAAATCTTTTCATGGGGGTTTAAATTGAAGATCAGGAGGTATGGTTAGAACAACATGCCTGAAACTAGTTTAAATGAATGTTCTGATAACGGACATTCATTTGGCTTTGAGTCTTCGTGTGCCATCATCTGTCAGCACAGAGGAGGTTTAACATCTAAAGCAATTTGAAAATAAAGCATCTTTATGCTCCAAGACAGAGGTTAAAAGCTCAAAAAACTGCAGCTTTGCCGTTATGTTCAGCCTTCCTGTTCTCTGCTAAACTCTTGCTCTCTCGTAGCCTGAATGAATAGCAGACATGTCTTTAGAAAAGATGGTGTTCATTTAAATAGCTTCTTATGTTGGAGATGGCACAGATGTCTTGATTTTAAACTCCTCATTAATGCTGGAAGTAGCTAACTTAGTTATTCCCTCAACATCAGCATCTACTGAGGAGTGTCAGAGCAGACTGGTAGTTTCTTAAAGGGCAGCTGGATTCCTCTGCTTGGTCTAAAGCTCCTGAATATATAACGTGGTGAACGGCCACTTCAGAGTCAACATGGTCAACAGGAGATTTACTGCTCCATAAACAAATGGCTCATTTGTTCCTTACTGTTCAACTCATTGAGGTCGGAAACTTCCTGCTTCATATCTGTATTGATCTGTTGAAACTATGAAAGGTGGTTAAAAATTCCTGCTCTAATTTCCTTTTGGTAAATCATTGGTTCAAACATTCAGTCAGTCATTTTCTATAACGCTTCTTCTATAGTGGGTCGCGGGGGAGCTGGTGCCTATTTCCAGCAGTCTATGGGCGAGAGGCGGGGTTCACCCTGGACAGGTCGCCAGTCCATCGCAGGGCAACACACAAACAACCATGCACACACTCATTCATACACCTAAGGGCAATTTAGAGTGACCAATTAACCTAACAGGCATGTCTTTGGACTGTGGGAGGAAGCCGGAGTACCCGGTGAGAACCCACGCATGCACGGGGAGAACATGCAAACTTCATGCAGAAAGACCCCTGGCCGGGAATCGAACCCAGGACCTTCTTGCTGCAAGGCAACAGTGCTACCAACTGCGACACCGTGCAAACAATACGCTTCAATTTTATTTATACTGATTTATAGTAGCTGACGCTAAAGGTTGTTTTTTGTCTTGACAGAATGAAGAAGTGATCTTGTGTTCAACACAATCATGGCTGTCCAGACGGGCATCCAGGTAAGAAGGTTTCTGTTGTGGATGGTTTCCTTGTTCCTATCAGGTTTATGACCACAAACCAAAGTTTTTCTCACAGGTTCAAAAAAAAATCCATATGTTAGTAAATGCTTTTACTTCCCAAGCAGATCTGGATTATTAGATCTCTATTCCGGTTAGTTTCAGTTAAAGTCATTGCATGTCCAAGCAGTGAGTCAGTGCCTGTCTAAACCAACTCGCCGCCAATTATTCAGATGAAATGAAGAGCTGCAGATGTCCCTCTGCTGCAGAACAACTGCAGCAAGCCCACCTGTGTTACAGCATGCCATGCTGTTGTTGTTGTTGTTCTGCATGTCTGACGTTCCTAAGCTCCAAGCCTTCACAGCTTTTCCTCACGTTTTGCAGGACTGGGTGGAATACTCTTCACTTTTTTTTTTTTCCGCTCCCCTCCCAGCAGTGAAGCGCAAGTTATTCCAAAACCCGAAACAACAAATGTATCGTGTTACAATTTGTCACTTGGCAGCACCTCCTAGAGAGGAGAGCGTTCCTCTCATCTGGTTTGGAAACCATAACTCCCCCCACCAGGGTTGGATTGTGGGAATGTAAAGTATTTATTCCAGTGCTGTATGGTCTGTTGCTGATGTGTTGATTGGGACGTGAGGGCGCTACCCAGGGTTTTTGGGTCCTGCACCTTTAAACGCATGAGATGGATCCTAAAGATCATGTTACCCAGGCTCTTGGTGGATAAAACGGCAGCTGAGATTTCTCTAATTGGCGTCTTTTTAAAGGCAGAAGAACAAATGTGAAGTTATCCCACATGGTGAGTTTTGAAAGTGGATGAATCTTATTTTTATATTGAGCATCAAAGGTGTGCTGTGAGGATATCGGTCCTGTAGTGATGCTGCAGCCACTTCCACTGCCCGGCTCTGAGCCTCACTGCACATGTAGAGCGCAGTCGGATTGGATCGGATCTAGTCACTGACTGCTCTGCTCACCCATGCTGAAGATGTATGGACTAATGGAAGTATGAATACAATCTGTGCTTGCCTGTGAAAGCTACTGTAAAGTAAAATCTGCCAGCAGTTTTCATGACAGACCTTCTGTGATGGTTGATGGGGGTTAAAGCTCAGAGCAGAGCAGAATGTCTTCATTTGTAGCTTGACTTCAGCGTTTGGCTTTTCCAGACATTAAAACCTTTAAATATAAGCTACCCTAGTTGCAGACGCCTCTAAATAAAACCCAGAACAACCAGTATCCTTCAGAATTCACGGGTCTGCCTGTGTGTATTTTAATCTCTGTATAAATGCAGCTGTTATGTAAATGTCTCAGAGGTTTATTAGAAAACATTAGTGAACAAACGGCAATAACAAGGAACACGAGTTATGTTGTTAACGGCAACTGTGGAGGAGCTGCAGAGATCCACAGCTCACCATTTGTGGTGCCATCTGCAAAGACTTACGTACTGGCTGTTGTAGATGTGTGGCAAGAAGAAACCATTTCTGGACGAAAGCTAGAAGAAGTCATGTTAAAGTTTCCTACAAGCCATGTAGGCGACATGGCAAACGCGTGGAAGAACGTGATCAAACCAAATGACCTTCAATAGGTTGCTGCATGAAGGGATTTGCCCCAATGAAAAGCCCTGTTCTGAAGCATTGAATTTCAAAGTGTGGGGCGTGCCTCCCCTAGGGGGCGCCAAAGTTATTGAGGGGTGGCACACCTTGAGGAAAAAATAAACCAGAAAAACTAACTGCAGACACTGAACCAACTTCTGTTAGCCTGTGCCAGCGACCAAATGGACCGATTCTTAGTACCTAAAGCTAAGAAAGTAATTCATACTTTTAGATCTGTAAATAGCAAGACAAAAATGGTTGTTCACTTATTTGTCTTTTTACATATTTTAAACATCTGTGCTTTGAATGTATGAATGAAATACTAAGTATAGCTATTTGCTCTCTGGGGTGGTTGTGGGGGGACTAACATCCCACTCTTTAAAAGCCTCTGCTTTAGAATAAAGGGCTACTTCTGTAATGCTTAGTCTTTTTTAATAAGTGATGTAAAAAAGGTCTAAAGTAAACAGCTCAGGCTTAGTTTCTGATCCTAAAGGCTTAAAGGTCTGTAACCAGGCCATGGGAAATGGAAGAAACTGGGATGTCTAAACTAACTGGCATGTTGGGAATATACTAGTTTTAAAACACATTTTCAAGAGATGAAATATTTCTGTGATATTGAAAATGTAACTTGGGCAGATTACATTGCTGTTGAGATGATTCATAGAAATGCTGCAGGGAAAATGATCAGTGTGAACAGATGATTCTGTCAGGGGAGGAGGAGAAACTTGTAAAGTTGTAATACATTTTTCTCTTGTCCATCTGATGGAGTTTAGTCACGCTGAACAATTTCTGACGCTCTTAACTTGAGCTGCTTAAGATTGAAGCACCTTTTTTATTTATGGGTTTAAAGGTGGAACGGTTTCAGAATCTGAAGGTTGCATTTGTGTGCTGGATTACCAGTCCACATTCCTGTACCCAGAGAGGACCGAGGTGGTGGCGAAACAGGAGGCAAGATTAACTGAGATTGGCTCTGTTCTGAATGCTTTCAAGATATTCCAACGTTAGGCTGTTTTCACTGTGAGGAGAGTCATTTAAAATCTCCCCCCTCTATTAATGTCTGAGTAGATCATTATAAAACAAAATGTTGGTGGAATGTATGCAAACTGCATTCACCTGATGTTCTGCAAGCAGACCCTGTGGGCCAGTGGGTTCCAAGACTTTTCTGTTTGCAGCGCATCAATTCAAAGAAACCAGAACAGCATCAAATGGTCAACACTGTATATTACTTTTATCGATTTGTACTATTATTAACTTTTCTGTTTTTCTCTAACATTTACAGCATAAATATGCTTGAATCCATTTCGTTTGACCCCACTGCTATAAGGTGAAGGAGAACGGTTTTTAAATGCCCATCCAACTTTACATGCTTGGGGGGAAAAAAATGTATCAAGCATTTAATGAAGATGAACACATGTGACCAAATTAAATATTATGGTCTGTTGTCTTTTGACTGAAAGGAATAGACTGCTGTCCTGTCATTTATACACCAGGGAAACAGAGTGTCAAGAAGTTTAGATCAGCAATTTGCATCTTTCTGTGTGGTGTTGACTCTTCCCCTTGTTTGCCTGCCTTACCTTTTCCTTCCCAAATTTCTTACATATCCACTCGGAGTTATTGGAAAACATCTGAGCTGTGTGTGGACAGTCTCGATAAAATCATTATCTGTTTTTTTAAAGTTGAATTTATAGGATTCCTGTAAAATATTTACTCCTTCTCTATAGTCTTATGTTCCAACAGGTTCCTGTACTCTCATTATGGAGCACAAACTAAATATATTATCTCAAACGTTCGTGTTCTGCTCCACTGAGGCTTTAATCACTCGAGCCATAATTCACTCACAGTCCAACTATCCAGAACAGTGCTGCTGGGGGTGTCTCAATGCATCTGCAGAAGTACTGTATGTGTGTTGAACAGCCTGTTCTCTGCCCAGAAGGTTTCCTGTTTGTTAGCGAACACCATGAATTCGGTGCCTTGTTTGTAAGCACAACCACCCTTTGAGCTCAGTGGCTGATCACATGTGATCCCCGCAAAGATTAAAGGCTGTATCTGAAGCGCATGTCAACAAACTGGATGGCGGGAAGAAGAGGGGTTAATCAGAAGTTGGTTATGTAAGGTCTGGAGAAGATGTCAGAGTGGACATCTGCAGCTGGTTTTGATGTTTCCCCTCGGACTGCCTGGAAACTGGAAAATCTGCCAATACTTGGGAATGTGGATTTCCCCTTTTATCAAGTCTGAGTTCACCATTAAGAGCTGCATTTTAAATGTTGTTCAGTGCCACAAAACTCTCAATGTCCCACCTTGCTTCCCCTGAGTGACAGATTTGGTGAGTGATCAGATGAGGAATGCAGCGGGTGACAGCAGGGATGAATATGATCAGACTTCAGAGGTTGGCTTCAGGCATAAAGAAGCACATGTTGGTAAAGCACAGCAGCATCAGTCATTTCTTTCACATTAGAAGCAAAATTAACATCAGGCTGTGCTGTGGACCTGGGACCATTAACTTTGGTTGTAAAGGGATGAAGATGGCTGAGAAATGAGGGGGGGGACAGTGGTTAGTAGGTCAGGTTGGACTGTTTGTGCACCGTGATCTCCTCTAGAGCATACAAGACTGATGGCATCTCTGATGTGCTCAGTCTGCATGGATGGCTCACACGTTACTAGAACTTTTCCACTGGTTTTATTCACAACGACTAGAGGAAAAAACTCAATTTAGTTAGCCAGCCTCCCCAGGTTGAATCTATTCTCAGACTGAACTATCATTCAGTGAAAGTGCCAACAAATGTATACCAGTCATGTTTATTAGTCAACCTTCTCGAAGGAGGGGGAAACTGCACTTGCATACATTTTAGCTGCCATTATCCACATTTTTGGGTTCTATTTCTTGTCCCCAGTGTCTTTGCCTTCTTTTGATTTACTTTTCATATGCTACATTTCTAAGCTCCTGTATTTGCTAGCTGTGCTACAAAGTTAACAGGAGCGGGACATTAATGTCCAACATCTCTACCTCTGGTGACATTTTTGTTGCCATCCTCTGTTCATGATAAAAGTGGCGATAGAAGAAAGGATGGGGCAGCTGCTGCCTTCCCACTTCTGTTGCTGAAAGCCTCCATCAGTCATTTAAATGTAAAAAGGTCTTCTCTAGCTACTTGGGTAACTGTGGTGTAATGAAGCAGTTGGCTTTCATTTCTAAAATGACTCAAATTACAAAACGTGACCAGAAAATGATATTTTCAGGTGTTTTTTTTTTTTCCTCAGCCTAAATGTTTACTGGTCTCCTTTTCAGGTTTGGTTCAGCGAGAAGTTTGACACGCCCCTGCTGAGTCCCAGGAGTCCTCGCAGCCCGTTGGCGCAGCGGCACGGCCCTGGCCTTGCAGACGTCTTCCAGTATGACCAGTGGCTGGCGGTCCGCCATGAGGCCACTCTGGTCCCCATGCAGGAGGATCTGGCCATCTGGCTCACCGGCATGTTGGGTGGGTGAATGCTTCCAGATAAGCTTCTCCTGTCTCGCACTTGTCGAAACGGTTAAATGTTTTGGACTTGTTTTGATAGAATGGTTTGATTTGATCAGTTTTCCATCTGGATTCAACAATCCCCATATGTGTGTTTGTTGCATGCCAACAGTTTTCCCCTGGAGGCAAGGAAAGTACTGATGAACTATTGACACAGCTCTTCTGTGTAATTGGATTTTGATGCTTCCATTTCCAGGCGTCTCTTGGGAAACCACAGAAAAGAGCGGAACAAAATCCCTCATTTTATCCGTTCGTGCCATTATACGGACGTCCATTGTCCCCCGTTGCACAATGGAGCTGTGAGGAAACTGAAGCTGACTAGAAACTGACTCTATTGTTTGCTGAATCAGGGTTTTAGAACCTAACATTTAGCTGCTCTCACGAGGAATGTGGGGAGGTACGGAGCGCTCAGCGTGAGTTATTTCACCTGTGGACATGACCTGCATTTCAGGTTTTTAGACAATTTAAACTGTTAACCCACCTAATCTGTCAGTCATTAGGGGCCGGATGCTGCACCAACAGGTGGAACAAAGAGGATAAAGTCTCTAGCTTCAGGCGTTGTCCTTGTTGGCTGAAAGTAAACCTTTGCAGACCAATCTTTGTCACTTAGTGTGGCGGTATTGTAGTTGTTCTCGGTGTGATCTAAGGTCGTTGGTGACCTTTATGGAGTTCCCTCAGGCTTTGATTTACAACTGAGAGATCGTGGGAGCGCTTTAAGCCCCTCAGAAAAACATGGTGTTGAATGTGGTCTCCTACTGTTGAACAGGAACAAAAGAAAATGTTCTTCTGATTTGTATCCTTTTTTTTTTAGTTTAGTTAAGTGGGAGGGGGCATAGTAGTTACACTCTCCTTGGCAACTGTATGAACATTAGATTCTTTCCTTTTCCAGGAGAGGAGGTGAGAGCAGAGTTGTTCATGGAGGAGCTGAATAATGGTGTGAAGCTCTGCCAGCTTATTGGCGTGCTGCAGACAAAGGTCGCCCAGAGCTGCCCCACAGCGCTCAGCGAGGTGAGTCAGACAGCAGAAATGGTCCAAAGAGCCTCTTAGTGAGAGCTCTAAAGTACACAATATGAAGGAATCTCCAAATTATTTGCTTACTATAATCCTCTGGTCACTTTTTGTTAATGAACTCCCTAAATCTGCTGCGTGTGTGTCGGCAACACAAAGACTTCACATGGTGCTGATTGAACACACTTTCCTTTTCCCCATCCAGCTCTTTCCTACCAGAAAGGTTGCTTGCAAGCGCGACGCCTCCCCAGGTTCCTTCTTCGCTCGGGACAACACTGCCAACTTCCTGGCCTGGTGTCGACACATCGGCGTGGACGAGACCTACCTGTTTGAGTCAGAGGGCCTCGGTAAACACTAGAGACAAATCCGATGAGAAGTTTACACACCCTCGTCGATATAACGGTCTCATTCATTTGGGACTTTTAATGAAACATTGAGGTTGATGTAGACTTATTCCATCCAGGGCAGAAGGTTTTAATTTATTTAACTGGGTACACAAGTTTGAATTTGTAGGTTTTCTCTAATCAACACAACCAGTCTCTACATAATGTATAGGTGCACCCCCCACTAATATTAGGTTAAATGTCCCTTAGCAGATTCTAGTAGAACTACAGCATATTTGTCCTGGCATAATTCTAGCAGTATGTTTGAGGTCAGTGAGAGTTTACTTTAATGATTAGTTGTTTTTCTCTCAGATCGACCTTTTTAAGCATAGTTCGTAGATGTTTGGGTCGGGGCCGTTCCAGAACATTCGTGTTGGCCTGCTTTTCCGTACCTAAACAAAGTTCTGATGCATGTTTTGGATCATCCTGTTGGAACATTAAACTGTTTCAGGTTCAACTTTCTAGCTTAATTTTTGATGTAAAATTGTATCGGTATCGCTGGTAGTGACATGGCTCCATAGAATGATGCTCCCACCACCGTGCTTGGATCAGTGGTTTGAACCCTTTAGATGGACTCCTCCACACACAAACATATTATCTTTGTCCTCCTATCCCAGTCTAGGGCTCCATTCTATCTGTAAAACGTGTAATTGTGGTGATAATTAACCTGCATTACTTTTTTTGTGGTCTTGACATATTGGTCACTAAAAATGTACATCAAGTGGGGGTACAAGTGAAGGTCTTTCCATTAGGCCAAAAGTATAATTGACATGCAGAACCTGCATCCATGGCACTATAATCCTACCAAATATTGCATCAAGCAGTCATTTGTGAATGCTTTATTGCACACATTGACATTGCTATGATTGCTGTAAAATATATTGTGCTGCTCCATCCCAAACGCACAGAAGCTGGCTTTGGGATGAATACGGCAAGCTACAAAACATTTGCGGCCTATCTGCAACTTACTAAGGGGGCATTTATCCAATATGAGTGAATTTCTGACCCTGTATTGATCAGAGAAAATCCACAAAGTCTTGACTATTTGAAATTGAATGATCCTCATAGCTATGATTTATGTATGTAAACCTCTGGCATTCTATCTGTACGTTTTGATCATTACATAATTTCCTTCCTGGAAGAAAACCTGATAGACTTTAAAAGACTTGACTGTGGCAGAGGTTCACCCTCCATGACTTGTTTTGCTTTACAAAAGAATCAACAGAAATTTGTTGTTGTATAAAATTTAGAGAACACTTGGTCTGTTTCCTTTAACTTCACAATTATGCATTACTTTGATGGTTTACGTGACCGTTCAAGGAGCATACGTATATGTTGCAAGGCACTATGTATAAATGTAGACAAAGGTAAAATTTATTAGCTACCACATTTAGATTGCAGCTCATTATTGTTGGACAAAGAATTGAGGAGTTAATAGGATAAAACGGACTAGATGTGAGCTTTAAGCTTTCAGTAACACTGATCTTTGGAGCAGAGTCTATTTAAGCTGTACTTCTTAGTGGCTTAATGGGATCTGATGAAGGGAGCAATCACTCTTGAGTGTTCTCCATGTGGGATCACTTCATTAAAGTTAATCAAACCCCAAAACCCAGATTGGGGTCTTTTCATTCGGGAAGAAAGCCAAACAACTGCTGCTCTGCCAAATGTTTTTCTTAATCTGATCTTAAGTTAGTTTTTTTTTTCCTCAACCTTATCGTTTGTCAATCCTGACTGTTGATTGGCTGCAGTCTCATGTTGACACTGACAGGTTGGTTACTGATGTTTCCTCTGCTTCAGTGCTGCACAAGGAGCCTCGGCAGGTTTGTCTCTGTCTGCTGGAGATCGGCCGGATCATCTCAAAGTAAGCCTCTGAACACGGAGGACTGAGTCTTTCACTTCAGTTTAATGTTGTCTTAACTTGCCTAAATCTACCGCAGATACGGTGTGGAGCCTCCTGTGTTAGTGAAGCTAGAGAAGGAGATCGAGCTGGAGGAAACTCTGCTGATGACAGAAGAACCTCCTCCTGCTGTGAAAACCTTCAGTGTGTGCTGCCAGCATGGGGCCCTCTACCAGGCAGAGGTGAGATCAGACACAACTGGAGGTTAAATGCACACATATCTTACTCCATTTCAAACAAACTCCTTATGAAGCTTTTTAGCTAAAGGCTGAAAATGCATGAGAGCAGCATTCATCTCCTTACACCGACAGTCATTGTGGTTGTAAACCTAAATCTGTTCTTCTGACGTGTCCACGTCAGAGATGCAAATAGTTCGATGCGTACAGCTGATCACGTTCGCACCACATACGTAGGAGGATACATGTGCGGCCCACTTAAAGCACGACGGAGCTGCGTTCTTCCCGCTTCACTGCTGCCCCAAAGGCTACATGACACATCGCAGCTGACCATGTGACGTGCCAGCGGTGCTCTGACTCGTACGTGCCGTTGGCTGCAGCTCCACACGATCATACACGTGGACGCAGACTGTCTATATACATTGAAACATTCCTGATGGGTACTGTAGACCTTGTTTGATGGGTTTGTTTATTTATGTAGTCTGGTTCAGTGAATAAGACTGTCAGGGTTGATTGTTTTCTTCCCAGAGGAGACGACTCCTGAAAATAACCGGAATCATTAAAGTTCGGAATGGTTTGGATTAAAACTGCCACAGTTGGAATAGTAGTATTCCCAAATGCATCTGGCCTTTTTTTTTGGGGGGGGTGTGCTGCTTGTGACCTCTGTGCGCTGTGTTGTTTGCGTGCTGGCAGGATTAAAAGGGGCTAGTTGGGGAGCTGGCACCCAAGGGAGGATTCATCCAAGTGCCTTGGTGCCCACCTGCTCCTCTCTTACATATTCTACACCACACAGCATCTTGGGGTGCAGGACGATGGGCTTTGTGGGCATGTGGTGGAGCACCACACAGTGTTACCCGTTTAACACGAACACTTTTTTTTTTTTTCTACGTGGCAGGAAATGGGGAGAGAAGAAAAGAATAAAAAAGGATACAAGAAGACTGCTTCTACTCCTGCAGAAACGTATATAACAAGAGCGATGTTACCAAAAAGTGCACAGTACTAATGAATGCAAGATGTATTTGGTGGCAACTGCAGCGTAATATAAAACATCTGTTAACGCCTGACTCAAAAAAACGGTGGGTGTAAGTTTGAGCGTGCTTATACGGTTTCTCCATTAAAAATGTGCAATAGCGAGTGTGAGGAGCCACACACCTGCCCCCTGGACCCGAGACTGACACGAAAGAGATCTGAGCCACAGACATCCAAAGGTCCCCCAGAGCATGGGAACCCCAGGAGGCCCACCGCTGGGACTACCGCAGCCCTCCCAGAGAAGAGTAGGGGAGAGCCCCAGGGGAACCACGCAGCAGCCACAGTGCAGAAGCCCCAGGGAGCTGCAGCGACGAGCTCACAGGCCCTGCCAGGAGCTGTCTACATCGGAGCAGATCCAGCCATGGACCCAGAAACCCGAGACCCTGGGGCACATCGACCCCCCCCCCCAAGCAGAAACCCGACAGTCAGGGGGTCCAGGCCCCGGCAAGCAGCTACCGGGAGTGAGCTGGCACACACACCCAGCCCCAGACACAGAGAACCACCAATACACCAGAGGGCAGAGACACCAGCCCCTGGTGGGGAGGAAATGGGCCCCACATTTGATGAAAACACCCAACGTAAAGACACACAACAATGGATGTCGTACACGCAGTCACACTCCCCAAACATATCTATACTCCCAGGTCCAGGTACTGATACCCAAGGGGGGAAACTAGCCCCCGGACCCCAGAGGTGGTCCCCTTCCTTCTGGGGTGGAGACAGGCAGTCCGCCCCAGCACCAACCCAGACTAGTGCTGGCACCGCCTGAACCCGAATGACCCCGACCCCCCGCTCCGACCCCAACGCCCTAGCCCATCCGGATAGGGGGTCACGAACAAAAGAGTGGTCTACCTGGTCCAGATGAGCCTGCCAACCAGAGCTGTCCTTGGACAAAACGGTCCCAACCCCCCGATGAATTCCAATCTCAACCCCATGAACCCCAACATGAAACACACTTATTTCTACACACATGCTCACACATCCACTCACTCACTCACCAGCACACAATTACTCATAAAAACGTAATGTCATTGTGGCCTGCCTACCTTAATGCTGGATTGAATCATTATCCTAATTGCATAATTAACTTTATTGAGATATCATTTTTGTGGAGCAAAACTGCCCTGGCTCAAGTAGGCAACAATCTGCCCTATATGGTAAGCCTGAAACACTGACAGGACACGTAAAATACCAGGATTAGTTTTTCTTTTTAATAGTCCAAGTTTTGAACATTTCACATCTGAAAATGGAAAGTGTAAGCCCCAACTGTAAAACTACCAAGACATGGCCAGCCACCTAAGCTGATTGGTCAGGCAAGGAGAACATTATTCATAAGAGCAGCCAAAAGGCATATTGTAACTGTGGAGGAGCTGCAGAGATCCACAGTTTAGATGGAAGAATCTGTTGACAGGACCACTATTAGTCATGCATGCCACTAATCTGACCTTTTTTATAGAAAAGTATTAAAAGCCAATGAAGTCCTGTTTGCAGTTTGCCACCAGTATTTAGGAGATACAGCAAACCTGTAAGAAAGAAGGTGCTCTGGTCAGACTCAACCAAGTTTATTTTTTTAACTTTTTGTCCTGCATGCAGAATACTGTATGGAATAATATTAACACTGTTCATAAACACACCATCTTTATAGTAAAATGTGATGGCCGCAGCATTGTGCCATGGGGACAACTTGCTTCAAGGATTAGTGATGAAAGAACCCAAATAACTGCATTACTCTGGGTCTGTGTACATCAGAGCTAATAAATGTTGACTCCAGTGATTCTGCAGTTGGTTTTGTTATTGCCAGTGTTGCTGATTGTATGCTTTGATGCCATCTCTGCTGTAGGAGCACAACATGGATGATCTGCCATGTAACTGCTCCAACAAGGTCTCCATAGAGTACCTGTCTGAAGGACGCTACAGACTCGGCGATAAGACCATCTTTATTCGGGTGAGTATTTTCACCCCCACCCCTGAAGTTACTGAAGCAGCGCTGTCGCTGTCAGTCTATACACATTTCTAGGTGCTGTTTATTTGATGTTGTGTCACATGGGATGCTAGTTGTTGCCCTGGCTGCAGCGATGCCAAGCGCATTACCGTTGGCCGTGACTGGACACACGTAAGCTCATTAGCCAATAGAAGTGGATGGTGATTACATCATGATTACACTGCTATTCAGGGCACACGCCTCAGTGCAGACGGGTTAATCTGCATCTGCAGCTATTTTGGGAACTGAAACGAAAGTATCACTATTGGCTGGAAGCTCCTGTTGCAGCAGACGTTAGAATGATGTTTAAATGTTTGTTTTCAGATGCTGCATGGTAAACATGTGATGGTGCGTGTCGGTGGGGGCTGGGACACCCTGCGTGGCTTCCTGACGAAGTATGACCCTCTGCGGGTACTGCAGTTCACCACACTGGAGCAGAAGATCCTGGCCTTTCAGAAGGGCCCACCTGGTTTGGGTGGTCACGATATCAACACGGCTCCACCTCCTCCTCCTCCTGATATGGACCCTCTTGCTGCAGTTGATGACCTTGTCTCTTCCTCTGCCTCCTCTTCTTCCTGCTCTTCATCAGGTTTGGCCTGTAAGCCGACATCTGTAAACCCTGCAGGTCAGACATGTCGCTCATACAACCCCTCCCCAGCCTGCACTCCCACCCTGCCGAGGAAAGGTTCTGCTGCAGTACAGAGGAAGAACCTCCAGACAGCGCCCTCTTCCCCCAGGAAGCCCACCCAGCTCCCCTTGCCTATCGCCACCAAAGGCTCCTCATCTCTGCCCTCCACACCTGTAGGCAGCTCCTGCAGACAGCCCCCCAGCCTGGGTTGTCAAGGTGGGCAGGGGCAGCGTAGAGCCATGACTCCATCAGCCTCCCCTGTGGGTCTAAGCCCTGTTTCCAATCTAAAGCCCCGCCCACATGGTCCTACCTCCCATCCCAGGAGCCCTGTCTGCCCTGAGCCGTCCTCCAAATGCCCAAAACCCTCCAGCCCCTGTACCTCCCCCACTGCTGCCCACATGTCTCGCCCCAATACTGTATCCATCCCCAGAGATGTTCGACCCCCTTCAGGCGCCAACCAGCGCTCCCGCCTCGCTCAGAGGCGCCCTGGCTCTCCTGCATCGCGCCTCCGTCTTGAGACAGGCAGGAGGGCAAGGACAGCCACAAAGACTTTGCCACTGCGAAGAACAGTAGTCCCAGAATCCCCTGCGCCCTGCTCCCAGGCCTTGTCCCGCACCCCAACGCCCTGCTCCCTGGCCGCGTCTCGAACCCCCTCTCCCAGCGCGCGGACTGCGTCCCCAGCACCAGTGACGCCTACCTGCTCCATGTCAAAGGTTAAAGACCTAAAAAACAAGGTGACAGTACAAAATAAGGTAACCGCTGCCATCCCTGGGCAGGTCCCAGTGGGCAGTGGAGGCTCCTCTTCCTCTAAAGGCAATCAGAAAGCTCCTCCCACAGCACAGAGGGTGGGGCGAAAACCGACAGCCATAGGAAACCCCAGCTCAAAGATGACACTAAAACCTGAACCGAAAACAACTCAAACCACAACCTCACAGAGAAACCCTCCAAAAGCTGCGGAGATAAAGTCCAGTTTTGCTAAGAAGATCCCACAAAGTAAGGTCAGGAGTGAGGAGCCTTACTTTGAAATGAGCAGTAAGAGAAAGCAGAAGGCATAACACAGCACCCTTTGAAGGCTTCACTAAACCAGCAGCACTTGTTGGAGCTCAGACTTGACATTAATATCATCTCTAATCTTTATTTTTGATCATGTCTGTCATTTTTATTTTTTTTGTATTTTTTGTTATTTAATAGTCTTTTTATTTTTTTATCCAGATGGTCAAAGATGTTTGATCTCTTTAGAGATCAGATCCATTTACATGATTAGAACTCTAATTTGCACAATGTTTAAGTTTTAACCTCTAACAGGTTTTAAATCATAGAATAGTTTTATAGGAAAATTATGTTAAAGTACTAATATAGCTTATTAGAACTAACTTATGCATATAGTTGGTTTAAAATGAGTTTTACGTCAACTTCTGCTGTTTTCTTCAGTTAGTCATTGTACCAAAGTTGGAAAAATGATCAAGAAATCATGCTTTAATTTTATTTATTTTGCCTGAGATTCCAATCTTTGCTTATGAAAACGATTTGAATATACAGTCCACCCAAAAAGTATTCAGTTCCTCATTTTTTCCACATTTTGTCACAACTGTATCGCAAAATGGAATAAATTAACATTCCTGTCAGTAATCATGGGACACTGTAGAGAATTCTAAGTATTGGACATTTTTACGAATTTACTGTAAATAACTGTCCGTGCAGTTTATACCAGATATTTATGTACACTGTTTATAAAGATCATAAGGTGTGAGTGTTTTTGCTGTAGGAGAGACTGGTGCTTTTCACACAATAGATCAACTAGAACATTAATGTTTGGTCACAGATGGGTCCTCCAAGTAAACAATGACCTTTAACCATATGGCAAGGTCAATGTTTTGGAGTGACCATCACAAAACCCAGATCTAGGTCTTATGAGCAGGGCGGCCTAGGAACCTGACTCTGGGTGGTGTTAAATTCTTGAGTGTAGGACCTCACCCTGTAGGTGGATGAATTACCCAGTTTGTGTTGCAGGAAAACCTCACCACACCATGATGCTGCCACCACCATGCTTCAAGAAAGGGGTTGGTGTTAACCAGGTTATGTGGAGTTTCTTTGTTTCCCCTCTAGACCTGACATTTTGAGTCCAGCCAAAGAAGTTCTACTTTGGTTTCATTGGACCAGAGAGTTTTCCTTCTCCTGCTGTGACGATAGCTAAGGTCCATCTGCCTAGTTGACCAAAAAGACCCGATTGGTGGAGTGTATTAGCAAAGTTTGGTCTTCTGAGTGGTTCCGTCTCCCCAAAACAACGCTGTTCCATAAACTACTTATTTTAATCAATTTTGGATCAAGGCTATAATATAAAATGTGGGAAAAATGAACTGCTGTGAATACTTCCTGGATGCTCTGTATGAAGGATCTCATTGCTGGAGGCTGTATCACTGCAGACTCCTTCCAGTTGTATGTGCCTTCATCAGAAATCCCCCATTTCTGAGCGGCTGCAGAATGTATCGGAGGACAGGAGGTGGTGGAACAAACAGTTGTTACTGTAGGAAAATTGCACAGTGTGTACAAACACCCATGACTCTGCTTGTCGGAGAAACTACTGATCCGATGCCTTTTTTCCTCTTCTCCTGAACAGGAAACACTAAGCACCAACAGCAGTTACAGCAGAATCTACTTTACATAAAACTGTCGTTTCTAACTTTTTGTGGTCTTAAAAATCTAGTTTTGTATTTGGTGAGGTTTGTGTAGATGTTTGTATTTTTTTTTCTTGGCACTTTATAGGAAACGTATACGTCAAAGTTTGAATGTTGATTCTGTTTTTGTTTGTTTAATAAATGGATGGTGGTTTTAAGATCAATGACTGATTTGTTGCCTTTCAAAGAGCTGAAAACGCTCACATTAAATGCAAAATTTAGAAAAAGTACAAAAACTAAAGCGAAATGTTCTGTTATTGTGGTACAGAAAGCGGAACAGTTTCACCTTTACAATGAAGTGACAATTCTCTAAAAGGTTTTTTAAAAAACAGCATTTTGCTGACTTGAGTTAGTCATGGAGCACTGCATTAAAAGCATTAAAAGCATTTAAGCATTAAAAGCATTAAAAGCATTTAAGATCAGTAATAATTACACTTCAAGTAAAGATGCAAATATATTATATATTGCTTAATTCTACCCTACGTTGTTCTGTTCCTATCATGGGTCACTCTGAGACTTGCAGTTCTAGCATAGGCTTTAGATGTCTGGAGTTTCCCCACTTTGTATCTCTTACAGAACCAAGCTAGATACAAAGAGTCATACTCCACACACGTCTGAAGTGTGGAAGAAAGACTCAGCTGCTCGGTACCATGCTCTTCTGGGGAAGGAAACATCATGAGGGCCTACTCAACCAATCAGATGTTGCGACTTGGGGTCATGCGAGTGCTTTATTACTTTACAGTCAATATAAGGATTATTTATTTGCATCCTTTTAACTAAAGCCAAAGTTTGCAAAGGGTTTACAAAGGATCAAGAGATATTGTTGAAGTCTGGAGAAACCATTTAACCGTGAAATTATGAAGAACTGGATGCTTCTCCAAAGAGGGCGTCAGGAGGCCAACAGCGAATTTCGGAGCATCATTAATTTCTAACATGTACTGGTTGGGTTCTATATGTGACAAAGTCTCCACATCTCCAGGGCTGTCTAAAATCTCCTAAAACTTTGTGGGACAATATGTTACAGTCTGATGAAACCAGACATGAAGATTTGGGCCACAAATTTAAAGCACGTCCGGCGAAAAAGAACACCTTACCCACAGTGAAACATGGTGGCGGCAGTGTAGTGCTCTGGAGTTACTTTTCTTTAGATGGATCTGAGGCACCAGTCAGTTTGACCCAAATCCTTCCAATTGTCTGCCAGAATGCTAAGAATGATTTTATTTATCATGGTGAGTCGTGTTCAGCCAAATAAAGAATAAAGAGGAAAACTGTTTCTACAGATGATCTCCCTGTGAAGCTCATATGAAGCGTGATGAGGCTCTGTGGGTCCAGATCAACTGTTTTTGTATCCAAGCAGGTTAAAGGTCAAACTTTACTCAGTAGCTGCAAAACATGAACCTAACATTTTACTACTTGTTCTTAGCAATCCCCAACAGATTTAACTGGAAAATTAGTTAGGAGGAAAAACACCCATCGATGGCTATTTATTAAAAAATCAAGGCACATTCAGTAGTAAATGAACAGAACACAAAATGAGCTACTCTACGCTGTCAAAATCAATGTGGTCTCACTTTACGATGTCTCTTGTATCGTTTGGCAGTGCAGTTACATCACATTACAGTAGAACCTCTCCAAAGAACTGCATTTTATTAAAAACCAATACATTAAAGTACAGATAGGATACTCTTACATACATGTCAACGGTTTGTCTGAATAAAAAAAAAAATCAGAAATCAAACTTTTCAGCCGTCGTCGGTGCTCAGCAGTAGTTGAAATGCTGTGTTCAAACCCTGACAGTCGTCATGGCAACACGGTGCTGTGATAAAGTGGTTATTTGCCTTTCAAGAATTTCTTCAGGTTTTTGCTTTTTGTCACATTCACTCATCTCAGATGAAACTCATTTATCATCAGACAGAGATGAACTCATTAAATACATATTAAATCCCAATCTAACCGAATACCTACGATTTTCTGGAAAACTGAGCTTAATTTTACAAGCCACACCCAGGCCCAATTATGCCAGGCCTGTTAATCAAGAAATGACTTAAACAGAACCTGCCTGGCAACATAAAGAAGGCTAAAAGAGCTAAAAACACAACATCGTGCCCTGATCTAATGCTACTTAAGAACATCTGAGAAGCAAAGCCACTCATCTCCAGAACTCTGGAAAGAGTTACAAAGACAGCGGAGAACCTTCCCAGGAGTGGCTGACTTACCAAAATGACTCCGAAGTCCACTTCTGAATGTTCTCAGAAAAACCTAAATGAAGGGTTTGGAGTGGCCTAGTCAAAGTACTGATTTAAAGTCAATTGATTTGTTGTGGCATGACCTCAAACTAAATATGCTCCAATGAGGCTGAATTAAAACAATTCTACAAAGAACAGCGGGTCAGAGCTCCTCCTTAGTGATGGAAAACACTCGCTACAGGTTGTTGCTACTGTTGCCGAGGACGACAGCCTGATATCAGCTTTAGGAGGTATTTACTTCTCCACATAAGGCCAGCTTAGTTGGGAAAGCTTTTATCCCAAATGAATGAAGCCATCATTTTTCTAATTACTCAGGTCGTCTTTGTCTGATATTAAAATTAGTTTGATGATCTGAAACATTTGGGTGACAAAAAACAAAATTAGAAACAAATCTGTAAAGGAGCAAGTACCGGATCACAGAACTATGTGATGTATGCAAAATATGAAGAAGTTAAAATGTCTGCAGAGGTCAAAACAGAACTAATATGTTTAGTCTTGATTTGAGGAACAAGTTCAAAGTCTCCAGACATCTGGATCCTAACGCAAAGGTGATCTTCTCAGTGTGAGCAAAGTTAGTGCCTCCCATGTTTTATTCTGAAGGATAAAAGCCGCTCAGTTGCTTTAAAAAATAAAAAGAAGAAGTAAATAGGTAGTGGTTGAGGGTTTTAGTGCAACAGATACGGCATCGTTCCGAGTATAATCAGTCACATGTCATCAGTGTCAATAACGGTGATGGAAGCGTCTCTCCCATCGGTGCCTCCTTTCCATCAGCTGATCCGAGGACAGTCATGAGGAAGCTCATCGCCGTCACTCATCAAAGTGGCTCTGTTGTCCCGCTAACGCGGCATGACTGTGACGGGGGAGTTTTACAGCAGCAGTGGCGTGTGCTCTCCCGCCGGCTCCCTCCGTCTGATCAGCTGCCGCACCCGCTCCACGAGGCGCCCGGGCAGCGAGGGGACGTGGTGGCTCGGGTCCAGCACGTTGGTCTTGCGTCGCTCCCGCTCCTGCAGCCACATGAGGTACGGGCTGGGTGGGAAGAACGGCCGGGAGCGCTCGCGGTACAGCTGCAGGACCACGCCGCACACGCCAAGCACCGCCCACACCGTGATCATGGCGTAGTCTGCAGGGAGGAACACAGAGGGTCAATAAGGATTAGAAATGCAGATTCTTTCACCACTGTGAAAAAGTGCTCACACCCTGCAGGACTTTATTTAGGTGTATCAGAGTAAAAGTGGCTGAATGCAAATGCATGCCACTCAAAACCTTATTTAGACACAGTGATGTTTGCGGATCTAACGCGAGAAAATATGAATAAAATAAACTCACCGATGGTCTGGAATGGCGCGTCTGTGAACACTGCGCTGAAGTTGTTGTTGAGGAAACGCTTCAGGATGTTCAGTGTGATGTAGGAGAGGCTGGTGTAAATGTAGGCGTTGACGGCCAGGACGACGGCGTAAGCCCCGACGATGCCGCAGGTGGTGATGTTTCCCTGGAAAACACAGAAAGTTAGGAGATGCTGAGGGAAAAGAGTGATGATGCTCGTTCCTGTTAGTTAGCAGAAGCTGCAGAGTCAGAATATAGACAGCTGATCTCAACTATCTGAAGCTACTGATTACAACTTTGGGTCCTTTCCTCTGTCAGAATCCCTGCATGCACTTCTGCTGCCTTCACTGACAAATGGAAACTAGAAACTTATAACGGAGAAGCCAACTTCCTGAATGCTGCAGAAGATGCAGATGAAATCATGCTTCTCACTGAAAGTCATATCTTTTTAATCTATCGATCGTTAGGTATACAGCCACTTCCCCTAACCCAAACATCTCCTCAGAAGGACAGAAAAACTGTTTTTATGCAGTCATGTGAAAAATGTTCACATATTAATTACTAGGCGAGGAAAGTGGCTTGGTTACAAATAAACAACAAAATCGTAACCATGAAATCAAACATCAAACTCATCAAACACAAGAAAATAAAAACATTTTCATTTTCTAGTTGAGGAAAAAGTTAGGACACCCTTACTGGAATGTTTCAGGTCACTGTCAAAACTCCTGACTAATACCTCTGTTTAAAAATTAGGGAGGATTTTTTTGTTTGATCACTGACTTCCTTTCAGTGGCAGCAACACTACCACAAGGTGGCAGCATAGCACCTAGTTGTTTGGTAGTTTACTGCCAAAAACATTCCCATCCCTCCGCATTGATCCAATAGACTGGTAAATGTTAAAGAAATTAGCAAAGGCATACAGAGGCTTACAAAAGTATTCACACCCCCTGACCTTGTTCAGAAAGGTGGGGTCTAATTGTAAAGTGGAAGGAAAAGTATGTTTTTTTTAGTTTATTTAACAAGTGTATATCAATATTTAGCTGGACTCATCCTCCTATGAACTCTGACCAGTTTCCCTGTGTCTGGTGAAGGATGAAATCCCCACAGCATGACGCTGCCACCCCCATGTGTCAGTATAGGGAAGGTGTTTTCAAGTTCATGTGCTGAACCAAAAACATTAATACTAGTCCCATCTGACCAGAGCCCTTTCCTGTCAAAATCTGAAAAGTGCAGCATGCATTTGCATTCACCCACATTTACTATGATACCCCTAAATAAAATAAAGTGCAACCAGCATTCAGATTTTTATTTGTAAAAAAGTTTCCTTCCCCTTTGCCATTTAGCTCCATAAAATCCAAATGAAGTCCTTAATAATCTGTGGCTGTAAGGAGACAAAATGTTACAAAGTTTAAGGGGAATGAATACTTTTGTGCAGCACCTGCAGGCTCTGTTCTGTTGCACTGGAGTGTTTAGCTGAGGTCATCCAGACCATGTGAGGGTGTGTTTTACTGTCTCATAATGACCAGCAGGCAGAGTGTGAAATCTGTTACCTCTCTGGGCCAGCGCACAAAGAAGAGTGGAACTGAGACCATGATGCAGCAGAACGTCACCCAGAAAACCACATCTGAGTTCCTGAACACGTCGAGGTCTCCTATGTTAAAACAGTGAAGCATAGATGTAAACAAACAGTTGCAAAAACGACTCCACTGTAATGGAAAAGAGGAAATCCCCCCCCCCATACCCAGCGGAGTGAAGAGGACAATGGAGGCAACGAGGAAGCCTAGCATCAGGCCGACCACGACCACGCAGGCCATGACTGAGCCGAATCGCCACCAGCTCATCACCAGGAGGACTCCGCCCACCACGCCCACCACCGCAGACACAGCCAGGCGGACTGCAGGGGACCATCCAAAACTCCAGTGAGAAGTTACAAAAATCTGACAATTTGTGGATGCAGCTGGTTTAACAGATTATGAAGGGAGGATGTTGGGAGGACCGTCTTACTGTCATAATCCAGCTGTGTGGTTCTGGTGATGAGGACGAAGAAGAAAAACGCTGCGAAGCTGAACCCCATGCAGAACAGCTCTGTGTGACGGGAAGAGAATGAAAAATGAATGACAGTTTACCAATGTTGACCAATTCTTCCTCCTAATAATTCAGCTGCTGGAAGCAGACAGACCCATGTGCTCCAATCGTGCTGCTTTCATCCTATTTCTAGGTCTATCTATTGTTTTTCATAGCATGCACGTTATTTTAAAGCATACTTCTGACACAAAGGGTGTCCACGTTCCACCTTCATGTTTCCCATGAGAATTAGCTGCAGCAACATCCGATTCTCGTGTCTGAACCACATGAACAAGTTGTTTGCCTGCATTTTGACGAGCCTCCCGACCACCATGTGTAGCACTAAGTGATTTTTTTAGAGCATTTTGGAACAAAACAGACTGTAAATAGACTTAACCCTTATAAGACTACTCACCACATTTGAAGAATCGATGGCCAAAAAAACAGACAAACAAGCCTGCCAAGCCAGTGATGGTGAAGAAGACCTTTGTAGATATTTTTCCTGTAACGTTTTAATATCTACAGTTAAAATACAAGCTGTAAAATTATTTATTTTGATTAAATGAGCTACGAGAAAAGCTAACCGAGCGTCTGACAGCCGTCCAGAGCGGAGGCAAAGCTGCAGGCGTAGGTGTGGGCGGGAACGTAGGAGGCGGAGGTGTTCAACACGGGGTCTCTGACGATGACGGAGTAGATGACGCCCTGACCAGGGATGGAGCTGAACACCATGGTGGTCTTATCTGTTGACTTTAGCGTCAGTACCTTCAGAGAACACAGTGAGGGAAGTAAACAAGCTGATTGGTCGTTAATGTGGCATTAAATGGCTCATGGCTTTTACCAGTCTACCGCTCGCCATCATGCCTCGGATGTCGGCGACTGCCTGGATCCCGGCGAACAGGCTGCTCTCTGATAGGTCATTCTCGGGCAGGAAGTACTGGTAGACGTCGTACTGCAGCCGCCAGCGCGTGCTGGTTCCTGTCGACGTATCGCAGGCCGGAGGAGTTTGACCTCTAACAAAAAAAAAAAAAAAACGAGTGATTGACCACTGCTTCATGTTTAACTCAGCTTCACAAGCAGAAAACATTCCTTACGTCTCGTCACATGAAAACGATCCTGGGCTCCATTACCCACGGCCACTTAACCCAACGGTACATTGTACTGTTGGTGCATCATGTGCAGAGAAAACAACCAGTGAATAACATATTTTCTCATTAATCAGGCAGGACAAGTTTGTTTACTTGGTACGATAAGTGATGTGAGCAGTGATAAAGAGCTGGTCTCCTCTGCTCTACTTTCGTTTTTCCACCTGCAGGATGTTTTAAAACTCACAAACCGACAGTAAACAGAGCTTTACAAGACTTTTCACAAACTGATGGGAGTTTGTCAGAAAGGTTCAGTGATAATTGCCTGCTTTTAATTTATTTGTGACACAACAGACCTACAGGTAGGAACAGGTGAAGAGCCTGATCTTAAACAGACTTCCTGCCAACTCTGTGATAAAAGAAATATTCCAGTCAGACCTGTCAGATAAGTAGAGTCACTAATATAGCAGCTTGGTCGCTCTTTTAAAGCATCCAACAGCATAAACTAAGTCAGACATTTATTTACCCTGACCAGCCTCCCGGTCGCTGCTGAAGAACAGCACCTCCACAGCATGATGCTGCCACCACCGTGTTTCACTGTGGGGATGGTGTGTTCAGAGTGATCTGCAATGTTAGTTTTCCTCCCCATGTTTGCTGTGTCCTTCTCGACTTTGAAGCTGTTTGACTAATGGCAGCATTTTAGGTGGTTTTATTTATTTTTGGGGTATCAGATTAAAAGGGAATAAATTCATATGTGTGCCACACCTTCCATGTATCCTTTCCTTCCACTTCACAATTATGCACTACTGTGTGTCTGTCAAATAAAATCCCAATTAAATACATTAAAGTTTGTGGTTTGGGGTGTGAATACTTATCCATCGCCTCGTGGCTGCTCGTATAGAACGTCAAAAACATTTGGATAAAAAAGAAAACACCAGATCTGCCCTGTGAGTTTGCAGCAAGGTGTTACGACCTCCAACCGAAGCAGCAGAACAGGAAGTGAGGCAACGCTCCCCCCTGTTGACGCAGCACCTCACCTCTCATTTCCTAAATTAGCCGGCGCGAAACGGATGGCGGTCTCATACAGATTGTAGCGGATGTAGACGTTGGGATCCACATCGAGGCTGAACTCGGTGTTACAGGCTCCGGGGACCGGCTCTGAGAAACAACACATTTAGTAGACAGTGAGCAGGGGGTAGCGGCCTAAGCAGCTCGGAAACACACTGGTTGAGCGCAGCAAAAGCCACACAATTCCCTCCAGTAAAAAAGAACTAAATCTCGATTGATTCTCAGTTTGTGGTGAAATCTTTTGCAGAAACACGTTTCATGACTGAGAGTGCGCAACTTCCTCATTTCCTACTATTGAGCGAGTCAGAAGAGAAGCACCCTGGCATGTTGAGTAACGCCTCCGGTTCTTACCTGTGCTGGAGTAAGAGAGGATGACTCCGGTCCCTGAGACAGTTTCTTCACCAGGAGACGACAGGAACAAGGAGAGCAACGTTTGGCCCGGCTGCAGAGCCGAGACCAGCCCAGAATCCACTGATGTCAGAGAGAGACCCTGATCTGGGACCTGGAAAACAGACATGAAGCTCAATGAGTTGCTGATCCTGTTCTTGCTCAGAGGCATCATGGACAGGCAGCTGTTGAATTTTGGGAGCAGATGAACCACTAAACATGTGATGCTGTCCTCCATCTGAAGCCAGAACATGGATCTGTGAAGGACAACACGTTCCAAAAGCTGCTCCAATGACCATGGTGTTACTGTGCTTGACTGGCCGGCAGACTGGCTCGACCTGAACTCCATAGAGAATCTATGGAGGATCATCAGGAGGAAGATGAGGGACCCAACGATGCAGATGACCTGAAAGGTGCTATCAAAACAACCCGGGCTTCCTGAACACCTCAGCAGAACCACAGGCTGATTAAATAAATGCCAAAATGTCCTAAATCCAGTTTGTCCACAGAGGTTTTTAAAAAGGAACGCTGCGGCTTCACAGTACTTAGTTCACCCTTCCTGTTATCTGCTTAAAGTGCTGCGTTCTCTTGTAGCCCGAATGAACTGCAGACATGTCTTGACATGTTGTAGCAAATACGGTGAGGTTTGATATAAGTCAGTGTTTATTATGTCTGAAATGAAGTTTGCCGTTTAAATTTTTTACACTAAAAAACAGCAAGAGTGTAACTGGGCCTTCAAGTACACTAGAAGCACAAATCCCGTCTAGCTATTTTAGGTCCTTACACGTAGTTTTGCATTTCCTGTTTATGTCTCTTTCTTAGGGGTGAGATTTTTTTTGATGAATTATAAAGATAGATTTAAGGAAAAATGGCCAACTCTGCAAGACAATTTCATCTACTGTACTGTGCAAAAGTTTTAGGCAGGTATGAAAAATGCTTTCAAAAATGGAAGCGTTAATCATTTATTTTCATCAATCAACAAAATGCAGTGAATGAACTAAAGAGAAATCTAAATTAAATCAATATTTGGTGTGACCCCCGTTTGCCTGCAAAACACCATCAATTCTTCTTGGTCCACTTGCACACAGTTTTTGAAGGAACTCGGCTGGTAGGTTGTTCCAAAAATCTTGGAGAACTAACCACAGATCTTCTGTAGATGGAGGCTTTCTCACATCCTTCTGTCTCTTCACGTAATCCCAGACACTCTCCATGATGCTGAGATCAGGGCTCTGTGGGGGCCAGACCATCACTTCTAGTAAGTCTTGTTCTTCTTTACGCTGAAGATAGTTCATATTAACTTTGTATGTTTGGGTTCGCTCACTTAGCATTTTGTAAATTGATAAAAATGTATATTTCTGAAAGCATTCTTTGTTTACAGCTTGTTCCCACGCCTGCCTAAAACTTTTGCACAGTACTGCATTCTTTAAAGATTCTGATGATTTGCACTGCGGTTCTAAATCTGGGGCAGTATGAGAGATTATGATCCTAGATTACCTCCTGCTAGTAGACATTAATAATAATCCATATTTATTTATTTCAGGTAACCCTGTGGGTCGTAGAAATGATTGTTGAAGCAAGTAAAAAGAGAAGATCTGGAGTCTAGAGATCACCGGCCTCACAAACAGAACACAGAATATATTTGTTTGCTGATGATGGTTTTGTAGAATATAACTAAAATAATGACCATCCAACAGATTAGTGCTTATCTTATTTACCTTCTATCAATGTGAGGGAATTTTACAACACAAATTAAACAAATAGTTGTTTTACATTTTCACCAGAATCCCCCTTACTGGTATTTTGGTGCAACCCCTGGAGGACTGGCAGGGTGTGTCTCTAGGACCACAAAGAGACCAGTGAGCATTTAACTGCAACACAAAAAGAATTGGCTTGTTGTTTCTCTCCATCAGAGCGTCACTGTAGCTCCACCAACAAGTTAGGATTGTTCAAGGACAGTTTACAGCTAAGTGAGCCAACGTAGAGGGTCCATCTGTAGCAAATGCTCACAAAAATCCACAACTGAGCACGTATTCACGTATCAGGTCCAGAACACTCTTTATTTCAGTAGACTACGTGACTCATTCAGCGCGTTTCTGTCTAGATCTGGATCTTTGGGGAGAAAAAGCAGCAGAGTGATGAGACTAGCAGCACTCTGCTGTCTAATGCAGATCTTTATCAGGATGGGCGGCGTTAGACGGAGCAGAGCTTCGGTACGTCTAATAAGCTGCAGACGGTTCCATGTTAGCGGTGTGCTGACTTTGTGAAGACATTTGTGGGATTTAGTCCCCGGGTGTAAAAAGGTCGGCCCGTAGGCCCATTTGCGGGCCTTGGGAATGATTTTGTGTGGCTCGAGAACCAGAACCTCTTCTTGCTGCTAAGTAAATAAATGAATAAAAAAGAAAAAAAAACCTGGACCAAGAAACTAGAACACCCCCCCCCCCCCCCCCCCCCCATAAAAAAAAAAAAATCAATCAAACCCAGAAAAAAGGGAAGCTGATAAAATATATTCTAAACAGGAAGATAAACTATTCAGTATGACTTTCAATTGCTGCTTAAAAATTATACTTCCTCTTTTATTTTTAGGTGCTTGATATTAATCTGACCCATTTCACTCTCTGAAGTTCCTTTAAAAGCCGAAGCAGGTGATTAATCACAGACTTGTTTTCTTCTGTCTCCAGTATTTTCCAGCAGAAAAAGGAAGTCGGACCACTTTCCCAGCCCGTGTGCGCCACCCTGACCCACACAGAGCTTTTCCACTGGGACCTCTGGGACAGGCGACTTATTTTTCCTCACCGATCCAAGACGCAGAGTCTGCTGCTCATGACCTGTGGACTGTGCATCAGCTGACTGGGACTTCTCTCAGGGGGTCAGGCGTCCTGACTCACAAAGCCTCATTCATTTCGCGGCGGCAGAACTAACCGCCTGGGCAAACGCTGGGAGAAACGGCTGCAATTCCACTGTCAAGTTCCTGAGTTTGAACGTGTTAGCAGAATCCCTGCGCTTGTTTTGCTGATTTAACCTGATGTTTTTGTGTCTTTGACTAAATTCTAGCTTTTAAAAAGGACATATAGAAAATGCTTAGGAACCGATCATGACCCAAATATCCAATCATTTATCTGGCAATAAGCAAATACTGCAGTGCTTCCATTTCTTTGCATTTCATTAGATTGTTGAGCAGGAGAAGCAATCATCAAGTGCAGCAGCGATGTAGATGTTTGAAACCAACCTAAACTGATTCCGGCACACAGACACATTCCTTTCCCTGCCACCTGACGTCGGTTTCCCCTTTCCAATGACATCTCTGACTGACTCTGTGGCTTCTCACCCTGGTGTATGAGAGCGTGGCGTTGCGGTACAGCGTGTGGACCTGCAGCGTGATGAAGGCCACCTCCGGAGGGATCCTGCTCACCACGGCCTGCACCGTCTCGTTCCGCGAGATGTTCACATTCTGGAACGTCCCCGGCAGGAAAGTCACACGGTCTGAGATGCAGAGAGAAAAATAAATAAATGAACGCACAATGGATTCATTTCCATCAGGCGCAAGAATGCGTAACGTCTAAATGGCCGCTGGCTACGAACAGATGATTTGGAGTGTGGGGTCATATCCAGTCGACTAGCACACCAATATATACTAAACGTACAAAAAAAATTAAGAAATCTGCGTTTGATTATTTCTATGCTGTAACCACACTCCTTGGTAATAAACTGTTGGATTAGATAATGATGCAGAAACAAGACATTTTGGGAATTTAACAATTTATTCTTTAAACAAACAAGAACCACAACAGTACAGGGAAGTCTTGCTCGAAACGGCCTAGAAAATAAAATACTAGATACGTTAGCCAAAATGAACCAGATTACATATTAAAGCCATTACTTTTATGTAGTTATCCATTTCAAAATGCTAACTGGTGCTCCCTAAAAAAGGTTGAAAAACTAGAGCTGCGAAAAAATATCCAACCACAACTGTCATCACAGTGGCAGCATGTGCAATACTGCAACTGCAAAGGGCTGCTAGGATGCAACACACGATGGCTTCATATCATTCATATGCCATGATCCAAAAGCCAAAGAGCAGGATCGACCGATTCCCCTCCGTCTATTCTACCAATGCACCAAAACCCAGAAGTGCAACCGCTTTCAGTCTATAAAGACATGATCAACCGACAACATGCTGATAAATTTAATAAAACTCGGACAAACGTCGGGGCTAGATGCTTTGATGCATGGAAAATCCTGGAATTGGGTCATTTGGTTCAAAACTATCAAGTATTTATCAAAGAGATGACATGCACTACAATAACTCATGAACATGTCTTCTCTTAGGGGTTGCAGATCTTAGATAAACACTGAAACTGGCAGCTCAGATCTCAAAGAAAATCTAAAATCTGTTTCAGTCAGTGAAAAGCCTGATAGGTGTGTCTAATTTTTACTGCTGCTGATGGGCACACATTTTCTTTGTAAATACGTACAAACTGACCTTTTAAGCAGGAAAGGTCAGTTGATGCCCCAGGGTTAATTAAGAGCATCTTCTGATCATCTGTGTTCATTGCTGCTAAGATGTGTTTTTAATATCTCCCAAATCAGGAAGAATAATCAGTTAGCTATGGATGTCTTAGTTCCTCTGCCTGTTTGGTTTGAATGTGTCTCAGTACCGAGACCTATTTGTGTGATCGAGTAAATTGACTTTCACTGTGAACCAACTACCCCAGTTGGTTCTCAGTGATGGATCTCAAAGGGTGACTGGGAAACATGTTATTTAGATTATTATGACAAATACTACATGTTTGTACTGTTGCTAGTGGCTGAATTGGATTAGATCTGCTGCAGATCAGACTCCAGCACAGGTTTCACCCGCAGCCTCCAAACTTCCTAGAAGTGCTGTTATGTAAACTTGCTGCTAGCTTATCCACACAGCCTGCGGTTTATTGCACTTTATTGACTTTGTTTTGATTTAACTCCACTGGCATCCAACACGTGCAGCTTAAATAATGACGTTTCTATCTCCCTATTTCTTATAGTCGGGTAAATAAATAATAATAAACTAAATATTAACGTGTGGAAGAGAACTGTTTTCTTAGCTGACCAGCTGCAGCAACTTTTCTTCTACAAGTTGAATTATCTAGAAAAACAGGAACACCGCCAATGCATTTATCAGTTTAAAAAAGAAAAATGTGAAATTTGAAAATATTTTAAAAAGGGACACCACACACTAGCCTATCGCAGCCGTGACTGTACTCACTTTCCACTTGAGCTTGTACTTCACACACGGAGAGCAGCAGCAGCTGCTGGAGCAGCTGCGGAATCCACGTCCAGCGAGACATTTCCCTCTGCATCTTCTACCCGACAACAAGGCTCTTCAACCTGCCACTGGTTCAGAAATCACCGGAAACCGCGAACTCGTTCGTGTTTTAGCCCCACCAGCGACATACTGGACAGCTGAGCTCTGCTCACTACGACAACACTCGACTTGTCCCCCTCTCTCCGGTCCTGCCTGCCGCTCTGACGGCTCAGCAAGGGATCTGGCACGAAAATCTCGCCTCCAATCTCGCGATATTTCAATAGTTAAACGTGAACTTCTCAAATAAAATCTGAGCATGTTTAGAGATAAATCAGAATAGTAAAAATAACAATAAATAAATAAAAAAATAAATGGAAAAAACACATTTTGAAATGATATGTTGGGTCGGTACATGTTCTGGTGTATATTTCTAGTTTGGTACCCATTTCTATAACCATTGTATATTTTTACACACAAAAACAAATTTTAATCAAAAAACATAATTTAAGATAAATATATATATCTAAACTGTTTGAATTGTATATAAAATCCATCTTTCTTCTTTAAATGGCCCTTTCTATACATGAGCAGCAGGATGAAACCTACTGTTTGGCGCAAATTAAGCAGCAAAATGTTAACATTCCAATTTTCTTGCCTCTGCTGTTTTGTGTCAGTTTCATGTTTATGTTAGACTATATATAAGAAATATATATATATATATATATTTGCTTGTCATGGTTTCAGATTCTCAATTGGACTTTGACTAGGCCATTCAATTGTAGCCTAGTCTAAATGTTTAGGATTGTTATCTCTCTAGAGGGTGAACCTCCACCCCCATTTCAAGTGTTCTGCAGCCTCTGACAGTTTTTCTTCCAGGATTGATTTGCATTTAACTGCATTAACTCTGATCATCTACACAGCAGTCCCTGTAGTACAGAAGCATCCCCACAGAACAGTAGGGATGGTGTGTTCAGGAAGTTTTCTTCCACACACAGTTGTACATATAGGCCAAAAAGTTTGGTTTTATCTGTCCAGATCAACTTCTTCCACGTTTGCTGTGCCCCCTACATGGCCTCTGGCAAACTATAAATGGGACTTAGGCCTTTTATTCTTGCCACTCTTCCATAAAGGCTGAATATGTGGGATATACCACTTGTAATTGTCCTGCCAATAGTCTTTTACCTGAGCTGTGGATCTCTGCAGCTCCTCTAGTTACTATAGGTTTCTTGGCAGCTTCTTTGATTAATCCTCTCCTTGCCCAGCCTGTCGTTTGGGTGGGCAGCCATGAATGGGTAGGTTTGCAGATGTATCATAGGTTCTACTTTCAGGTGATGAATTGAACAGAGATATGGGAGAAGTTGAAAGCTTGGGATGTTGCTTTAAACCTCCCCCTAACTTCCTCCGTGACCTGTCTGCTGTGTTCCTTGGTTTTTATGATGCTGTTCCATCACTAATGTACTCTAGCAAGCTTCTGAAGGTCTTCACAGAACAGCTGGATTTATCCTGAGATTTAAATACACAAGGTCGGACCAATTATAACCAATTCTAAATGCAATGGGTTTCATTTAGAGCTATCAGAGTAAAAGGGGCTAAATACAAGGTAAACTTTTTATTCAGATTTTTATTTGTAAAATAGAAAACGCTGTAAATAAACAGTTGATATGTATCAAGTGATGAATCTGGTTAGTTTAAACCTTATTTATTGTTTAAAAGACTAATATTTACACTGTTTAGGCATCTTGCCATAAATAAAGAACTGACCTGAGAACTTCTGCTTCTTCTGCTTGCAGTGTTTGGAGCAGATAAAGTTTCATTTCCTGTTCCCGAGTTGTTGACAACAATGACATGAGTTGTGAAAGTAAGAAATTGGGTTTACGCAAACAGCCACCAAAACAGAAGCAGAAACATGGGACTAAACAATGAGATTATTTAAGTGTTCCATGAAATTAACATGATCTCACACGGTTTGATGACTGCAGGTTTATTTTAACTCAAGCCATTCTTTCACTCATCCATACTTTAAAACGAAGCGGACCCAACCGACTCATGCACACTGACACAATAAGCAAACATTACAGCAACAGCAGACAGAGACGGGGCTCCGGGGCGACATGCGACAGGGGGCGTCGTCCTTAAGGAGTCTGTGAGCTGGGTAAGAGGCAGCAGCCTGTACACTGTAGGGACAGCAGAGCAAAGGGGTCTAACTCTTCCGCAGGCTGACGTCAGCGCTGCTCAGCAGCGGAGACAGCGACGTGTTCTCAGATGGATCTTCTCTCTTTAAAATGAGGAAAGCCTCCCGACTGATTCCCAGCAGCTCTCTGAGTCCACTGTTCTCCAGCTGAAATCCATAAACAAATGTTCTGTCAGAGGGAACACAGAACCACTTCAAAAAGAGAAAATTCTGTTTGTTTTGTTGCTGGGGTGCTGTGAAAGAGGATCTACGCCCCTTACAGATGTCCTCTGTCTTTGCTTTTCTTGTTTCAGAGTAGAAGACAAAGACAATGCGAGTAAAAATCTAAATAGTTTTCAAAAAGTGATTTATTTCAGAAGTAACTACCCGCTACACCCAACAACTGGCTGTGAGAACTAGTAATGAGGTTTTTACGTTGCTGTGGAGGAATTTTTCTCTACTCTTCTTTGCAGAATTGTTTTAAGAACAAACGGCCTTTTAGTCTTCATGGTTCAACTAACCGGAGCCCCACATGCTTAGGTTTCCCTCTGTGTGAAAAACAAACAGTCCAGCGTTACCTCTAACTGTTTAATCCTCTCCTCGTCTTCACACGTCCGGCCCTCATCCACCTCTATCGCCTTCCTCATCACCGAAGCCATCTCGTTTATTTTGTCTATGTGCGCCTGCATTTCCTACAAAGGTTACAAATGGATATGCAAGCTATAAATGCTTTATAGATGCTCTTTAAATCAGTATATAACCTCTAAGCAGCCGCTGACCGTGGTATGCTGCTCTTTCAGCTGGGTGACGATGGCAGGGTCCTCCCTCTTGCTGGCCATTAGAAGCCTGAACACCTGTTCCCTGTATTTGGTCATGATGAGCTCCAGCGCAGACTGGTGTTCATCCAAAGATGATCGGAGCTCTGCAGGAGAAGAGGACACAAGGTTGGTCTGTTTGCTAGAAAATAAACCAGGTCATACTCAGGTTTGCCGTAATGTGTGTAATGTAAACGTAATGTGTGGGACAAGCGTTTACCTTTGTTTTCTTGTTGTAGTTCCCTGATCTGACGGTTTTCCTGCTGGATTCCCAGGACCAGACTGGAACGAGGTCGATGTCGCGCAACCTGGTTAAGTGAATCGATCTCCTCCTGGTACTGCAGAACATAAAAAAAAAATAATAATAATAAAAATCACAATTTAAGAGCCTTTTATCCTTTCTTTTAAATCATTATGACTTGCACGGTTTCATATGTACAAGAATGTTCACAGACCGTTTTATTGCCCCTGTGTTGGAGACTGCACTTTCTTCTTTGTCATTAACCAAGTACAGAAATATACCACAGCTTTCTGAGAGCACACTGCCCCCTTGTGGCATTAAGTTTAAAACAAATTCTCTTTATAAGAATTAATGTGGGTAACGCAGCTGGAACATGCTGCTGTCTGAGTGAACGTCATCAGAAATTAAAAGCTTTTGGTTTTTACATTGTTTCAAAAAAGGTTTTACACATAAAAACCTGAAAAGATGTCCTGTTTTCAGCAAGCCATGTAGGAGACAGAAAACCTGTGGAACAGGGGGATCTGCTTAGAAGAGACCAAAACAGTGTTAAGTATGTTTTGGCCAACATACAAAGCGCTGTGTGGTGGAATACCAGCACACCATCCCCACAGGGAGACATAGCAGTGGCAGCATCATGCTGTGGGGAGGGTATTCCTAATTAGGAACAAGGAAGCTGGTCAAAGTTGACAGGAAGATGACTGGAGTTAAATACAGATTTTTATTTGTTAAAAAAAAAAAAAAAAAACATGAATCCTTTCCGTTTCACAGTTCGGGAATACTTTGTGTTGGTCCATCACCTAAAAATCCCATTAAAACACATTGAGTCAATAAAAGGAATCAAAGCAGGATGAATTCTCACGTTTCAGGCAAGAGGAACTGGAGTGAACATAGTAAGAGGCCAGGTTTGCACATTTTTCTCTGCTGACATTGGAGCACGGATTAACTTCTATATTGGGATTCGCAGTGTAGCGAATGGCAGCCTGTCCGATGGGAGATAAATAAAATGTTTTGAGAGCAGAGGCTGTTTAAAGCAAATGATAGAACCCAGATAGACCCTAAGTGAAACAGAAAAATAGAGATAAAATAACACTTTTTACCCACCAGATTTAAAAAAAACTAATGGCGTTTCCCGATCGATCGGCCGCCGATCATTATCTGCTGATTTCCGTGAAAAAGTGTGCCGATCAATGTTTTTTGTTGCCGATCACAAAACCCGATTATTACCTGTACCTTATACTGTGCCGCCTGCAGAGGCCCTGTGTGCAGTGTAATGCATTTCCCCCTTTCCTTCACACTGGGCAGCAGCAAATCCTGTCCGATATGTCCACAATCGCTGATACTCGCTCGTATAACCGTGACAGTCAGAAGCCTAAGCAGATAACCCGAAAAATAATTGAATTCATTGGGCTAGATGAGCACCCTTACTCTGTCCTGGGACATACTATCTGGACGCAAATATTTCACTGGCGTAGCCCTGCATTATTTAGCCTGTTGAGAGCCTTAATGTTATTAATCTGTTCAAGATTGCCTTATTGATTTTCAGTTGTCCTTTAGACTAAATAGTTGCTGAATTGTCCCTGCAAGTTTTTGGTCTTTTTTCTTTTGAAAAAGTAAGTAAAACACGTTTTTGTCTGAATTACGGTGATTTTATGGTCCCCTTTTTCCCAGATCCAATAGCCAGTAGCATTTTTAACAAAATTAAAAAAATTTAGAGCCAATCCATGTGATCGGTATTGGTGATCAGCAGTGATCGGCACTTATGGGTGGTCGGTATCGGCAGCATAAAACCTGATCGGAGCATCCCTATAAAAAACGAAAGTATTTGCTTATTTGGACATGCTTGATTCTGATTTTTTTATTTTTTATTTAAGACATTCTGGTTTGTTTACAGGGATCCTGATTGAGGGATTTCCAAATGAAATTTGTCCCTGACTAAACTTAACTCCTGGTGCCAGTTGTTGAACTGTCTGGGACTATCTTCTACCCCACTGACCTAAGTGACCAACCATTATACACCCATAAAAAGAACTTAATTACAGTATAATTTAGCCAGATTGCTGGAGTGTATTTTAGGCTGTGAACATTAGTTTGCTGATCTAATGATTCTTCTTCTTCGATGCGTCTGCTGTTCTCCAGACCACTCCTGGTGTGGGAGAAAAGGCTGCATGAAGCACAGCCAAGAAAGCTAGATGCTGGTGTTAGCCTAGCAATTCAGCTAACTACTCCACATGAAAACATTGTCAGCAGGAGCAAGATGATGGTTCACTTAAGACTGCAGCTGACAGATCTCCAGAAACCAAAGCTGTCCTGCAGAAACAGCTGGGGAGTGAGTTCAATGGGACACCCTCGCTGTTCTTATCTTGTGTTATTTCACTGCTGTTTACAGCTAGAGTTTTCAACCCCAAGCAAGCAATTGATTTTATCAACTCTAGATCGGACCGGGAGTTGATTTATCTTTATACCTTCATAGATAACTCTAATCCGGCTGTTCGCCGTCTTCCTGCCCTCTATGACGCCTAGACCGCCACATCACGTCAATGACCACTCTTCACATTCAGTCACCAACCGACTCATCCTACCTGCTTCATGGCCTCCACCCGCTTGTTAAGGGACGTGGTCTGCTCGATTAACATCTCGGCAGCGTTGTCGTGGTTACGGAGCCTTTCCACTAACAATTTGGCATCTGCCAGAACCTTCTCTAAAGAACAGTTCATACCTGAGGGGAAACAAATAGTCAGGACAAATGAGGAGAAAGTCCAAAGAGACCAGAGATGTATTCTGGAGAGAACAGATTACTGTCAAATACATAAAACATCTTACAGCTAATCCAGTATTTCATAAAAGCAAAAGGCATTTTAATAAAGAAAAGTTTTGTTAAGGCCTACACGGTCATGGGGAAAAGTGCTCACTTAACCAGTTGTCCAAATGACGGTCACTGACACACAGGAGGGCGGTCCACTAAACGTTACTGCTAAAGATGCTGGCTGATTAGACTGCTGTATCCAAGCATATTGATGGAAAGTTGTGTGGAAGGAGAATTATGTAGAAGAAGCAACAGTGGCAACAAAGCCCATTCAAGATGATTGGGAGAATTCAGCAGGTCGTTGTGTTCAGTCAAGCCAGAACCAGAACCATGAGGAGCGTTTCAGCATAGTTTAAACCTGGTGTTAGCTTCTTTTAACTCTGCTCCTCATCTACAGCTAGGTTTGCTAGTTAACACCCTTTATTTGTGGATCACGACACACTCAACTACTAATAAAGAATGTCTGATAACAGCCCATGTTAATTGTTGATGCTCCGTTTAAACAAGAGGAAACAGATAAAATAGTAAACGGTCATACCTGAAGAGCTCAAAGTGCAAGCAGACGCTAGAGTTAGCTAGCCTGTTTACTTCCTGTTGACGTTTGGGGGCTGTCATTAGCTACACGCTAAAACTGGTCCCCAGTTAAGCACTGGTGTAGGTCGGTTCCGTTTGAACGCGCGAGAAAACAGACACAGATATAAAAATTCACATTCGCGCTGTAGTCCGTCCTGCGACGCACCGAGAAACCTCTTCAGCTACAGCTAACTAACTCAAAGCTTCCGAAACACCGTCTACTTCCGCGAGACTTTGCACTTAGACTCTCGCGATGATGACAGCTTGATTTCCCGTAATTACATAAAAAAGATGGCGGATCGGCTAACGCAACTTCAAGATGCTGTCAATTCGGTTCGTAAAAATCTTTTTTTTTAAGAAACTAGTTAGAAACAGTTGTACATGTCTGTGTTTATGTGAAGTGAACATGGTGGATATGTTTTAGTAAGCAGTTCCAGCAGGTATTTTTGCTTTAAAAATTCCCTAAAACCACCGTACGTCTAACATTTCAGGTTATCTTACCCTAGATGCAACACTCGTTGCTTTATATCACATTTATTAAGAACCTCCTTTAAATAGCTACATGCTTGGTACATCTAACCGAGAAATAGCGTTAGAGACGTTACCTGGACTCGGTTAAAGCAGCATCTTCGCTGATTGACTGCAGCGTCAGTTTTGGATGAAAACGTAAAGATCGGTTCGTGTATTGTTTGTGTGTCTGCTGCAGCTGGCTGATCAGTTCTGTAATGCAATCGGCGTCCTGCAACAATGTGCTCCACCTGCCTCTTTCAGTAACATCCAGACGGCGATCAACAAGGATCAGCCTGCGAACCCCACTGAAGGTCAGTGTGTTCGTCCTTGTTCGGACATTTGCTGATGAGCTGAGAGGGATTTCTGCCTCTTTGTGACCCAATTTCGATTAAACCGAAGACGATGGATGAAAATAATAGGATATACCTACCCCTTAAACGTGTTTATAGGTTGTCACAGTAAAGCATCACAAACATGAATGTGTTTTTGGGGCGGATTTGATGTAATAAACTAACACAGAGTGGTGCATAAGTGTGAAGCGGAATCAGAAGCAAATAAGGTTTTCACGAAAGCAAAAACTAAAATCTAAAAGGTGAGGTGTGTTTCTACAAGCTTTAAATATCTAAAGGTGTTTTTTTTTGTCTTTTGCCCGTTTTGATTTGAAAATTTGCTCAAGCTCAGCCAGGTTGGAGGGAGCGGTTCTGTGAACATCAGTTTTCAAGTCTTGCCACAGACTCTCATTTGGACTTGGCCTGGACTTTGACTGGGCCATAACACATCCGTATGCTTTGATCCAAACCATCGTCCCCAGTCTTTTTTTTCACTGCGGACTGGCTTTGTGTAGGATGAAGTGCTGGTGACGATAATGAGCATGATGCTGGCACAGCTATGTTTCATGGTGGAGATTGTGTGTTTATGGTGATGTGCCATTTAGTTTTCCACCCCACATAAAAATGAACATTAAAAATTACATTTTTCTGTCATGTGACCAGACAACGTCTTCCAAATGTTTGCTTTCCCCGTGGCATGTAGCAAACTGCAAACATGACTGGTTGTGGAGTGCACCACTAATAGTTGTCTTGTCGACAGGTCCTCCTGAGCTGTGGACCTCTGTAGCTCCTACAGAGTTACCATGAGCCTTTTGGCTGATTCAAATACAAATGCACACCACACTTTCCAGACTTTCATTTATTATATAACTAAAGGAAAACCATGTCCATGTATCATTTTCCTTCCACTTCACAATTATGTGCTACTTTGTGTCAGTTTAACACGCAAAACACAATGATGGTTGTGACTGTATAATCACATAAACGTGAAAAGAGGATTTTCTACAACTGTGTTGTTCTTTGTCTTCATACTAGAATATGCCCAGCTGTTTGCAGCTCTTATAGCTAGAACAGCCAAAGATGTGGACGTACTGATCGACTCTCTGCCCAGTGAGGAGTCCACGGCAGCACTGCAGGTCAGAACATTCCCAGGTCCGCTCACAACATGCGTCCTGTAGAATGAACGGGTACACTGGCGAGTGTCTCGCTGAGGAAGCAGAATGGTGGTTTGTCCCTGCAGCATCACTAAAGCCAGTAGAAGGGGAAATAGATTAAATTTATTTTCTTGCACTTGTAAAAAAAATGCACCCAGAAATGAAGTTAAATGTATAAATAAATGTTAGAAGAATATAATAAGCTATTTTCATCCCAGTAGTTACCTTTACTGCCACCCTGTGTTAGTAATCATTCTCTATTAGGACTACATTTCACAGTCCTTATATGGCAGTGGATGAACTTCCCTCCAAGAGTATCAAACTGATTTCCGCAGTTGTTTTATAACCGGAGATCTTCTGGACTTTCCACTAACGGCGTTTGTGTGGAAAATGTCTCCACAGTCGAGACATTTAGTTCTTCCATTCATCTATTTAGGGCAGGTCCGTGGAAATGTTTTTTGTCAGGTTTTATAGCTTTAGGCCAGCAGAGGGAGCCATCTGAATGCTTGTTGCTTTTCCTTCAGATAGCACAAGAATCTGAGAAGAAATTTATTTGCTACAACTAAGAAAGACCTTTGCTCTTCAAACAAGACCTCAGTTTTCCATTAATGTTTATATTGAGTAAAAATCTTTTGTAAATGCGTCACTTTTTACCAGTATGGCTGAAAGGTTTGGCAGTTTAAGATGTTTCTTTGGTCGACTGAAGAACAATTAAAGTTACTTTATAGGTTGTTAAACTCTTTTGTTTCAGATTGCATCAAAGATTTGCTTAAAGTCAATATTTATCATGTTGACTTTTGTTCTGCATAACTCTTGTGGATCACTGTGTCATCCTGGAGATCAACTTCTGCGTGAAATCCTGTATGTAGGCGTCCCGTTCATGTCTGATCAGTGCTTTGACCTAACCACAGTATAACTTATGTTTCTCCTCCTGCTTTTTGGGAGCTACAGGTTTTCAGTAGGATTGATATCTAGGGAGTTTCCTCCCTAGGGGCCCAAAGTTTCTGCGTTCTGATCTTTAAGCCCGTCCTGGAACGGGCTTAAAGATGCTGGAAGCTATTAAAGCTGTGACTAATGGCTGGATTGTTGGGAGAAGTTGCTCTTGGGGGATGTTTTGGGCCCACTCTTTATTCATGGAAGTGTAAGTAAACCTCCTCCTTCTCAAAGAAACAGATGGAGGATGTATTCTTACTGTGGATGCAAATACACTCACACCCTCCTGTTGCCAATCCTGAGCAAGTTGTTGTTGTTGCTCAGTAAACTGTTTGAGCTAGTAAAGCTCTTTGCAGTAAGAGATATGACGTTATTCTGTATAATAATTACTAGCTGTAATAAAAATGGAAGGTGCAAAGGTTGTAAATCATTTGTGCCACTTTCTGTGCGCCGCTGCAGCTGTTTATTCTGTAAGTTAACCAGCTGCCCTTTATTTGCCTTCGCTTTCACTGGTTCTGGTTGGAATCAGTCGGGCTGTAAATGCGTTGCTCCCTTTTCTAGAAGCACAAGGATACATGAAATCCAACACAAACAAGCCTCACAGGATTACTGGGTAAAAATAAAGCACACCATGTGAGTGTGTGCTTGATATATTTATGGAAGATAGATCAAAAAACTCGAGTTGGGATCGAGCTCCAATATGTGAGATCACTGCTGGATGTAAGCCTTCCCCAGCCGAAGACTTTATCTGAAATAGAGATTTTTCTTTATCTCATGAACACAAATCCTTTAAACGTCCTGCTTCCTTATAGACATTTACAGTGTCATGCAAAAGTACTCAAACCCCTTGGATTTGATCTTGTTACAAACACAAACTTTCTTGTGGATAATTGTGAAACAGAAGGAAATGATACCTGTTTTAAACCTTTTTTTTTACCACTAGGAATCTGAAAAGTGTGGCTTGCATTTATATTCAGCGCCTTTAATCACATCCCTCTTAATAAAATCCAACCAATTCCCTGCAGAAGTCTCTTAATGGGCACAGAGCATAAATGCAGCTGTTTGGAGAACTAACTGCATCATGAACGAGGAACACAGCAGGCAGGTCAGCAGGGTTAGGTTAGAAATCCACATCCCTGCTTTTAAGTTTATCATAAAATTTAATCACCCTGAGCCGGATGGATGGAGCTAAATACAGGACAGCTCTGGAGGAAAACCAAGACTTGAATTGTTCAGATGTTCTCCTTCCAATCAGATCAAGCTTTAACAAAAAAATCAGTCTGTAGATGTAGCTTTAACTGCAACGAGGGGGGCAGGGGAGTACTATGAAGTATTGACTGAAAATGAATTCATGCCACATTTTTAAGATATTTTTGTAAAACATTTTTTTTATTTTTGTAAAAAAGTTAAAACCGTGCACCATTTTCCTTCCACTTCACCATTATGCACTGCTTTGTCTTGGTTTAACCCGTAAATCCATTAAAATACAAAAACGTGGAGATCAGAATACTTTGCAAGACACTTTGGGTTTTTAAATCCTACATAAAAGATGATTACAAACAGAATCTGAACCTTTGTCACCTCTCATCAGGCGGCCAGCCTCCGGCAGCTGGAGGAGGAGAACCACGAAGCAGCAGCTCGCCTGGAGGAGGTGGTTTACCGCGGTGACATGCTGCTGGAGAAGATCCAGAACGCGCTGGCCGACATCGCCCAGTCTCAGCTACGCACCCGCAACGGAGCTCTCAGCCAGCCTTCCCCGGCCGAGTCCTGACCCGCAGCTCTCACGCTGCCATTATGGACGGTTATCAGACGTTTATTTTTCACAACCTGAAGATCTGTCTAGTGCCAAATGTGTCTGGGAGGAAAAACTGGATTCTCAAATATAGTTTAATGTCAGGATAAAAGCATTATTGAAAAGTCTGGCTTTGTCCATTAATATTTTGAAGTCAGTTTTGAATTGTTTTGGTTTAAATTTCAACTAGAAAACAACAAAGCGAAGATTTACACGTTCCAGATAATAACTTTTAGTTCTTAAAAGCGCTCTGCTTTGTGTGCCGTATGTAAATGATATGTTGTACATCTGATTTGTATTCGTTTTTGGTTACAATGTAAATGATACTGCGTTGTAGTTTTAACCCATTTACTTCCAGCATCTTTATTCCACGGATCGGAATGATGGGTTTTCCTCTAACATGTGGAGCCAGAATCATCCTATTGGCAAAGCAAGCAGAGGGGTTACTCCTGCTGGGCTGCACCAAATGACGCAGATCACTGTTTGAAAACATGTTTAATGGCGTCTTATGTTGCTATAAACCCTGCATATTGTACCTGCAAGCTACGCATGCTATGTGAACTGTTACAGCTTCTTGTTATAACCAATGCTTGGGTTTATTTGCAGTTCGATTGCTGCCATGTTTTATGACATCTAACATCTTTCATTGAGTGTCTGAATAAAAATGGACCCCCACATTACAGGCACAGATTAACTGACAGTTTTTTAATTTATCATGGACTACTGCCAGCATACATCTGTCCCTTTACCATAATGATTTTGGCAATCATGCTATGAGGCAAATGAACTATAGGCTATATAACATGGGTAAACCAGTGTACACACCAACGTGATAATGTGGGATTTTAATTATGCATTTTTTTTAAACATCTAACATCCTGTACAGGTTAACCTTAAAAGGAAAGCTGCGATAGAGTGCAACCCCCTACACTATTACTTTTAAGCAGCTTTTAGATCAGTTGTATCACTTTCATCTGGGGTGCAAAACCTGACGTCACCAGATAAACAGTTGCATCACATGGTGGTGGCAGCATTATGCTCTGGGGTTCCTTTTGCTATGCTGGAGCTTGTCTTAAAATATTTGGGTATCTGATGAAGATTCAGAAGAATTAAATTTTTTTCACATTTACAATTATCCCAAGACTCCATTAAACAGTATGGGAAAGCCTAGATGGCGATGTATAGGCCAGGAGGTACTCCTGTGGATGGATTTTAAGGCAACACCTCAAACACGCTGTTTCTTGTGTGACGTGGGAAAATCAAAAAACTGCCAAGATATCATCCTGCCATTCAGGAAGGGGCTCGCAGGACTAAAGTAAAATATGTGAAGTGCTGGCTGAAGCTGGTAAGAGAGTGTCATTACCCAGAGGGAAATGAGTCCTGTTTTTAGATGGGCTGAAAGGCCTCTCAGAGAGGAAGAAGACATAACTCCAGCGGCAGCACAGAAAACCAGATTAAAGTTTACACTCCGGGATGCCCCGTGGTCTGGTGAAACTAGAATTGAAGAGTTTTAGCCAGACTGGTTCACTTTAAAGAGTAAAAAAAAAAATTATTTTATTTTAGCATTTAGCCGTAATTTTGGAAATGGTAATTGACCTAAAATGAAAAAGATTTAATGGCAGACTGAGAAAAATCAAGGTTCTGTGTTTTTTACTGTGTATGTAAATATCTGGTTTCAGCTTTGCATCTAAATTTACAAACAATGGAATTTTTGTTACCTGAGGATGGATGTGCAAAAAAAGCCTACATGGCAAAATTATACATCTGGAGAAATTTAGTTTTCTTTTTTTTTTTTACTGTGTCCTGTTTGGCAGAGAAGCAGTCAGAATTGTTGTCTGAGTGCCAGGAAAAAGCCCAACAGATATACTTTCACAAGTGGAGCATTACAGCTAACGCTTTAAAGCTCTGCTTGATATTCATAAAAAGAAACTTTATTAGAAGCTGCTTTGGGATTATTTCAATTGTTATGGACTCGGAGACAGAAATGGAAAGGAAAAAAAGAAGCACGAAAGAGAGAAAGTGGGGCAAAAAGGAAAAGGAGAGAGAAGGAGAATAGAATGGAGGAGAGAAAGAAGGATGAAGAGAATACAAGATAACACCCTGCTTGCTTCTACACCTGCAGAAATGTCCGTATTACCAGCCTTTTTACCGAAAAGTGCACTGTACTTATGAATGCAAGATGTATTTCGTGGTAAATGTGGCTCAATATAGAACATTTGTTTATTTGTTAACACCTGAATCTAAACACCTGTGGGTCTGAGGATGAGCGCGCTTGTGCATAGAAGGTTTCTCCATAAAAATATGCAATAGTGAGTATGAGGAGCCACAGACCCGCCCCCCTGGACCTGGGACAGATACGGAGAAGATCCAAGCCACAGACATCCAAAGGCCCCCCAGAGCACAGGAACCCCAGGAGAACCACCGCCGGGACTACCGTAACCCCCCAGAGAGGAGCAGGGGAGAATCCCAGGGGAACCACCCAGCAGCCACAGTGCAGAAGCCTCAGGGAGCTGCAGTGACGAGCCCACAGTCAGCTGTCTACACCCGAACGGATCCAGCCACAGACCCAGAGACCTGAGACCCCGGGACATATCACTCCCCAAGTAGAGGCCTGACCGAGCCCTGGGGTCCAGGCCTCGACAAGCAGCCACCAGGAGTGAGTCAGCACACACCAAAGCAACCAGCCCCGGATACCGAGAACCACAAGTACACCGGTGGGCAGAGATACCAACCACTGGCAGGTAGTGTGGCGGGGAGGGAATAGGCCCCACATTCGATGAGCAAGGCAAGGGCCACACGCAATGCCGTCCCTGTTCCCGCCCACAGGCGCAACAGGGCAGACACCGTCGAGCACCGAGCTCACAACAGAGCCCTGACCCCACACCAAGACGGGACAAACTCACTCGGCAAGAGGTCCCCAGCCAGCAGCAAGTACTCGAGGCCGGCGTCTCCCACCCCACCCCCGCAACCACACAGAGACACCATATCACTGCCACTGAAACGATAGCCCAGGCAGAAACATTATCCAGCTCAGCTCTACCATCGCCGCTTAGCCGATCCAGATGCCAGTGACCCCACATCGAAGAAGAGGACACAACCCCCTCACCCCACACGCTGCAGTCCCCCACGCCACCCCCTACCCTGCCACCCTGATCCCCCCAGACACAACAGTCAGCAGAGCAGCACACCGCCAAGCCCACCCAACCATTCGGCCACTGTCAGCAGCCCCAGCCCATCAGTCCGTGAGAGGGAAACATGCACCAGCCGGGTAACCGGCCCAGGGCAGGCCAACCGCTCTAGGCCAAGCACATCTCATCAGCTGCTCCAGTGCGGGCACAAGACATGCTCCGCCGCCCCACCCACCTGACCACCAACCGTAGCCCCGCGCCCGGCCAGGGGCAAGAGCCACAGAAGGTAGCATTGGAGGAAGGCCACCACAGCACGCCAAGGACCGGGCACCCCGCCAACCCAACAGCTAAACCCTGGAGGAGCCCCAGGATCCCGGCCACCCACCCTCCCGCACGGCACACCCCACCGCACTAAGCAAGCTGGCCAGCCACTCCATCAAAGCGAAGCCACATCTTAATCAACACTGTACACCGCCCGGCCTAGACCCCCTTGCCGGAGCCCGACACCTCCCCAACCGACGGCCAGGGCACCGAAGCCAGGGGCCGAGATCCAAGGCGATCCAAACGATCCCGAGAGGGCCGAAGAGTCAGCCCCAGCACCAGACAACCCCAAGACCCAAACCTCAACCCCAGCCCAGATCCCGACCAGGAGGCCCGCTCCCTCTCCCAGCCTCCGACCTCAGACGGCAAACAGCAAACGAGGCTAGGGAAAGACCCCAAGCCTACCTCCGCCCGCTCAAATGTGGTGTTGATGCGTGTTGTTGTAGTGTGCATTTAAAAAGAAAAATAGAGGAATGGGAAAGAGGGTCTGCCGATACCCCATCCACCGCCCAAAGGAGCCACCACTCCCCAACAAAAAGGAGCCAGCCGGAAGCGTGCGCAGCATCGACCAAGGGTGTGGACCCACCACAGAAAAAAGAGCAGACCAGCCAGCCCAGTGCAACCAGAATACGCCACACAAAGGAGGGCACATGACCAACATGCCCAACCACCCCCAAACCACGGGGCAGAGCCAACAGAGCGCCCAGTCCCCGATGCCCGGCACCAGACCCCAGCCACAACCAGGCAAGCAGGGGAGGAAAACACGTCTCACTCCAACACTGAGGCCGCCAACAAGAAACACCCGACCCAAAATGGCAGGCCCACCCAAATGCAAGCTCCAGACCAGCCTAGGCACATGCACACCCCACAGACAATCGAGCCGAGACCCCCCGGGGCAGCCAGGCAGTCAAGCAGACCCGGCAATGCACCACCCCGCCCACCACCGTGCCCAAGGAAAAGACACCAGCATAACAAGCAGAAGGGCTGCAAAGAAAGGCCACAGCACGCACCGCAAAGAGGGCGCACTCCCCCCTGAGATGCAGAACCACCAAAATCCATGCCAGCCAAGCAGAAACGACAGAGCCAAGCCAAGCTGCAGTTCTACCCCGAGCCAACGCCACAGCAACACCACACATCCTTCCATACATCGGTAGGGGCACGGTGGAGACCACCAACCCCAAGCACACACCACACACCAGGAACCACCCAGCAGACCCAGACCAAACAAACCCCACCTCAGCATAATGCCAAGAGGCCCGATGCAACCGCCGAGCCAAGCGACGCACGCCCTGCCTGAGGAATTTAGTTCAATCAAAGTGACACATGCTTCAAGAATTAGAATGCTGTGCTTAAATAAAAATGTACTTCAGCAAAGGTTTAACATTGGGTACAGGTGTGGAACCAGGTTACTGAAGTGGAAAAGATTTCTAAATGACCTAAAATGAACTCTCTTTTTACGTCACAAGATCCCAGCAACTTTAACAGGGGTTTGTATGTATTTTATTTCTATTGAATTGATATTATTATATCAAATTGTTTTCTTTATACAGTCAAGACAGATTTCACCAAATGTGAGTTCTCAGAAAATAGAAAAAAAAAAACATGCATCATCAAAATCGGAGAGTTCGAGGGAACTGAGCCATTGTTATTTTAATAGATTTTATGTTTTAAGGACAAAACAGCTGGAAAAATACAAATTGTTAAGAGTGTAAAAGAGAAGCAAGCAAACGAGACTATATCCAAAAAAATCTTTTTTTCAGGACTCTTCTCTCACCTATGAGCCATTTCAGACAATATTTTTACAGAATTTAGATCTTGGTTCAGATCAATCAGGGCAGCAACCCTGATGACATATTATATTATCCAGTGATCAGGCAATCAACAACAATGTGGACATGTATTTGTTGATTTAACTAAAAACATTAACATTTGAATACACTTCTCTGTAGAAATTTAATTCTATAGGACTCAATGAAGTGACCCTGAGCTCACTCAGAAATAATGCGCCGTTCAGAAATCTGTTTCATTATAGAAAATGAATCATCTGTGAGACTTTATAATATTTTTAGGTGTTCCTCAAAGAACTGTTTTAGGTCCAATCATTGCCCATTTTACTTTTCATTCTCTATTACAAATGAGCTGAGACATCTTTCTGTCTTCCTTGTGCAATGTTCCCTTTTCTATATTAGACTGTGGTGATATCATTTATATGCTTACTTCATCTTCCTGTAGTTAAAAGCCTGGACTCAGCATGTAATGCACATTAGGCGTTGTAACAAATGCTGGTTCACATTCTCACTATTGCACCTTTTAAAACCAAGAAATGTTATTTTTTATAGAATAGATTTTGTTAGCATAATACTATCAGTTATCCATCTCATCTTCGAAAATAGTGTTTAATATTTAAAGGGTACATTTTATTTGTAAGTCTTTAGAATATCTTGGACATTCTCTATTTTAGCATGACATTCTTGTAAGATAAATGTTTACAAATAAAATATGATAATTACATGTAAAGGGATTTAAGAATGACATAATTATTAAATAGATAAAATAAGCCAACAAATGTAATAACATTTTAATATATGACTCATTTAGTATTGTAGTTTGAATTTCAGATACAGTGTTAATAAGTGGCTTGAATCCACTTTAAGCTGAACTTTATGGAGCATGGGCTGCAGGCCAGTAAATTCACAGCCAAAATCTAAATATAGGTACCGTGTCCCAGCTCAGTGGGTCTCATTGATGCAAGAAATATAAAAACTGCCTTGTCTGCTGTCAACCACATCCAGACGTGTTAGCAGGGCACACCCACCTTTTTCTGCCCACTGACATCACAGCCCTAACAGTTAAAGACCACAATCCATCCAAATAAGGAGATTTTTAACAGGGAAATGTTAATGTCCACTCTTAACTGCTGGGTTGACAGTGTTACAGTTGTGTTACCTGTGATCCCCAGGAGTAATCAGGTTTATCTTTTTGCTCCATTCACATCTGCCCTAGAGACCTTTGGGATGTTTTTACAAGGAAATATAGAAAGTAACCCTGATAGAGTGGCTGAACTCCCATGGGACTTTTAGAGGAAGTAAGCTGGTTTCCTTTAGGCTTTCAACTTTGCACTTGTGTTTTAACTGAAGGCCTAATTTTAATGGTCTTGTTTAAAACAATGAACAATGAAGTGTTTCAGCAAAGTTCTCAGAAAGTTGGTCAGAATGAAACCCTTATCATGGTTTATGGTTTTATTATTCACAAACATGGTCACAAAACTTCCATCAGGTATGACCAACTTACTTTCACATTTGTCAACATCAGTGGTAATACACCTGTTGTTAATCCTAATCTTCATTCGTTGTTCATGTCCATTCCAGTGCCATGAAAAGGATTTTTTGCTTTCTGTCATACTTTTATTTCAGATCAAACTAATTTTAATATCAAAGATAGCCTAAAAAAATACAAAATGATGTTTTGAAATGACAGTTTCATTGATTTTACTAAGGGAAAAAAGCTGCCCAAACCAACCAAAATTTGGCCCACTCTTCTTTGCAAATTGTTTTAATTAAGCCCCAAGCTAAGGTTTTCTAGCATGCATGATATGTTTAAGGTCATGCCACAGCACCTTAGTCCAGATTCAATAATTTCCCAAATGTTCCTGGCAAATTCAAGACAGGCCTAATGTTGCTTTTGGTCAGCTGTGGTTTCGCCTTGGAACTTTTACATCCATCCATCTATTTTCTATACACGCTTCATCCATACAGGGTTGTAGGGGAGCTGGTGCCTATCTCCAGCAGTTTGCGGACGAGAGGAGGGGTACACCCTGGACAGGTCGCCAGTCCATCGCAGGGCAACACAGAGACATACAGGACAAACCACCATGCACACACTCATTCACACCTAAAGTCAATTGAGAAACCAGCTAACCTAACAGTGAAGTTTTTGGACTGTGGGAGGAAGCCAGAGTACCTGGAGAGAACCTACACAGGCACGGTGAGAACATGCAAATTCCATGCAGAAAGACCCCCGGATGGGAGTCAAACCGAGGACCTTCTTGCTGCAAGGCAGCAGTGCTACTAACTGCAACCCTTGGAACTCTCCCATGGATGCCATTCTTGCATGTCTGGTTCTCAGTGAATCAAGAACACTGAGCTTAACTGGAGCAAATGAGGCCTGCAGGGCTTTTGATGTTGTTTTTGACTTCCTAGATGAGTAGTTGATGCGATCTTGCATTAATTTTGATCGCATGGCCCATGCTAGGAAGGCTCCCAACTGTTCCATATTTTCTCCATTTGTGAATACTGGCCCTCAGTTTGGTTTACTTGAGTCCCAAACCATAGAAGTAGCTTTGCAACTCTTTCCAGACCGATAGATGTCTAAATCTTTCAATAGGGGCATCAAGTGTTGTTTTTTACCAACTTCCTGTTGTCAGACATATTCTATAATTTCTTAATTCTACAGGCGCAGTAGTAATCAGGGCTGGATGTAGGTAGTAAAGTTTAATCAAAAAACATTGGTTAATCACAGTCAATCTGTAACCTAACAAGGGGGACAGTTCCTTTTCCCACGCATGGCCAGGTTGGGTTATTTTCCTTAAAATGTAAAATAATAATTTCAAAATGTATTTTAAATTTTTTACTACGTTATCTCTATCTGATATTACAATTAGTTTGACTATGTGAAACATTCAGGTATGAAAAAAGGCAAAACTGAAGTAATCTATTAGGGGGTAAAAACTTTTTACAGCACTGCAAAAGTGAAAAAAGAACCCATTTTTTCTTTATTTATTTTACTTTAATACAGAGACGCCACATTAGCTATTTTTAGCAGGGGTCCACACAAACCACAGCCCCCAAAATGATGTAACAACGCTCACAACTGGAGGTAGTACAGTATATTCTTTATAGCTGCCGAGATCATGCTAGCCGAATAAACCTCACCGTTATGTGACGGTACAGATCCTCTTATTGGTTAATGCACCTGCTCTTCTTCTTTGTGTCCGCACCGTGATTGGCTAGAGGAGAACAAGCCGTCGTTCGGACGCCGGTGATTGGGCATCACTCACGTTATTCATGTCGACGTGTTTGCGTTGTCAGCCCAGAACGTCTAATGAGCCCGACGAGCTCAGGAAGCAGCCGTCCTTATTTCATGTTTTGTAGCGACTGAAACGGGAGGACGAGTGTTATTTTGTGGGTCGGGGAGACGGATCAAGACGGTTAAATATTTTCCAATTATTTTAGGTTACATTGCTGTCAGCAACAGAGGAGCTTTGTTATGATTTTGGCGCTGATATCGGTGATGTTTACTGTTCAGCCTCATAGGTCTACGTGACGGATAGCCAATATTAAGTGGATCCTCCAGCCTGAAACAGCTTAAATATTAGGCACAGAAAGGATTATTCGCCTTTTTTCCCCCTATATTGCTGTGTGCTGGCGGCACGCCAATAATTGACTCTGGAGCAGGACACGGAGGTAGGTAAAATAAAAATGATACTTGTAAGATGTGAACGATACTATTTTTTGGTGCTGTCTGAACTGTGCCTATTGATGGTAAGAGAGCCTAGAAGATAAGCATTCATACACAAGGCAATTTAGAGTAGTTCATAATTAAAATGAAATACAAGAAAATACAAGAAAACAAAACAAAAAAGAATAGCCTTAAAGTTTTAAAATACTAGTAGGCTAAAGATAATAGCAGTGACTTATTTCTCACACTCTGGAGGCAAGTCTGACAGAACACTAACTTATATTATGGATAAATTTACTCAGAGACTATAACTGTGGTAAAGAGGTGACACATAGACGGTTGCGTGTCATCAGCATATAGTAAGAGATGCTGTAATCCCCTATTGGCTAAACTCTAGGGAATTTGTAGCTGTTTTATAAAAGGACCTGAAAATGGAGCCTTGAGGACCAAAACCTTTGAGCTACAAGATGTCTAAGTATATGGATATAAATGACGAGAGAGCTAACGATACACTAAAAGTGTCGGTGAATATTTGTATTCGTAAAGTTCAAATTGAATGTAAATTTAACCAGATTTTTTTGGCGCTCTAATCCGGTTATATCACTAGCTTTGACAAGGTGGCGTCAGTCTAGATGGGTTGCAAAACATCAATCAAAGCAAACATGATTAGAACACATGGGCCTGAATCAGGTTCTCACAGTTTGGTAACTTTGAGTAAAAATACCAGTTTTACGACATAACGGTGCGTACAAAAAATAAAAAAGGATAACTGATCCTCTAATTGCTTTTATTTAATAACAGAAGAGCAATACTCCACCTAAAAGAATAAAACATATTGATTACTAGTTATTTAAATGTTGTCTGTAACATTTTTGTTATCTTGATTTTGATACACAGACTTCAGTGAAATTTTAATTTAACACCATCAGTTGTTTCAAAGGGAAATGTCTCAGCCTTCTTTCAGCCAGCTGACATTGTGCAGCAACAGGGGTAGGGACAGGGGTATATTATGCTATACATCAAACTGCCACAGAAAGCTCCAGTCACTCTTGCACTTTACTTGGCATGTTAATGAAAGGTTTTTGCAGTTTTAAACACCATGATTTTTTTTTTTACTTGGTAATTCTTGGTACCAAATAAAAGTGGCTTGAGAACGGAGCCTTGAGGAACTCCGCATGCAAATATTTATATACTTAGACCTAATAATTAATATAAGTGTAACTGTATTGTTTATATTTTATGTGTTTGTAGCTGTATAGAACACAGAAAACAGAACATTGTCAGGCTGCCGTTGTTTTGGATGAGTTGCAGAAACATTAGCTAAACCAAAACATTACCAGGTGTGTTTAGCTAATGCTTTATGCAGGTCAGCAACATATAAGTTGGAGTTTAAACATGCAAACTTCGACACCAAGTATTAGCAGGTTTGTAACACATAAAAATATATCCGATATGTATGTAACTCAATTTATGTTCTCTGAAATATACCTGTTTTCTGGATACAAATTGTCATTTTCAACCATTTTTGAAAGCCTAATGATTACAGTATTATGGAATAATTAACGATGTAAAGGTTTAAATGACCCCCTTTTTTAAACAGATGTAGCTTGGGTTTCACGAAGAAAGCCTGATAGTCATACATGTGCTGTTTGGGTGTTTGAGTTTTGCATGTGTGACCTCATGTGTGTTCTCAGCGGCGGGAAGACTGAGTCCTCTCATTCAGGATGGAAAACGGTCCTTTAAGGGTGGAGCGCGTCTGACTGGAACTTACTGACTGGAGAATTTTACATCAAACTGAGACATCCAGCTATTAGGAGGATAAAGGTTTTTTTTTTCCTTGTGTTTTTTTTTGGTTTTTTTTTGAAGAATCTGCTCCTACCTGATTATCTGTCAAGCTGGCGAGTTTCAGTGTTTGAAGAGGATTTTAAAATCCGTATATAATAATGTTGTTAACCTAGATATTCCCCAGGTGTCAGAACTTTTTCATCTTCCCTGAAACAAATCGTTGAGGGACTGCTGCTTCTGTAGAGAAATTTGAAGGACGTCTTGTTACCATTTTGAACAAATGGAACTGTTCTTTTCGAGTGGCGATATCATATCTTCTTGCTTTACTGGACCCTCTTGTCGTTTTTAGTTTTAATTGGCTGTTTTAAGCTGCATACTTGAGCTTCTAAACAGCCTGCTTGCATTCATAATGCCTTCCTTGTTATTGCCTGGGTGGTGCAGTCTTGTTTGTGTAGCTACAGGGTGGATCTGGATAACTTCAAGCCAAATTTAGTCCCTTCGGATGGATTTAAAGGGCCGTCTAGCTCAGCTGGGGTGCCACTGTTAAACTGCCTGTTCATTTTATACATTAGTGGGACAAAGCCGAAGTATTTAAAGTGGTGCATGACTGTCAGGAACCGAGGCCGTCCGGAAAACATTGTCGGACAGTGTGTGTGTCAGACAGAGTGTTTGCTGTTTCTTGCTTCTTTACAGCTGTTTCAAAAACATATTTGTGATGCATTCAGGAGGATTTGGAATCAGCAGCTTTTTTTCCAAATGTTTTTCCTAAGCTCCAGAAACAAAATCTAGACAAAAGATTAATTTACCCAATGCGCCCAAGAAAATATATATGTGTACAGCTGCTGTTGGATAGGTTGGTGTTCACAGTTGAACCAGTACTTAAAGCTATTCTAAACTGGACGCGCTGGTGTGTTTTTGTTATAATATTGTTATTAGTTCAAATAAAAACATCCAAAAATGATGATTTAAGCAAAGGAGAGAACTTCTGCAAGCCTTTTGTCATTGTAAACACACAGAATATTAGTTTATGTGGAAATAAATACATTATAATTAAAATTTCTACCTTTTTATGAGAACCGCTACCAGAATTTAGTAGTTGTACCTTGAAGACGTCATGAAGTCTTCAATGTAGATAATAATGTCAAGGCTTTGTGAGCTTCTGACAGCATTAAAATTAAGCAGAGGCACTCCTTTGGATATCCTATGATTATTTAAAGTAACACATAAAACTCACTGCGTTCTTGTGTGGCATCATAGAAAACCCACCAAAAAAATCAGCCTAAAATAAGTCTGGTTCATCCTTGGGCACAACTTTCCACATGCCTTAAGCTGCAGTGTTGATCTGGTCAAACAATTAGACACAAGTACAAACAGCATAGGGATGTCCAGCCATCACAACATTCATGGAGGAGACAGATTCTGGATCACAGAGATGATCGTGTTTTCATGTAAAATGCACAGTAAAACGTGTCCTGTGTTAACCTGGGCTGAAAGGCCACTCGTAGGAAGAATTCACTACTCTAAAAGCAACATAAACAGCCAGACATGTACACATATGGAAAAAGACCTTAGTTTTTGGAAACTTATCCTGTGGCCTGGTGAAACTAAAACTGAATTGTTGGAACACACTGATTGGAGGAAAACAGGTGAAGCTACCAACCCTGAGAACACATTGCCAGCTGTGAAGTGTGTGGGTGGCAGCATCATGCTTTGGTGATGTTTTGCTGCAGGAGGGACTGGTGTACTTCACAAAATAGATGCCATGCAGAGGAAAGAACACTCTGGAAATATTGAAGCAACATCTGACTTGGTACAAATGGGTCTTCCAGATGGACGATGCCTCTAAGCATACCACCATATTAGATACAAGGTGGCTTAAAGACAACAAAGTGGTCATCACAAAGCCTTGACCTAAGTCCCATGAAAGGAGTTGTGCACTGAGCTGAAAAGGTGTGTGTGAGCAAGGCGGCCTATAGACCTGACACAGTTAGAGCAGTTCTTCCAGGAGGAATGGGTCAAACGTCCAGGTAAAAAGCTTGTGGAAGGATCCCCGTATTATTTGACCCAACCCATACTGTTTAAATGCATTTCTACGAAATACTGATGCAATTTCTGACAGTGAAGAAAATAATTTAACATTTAAAAATTCATGATAACGGCATTTAGCAAATAGAGGTGAGTCTTTAATGTCACACAGTGAGGTAGCATCTCCCTGTACAGTGAAGGTAAAAGTCAGGTTTTACATGTCCAGTCATGTTGCAGATAAGAGCCATGGGTGTTCTGGTCAAACAAGTGATGCCCACCATGTTAACAGAAAACAGCAGAGGAGTGGACTTCGACTTGATGACTTCATTCCAGTCAGACTCACATATTTCATGACTTGAGACTTGGTTATACTGGAGAAGAATTGCAACTTGACTTTGACTTGAATTCTAAGGAACCGTGACCTGACTTGGACTTCACCGTGTTTACTTGAAACAACGTGATGCACATGTTGAAGTCCAATACTTACCACACAGAATAGTATAGTTTTTCTTGTAGTTCCACTGATTAAAAAGTTTGATAAAAAATAAAAGGCTGAAAAGAAACACTTGGAATGAATTTTCTGGTTTCTCTTACTAGTTAGGGTTTTTTTAGAATTTTGACACAACTATGTAAATTATGCTTTTTTATTGGCATTTAAAATTTGTTGTAAGGAAGTTGGGTTAGGGAGCCTATCCCAGCTGCCAACAAGTAATAGTAGGGTACACCCTGAACAGATTGCAGAAAGTATCCAGTCCATTTCAGGGCTGAAAGCCATCAAGAAAGAAGTTAAACATTTATAAAAAGCATTTATTTACATGCTTTGTAACACATTAGTAGTTTTTTTGTGTGTATTTTGTTTCAGGGATGGCTCATTTTGACTTCTTAATCACTTGAAAGTTGCAAAATAGGACTTGGACTTGATTTGAGACTTGTGACTTGGGACGTAATGACTTGGTTCCACCTCTGGTAAAGAGTAGAAATTTAAACAAGCATCATCAAAGGGCGTCATATTTCTTTCATAAGAAGGATATGGATCTCAGTAATAAATGTTTCTCCAGCAATGAGTTGCCAGAGGTTATAGGGCTGGAGAAACTGGTAGCCGTCTGTTTGAGACATATTGAGTGTATAGAAAGTTTTTTATGTCCGTATACATTACGCAGAGCATTACTTCCTGTTGCCATGCTGCAGCTTACATTTTTTCCGTAATGAGGAAAACCTGTCACCATGTCGGCAGCAGACTGTTGGAAAAATGAGGTCCGTTAAGGTCAAATGTTCCCACTGTCACGACTTTCGATGCAGAGGAGCTCCCTTTTTGCAGTATTACACTATGTGTATTTAAACAGTGGTTGTCTAATGTTATGAGTCTGGAAACATATTAACAGAAATTGAGCCAAAATACAGCAGCTTATAGCCATGTCAGGTTGTCATTGATTATTTGGTAAGTTAGCGTTTACTGGTTGTGATTAAAAACTAAACAATCAAACCAGTAAATTTAATTGAAATTCAATGGTTAATCATTGTACAGTTTTAAGAATAAATAAAATGATGGCTTGCATTTTAAGTCATTCTGAATTTTCAAACCAAAGTGACAATAACAGTAGTACAGTAGATCACAAAGTAGATGGTAACATGTTTCTGCTGGTCAGATTGGTCCGACCGCCTTTTTTAGTCATCACACGTTGAAGTCAACCAAAGGAAAACATACAAAAGCATTACATTCTAAAGGTAATATTACCAGTGTAATAAAGTAATATTTCACTAGCCGGAAAGCTGTTTCTCAGCTGTTAAATATCAGCTTGCAGCTCCAGATTGTTATCATAAATGTGCTTTATTAATTTAAAGATTTCCAGGTTAGTTTAAGAGTAGTTATGGAAGCTGTCAAGTAATAGCGGTAATGTGAGCGCTATATTATTTTCCTTTTTAAATATAGTGATGCTGAGCTATATTAAAACATATATTCCCAGGTTCATGCTGACTTGACAGCATGATTCATTTTGTCTATCAAAATAGTTATTTATTCACTAGAGGCTTTTTTTTACTCATAACCTCAGAAGAATTTGTTTTTAAAACTATTTTCAATCTTTTTTCTTTTTTTTTATAAAACCTTTGACTTGCCTATACCTGTGAGCGGTTGATAATTATTTAAATGTGGGAGAAAAGGTGATGTGGCACCTAATGTGTGAAGGAGCAGTCGCTATGTAACAGTATTTTACTGTTCTTTGAAAACAAAGACAAAATGATTACAGATTTGCCGCTTTAAACTGTCTGTAGTATTTATATTAGCATTTTAGTCAAATTAGCATGTTTAACCTTACTGACACTAAGCCCTTTTTCCACTAGTCTCTACTCAGTGTGGTTCAGCACTGCTCTACTCGCTTTTTATGCTTACAACAGTTACATGAAACTGTTACAGTTTTTAGTACCTGCTTGCTTGCTGTTCCAAGCAAGCCGACCCGTGCTGAAAACGTGACATCAGAAGACTGTCGTCAATGATTGGGTAGGGGGTGGCATCACTAGTCACAGCCATGTTTTAATAAATAATCTTGAATTTATTGTGTAGATGAACACTATAACAAGCTAGCATTAGGTAGCGTTAGCTTACCCTCACACTATCTCTAGCTTGTACCCTTCAGTTTGTCACACGCTCCATGGCCTAGTCGAGTAGAGTCGGTACTAAGGAGACACGAACCATGTGCAGAGGCTGTAGTCCTTAACATGGTTGTTCTGGGTTCGATTCTTGGTCTCGGGCCATTTTCTGCATGTCTTACACTTGTCTCTCTCCACCCTCTTTCCCATCGAATTACAGTTCAATAAATTCTTCTAGCGCCAAAAAAATCTTTGGTGCACATTGGCGAACATGGCGCAGGATGTTGACAAGAATACAGAAAGGATTACGATGGAAATAAACAAAATGGAAACAATACTATAAACACAAAATGCCAGGTGCATCAAATCGTTCTTACACACAAAATTAAAGAAGTATATTAAAATGTTTAAAAAAAATGGCAGGTTTTTAAGGCTATTTTATTCTTGCTGTCTATTGAGAAAAAATTATTTATACACAAAAGTATTTTGAATGATGCTTCATTTGTCCATCATCAGTAACATTTTTATGTATGAACATCAAATTTGCAGATAATTGGAAGCATACAGTGGCTCACTATAGATAAGTGATTATAATAAAATAATTTCATGACTGAATCAAAGGTACAGTTTTTCCATACTTATTGGTTTCAACCCAAAAAAAGAAGTTAAAATACTGTCATATTGTAACGTCTATATTTTTGTCCTAATTACAATAAACCTGTGCCTTCAAAAAATGTTGCCGTATCGAAAATGGTATTAAATATTTTTATTAGTATTATTATTTAGTTTGAAATTTTAGTATTGTGACAACCCTAGTTGTCAACCAGCTTGATGGCGCTGAGGTCTATGATTGGAAAAGGTCAGATTGTTGAATTTTTTTTACCAGACATTCTCGAGTGATGGTTGGTCAAACTAAAAACGATCCCATATTGAACACAAGCATCTTTATTATAAAATAAGCAATTTTTAATATTTTCATTAGAAAATGTAAACACGTTTATCTTGAAAGGAGAGTGTGTCACCATTGGAAATAAAAAGAGCATCCATAAAAGGTTTAGGCTTTCCAAGGAAAAACCTAAAATTTCACATCTCCACAGACGTAATGAACATTTTGCCCCTTTTTATCACGACGTAGCCAGAACACAGCCGTTGTCATTGGCCATCATGGACAGAGTTTCCATGTCGGATCCTGACTTTTTGTGTTGGGAACCTTTTTCTGCCAACTTGTCCCCTCCGCTGTGCAGTGGATGTGGGCCTCATTCCTCCATCCGACTCCAAGGCCTCCAGTCTTTCACTCACCAGTAGCCAATCAAAACAACAGGATTTTACATGTTCTTATAGTATAACGGCAGCCTAAACTGAGGAAGAAGAAGTGTTTGGCTGAGCGGAGCTTCTTTCGGACAGTAAGGCTGGTTAGAATGGACACCTGCCTTAACAGCTATGTAAAACTAAAGTGATACCACATTAAGATTCCCGTCTATGATTGCAGATAAAATGGCGCAGACCTCAGCAAGCCTTCAGCCTCGTTTTTTCCCTCCATATCAAGCACTATGCGACGAAGATGCAGAGATATTTTTTCTCCCCTCAGAAGTCAGGAAGCGTCCTGTTGTTGTGGGATTGTTGGGGTCAAAACGGGAAAATGGCCGGAGCACAGACGAAACACGGGCCCTATCTCTGGGCTGCAGGGCTTGTTTAATGTCTTTGTGAGCCAATCAAGCCCATTCATGCCTTTCTGATGGCGTGCTGCCAAAGGTTTTAGTGATATGCACGTCCGCCCTCGTCCTTTTTTCCTCTCTTACGTAATGTTTGCATAATCTGATCTCATCAATATTCTGCTCCTTAAAGAAGAGGAACATTTCCTTAGTATATCTTTTAAGCAAAATAGTTGGTGGCAAATGGTCTTAATCTATGGAAAACTGAAAAGCAACATTTATTCATGCTGCTGAGAGAAATGATGTAACATATTGATTATTAGTGATTTTTTAAAATGCAAGATAAGCAGCAAACTGCTAAAATTAGCACTGGATCTCAGAGAATATTGTAGCGTTTTACTGGAGCCTCAGAGTGATGGGAGGCAACCCTTTAGTTACTGAGGGTCTCACAGTTTTTCATGAGCGCAACAATTACCAAGTAGATAAATGGGGATTGTCTTTCGTAAGCGAGGGAAAAGTAACTTAACTATTTAAGGTACACCTTCATACCAGTATCCGGCCTATGCCTAACTACAGACTATTTGTCCCTCTCTTCTTTGCAGAATTTTATTTTTATTTAGCCACACTGGAGGGTTTTCCTGCATGTACTGTCTGTTAAAGGTCATGCCAGAATGTGGCAAATTGACATTTTCTTTGGGTCTTTTTGAGCCATTCAGAGGTGGCCTGACTGGTGTGCTTTGGATCATTGTCCCTCTTAAGCTTAAGGTCACAAACTGATTCACACACATTCTCCTCCAGAAGAATATCCTGGTATCTGCTGCACAATTCCTGACTCTATCAGTTACTTTAGCTGTTGGTTCTGAAGCAGCAAAGCAACACCAGACCATCACACTACCACCACAGCATTTTTCCCTTTAAATAAATGAAACCCCATTTTGCATTTACTAGGGTCAGAAGAAACCTGTAAGAGGCAAACACTTTTTCACCTCCCTGTAGGTGAAGCCAGGATGGGAATCATTTGGTTGTCAGATGTGTTGATGGGTTTTTATTTTTAGACCTGCCGGTTTTAACGAAGACCTTTAAAGTGCGAGGAGTCCATCCTGTGAGTTCTATAAGTCCGTTCCTGAAATAAAACCTCCTGGGCCGTGAGCCATCCAGCATGTGACTCTCTGTTTTGGGCTCACTGGAATCTTAGCTATGGGATAGAATCAGAAAAAACAAAAGAGTATGAGACGATAATTTGAAGGAATTTCTTGCCTTTGTCAGCCTAGCCTTAGCTTGGAGATGGTGGGAGATTCAAGAATTAGAACAGCTTCTGATTTTCTTTTTTTAGTATTCGAAGCATTCGCATGTGATTTTCCTTTAACTCCCTCCTTGTTATCCTCCTTCTATTATGTTTTTTGTCAATGGGAATATGTGTTGGCCTTTAGAGGACCTCTGGGGGTGCACATATTTTCCCAAATTCCAAGAAGAAATATATTCCTGTTAACATTCTTGTTCGAGCTGCACAATATATCATCATCAATAGGTGCATACTCCACATGCTGCATGGCATTAATATGTTTTGCCAGTTGGATACACCTGATACAGCTTCCATAGAGTGGTGGGAGCGTCTTCATGATGAAAAGATGATTTGTGATGATCTCATCAATAATAGTCTGCTAATTGCATGTTTTTCTAATGTGCAGCTTATAGTCGTAAATCTTTTCATGTCCCAACGAGTGCAGTTTAAATCAGGGTATGACGACAATACGTCCACTAGAGCTATAAGGCTGCTGGCTCCTGCTTCTTCATGCCAGGCCCATTTCTGCTAGAGCCAGGACCATAAATTACTTTCACTGCTGCGATGCATCAGCTGATATGGGCTCATTAGAAGTTTAATGTGTTGGCTTCTATGGCAGCTGACAAATGACAGGACCATTAGATTATTAATAGCAAATCTGTAACAGTAACAGTCATTATGGGCGTGAATTCATTTTGGCCTTTAAACAACGGATTTGAGCCTCTCCGTTTCTTAGAGTGAAAACAGTTTCAATGATTTACAAAAACAAGCATTGGGTGCAGAAGTCAAAATTATATTGCAAATTTCCTTCATTTCTATTGCAGGCTCAAATGATACATGTAGTCTCAAATACACACCCTGTATTGCTAGTATTCAATTGTCTGCCTTCACACACATCTGAACCTGAGTGGCTTCCCATTCTTGATCTATATGATTTAATATGATGTTGGTCGACCCTCTACAGCTAAAACAGCTTCAGCTCTTCTAGGAAGGCTTTCCACAAGGTTTCAGAGGGTTTTTATTGGCATCTTTGAACGTTTGTGAGGTCAGACACTGATGTTGGACGTGAAGGCTTTGCTCGCAGTCTGCACTCTAATTTAATCCAGAGGTGTGTGACTAGCCTTTGGTCAGCCTAGTCAAGTTCTCCAACACCAGACTCTCATCCATGTCTTTATGGACCTTACTTAGACCCTGGTGTGTAGTCATGTTGGAACAGGAAGGGGCCATCCCCCAAAAGGTTCCCACAGTGTCAGGAGCATGAAATTATCCAAAATGTCTTGCTCTGCTGACACATTAGGAGTTCCCTTTCCTGGGGCTAACTCCTGGAAAACTGCCTCACACCATAATTCTCTCTGCACCAAACGTCACGTGTGACATACAGTGCGATCATTGTCCTGGTAACTGCCAACCCAAAACGTTTCCAATCTCAGATGACCTCTTGGATGACAGCCAGCCTCCTCTTTAACTTATGGGATTTTAGAGTATCTTAGTTGGCATATGGACGGATTTTTTTCTGATCTGTTTATGTTCTGTTGTCTACCAGGATAGTATGGCCATGACGGGAGGGACGGCAGCTGCCCTTCCCATGAGCAACCACACCCGGGAGAGGGTGACCGTGGCCAAGCTGACCCTGGAAAACTTCTACAGCACCCTGCTCACGCAGCACGAGGAGCGGGAGATGAGGTAACCCCTCCACAAGTGCCAGGTACCCCATGACTTGTCTAAAAGTCATGGTTTACCTGTTCAAACAAATGGAAGGGCTTGACCGCCGAGGCTAAACGCAGCTTTTGTTTACTGCATCATGTTTCACCGCTTATGCTCGTAGGTGAGGCAACACTCCCCAGACGTTTCACCCACTCTGTGAACAAAACAAACGACTGTCCCTCATGATCTTGTGTTACCTGAAGGTTGACCTGTTGCTCAGGGACCTCCTGTAGACGACACCCGAGTCACTATTTACACCGTTTACCTGACACCTTCTTGGTCATATAATCGCTCCCTGGACCCTTCCACTCTGCTTCTGTTCACATGCTTATTCTGAGGAAACTAGAAACAGGAGATGTTTTGTGATGTGTGTGCAGGGTATACCCTGATTCTTATGCTTCAAATGACCTGTTTTATTTGGCATTTTTCTACCTCTAGGCAGAAGAAGCTAGAGAAGGCCATGGAAGAGGAGGGGTTGCCAGATGAGGAGGTACAAATACCCCTTTTTTCCTACCTTTTGACATTTTTCATGTTAGAACCACAAATTCCAATGTATTCGACCGGGTTTTTTGTGATCGAGCATAGAATAGCTCATAATTTACAGATTTTTACAAATCTGAAAGTTATGGTTTGCATATGCATTCAGCCGTCTTTAAATCTGATCCCCCTAAATAAAATCCAGCACAACAAGTGCCTTCAGAAGTCACCTCATTAGTAACTAAAGTCCCCCTGTGCGTCATATAAATCCTGCTGTTCTGTGAAGGCCTCAGAGGTGGATTAACTAGAGAAAATGTGAAGAAGGGATTTGAAAACTTTTGCGAGGCACTGTGCATACATACGAAATTGTTGCAGAAAGCAAAATCTTCGCCTCCCACTTCATCTCGCAGTCACTCAGACAGCTTGGCGTCTCTGTATGTCTCAGAAAGTGATGCGGCGCTCGCAGCACGCCCGGAAGGAGACCGAGTTCCTGCGTCTGAAGAGGACGCGGCTCGGCTTGGATGACTTCGAGTCTCTAAAGGTTATTGGACGAGGAGCCTTTGGAGAGGTTAGTCACATTTCTAGTTCACACATGATTGCATGGAAGCAAAAGAACAAAACTATTTAAGGCTAGCTTAGGTTTTTCAGGGTCTGTGTGTACTTTCTCTAATTTCAGGTTCGTTTGGTGCAGAAAAAGGACACAGGGCACATTTATGCCATGAAGATCCTGAGAAAAGCAGACATGCTGGAGAAAGAACAGGTAAAGTTGCTCCTTGCACTGCCTTTCTGAAGGAAGATAAAACGCTGCTGCCGGTGCATTCTCAGTGACATTCATGATCTGCTCCCCTGGCAGGTGGCTCATATCCGCGCAGAGAGGGACATTCTGGTGGAGGCGGACAGCGCCTGGGTGGTCAAGATGTTCTACAGCTTCCAGGACAAGAGGAACCTCTACCTCATCATGGAGTTCCTGCCTGGAGGTACTTACCAAGGCTTACCTACACTGCATCCACTGATGTTTGATAAGCTGCGAGAAACATCTCTGACTTCTGTTGCCAGGCGACATGATGACGCTGCTGATGAAGAAGGACACCCTGTCTGAAGAGGCCACGCAGTTCTACATCGCAGAGACAGTTCTGGCCATCGACTCCATCCACCAGCTGGGCTTCATCCACAGAGACATCAAACCGGACAACCTGCTGCTGGACTCCAGGGTCAGAACTCAAACCCATGACCCTCAAACAGCTTCAGATTCTCTTGGCTTGCAGATCAAGCTCATACTGAACGTCTTTTTGCTTGCAGGGGCACGTAAAGTTGTCTGATTTTGGCCTGTGTACCGGACTGAAGAAGGCTCATCGCACCGAGTTCTACAGGAACCTGACACACAACCCACCGAGTGATTTCTGTGAGCCATAAATGCAACATCCGCGATGCGTAGTTTGAACCAAATAGAACCATAATATAATCAGCTGCTTGTGTTAAAATAGGTTTTCCAAGGAAACCTGATTTATTTTTTTCTTCGCTGTCCCATATCTCAGCTTTCCAGAACATGAACTCGAAGAGGAAAGCAGAAACCTGGAAGAAGAACAGGAGACAGCTGGTATGGTTCCTTCTTTGACTCTGAAAGAACCTGAAGCTGTGGTGTAGTGTTGTTGCATGCCAAAAGTTTACATACACCTGTGCAAACAGTTATTTTACAACAAATAACTCCAGTGATTTCTACAAGCAAGATCTGGGCACTCAACTTTGGATTTATTGTTAATTTTCTCTAATCCTGTCTGGGCTGCTTTGATCAGAATGGGTAGAGGTCATTTAAAATAGCTGGTTTCCTTGCTTTTAAGCATTGTCTGTATGTTTTTAATAGGGATGAGATCTGGCCCATTGCAGAAGACTGTTAGCCTGCTTTATCCACTCCCACAGCAGTTTTGATATATGTTTGGTATCATTGTCCTGTTGGACAACCCAACTGCATTCAGTGCTCTACCACCTGCCCTAAGACGAAATCAAATTGGTTAGAACAATGAGGAACAATGCAGGAACCAACAACGTGTGAACCTGTCATACACTGGAAGATGTTGATTTTTTTTTTTCTCCACCCTTGATTAAGAAAGAAGCACCTGATCCTAAACCGACACATTTTAGGTTGACTGACATTTGCAGCTGCCCACACGGACAAGCCGAATTTCTTCTGGCGGAAAGTTTTATGGTCAAATAAAACCATAAAACTGTTTGGCAATGATGACAAAGTAAGGTTTGGTGGAGTCAAGGTGAGGCCGTCAAACCTAAGAACACTCAAATGTGAAACGTGGCGATGGCAGCATCATGCTGTGGGACACAGCCACACTGGCATGACAGAGAGTGGATGGAACATAAAAGAGGTCAACTTCTCCTCAGATCTGTCCTGTCCTGTTGGAACTCGGATGTTCCAACAGGACAGGAAATGGCTAACATTTAGCTTCTGAACTGGCCCTGACCTCTAACCTTTTACACGCTAATGGACTACTCTCCATTCCGGGCAACCAATGAGGTGTCAGACATCCAGACAGAATTATGGCAGAAGCTTGTTATTGGCTGGAAGTGTGTTGTCAATCCAAACAACAGTGAGGGTGTATGTATATATTTGAGCTTAATGTTGTCTTGACAAGAAATCAGTGTTGTACCTTAAAGCAGTAGAATATTCATGGCGAAAATGAGCGTGTGTAAACACACAGACAATGAAATATGAAAAATAAATTGAAAAGCTTCCAACATTTACTGTTACAATCACAGTCTTTTGGTGAGTACAGGTTTATCAAGATGGTTGACATCAAGGAAACAAGTTTGACCAGTTTATTCCCTGCTTCAGACAGGATTTTCATAAAGTTCTATTTAGAAAGCTAAGCTTTGAATTTGACGGTTCATATACAGGCTTATTCCACTGTGGGAACGCCAGACTACATCGCTCCTGAGGTTTTCATGCAGACAGGGTACAACAAGCTCTGTGATTGGTGGTCTCTGGGTGTCATCATGTATGAAATGCTCATCGGTAAGAATTGATTTCTCCTTTATGTGCCATTGGATTTATATCTCTGACCTCACACTGACACTTTGGGGAGGGATTCAACCCTTTGTAGATGGTACTGAAGTATCGACTTGTTACAGGTTACCCGCCTTTCTGTTCGGAGACGCCGCAGGAGACCTACAGGAAGGTCATGAATTGGAAGGAAACTCTCGTCTTCCCACCTGAAGTCCCCATCTCAGAGAAGGCCAAAGATCTGATTTTAAGGTTCAGGAATATCTGTATCTAGCTCTTCAAACGTTGACTATTTTCCTTTCTCAATCTCAGGAAGGTCAGACCCCAAAACCGGATCTGCTGTCGTTTAATACATCTTCATTTTTAATATTCTGTTGGGGCTACTTAAGGTATTGCGCTGATGCGGAGAATAGAATCGGAGCCGTGAGTGTGGAGGAGATCAAGAGCCATCCTTTCTTTGAGTCAGTGGACTGGGAGCACATCAGGTACAAAAATGCCTCTCTAAACAGAGACTCGGTGTACGCAGAACAGGCTTTTATTAAAACAAACATGGAACACCTCTTGTTTCCATCCACAGGGAGCGACCAGCAGCCATTTCTATCGAAATCAAAAGCATTGACGACACTTCAAACTTTGACGACTTCCCTGAATCAGACATCCTTCAGCCAGGTTTGTCATATCAAATGCCTTATGTTCCAGTTATGAGAGCCCTGAGTCGAAATGCCCACCCAGATTGTAAGTCAGAAATCTGACCTTTTACTCCTCAGTGAACGCACCATACCTAAACACTACCAGGTCACACTAACAACGACGTTCTTCGTAGTGGACAGTATAACTGAGTGAAGGTAGCACAGTGTTTGGCAGGTATGACGATATGGCACAGCTATAATCAGTATAAGTGAAATATATTGAAATTAAGTCAGAGGAAGCAAAGAAGTTGTCAGAAGCTATTTAAACGAAAACTGTACTTTCTACGACATGTCGAAACATGTTTGTAGATCATTCAGGATGAGAGAGAGCAAGATTTACGGCACATAACAGGAAGGCTAAATGTATAAAAGCAAAATTGCTCTGTTTTATCCTTCCGAGCTTTAAGCTCGGACTGTCATGGAACATGGTGGATTTGCAGCCTTTTTCTAAACTCCAGAGTAATGAATGGAACCACATTCTGTGGTAAATATACACAGAGATTCCTGGTTTAGTGCTGCTAGCCATGCTAACTGTGTTCATCTGTAAATACGATGTCAAAGACAGTTTAAACTGTTAAAATCTTTTTTTTGTAGTAAAACTCCTTTTAACAGTGACTACCGTCTCACACATGCATGATGTCACCTCTGCCCTGAATATAAATATCTAATCAAAGCACAGAGCAGGGAACAACAAATCATTTCAGTGATGTTCTTTTTATTTTACTGCACGTAAAGAGAAATCATAATGTAGGAAAAATAGGAAAACCCCTCCGATTGCAAATCAGCCGTAAAAATTCTGATTGGAGCATCTCTAAATATTAGGATTCCCATTATTTAACTGAAAAGAAAATGAATTTAAAGACACAGTGTGAGGGATCTGGTGACATCTAGTGGTGAAGTTTGACATCACTCCTCCTTCAGACACAGGATCTCTAACCTTAACTTAATTAATTAAATTTAATACATTTTCTGTGTATGTGTGTGTTTTTTAACAGCCAATGCAACAGAGCCTGACTTCAAATCAAAGGACTGGGTGTTCCTGAACTACACGTACAAACGGTTCGAGGGCCTGACTCAGCGAGGCACCATCCCCATGTACATGAAGGCAGGAAAGGCCTGACACGCTCAAAGAAAGCAACACAGAGACGTTTTAGGGACACAGGGTCGGGCCGCCGAGCCCCCGCTGGTGCTGAGGTCTGCGCCGTCAGCCTCTCAGCCTAAATGTAACCCTCATCACAAGTTATTTAGGTCTGCTCTGCTGCCAAGAAAACGCCGCCGGGAAGAGCTGGGAAATGACAGAGCGTTGCCGCATTACCTCGGTTGTTTATATTTCGTGTCTCTAGCCATAGCTTTCGGGCCAGCTCTTTAACAAGGACACTAAATAAGCATATCTGCATGTTCAGCCTAAAGTTGACAGCAGGAATGGGGCTTGAGAACAACTCCCTGCTTTTGCATCCTCACATTGATAGTTTATACACTGGTGGTTACATTGAAACAGCTATAAACTGAGTTCCTCTTAAAGCTTGTCTACATTGTAATCAAGAATCTGGATGATTGAAGAGAACAGGAAGCTCTCACCTGCTGTAGCACACATGCGGCTATGCTGCAAGGAGGATCCTAGCATGATTTGCAGTGGATTTTATAGCTCTAACTGGAAGTAAGTTTAAAAAGGAAACATTTATTTGCAGGAGCGTCTCATTTGAGTGTGAGATAGAAGCAGATGAACACATACAGATGGTTTACAAATGAATACCCAACTCACTGTCTCAGACGCAAGACGTCCGATGGGTGAGATCATCAAAGAGCAAGAACTTGTATTCATCTCAACAAGAACTGATGCCAGAGGCCCTTATTGATCATTCTTGGGGCATCATAACAGACGATCTTTAGCAACCTCCCACTTGTGTTTCACGCTGTGAGGTAGTATCAGCGGCAGGCGATCTGCTGTAAAGGACGTGTGAAAGCAGCACTTGCAGAAACCCTTTGGTGGATCTGTTCAGTCTGCTGAGGTGGTGGAGCCAACAGACGGTGGAAACACACTGCCTTCGCATGAAGTCTTTGGCCTTGTTCAGAACACACACAGAACCTCTATTTGTCAACAAGTTCCTTCAGTGTTTGAACACATAAAGTGGAAAGAAATTGTGTTGCTTCGCTAAAAGTAGTTAGCACAAGATCCAGTCAAATCCTGCAGATTTTCCAACTTGAGCAGCTAGAACACACAGCGTTAGTTGTCATCTGAAACTTTCGGGTTTAGCACCCCCTGCTGTTGTAGCATAGGTATTACAGGGTTTTCAATACGAATCTCACAATTGGTTTAAAGATTTTTTTCCAAATATGTGTAAAATAATGAAGCAGGGACACTATATCTTGTGAGTTTCAGCTTTTAGCTCCACTTAGGGCTTTATGTGCTCCCGCTTTCTAGGTTATGTAAGATCTTAAGATGGATATCGAAAAAAAAAAGAGCATCAGACGGGAGTTATAATATTTTAGGAAGGAGCAAACACCCAAATCATGCTTGAGTCACCCTTCTCAATGGTGGTACACTGGTTTAAATCGGGTAACTCCCTGCAAAGGAAAAACACGGAACTCTTAATTTTTCTTCTGCTTAACATCTGTTGGTTGCCAAATAAACTGCTGCGTCCTTTTTAAGATTATAAATAACCGTAATGAGTTGCAGGCCCGTCCCCTTCCTTCTTAAATCAACAAAACATGCAAAAGTGCCTTTTTAAGTAGCTAGATGTATCACTGTAGTTTAGTAAAGATTAATTAGGAGGCATTCATTAAAATTAGATTAGCATTCAGCTGATTGACTTGAGAGAGAAAAAGGGGGCAGCTTGACTTATAAAAACACAAAGCAAATATATCTGTAACCTTTGTCTCCTAAAAGGAAATACGTCTCATTTAGGTGATTTATGAAGGTTGTGATGAAACAAAAGCAGGTTTTTATAGATTAGACAATAAAACAGGAGGCTCCTTAAACAGAACAATGTGTCTTTGTAAAGTCAAAAACAGCATAAGAGTAACCTTTCTGTGTTGTTTTTAATTTTTCCTTTTAGGGTCATCATAGGATTTGTTTTAACACTTTCTGATCCCTCTCACATGTCATGCAAACAAACTGTAGGACCAGTCTTTAACCGTCGTGTCTCACATTTGGGACTGGGGAGTTACCAAAGAACTCTAATCATCACGTCACGGTCCGAGCTCAAGTTCGGATGCAGTCGGCGCTTATTCTGCACTCAATAGGAAACTACCTTTTGAATAGGAAGTCATTTCCATTTACTATATCTAAACTTCTAAAATAAAATGTGTGAGCTGGGAGAGATATTTCTTAGATCTCCGTTGAGAGTTCTAAATGTTTATGTAGAATCAGGAAGTATACTGACGATGCACAGGAATCCCAATGCCAGCTGTTGCTCGTGCTGTTTCTGAAGGCCTCTTGTAGAAACATAGTTCTTCAGCATTGTGATCAGTTCACTGTAATACCCCTGTGTCTGTTCTTTTTTTTTTTACATTTTGTGTGTAATTTAATTGTCAAGCTACAAATGTATTTGTCGATTACACTCAAAAATGCTACAAAATGTTGGACTGATGAGGGTTTTAAAGGCAGATATCTGTATATTTTTGTGTTATTTATGCTGTTCATGTTTTTTTTTTTATATATATATAAATTGGCTTTTTGCTGACATTCACTGTATTTAAATTGGCTGTTTCATGTGAAGTTGCACCCACTGATGTAAACCACAAACACTGGATGTCCATGGGTATCTTTTATGGCTATTAAGGTTGGCTTGTCCTTCTCTTTATTTAGCCTCACAAAATGTCGAAATTTGGTATGTAGATGATGTGATTGGCAAGGAGACACATCTAGGACAAACAACAGAGGGTGTGAGTGGTAGAGTCCAACAAGAGTCCAACAGGATCCCACGGTGGCCCTAAATTGAGAGTAAAGTGTACAAAAGGTTCCAAATGCCTAAGAAAGAGCACAACTAAGGGAGGGTTGTTGGGTAGTGCATTGTATAACTCAGTTAAATTTGCATCTCCTATCAAAATACAGTTAGTAGACTGTAAAGAACCCTTGTCAGCTGAACTCTTGACTGCTGGTATATGCAATATTACAGGTTTGCTGTCCCTTGCATAGGGTGGCATAAACACTTGAGCAGAGACGGCTGCTTGTGGAAAGATGCCTTGATGGTTAGTCATAGACTGATGAGGGATTGCATCATTTCATGTTCAGCAAAAGGTTTGGGTTCACCATTGCCAAAGACAACCATCACGTGCAGATAGGGTAGCACTGAGAATAGAGGATTGGCCCAAAGTTTACCAATGTTTGTAGAGAGACACGCTGGCATTATTCCTGGCATTAGGGTGTGGAGATCCACAGGGCATGATTTAATGTTTTCTAGTAATGTTTCAATGAAACCAGACATGCACCCGCCTGTCTCAACCCAAGATAACACCCCTCTATACTAGAACTTGACTGCACCCTGAGGAGGTAATTTAGCCTTGTGATTCAGTTGTGTTGGATTAGGGACACATTTAGAAGTTGCAAGACACCGGCCTCTTCCCTAAATAGACGTGTTGGATCATCTAGGATATCGACTCCGACCCAGTGCTGACCCGTTGGATCTGAAGGGCCATTGATGAGAACTATGGTTGACTTGTCAATGGAGAAAATGACCCAGTTTTAGACTTGGTCACTGCTTGCATCTAGGCCCAAGGGTGCCATGTAACCAGCTGTGGGCGAATACTGCCAACTCAATGGCTAAAGAATGCAACGACTCCCTCTGATTGATGACAGAAATGATTTGAAATGTAACTGAAACAATCTCAAATTAGAAAATTCAACCCTCTTAGTCAATATCTGGTTGAATTTCCCATGGATGTGTCCAACTCAGAAACAAAAATGTATTACAGAAAGGTGTTATAGGAAGACTGAAGCGGTCCAGATATCTGCCGGTGCCGATTCAAAGTTGTGTCTACTCTCCGGGAAAATAGTGACACAACTGATTGTGAAAGGGACAATTGTTAATGAAGTGGATCTGCTTTTGTTTTGTGAGGCGGTGTCTCACTGTTTAGTGTCAAACGTCTGCTTTGTGCTAGAATATTAACACATTTTATTTATTATAAGAAAGAAAAACGGGGCGAATACTTGCAATACATGCTATAATTTTTCTCTACAGATACACGATGACTTGAACAGGGTAGTAAAAGGTTCAGGAAAAGGTTTTATTTCTTATTTATCAAGCAAGACAACTCATTTGCAATGGACCAAACTCGTTTACTGCTTAATAACGGTATTAGGCAGGTTAATAAAGGGTAATGCTGCATGTTTCATTTTGCCAAGAGACAATGGACACAACTAAATCATATGGTAAAAGCCCAGATGGTGAATGATCTGTATTCCCTTCCCTGTTGAAGAAAGATCTCCCAGTTCCACAGGTCAGAACTAAGTTATGAGCTAATCTATTTGATGATGTATATACTGCTGTAGACACTTGTAAGGCAACTGTCTGTGGTGGATAGAAGGGAATGCTCATTAATATATCCATTCATGTTGCTGAGTTTTATGTTGATACACTGTTCAAAAATAATAAATTGAAACGCTTGACGTTTCCAATGCCTTTACTGTACTAAGTAGTCCCTTTTGTAGTTTGCCACAGGGCTTGTGATGGACACCACATTCATATGGGAAAGACAGTCTGATCAGATGAGACCAACTTTTTTTAGCTTAAATGAGTAGGGGAAAACATAACACTGCACATGAACCTGAACACAACATCCCCATTGTGGAGCATGGTGGTGGCAACATAATGCTATTGGGATTTTTTAACAGGAACATATAAAAAGACTTTAAAGGTTCATAACAGTACAATAATTGCTACAATTGGATGGTTTAGATTAAAGCATATACATGTGTTAGAATGGCCTTGTCAAAGTTCAGACCTAAATCCAATTGAGAACAACAAATTATTTGAACTAAATTTGCCTTTGGTCAATGATGTTTCATTCTCTGAGTCTGACTGAAAGACTGAAGATGATTCTTAAGCTAACTTGGCTGTTCTGGGGCCTGCATATATTTAGCACTGAACATCTGTACAACGTTCAGTTTTACCTCATTAACGTTTATGCAAAACAGCAGTGGTCCTAACATGAAGCCTTGTGTTACACCCATTTTGTTTGTTTTTTTTGTTAGTTTTTTTAATGTATTCAACCAAGCCAATTTAAGACCTTGTGAAAAAATTTGATTGTCAACTCAAGATGCAGAAGAATCTCATGATGTAACAAAAGCCTTTTTAAGGTCTGAGACTACATTACCCTTATCCAAATATTTTATAAAAAATTATTAATAAAAACTATTATAGTCCCTCTGACTTTTGCTTCTTTGTTGACAGTATGGGTGCGAACTGAAAAAAAAAAAACATTCACTTGCTAGTCAGCAATGATCAACAATGTTTGGTTTAACTTTGACAACTGAGTCATCTCCCCTAACTTTAAAATGTCTCCTTATGGTGTTTCTGAGAGGTGCTTACACTTACCTCCTGATTTAATTACTGAAGACTTAATTTGAACTATTTGACCTTCTAGGCAACGACAATTAACAGAAACAAGGTGCAACCCAAATCAAATGAGACTAATCTGTAGCAGAGGCAGTTTTTGCATTGTAGAATACAAATTTTGCTTTGTTTTTGTTGAGCCACTAGAGGGAGCTCTTGGTAACCTTTTGGTTTATTTTCTGTTGATCTAGACCTTATGGGTGAATGAACGAGTGCACAGGAACAACCTAACCCGGGCATGGTAGAGATTCACTTACAAAATCAAAGCATGCCAGTCATCTATGTTAATTATTTAGTGTTACCTCTCTCTAATATGTCCAGTAAGTCAGTCTAGAAAATATTTGTCTAAACAGAATACTTGTTCTTTAAAAGTCTTTGTGCCCCAGGATATCATATGTAAAACAATAGAGCTGTAATGGAACACAGAAAACCTCCACGTGAGCCATTGTTGTTTTGTGTCTGTCGGATAAACTGGACAGGTGCTTCCATCATCCCACTACACTGTTCTGCTCTCACTGCCAAACTCCCACTTCCACTGTGAAATCGTCAAATCTTTCTCTTCAGCAGTACGTGGCCAATAATTCATGGTGTCCCAACCCCCCACCAGGTGAAATCTAGTTAACCGGGTTTCTCTTAATCCCTTACCCCCATTAAGGACACCGGGTTTCTGCTTTACCACAATCAGGTTACAGCAGAAAGCCAACAGCGAGCGGGTCACTTACGCACTCGAGAAGTCACCTGATGGAAGACGCGACAGTGTCCTTATGCCATGACCCCGTTGTTACCACAGCACAGTGGAAGCTTATTCTGTCGTATCCAGTTTTACTTGTTCTACCTAATAATCACTAACTACCGGTCTCTATGTAAACAATACATTTTTCCAAGTGTTTTTACCTGTTGAACTCTGGGTACCTGCATGATATACATTCAATTCAATTCAAAAATACTTTTTTAATCCCAAAGGGAAATTAAATGTTGTTGTAGCTCATATTATGCAGATTTCTTCAAGGAGCCGTTGTAGATGCTGATAGCTGTGGGCAGGAAGGGTCTCCTGTAGTGGTCTCTCTTACAGCAGATCTGAAGAAGCCTCTGACTGAAGACACTGTTGTTGTACGACAGTCTCATGAAGAGGATGCTCAGGGTTCTCCACAATGTTCTTCATTTTATGAAGAATCCTTCTTTGCACAATGATCTCCAGAGGTTCCAGAGGAGTCCTCAGAACAGAGGCAGGCTTCTTTATTAGCTTGATGAGCTTTTTTAAATCCCTGGCTCTGATGCTGCTTCCCCAGCAGATGTTGGCAGAAGAAATCACACTCTCCACAACAGACTTATAGAAGATATGCAGCATCTTGCTGCAAACACTGAAGGTCCTAAGCTTCCTCAAGAAGTACAGTCTGCTCAATCCCTTCTTGTAGACGGCTTCACAGTTGCATCTCCACTCCAGTTTGTTGTCCAGGTGAACAACGAGGTATTAATACTCCTCCACCACCTCCAACTCTTCTCCCATGATGGAAATAATGTTTGACATATTCTTGTTTCTCTCAAAATATACAATCATCTCCTTTTTTTAATTCATGTTCAAGATGAGATGATTGTTTCCACACCATCCCACAAAGCGGTCCACCAGCTCCCTGTACTCATCTTCTTGTCCATCTCTGATTCACCCCACAACTGCAGAATCATCTGAGTATCCTGCAGATGACAGGAGTCGTCTTGTACTGGAAGTCTGAGGTGTACAGAGTGAAGAGGAATGGTGAGAGTACAGTCCCCTGTGGTGCTCCTGTGCTGGTGACTACCTGGTTAGACATACAACCCTTCACTTCACAAACTGTGGTCTGTTTGTCAGGTAGTCTTTGATCCAAGAGATTGTTGAGGCCTCCGCCTGTGTCTTCTGGAGTTTCTGACAAAGCAAATCAGGTTGAATTGTGTTAAATGTTCTGGAGAAATCAAAGAACATGATCCTCACAGTGCTGCTGGGTTTGTCCAGATGACAGTTGGTTTGTTGGGTGATGGGTACGTTTTCTTTGGTACCACAACAAGGCAGGAGGTCTTCCACAACACGAACCTTCTTCTGGGCCAGGCTAAGGTTGAAGAGGTGCTGCAGAAACCCACAAAGCTGCTCTGCACAGGCTTTCAGGACTCTAGGGCTGACGCCATCAGGACTTGCAGCCTTGTCCCGGTCCAGTCTTTCCAGTCTTCACCTGACTTCTTGAGACACACAGGTGGAAGAGGAGGCAAAGTGAGCATCAGCATCCTCTGATTTGGTTGAAGGCAAACATGTAGAAGCAGAAGGGTCCATGGTGGAGGTGGAAGATAAAACAGGCGTGACAGGAAAGCTGTTGGTCAAAGGAGGATGGGATGTCTGTTTGGCTGTGAGCAGGAGAGGAGGATGCTGAGCTTGTTTCTGAACTGAATCTGTTGAAGAATGTGTTCAGTTCACTGGGTCTGTCCAGACCTCCATCAGTCTGATCATCCTTCTGCTTGAAGCCTGTGATCTTCTTCATCTCTGACCAAACATCTCTGCTATTGTTTTGCTGGAGCTTGTTTTCCAGCTTGTTCTTGTACACCCCCTTGCTGTCTCTTATCTTGACTTCAAGTTGCTTCTGTATAATCCTCAATAATTCCCTGTCTCCTTCTCTGAAGGCTCTATTTTTTTTGTCAAGCATTGTCCTTCAGGTCACTAGTGATCTAGGGTTTGTTATTGGGGTAGCATCTCACTGTTCTGGTGGGGACTATGTTATCCACACAGAAGTTTATATAGTCGGTTACACTAAGTCATGGCATTGATGTCCTCTCCATGTGGCTGGCACAGTGAATCCCATTCTGTAGCCTTGAAGCAACCTCACAGGGCTTCTTCAGCTTCCTGTGACCATTTTCTCACAGTCATCTTTATTACAGGTTGCCTCTGAACAAGGGGCTTATATTTTGAGCAGAGAAAAACAATATTGTGATCTGATTTGCCTAGAGGAGGTCTAGTTTTAGAGATGTATGAGTCCTTGACATTTGCATAAAACAAATCCAACGTTTTGTTTTCTCTGATAGAGCAGCAGACAAACTGTTGAAACATTGGAAGTGTGGTTGAGATTGAAGAATGGTTAAAATTAACAGATACTGCCACAAATGCATTGGGGTGTTGTGTCTGTAGCTTAGCAACAACTGAACTGATGGCATCACATGCAGTGTCAGCTACAGCTAAAGGTGGAACGTAAACTATTGCCAAAATAACACTGATGAACTCTAGGTAAATAATATGGACGAAAACTTAATGCTGAGAGTTGAATATCTGGACTCCAGGGATGACACTTAACAGTAACATGTCCTGGATGACACCATCTGTTGTTCACAAGTACTGCCAGTCAACCTCCTTTGCGTTTGCTGCTCCTCTTTAAATCTCTGCCTGCTCGTGTGGTCAAAAAGCCTAGCAGAGAGACGCTGGAGTCAAGGATATGATCTTGCAGCCATTTTCTCAGTAAAACACATAATACTGCATTCCCAATACTCTGGCTGGGTCGTTTGTAGGGCTTGGAGCTCATCCAACTTGTTTCCCAACAATGTCACATTGGTCATCATAATCAATGGAAGAGATGGTTTGAACTTACTCCTTCCCTCTGTTTTCTTTGTTCCTGCCGTGCATTATTCACAGCGCCTCCTTTTCAACTCAACAGGGATTTGGGTGGTAGTTGAAGTATTATTTAAGCTTTTTTTTTTTTTTACTGTATCCTGTCCAGCAGAGTAGCACTCAGAATTGTTGTCTTGAGTGCCAAGAAGAAGCCCAATTGATTTAGTTCCACAGGTGGAGCATTACAGCTAACGCTTTAAAGCTCTGCTTCATATTTATAATATAAACTTGATTAGAAACTGCTTTGGGATTATTTCAATTATTACGGACACTGAGACAGAAACGAAAAAGAAAAAATAAGCACGAAAGAGAGAGGGGGGAGGCGAAAAAGGGAAAAAGGAGGAGATGAGAAAAGAATGGAAGGGAGAAAGAACGATGAAAAGATTACAAGATGACACCCTGCTTGCTTCTACACCTGCAGAGACATACATAACAGCTTTTTTACCAAAAACTGCACAGTACTTATGTAAAGATGTCAAGATGTAATTAGTGGTAAATGCGACTCAATATGGAACATTTGTGTATCTGTTAACACCTGAATCTAAACGCCTGTGGGTGTGAGCGTGCTTGTGTATACAAGGTTTCTCTATACAAAATATGCAATAGCGAGTGTGAGAAGCCACAGACCTGCCCCCCTGGAACCTGGGACAGATACAGAGGAGATCCGAGCCATAGACATCCAAAGGCCTCCAAGAGCACAGGAACACCAGGAGAACCATCGCCGGGACTACCGAAACCCCACCCCCCAGCCATGGACTCCCCAAGCAGAAGCCCGACAGAGCCCAGGGGTCCAGGCCCCTGCAAGCAGTCACCGAGAGTGAGCCGGTACCCACCAAAGCACCCAGCCCCGGACACTGAGAACCACAAGTACACCAACGGGCAGAGACACCAACCACCGGCAGGTAGTGTGGTGGGGAGGAAATAGGCCCCACATTTGATGGGGAGCCTAAACTGATCCAGGAGAGGGAGCAGTCCAAGACCTAACCTGACACAAAAAACAGGCACACACAGTCACAATCACACATTCCCACCCTCATGCGTACACATAAAAATACTCACACCCACGCACCCAACATAAAGACAAACAACAATGTACGTCGTACACCCACTCACACTCCCCACACGTACATATACTCCTAGGTCCCTCATCTGGAGAGGGGACATGTACAAAAGAGGGGTCTACCTGGTCCAAATGAGCTTGCAAACCAGAGCCACCACAGGATGAAACAGTCCCAACCCCCCCAATGAATTCTGATCTCAACCGCATGAGCCCCCCACCCCCCATGAATCCCAACATGAATTTCCCCACAGGTCCACCCCCAACCAGGACATAGATATCGAACACATGTCCCCAAACCCAAACGCCATGAATCTCCTCTCCACAGGGGCAAACCTCCAGCCCTGAAGAGCCGACAAAGCCACACTCACATAGCCCAAGCTCCACACATAATCCCACTCCAAGCACCCCCCGCCGCATCCTTCCCCCCACCACACATCGCGCTGCGGTTGTAAAAAAAAACAACCCCGTTGCCATGGTGACGCATCATAACAAACGTCCAGAAGTAACAAAGTCAGTCATTTTCAATACCACTTCTTCCATAGTGGGTCGCGGGGAAGCTGGTGCCTATCTCCAGCAGTTTATGGGCAGGAGGCCCAAGTCGCCAGGGCAACACACAAACAACCATGCACACACTCATTGACTCACCTTAGGGCAATTTAGAGAGACCAATTATTCTAACAGGCATGTCTTTGGACTGTGGGAGGAAGCCGGAGTACCCGGTGAGAACCCACGCATGCACAGGGAAAACATGCAAACTCCATGCAGAACTCAATACAAACTCCGGCCGGGAGCTACCCACTGCGCCACCTTGGGCGGCACAATTTAAGAATTGTACGTACATACAATTGTACATACATGTAACTTATATAATGTACAAATAATGTACATTGTATCGCAACTGTACAGGAACTTCAAGTTTAGCTGTTGGTCGAGAAAACTAAGTGTATGACGATGGAAGTGATCTTTAGGGAACATTTCTTGAAGGTTTTCATAAGGTCATTTTCTGAAAACTGTAAAAGTTGACATTAGACTTTACAGACCTATAGACTTTACATGGAATCTTTAGGGAATGTTAATAAATTGAGCCGCACTGTGAATGCTGAAGGTGATCATCAGGGAACCTTTAGGGAACAACAGACTGTCAATGTTGCAACAAATCCCCTGGAAACCTTTAGCAATGTTTCTGGAAGGTTCCTAGAAAGTCATATAGTGAATGTTGAAGCTAATCTTCACAGAAACTTTAGGGAACAATACCTAAAGATCCTTATAAGATCAGACAATGAATGTTGCAACTAACCATTAGGAATTTTCCCTGAACGTTTCCAGAAGGTCACACTATTATTTTTAAAACTGTCCTTTAGGAACCTTCCCTGGAGGCTCACAGGTGGAAACATCATTATGTTGTGCAACAATAGGTTTGGTTTGGCTATGACTAACCATTAAGTGCAAAGGCAATTATTAACATAGATGGTGATTTTAATCAAAATTACCAAGTTGAGCACCACCTAATTACCAGGAAGTAACAGGCAAACAGCTCTCTGTCAGGTATTGGTTTATAAATACCTGCCTGGTGAAGTGTGGCATTACTGAACAATAGATGAAGGAGGGAATTCACAGACTGACGTTCTCAAACAGCAAGCCCTGCACACAATACGCCGAATAAACACAACGTCTCTCTAAAATACAAGAATTTATAACAAAATACTTCAACTTTCAGTTACTTTAGTTAACAAACTCTTTAACTAGGCTGGTAACAGTCAACTAAACTCCTAAGTAAAAATGAAAAGAATAAGGAAAACTAATAAACTATGTGGAAAACAAATCGTAAAATTTAATAAATGGGAATAAAACCGAAACCAATGACCAATAAAAAGATGGTCATTGGTTTCAGTTTTCAGTGAATACATAGTCACAGCTCAGTGTGAACATGCATGTTTAATAACCAAGGTTTAATTAGAGGAACTGGGATTGAGGCCAAATCAGCTCTGAAAGCTAACAGAGAACAACAGTTGCTATGTGCGCAAACAACCAGTTCACAATGCAGAGCAGAAGGGTTTCAAAAATGATTTGCTCAATAAGAAATCAATAACGTTTTGGAAAATTGATTCTTAAACTTGTGTTAACTACCCATCACAGTAATTGATTGAACGCAGTGAAGGACTACCAAGATGGTGGCACCACAGACGTCACATCTGGGATTAGCAGTTCAGTCGACCAAAACGAACAGTGGCTGTGGCCCTATCAGAGAAAGTAGAATGCCTGGTTATTAAAACATGAATGCTTTGTGTTGTTCCTAACATTTTTCATTCTAAGAAGATTTTAATTTGACATTAATAATTTTGCTCTAATTAAAGATAGAAATATCCACCTGCATCAAGCACACCTTTGTTGGCGGGGAATACAGTTTAAGGGCCTCAAATGGCCCCTGGGCCACACTTTGGACACCCCTGAGATACACGAACAGCTGACCGCACTTTATTTTGGATCCAAGGTTTTCTTCAAAGATGTAGTCTTTTACTCAGCTAGTAAGATCAAGACATTCATGCACATGTCATGCTCCCCTGTCCTGTCTTTTTTGTTTTCTGTCTGTAGTTGAGTCATTGTTTCCTCCCATGGCTGGGCCCAACAATGAATGTTGCAACTAACTTTCAGGGAGCTTTAGGGGGAAGATTCCTGGAAGGTTCTTTAAAGGTCACATTGTAATTGTTAAATTTAACGGTCAGGGAACCTTCCCTGAAGTGTTCAAAAATATTTCAAACACATTAAACTGCAGAGAAATGTCTATAAAGTTTCTCCATGTAGTCTTTAAGGGACTTTTAGAAAACATAGCCTGACGGTTCCCAACAGGTTAGGATTTAGGGTTTCCTGGGCACCATCAAATGTCAAACGTAAAGAAACCTATGGGGCCTGGAAGCTATCTTTGTTTATCAGTTACTGGCTGCTGTTTTCCTCAGATTGAAATGTTGACTTGCAAATTTCTACACCATTACTTCGTCAGTTCTTAAACGACCACACTGAAATATCAGCTAATTCTAAAACTGAGCAACATTTCTCTGTCATGAGAAAAGAAGGGGCAGATGTGGAAAAGTAAAAAATAAACATTAATGATAGTAAGAAGTCAAAAGGAATCATCATTGTATTGACGGTGATTACTAAAACAGACACAGTGATTAACAAAAGCTGGTTTACACCTCAAATGGTCTGGTGGTTGTAAATATTTTTTGCTCTCACAAGGCAGAAAGTATTTGTCAGTAGACCTTTCCTCATCACTGGCCAACAAATCCATTCAAACTACTTTTCAAATATACACTGCTCAAAAAAATAAAGGGATCGCTTAAACAACACAATATAACTCCATGTAAATCAAACTTCTGTGAAATCAAACTGTCCACTTAGGAAGCAACACTGATTGACAATCAATTTCACCTGCTGTTGTGCAAATGGAATAGACAACGGGGAAATCTTTGGCGATTACCAAGACACACTCAATAAAGGAGTGGTTCTGCAGGTGGGGACCACAGACCACTTCTCAGTACCTATGCTTTCTGGCTGATGTTTTGGTCACTTTTGAATCTTGGTGGTGCTTTCACACTCGTGGTAGCATGAGACGGACTCTACAACCCACACAAGTGGCTCAGGTAGTGCAGCTCATCCAGGATGGCACATCAATGAGAGCTGTGGCAAGAAGGTTTGCTTTGTCTGTCAGCGTAGTGTCCAGAGCCTGGAGGCGCTACCAGGAGACAGGCCAGTACACCAGGAGACGTGGAGGAGGCCGTAGGAGGGCAACAACCCAGCAGCAGGACCGCTACCTCCGTCTTTGTGCAAGGAGGAACAGGAGGAGCACTGCCAGAGCCCTGCAAAATGACCTCCAGCAGGCCACAACTGTGCAAGTGTCTGCACAAACGGTTAGAAACGACTCCATGAGGATGGTATGAGGGCCCGACGTCCACAAATGGGGGTTGTGCTCACAGCCCAACACCGTGCAGGACGCTTGGCATTTGCCATAGAACACCAGGATTGGCAAATTTGCCACTGGCGCCCTGTGCTCTTCACAGATGAAAGCAGGTTCACACTGAGCACATGGGACAGACGTGACAGAGTCTGGAGACACCGTGGAGAGCGATCTGCTGCCTGCAACATCCTTCAGCATGACCGGTTTGGCAGTGGGTCAGTAATGGTGTGGGGTGGCATTTCTTTGGAGGGCCGCACGGCTCGCCAGAGGTAGCCTGACTGCCATTAGGTACCGAGATGAGATCCTCAGACCCCTTGTGAGACCATATGCTGGTGCGGTTGGCCCTGGGTTCCTCCTAATGCAGGACAATGCTAGACCTCATGTGGCTGGAGTGTGTCAGCAGTTCCTGCAAGATGAAGACATTGAAGCTATGGACTGGCCCGCCCCATCTGGGACATCATGTCTCGCTCCATCCACCAACGTCACGTTGCACCACAGACTATCCAGGAGTTGGCGGATGCTTTAGTCCAGGTCTTGGAGGAGATCCCTCAGGAGACCATCCACCGTCTCATCAGGAGCATGCCCAGACGTTGTAGGGAGGTCATACAGGCACGTGGAGGCCACACACAATACAGAGCCTCATTTTGACTTTTTTTAAGGACATTACATCAAAGTTGGATCAGCTTAGTGTGTTTTTCCACTTTAATTTTGTTTGTGACTCCAAATCCAGGCCTCCATTGGTTAATAAATTTGATTTCCATTGATGATTTTTGTGTGATTTTGTTGTCAGCACATTCAACTTTGTACAGAACAAAGTATTCAATGAGAATATTTCATTCATTCAGATCTAGGATGTGTAATTTGAGTGTTCCCTTTATTTTTTTGAGCAGTGTATATAACAAGTACAGATCTGTTACTAATTTTATATTTATCATAGGTCGGCTATCAGAAGTTCTGTCTTCTAGCGCTACTACTCCGAAGCATAAGAATATGTTAGTAATGTCTCTGTTTCAGTGTTTGCCGGTCATTCTGGTGGGCAGCTGAAGTGCGTGGAAACGCCGCACTTTCTCCACAGACGCTTTATAAATGGGTTAACGAGGCGCCCGTCGCCACGTGAGCCTCCAGTTATATAATATTTAGGTCAGCACGTTTCTCGCTGGCACGTGCAGCCTTCTTTCTTACGTAGTCTCGTGCAAAGGTCTCGCATAACACTATGTAGGTGAGCGCCGAAGATCGTCAATGACAGTCATGACCTATCACTCCTGAAGTATTTCCCTGATCCTGTTTCTTACAAAACTCCCCAAGGTGAATATTTTCAATAAAAATACAAAAATAGCCGGAGACTGTTTTTCGCATCAATATAGAGTTCGAAAAAGTTTTTTTTAATTTTAGATTTTAGAATTTGTGTAAAATAAATAATCTAAATGTTCCAGCAAAACGCCCTTGATTTTTTTCAGGCTTGTTATAAAAACACTAATCCGATAAAATAATGAATTAAAAAAAAAATATATTAAATGGTAAGTTTTCCAATGTGATATCACTAACTGTTTCCTTTCGCATGTAGTAACCCTTTTCAATATTGTGTAGTTGTAAGCACTGAAACAAAATAAGACCAAAAATTGTTGGTCTGGGATTCACAGCTTTCAGTTTGAACCCAAATAAAAAAGGTTATTTCACTGTTAATTATTCATAATTTTTTTGTGTGAATTTATACTGCATTTAGGCATTTATGAGACATCCTAGATATATACCTGAACTGGATTATTTTACACTGAACTGAAATTCCTTTAAACACAGTTTGAGATTCATGGAACCTTTAGTAGCCTACATTAGCTAAAACACGAATCACTTTCAGAGCCTATCTGGCATTGATCCAGCAGATTAATAATTTGTCAAATAAATGTTTATATATGTGAAATAAAAAGGTAAATAATGTATCAATGATCATTATGGGCAAACACTTCAAGAAGAGCTTTATCAAAAGGTCTCAAAACAAATTTGTCTGTCCCTGAGTGGATTTGTAAACTGTGTTGTAGCTCGTTTTGTTGCTTTTGAATGAATTGCTTGTTCCTCTGTGTGTTGCTTTTCAGCCCATGAAAGTGCTAGACTTATTGCACTGTGAACGATGACAGTCAGTTACCAGCTTCAGCAAGCATCTTCACAAGGGTTTACCTTTTCCGTTATTCTGGGGTTCAGTTGCACATTTCAAACCAGAAAACGCATACTTGCACTTAATTGTTCAAACTGATGAATATCTCAGCTACAGACATCTGAAGACATCAAAGGCGACTGTTGCTCAGTGAGGCGTGGTCGTCTTGCAATCCGAGGGTTTTGGGTTCGATTCCAGCTTCCTCCTGCCATATGTTGATGTGCCTCTAGGCAAGGCACTTAATTTCAAATTGCCTACTGATCTGCGTATCGTGTATGAATGTGTGTACGTTAGTGAGTCCGTCTGGGTAAATGTGGCTCTAGTGTAAAGTGCTTTGAGTGGTCAGTATGACTGAAAAGGCGCTATATAAGTTCAGTCCATTTACCATCTCTAACTTTTCCCAAGTATGATCCCAACTTGTAATATATGTGAAAAAACATGTTTATGTCGTTACTTTGACATTTAGCAAAATAAATTATTTTCCCAATGCTAAACAAGCAGAGACAGGAAAGGTTTAGTTGTGATTTAAAAGAGGTGGAAAAAATGTTTCAGAGTGAGACCTCACTTTTCGCCACGCTCTGTGAGGAGGAAAGCGAGAAAGCTCTCAGCAGCGTCAGATGGGTGACGCGCTCAGGGCTCTTCTTGAGGTCACCAAAACGTTTACGGCACGGGGAGGGGAAGAGGAAATATTTCCTCTGCTCTGTCGCTAGTGACCTGGCTCTAATCGACATATATCAAAAATTAGTTTATCGGCACTGACGTGTGCTCATTGCACGTTTCCTGTAAGGCCATTTTATGAACTGCACGCAGAATGATGTTTGCCATCAGTAAATTACATGTGACAACAAATATCCTAATTATTTAGCAGCTTTCTCGACCGCGGGCATGAATGAACCAGAAGCAAAGGATATAACCAGAGTGAAATCCCTCCTCCTTTTCTCGTACTCTATAGAAAATGGGTGTTCCTCTCTCACGCATCCCTCACGTTTCTGCCCCCACCTCACCTTCTTTGTAAAGAAAAAAAAAGGAGCTGCGCGAAGAGGAGGAGGGTGAGGGGGGTGAAAAAAAATAAGGTGAATTATACAACACCCCAGCTATCTAAAGCTCCCTCCTTCCCGTCCCCTCCTCTATGAATTAAACTACAACAGCTGGTGGCTCAACATGCGCGGCGGCGCTCCTTAGCCTTCACCCGGAGCACCGCCGGTTCCAGTCCGCAGGCATGTCGGCCGGGGGCTCCGACGGCACGGCGGACAAACCGGCAGGTAAGCCCTTACACACAGCCCCTTTTTCATTTTGCTAATCTAATTATAAACATGTTTAAACATAGATATTTGAAATCTAAAACGTTTATTTTGACACTGTTATTGTTCATATATAATACATATACTTATTCAGCTACTTGTCAGGGATGTTTTGTGACAACCCCCTCCTACTGACAGGGTTCGGCCACAGTCTAGCTTTCCGTATCTGTCTAACTGTATTGATGAATGCAGTTGAGCTGTCTAGTCGCGCGCTCTCACGTCGTAGTTTGTTTCAATGTCCGCGCGACGTGCTCGTCTCCGGCAAGCAGCATTGCAACCACGACAACGTAGCCATGACGAAACATTTATCCCAAGTTAAAATTGAATGTATTGTTATATTTCTAGCTTTACAGCCGAGGCTCCACCATATTTCTCCGCCTTGCGGCAGCCTTTCTGTATGTTTGCCCCTACTGTTGCCAAAAACTGCCCCAAACAAGAGCTTAGCAACCCGGCGTCACGTGTTCGCATGAGGTACTTCTCGTTCAGGCTTCCTCCTGCTTGCCTGAAAGTGGGTCAGTGGAGCAGTGGAGCAGCGATGCCTGCACTGTGCAGCAGGGGGAGGTAGTTGGTTCCTGCGGTGGCAGAGAGCCGCTGAATCAGCCTAGAAAGGATGCAGGAATGTGAAGCATGAAAAGACTGAAGAAAGCGACACACACACTTAGCGGACGCAGTGATGTCTCTCATTGTGGGTTTTTGGTTCTGGTAAATGAGTACAAGTACGTTTCTGCGTGGTGTTCTGATAAATATTTTTTTGTCACTTTTTTTCCACAATAAATGCATATCTTTGGATATATTTCTAAATGACCAAAATTTAATTCAGTGAAGTTCTGTTTATTTCAGGCATAAGATTTAAAATGAACATTCAATTCAGTTCAGTTTTATTTATATAGCGTCAATTCACAACACGTGTGTCTCAGGGCACTTCACAAAGTCAATCCAATCAAATCCTGCAGATTTCAAGTCGGGTACATACATTCCAATTAATCCAATCAAACAGTTTATTCAAATTGGTTAAAATTTGAGGGAAAGTCTAAGGAAATTCTACTTTTAGAGACTCTAGCAACCAGAAGTAAACCTGCAGTCTGAGAACGAAGTGCTCTGTTAGGAACATATGGAACAATCAGATCTCTGATGTATGATGGAGCTAGATCATTAAGGGCTTTATATGTGAGGAGGAGAATTTTAAATTCTATTCTGGATTTAACAGGGAGCCAATGAAGGGAAGCTGAAGTAGGAGAAATATGATCTCTCTTTTTAATTTTCATCAGAACTCTTGCTGCAGCATTTTGGATCAGCTGAAGGCTTTTAATTGTATTTTGTGGACATCCTGATAGTAAAGAATTACAATAGTCCAGCCTTGAAGTAACAAATGCATACTTTTTCCACGTCACTGGGATTTAAATGACATGTCCTGGTCAAAAAATAACACCAAGGATTTTTACTTTATTACCAGAGGTCAATTTAATGCCATCCACATTAATTGATTGACTAAACAGTTTCTTTTTCCAAGATTCCGATCCAAAGACGACAACTTCTGTCTTGTCTGAAGTTAGAAGCAGAACATTTAAAGTCATCCAGGTTTTTATGTCTTCGGGACAAACATGCTATACAAAGTTTAGTTCAACAAATACTGATCAAAGAGGAGTAGGTTGAGGCTTTGGCTTATTCTACCTATCCTTCATTTATGTCCGAACAACTCAGATGTGAAGACCTAAATATACAAAAAACAGAACAAAGACAATGAAATAACATAAACATAAACATTTTTATTTTTTCAAAGAAAGTCAACGACACATTTTCAATCTATACTCACAGATGTACCACAAATTCATTTTTAATTTAAATTAACTTTCTCAGCTTTATTCCCCCTATATATCCGTGTTCAAATGCTAATGCATCATAGGTGTATAAAACTATAAGATATACAGTGTACTGCAAAAGTTTTCATACCCCTTACACTTTTTGGCTTCATTTGGTCCTGTGGTCCAGTTCATCCCTATAAATGAGATTCCCTGGTGTTCTGGGTTTCAGTGACTGTACTGTATGCAGTGGAAGTAGAAATAGAGCCACTGTGACGAAAATGCATCCATCGGAAACTCCAATCTTACGGTTACATTTCTCTGAGAGCGGAGTCACACTGTCTTCCAGAGCAGCTCCAGGCAGCAAGAATACATCAAGTGGGGGTTATTTAGTCCAAAATGCCAAAACTCTGCTTCTTATTCCACACTCAGCACCAACTGAGTAAAGTGCCTCGCAAAAGTCTTAAACCCCTTGAACCTTTCATGACTCCACAGTGAATCATGGTGGTGGCAGCATCATGCTGTTTGGATGCTTTTTTTCAGCAGGACAGGGAGGCCTGTCAGAGTTGTTAGGAGCATGGAGGAATTTTTAAAAGAAGAATGCTTAAAACTGCTAGAGACATATCTCAAAAGGCTTGCAGCTGCTCTGGCTGTGAAGGGTGGTTGTGCAAAGCATAAACTCAAGATAGCTGAATACAAATGCATGCCACACCTTTAAGATTTTTATGTGTAATGTGAAAAATTATTTATCTCTATTACAAAAATTAAATATTTCAAAAAAACTCCAGTGTGATTATGGTGTGATAAAATACAAATTTATTGAATGCTTTTTACACTTCATTGATCAATAAATGTGCTTGATATGGAGTATTAACAAAAAAACAATGTTAAAATCCACCTTGTTGTTTCATGATTTCTTAATAAAATGACTTTTTTTTTAGTACTATGTGTTATTTCCCGGCTGTGTGCTGGAGCTATAGACATTATTCTGGACTCAATTGGAGCATTTTCATGGGTTTTTCTGTGAAATATTCTGGGCTAAATTCCAAACCATTTCTACCCCTGACTGGTTCTCTTTTATCTGAAGTGACCATTAGTAACTTTGTTTGTGAATTGGCACAAAGAAGAGAATCAAACTGAAAAATATCGTAACACATGCAGCCAATTGTCGAGCAGCTTGGTCAATTTTTCTTGGCCTTTGATTCTCGACTTTTTAAAGTGGGTTACTGCACTGACACTTTGTGTCAACTAAATCCAAATCAGGTCAGTTATTGTCCACCAACGAATTCTCCAAAGTTATTCACGTGGAATTAAACAGAAAATCGTGCCTTGGCTTCATCCTGCTGTTCCCCTCCTGTATGGCGCCATCACGGGTGGCTCAGTGCTCCTGCTGGGTCTGACTAACCCGGAAGGCCACATGATGCCCTGCAGGCCTGGCCTCTTCTCAGTGCTCCTGTCACTACTGTAGTGACTCACTGTTGACCATGTACACTGCTCAAAAAAAAATGAAAGGAACACTTTTTACTTAGGGTGTCACATCAAGTTAGTCAAACTCCTGGGATACTGCTCTGGTCAGTTCAATAGTAGATTAGGGTGTTAATCAGTGTCAGCTGTTTTGGTGTTAATGAAATTAACAACTGGTGCGCTGAAGGGGCAACAATGAGATGACCCCAAAACTAGCAATGGTTTGCAGGTGGAGCCCACAGACAGTTTTTCCCTCCTATTTTTTTGACTGCTTCTCAATAGTTTCACATTTGACCAGGGCCAGTGTCACTACTGGTAGCATGAGGTGATACCTGGACCCTTCCAAAGTTGTACAGGCAGTCTAACTGCACCAGAATGGAACATCAATATGTGCCATTGGCAGAAGGTTTGCTGTGTCTCCCAGCACAGTCTCAAGAGCATGAAGGAGATTCCAGGAGACAGATGGTTACTCTAGGAGAGCTGGACAGGGCCATCGGAGGTCCTTAACCCATCAGGAGGACCAATATCTGCTCCTTTGTGCAAAGAGAAACAGGATGAGAACTGCCAGAGCCCTACAAAGTGACCTCCAATGGGCCACTGGTGTGAATATTTCTGACCGAACCATTAGAAACAGACTTCATGAGGGTGGCCTGAGGGGCCTTCTAGTAGACCCTGTGTTTACTGTCGGGCACCGTGGAGCTCGACTGGTCCTTGCCAGAGACCGCCGAACTTGGCAGGTTTAGCACTGGCACCATGTTCTTTTTACAGATGAGAGCTGGTTCACTCTGAGCTCATGTGACAGACAGAAAAGGGTCTGGAGAAGCTGCGCTGAACATTTTGCTTCCTCCAACATTGTTTATCGTGATCGGTTTGGTAGTGGGTCAGTGTCGGTCAGGGGAGCCATGGAGACCTGTACAGGATAATCGATGGCATCCTGACTGCCGTTGAGGTCAGGATAAAATTCTTAGACCCACTGTTAGACCCTTCTCTGGTAAAGTAGGTTCTGGGTTCCTCCTGGTGCATGATAATACCCGGCCTCAAATGGGAGTATGCAGGCAATTCCTGAAGGATGAATTGATACCATCGACTGGTTTCCATGCTACCCAATAGAACATCTCTGGGACATCACATTTAGGTCCATCTGACTCCACCAGGTTGCACCTCGAACTGTCAGACTGCCAAACATTGTCAGGCATTCGAGCACATGGAGGCCATACAAACTACTGAAAACCATTTTGAGTTTCTGTAATAACATTTCAGCAAACTAGACTAACCTGCATCAGTTGTTCAGTTTAAATTTCTCTGTGACTTCAGATTAAACGCTCTGTGGGTTAATCATTTTCATTTTCATCAAATAATGTGGCATCCTTTTGTTCCTAACACATTCTATAACAGTATGGAAATCCAGCATGATTTTTCTTTCCAAATGAGATCTTATGTGTTTTCAAAGTGTTCTTTTAATATTTTTGAGCAGTGTAAATGTTCACTCTAAATATTGCTCTCCTGAATGACACCAGTGTGCTGGGCAGGATCAGCTGCAGAGATCTGCAGCAGGTGGAAGAGAGAGCTGGTGTTTCTACTTGTGTATCAGTGATGACCCACTAAAAGCCAGCGGAAAGCAAAGAAAAATATGTCAGTTCCATAACAGTGTCAGTCAGTCAGTGAAATTCAATTTACCCCACTGCTGATTTAATTCGTCTTGTATGTTACCTAGTGTGCGCCAGAGAGCGGTCACAGTGACATCTCAAACTAATTTATTTAGTTTATATTTAATCATTTTTTTTTTTAGAATGCTGATTTGAGAAAGTTACTTTAAGTTAGAAATGCTGCAATTTTCATAAATCACCTAATATATTACAATTAGCTGAGAGAAATGTAGTCAATAATTCAACCGAGGCACTTATTTCTCTGCTTCTGGAGCATGTGGGTCAGTCGTGGTCAGACTGAAAAGTGTTTCTCACGTGCAGTTTTTACCCTTCATAAAATAGATGTCACAATTGAAAGTATGAAAAAAAAAAAGTCATAAGTATGTCAGTGTTCCAGCGGTTATATAAGGATTAGGTAAGAGACAGCCCAAACCCCATTTAATCTCACGTGACCTTTAAAAGCCCAAACCGGCACAGTTTGAGGTTTGGCGCCGTTTAATGGCAATATTCAGCAAGCGCATCCCAGGTTGCTTAGAAACTGATGACTCCAGAGCGAGATTGAGGTAAAGCAGTTAAGTTTGAGTGAGTGTGTGATAAAGGATTGTGGATGGTAACTGAACGATAAAGAGGAGTGGAGAAAGATAAGTATTGAACACATGAAGGTTTTTCTCAGAAAATATACACTAAATTGGTATTGGGTCGCCCCTTCAAATCCTTGAAATCTGGTGCTCCAATCACCTCCATGTACACAGATGTATTACATACTGTTTCTACACAAGTTTGTGAAAGAATTGGTTGCTCTCAGCATAAGATGCAACCTGTGCGGTAAGACCTGTTGTGAAATTTATTTATATATTATAAAAAAGTGGGAATTATTGGGACTGACAGCAATTCTGCCACGAAAAGGTAGGAGTTGTAAACTCACAGAGGGGCATAGTGGGCAGAAGTTGGCAACTTTATGCAGAGTCAGACCTGCATAAAGGTCCTCCAAACCTCATGGTGCTGTTAGCTTAGCTAAAAAACAGTGCTTAGAAAGCTTGGTGGGTCAACTCAGCTGACTTTATTCAATGTGGAGGAGCAGCGACTCGACACATTGCTTTCCTTGAATGATGGAACTCTTGAACCTTCCTTTGAGGTAGAGCCTAGCCACCCTACGGAGGAATTTATTTTTACTCACTTGTCAGGGTGTTGTTCTTGCATCATAATCCATATCTCATGACTGTAGGTTAAGGATTAAACATAAATCGATTAGTAAACTGAGAGCTTTGCCCTCGGTTCAGCTCCTTCTTTCTTACGACTGAACACCAATGGATTTATTGCTGCAGATGAAGTCTCAATCTTCCCATATATCTTACATCCCATCCTATCATCTCTCATGAACAAGACACCAAGATACCTGAACCTCTTCACCGATGAGGGAGACTCTACCCAGACCTGGAGAGAGCATTTCACCTCATTGCCTTAGACTAAGAGGGGCTGACTTTCATCCTCTCATCCTGCTTTATACTCGGCTGTAATGTTCTGTAATGCATGTTGAAAGACATTGCTTGAAGACGATAACACAGCATCTGATAGATAAGATTCTGAGGTTCGTAAACTAGACAGCCTCCTCTCCACAGCTGCAGGCGGGGATCCTGTCTATCAACACTCGTAATATGACCAGTGACAGGGTCAGCCCTGGTGGAGAATCAACATTCTTAAGAAACAAATCTGACTCCAGAACAAGGACACAGTTTTTTCTTTTGTCGAAGTAGAGACCAGACAGCTTGTAGATGTGTCGCTGTGGCACCTCAACTTATGCGATAATGACCACTGAATATCTTGGGGGACACAGTCATAAGCCTCCACAAAACTGATGTGAACTGGAAAATCAAACCCCCATTTTCCTTTCTGCCACATAAGGGTAAAGATCTGACTCACTGTTCTTTGACCAACATGAGAGCCAGACTGCCTCTCTAGAATCTGAAATTCAACAATTGGACTTGATGTGACAGGAGCGAGCGATTTACATGTTAACCCTATGTAAAGGCGCGTTCAGGAGCGAAACGAGGCGAAGGACGCAAAGGAAGCGATGCGAATGGTGCGATAGGGGCGAATAGACCGAAGCGAACCCCGCGATGGACGGACAGTTGTCATACAAGTATGAAACTCACAGCTGATGCTCAGGGTACATCTATGTTCATGCAGGAAGGGATATTTTATTCATAAGTATTTAATTTTCAGATGCTTGTCAGCAAGCCTGATTTCTAGGTCGCCGGTCAACCGTTATTACATAATTATTCAATACGCTACCATTCTACATTCTGTTGTCATATCAGCTCTTGTCTGGTGTATGTTGCCGGTCCTCGTCCATATGTTTAGGCACGAAAATGTTTATAATGTGTACAAGATGTGGACAGCAGGGATACAGCGCCTGTTATTGGTGTCCCGGAGGCTGATTTGTCCCCCAACACGGGGCAGCAGGTCCTCAAACTGGGTCCTGGATAGACGGTAGTACCGCTCAAAGCGACCCTGATCCAGCTGCTCCTGGAGTATGTGGTCGTACTCTCCAAACTGGCTCTGTCTCTGGTGAACCCAGGGACGTTGCTGCCGGCGGCGTTGTTTAGCTTTCCATAAAGAAAACACCATGACTGGCTCCATATTGAGTTAAAACCGGCAAGCAGCAAATAGAAGCTCCTCATTTGATGACGCGGTGAAGTGAGTGGAGCGCTGTTGCCCGTTGGCCACGCGAATTGCTGGCGAAGTGTCAGGCGAGTGACAGCACGCGAATGAGGTGAAAAATTTGCTGAAATCACGGTCGGTCTGAATGCACCTTTAGCCTGCTTTCTAACACCCTAGTGTAAACCTCAACTGGCAAGCTGAGAAAAGGGACAACAGGCAAAAGCTTTACCTCATGGTTGTACTTCATTTTCCCTTTACATCCCTCACATATTTTTATGTGGATCCTTGCACGTTGCCTCATTCTGCTCGACGAGCTGACTGCTACCAGTGAACCCTGTTGTCAGCAGGATGCAACAGTGTTTAAATTGGTGGTATCGACATTAATGTTAAGACCCAAAAGTACCCAAAGTTTCAAATGTCTATTCATGTTTTGTGTCCTGCTGATACCATGATGCCATGTCACAACCTGAGCCCTCTGTGGGCTCCAGGCCACACTGTTCTCCCAGTCTGTTACATTTGTGTCCTGTTCTTTTCCATGTATTAGATCAAGCTGCAGAGGAGGAGGAGGGGCCAAGCCAAACAGGATCCGCGATGCCATCTGTTGAGCTGCCAAGGAAACGGAAAGGAGAGTTGGAGGAGAGGTCAGAAACCCATGTACAGTAAGAGCGGGTGTTGTTGGGATGAAAATCCACCTCGGTGTCCTTTTACTTCTATGTACTTTCATAAACATGGCTCTGTGCAATATACATATTGTCCATGTGGGGTTTCAAATGTCACACACTGTCTCTGATCTCACAGACAGAGCCTCAACTTCAACCTGGAGGATGACCTCAGCAGGTGCAAAGAACCTTCAGGTTTTACTTTGTAATGGAAGATACCGACATCTAACTTAATTTAGCTAATTTTCTTTGCAGATCTGAGGGAGAGGATCAGCAAGTCAAAATGAAATGCTTCAGGTGAACCTTTATGCATATTTGAATTAAGCTTTGACATCAATGGCTTTTTAAATTAGTTCCACAAACTTAGCTGGTTTTTAACAGAACTTAGAAATTTACTATCATCATAATGTAAATATAAGAAATGGAAATGTGGAAATATGTACCTACAGGGAGCCTCACCGGCAGATTGAAAAGCGGCGGAGGGACAAAATGAACAACCTCATTGACGAACTTTCCTCCATGATTCCTGCCTGCCAGCCCATGGCACGAAAACTGGACAAGCTCACTGTGCTACGAAAAGCTGTACAACACCTGAAAGCCCTCAAAGGTAACTCCTTACTATTCACACTGCTGTGGAAAATGTGAGTAAAGACCATTGGCTCAGTCTAAAAGTGGATTTTATGCATTTTCAGCTGGGGCAAGCGGCGCCTTTGCAGACACCAAGCACAAGCCTTCCATCCTGCCTCATGATGACCTTAGGCACCTTCTGCTTAGGGTAAAATTTATATCATGACTAGCTGAATTTGATTATCTAAAAGTCTTGGTAACATAGAAATACACCCGTGAACAATACTAAGGTTTTATTTACAAACATAAAGGACTAAACATAAGGCCACTTGTTTCCTTCCAGCTCTTAAAATTAGGTAACTACAACTACTACCAGCTGCTTGGGATCAGCTGCCTCTTGAATGACTCAACTTAAGCTATGAGACAGAAGGGCTCACACTTAAGTCCAGAATATTTGAAGACTGATGAGCTCATTTTCGACTCAAAGCCTGTAAAATACCTACAGGGGTTGGACAATGAAACTGAAACACCTGTCAATTTAGTGTGGGAGGTTTCATGGCTAAATTGGATCAGCCTGGTAGCCAGTCTTCATTGATTGCACATTGCACCAGTAAGAGCAGAGTGTGAAGGTTCAATTAGCAGGGTAAGAGCACAGTTTTGCTCAAAATATTGAAATGCACACAACATTATGGGTGACATACCAGAGTTTAAAAGAGGACAAATTGTTGGTGCACGTCTTGCTGACGCATCTGTGACCAAGACAGCAAGTCTTTGTGATGTATCAAGAGCCACGGTATCCAGGGTAATGTCAGCATACCACCAAGCAGGACGAACCACATCCAACAGGATTAACTGTGGACGCAAGAGGAAGCTGTCTGAAAGGGATGTTCGGGTGCTAACCCGGATTGTATCCAAAAAACATAAAACCACGGCTGCCCAAATCACGGCAGAATTAAATGTGCACCTCAACTCTCCTGTTTCCACCAGAACTGTCCGTCGGGAGCTCCACAGGGTCAATATACGCCGGGCTGCTATAGCCAAACCTTTGGTCACTCATGCCAATGCAAAACGTCGGTTTCAATGGTGCAAGGAGCGCAAATCTTGGGCTGTGGACAATGTGAAACATGTATTGTTCTCTGATGAGTCCACCTTTACTGTTTTCCCCACATCCGGGAGAGTTACGGTGTGGAGAAGCCCCAAAGAAGTGTACCACCCAGACTGTTGCATGCCCAGAGTGAAGCATGGGGGTGGATCAGTGATGGTTTGGGCTGCCATATCATGGCATTCCCTTGACCCAATACTTGCTAGATGGGCGCGTCACTGCCAAGGACTACCGAACCATTCTTGAGGACCATGTGCATCCAATGGTTCAAACATTGTATCCTGAAGGCGGTGCCGTGTATCAGGATGACAATGCACCAATACACACAGCAAGACTGGTGAAAGATTGGTTTGATGAACATGAAAGTGAAGTTGAACATCTCCCATGGCCTGCACAGTCACCAGATCTGAATATTATTGAGCCACTTTGGGGTGTTTTGGAGGAGCGAGTCAGGAAACGTTTTCCTCCACCAGTATCACATAGTGACCTGGCCACTATCCTGCAAGAAGAATGGCTTAAAATCCCTCTGACCACTGTGCAGGACTTGTATATGTCATTCCCAAGATGAATTGATGCTGTATTGGCCGCAAAAGGAGGCCCTACACCATACTAATAAATTATTGTGGTCTAAAACCAGGTGTTTCAGTTTCATTGTCCAACCCCTGTAGGTCCAAATAAACCCAATCACCAACCCTCTTCTACTGTGCTTGACAGTTGGTATGAGATATTGGTGCTACTATGTTGGGTCTTTTTTCAAAATGGCACTGTGCACTATGTCCAGACATCTGGAGTTTGGTCTTTCATGTCCAAACTACATTGTTCCATTAGAGCTATCAATTTTTCAGCTGAAACTTTATATAAGACTTTCTCTTGGAAAGTTTTACACTTGCTTTAACATGGTAACTAAGGCCTGTAATATGTTCAAATATAGCTCCTATGAATCTTTTCATAAGGAGGAATTGCCCTATTAACCCAAAGATTAGAATGCTTCTCTACGGTCATTGCTGATGCATTGGGGTACAGTGTGTATTCTCCAGAGCAGCAAACTGCCAAAACTCCTGCTTTTATAGAGGTGGTCACACTCGCTGATCTTCATGAGGAGAACTTGGCTCTTAGATCTGTAAAGTTCTGCTTGCGCTGTTTAGGTTAGTCTTTGTTTTAAAGTGTTATAAGGCATGAGTTGTTCCTATTACAGTGATGTATTACATATTTTAAGACCTAGTTAAAACCAGATTATTTTTAATGTCTGTGCAATAGAGTGTACCTCAACTGAATAAGTTCTCCCCACTTGAATGACACCCTTTCTCCCATCTCACAGTATTCGTAATTACCCCCTCAGAGCTTTAAAAGCTTGGTACATCTTAACTGTTCCCACACTCTTCAAAGCAGGGAACACTGATGTCATTGCTTGGGTTTACTAAAGCCAGTCTTTCAGTTTGGGATTATGGCTCCGATCACATTCTCCACTGTAGCCTGAACCTTCCCACAACATCTCCATGTCCTCTTTCGGCCCTTTGCTGGCTTCTCATTTCCAATTTTTCTTGATGTTTTTGTCTCTAGGCTACAGATGGCTTCCTGTTAGTTGTAAGGTGTGACCGGGCGAAAATCCTGTTCATCTCCGAGTCTGTCTCCAAGATCCTTAACTTCAGCAAGGTTTGTTCAGCCAATACTATGCATTTTGATCTCGCTGCTTATGTGTGGTAGAAAAAAAACAAGGTTTCTGATGAAGTTCTGATGTAAATTAGAATTTATGAATTCATTGAGCCTATGAAGAGGCATTGATCTACAGCACCATGCAAAAGGTTTCATAGCCTGTGTACTTTGTCCCATTTTAGAACCATAAACCTCAATGTAATTTATTGGAAATTAAACTGATAAAGCAATATAAGGTAGTGCTTAACTCTGAACTGCAAGGAAAATTATACATGATTTTTAATATTTAATATACAAATGAAATATGAAAAGTCTGTGATTTGAAGCAGAAAGAGTATGGCACAACTGCTAAACTACTAAGACATGACATTTATTAGAGAAGCGGACAAGAGGGCCATGGTAACTCTGGAGGAGCTGCAGACATCCACTGCTCAGGGGATGCTTATATTCAGCAGGGACAGGGAAGCTCTTGGAAAGATGGATGGAGCTACATACATGTTATGGAATAAAACCCATTAGAGGCTGCAACAGGTTTAGGACGAGGGTGGTTCACCCCCCCCAGCAGGCAGTGACTCTAAACATACAGCCAGAGCTACTATTAGCTGGTTTAGATCAAAGTATATGATAAAAAGTACTAAAAATCATTCATAATGTTTCTTTCACTTTACAGTTTTGCACTACTTTATATTGATCTATCACACACATTCCCACTAAAGGTATAATGTAATAAGATTATAATGTAAAACAATGGGAAAAATTCAAGGAGTATGGAAACTTTTACAATGTGATGTAAACCTTGAACAAAACTTTTATATGGACTTGGATTCCCTACCCAATAAAACAAGTGTCTGTTGTGAGCCTGAACTCTTTGTCGTCCTTTTAATGAAATATGTATTGATTAACTGCTAAAATATTAGTTGCACTATAGTTAATCATGAGTGTTTTGTGACCAAGTGTTTCGAGTTGAAGTCAGAAACAGATTATATACACATGCATTATATTTACAGTTGGAGCTAACTGGGCAGAGCTTGTTCGATTTCATCCACCCCAAAGATATCCACAAGGTGAAGGAACAGCTTTCATCCTCAGAGATGCTCCCCCAGCAACGCCTCGTCGACGCATCAAGTAAGACTGCAAGCAAAACAAAAGCTAGAACTGATTTAACAGGGAGCAGATCGGAATGGAATCAGGTGCTTTGTGTCAGTATTTTTGTTTTCTCTCTGTGCAGCAGGGGCTCAGGTCCAGGTGGAACCCCCTGTCAGGCCATCCCACTTGGCCACTGGAGATCGACGATCCTTCTTCTGCCGTATGAAGCACAGTCGGGTCGCAGGGAAGCACGAAGACAAGCACTCGCTGCCCAGCGCTTCTAAGAAGAAAGGTGGGTGCTGAGTGGCACTGCAGTTTATCACGTTCTGAAAGAGCCCTGCTGCACACCTGCACCGCACATGTGACAAGTCACCAGATGGGCTCGCTGGCCGCAGGGCTGTGATTAGGAAGCGTGACTGCAACAGCTGATTCTTATCAGCTAATACAAGAGGTAAGTTTTGTCTGGACAGAGGGAAGCTCACATGATCATCAGTCGCCCTGATGTGGTTCTAGGGCTCTGCAGTGTGCAAGAACATTCAGACTAAAGAACATGTGATACGGACCAAATATCTCATGAAAGGATTTTGCAACAGGGTGCTGTCAATCTTTTTCTCGAACTCAGTTTGAAATCACGTTTACATAAGCTTGAGATTGAACATTCTGCACTTAAAATGTATTTTCCTTCCACTTGCACTACTTTGTGTTTGTCTGTCACATAAAGTCCCAATAAAATACATTGTTGTGTTTTTCTTATTGTAATGTGGAAAAATGGCAAAGCAGATGAACAAATACATGTGCAAAGCTGTGTGAAGTAAATCTAAACAAATGCAGCTTTCAGGGTTTCTATACAGCTTGGGAAAAACTTACACAAGGGAGGAAGGAAGGAAGGAAGGAAGGAAGGACGATTGCACAAGGAAAGAAGTGAGGTACAGGACGGTCAGTAGATTAGCAATTAAGGAAGTAAAAGAAGGAACAAATAAACTAAACAAGGAAAGCTTATACATTAAAATGGGAAAAATATTAATGGAATTTTCCTGAAAAATTTAGAAACCATTTGGTTTAAATACTGAGTTGTGCTCGATTCTGTACATTGACCAAGACAGTTCCAGAGGAGGACCCATGATTGGTACCCCAACGGTATTAACATATGTAAATGCTCTTTTTGGTGGTGAGGTTAGTGTCTAACAAGGAAGAGAAGAACATGGTTCATAAACAGGTGGAAAAGCATATGATTAAGCTTTGGTGACATAGTGGTCAAAGGCTGTGATCCCACACTTCACCTAATCACTATTTGGGTTGAGTGCCAAACAAATGTAAGAAAATGTTTATTGTAAGTCACAGAAAGAATTGGATTTCTTTGTGCACCAGCAGATGCAACCTAAAAGCAAATGAACAGATTTACATATAAGGAGTTTGATGAATTAGAGAAAAATAAATAGTATCCATTAGTTCATAAAAAAGGAAAAATAATAAAATTTTATACTCTAAAAACCTTTGTTCAAGAGTAAGTGACTCTATCAATAACAATTAGCGATTGGCTTTTTTTCTTAACTAAAAATAAGGTGAGCCCATTTAAAACACATTGTTGCAAACACAAAGGAGGTCTGTGTGATTTGGTTGCATAATTAAAAAGAAGTGAAATTGCCTAAGATCAGTTTACTCGAAACTGACATGACATTAGTCAGGGTCTAACGCCATCTTCTGGTACAATCTGATAACTACGCTGGAGAATCAGAATCCTTACAGGTTCCTCATATTTTCAGTTTGCATTACAGGTTACATTTGTATTCACCTTCCTTGAGTCAATACTTTGTAGAACTACCTTTCACTGCAGTTATAGCTGCATGTCGTTTGGGGTTTATCTCTACCAGCTTTGCACATCTAGAAATGTTGACCCATTGTTCTTTGCAAAGGAGCTCAAACTCAAGTTGGATTAAGTTTCCATGAGCGTCAATTTTAAAAATTTGGACCTTGACTGGTCCATTCAAAGACATTATTATATGTTTTAATTTAAACCATTATGTTTAGGGATTGTTGTGTTGGAAGGTGAACATCCACCAGAGTCTCAAGTCTTTGGCAGCTTCCATCAGGTTTTCTTCCCGAGTTAGCCTGTTTTTAACTCCATCCATCTTTCCATTACCTGTGACCAGCTTCCCTGTTCCTGCAACAGGAAGCTACAACAACCATCTTTCACTATGTGGATGGTGTGTCCATGGTGGTCAGAGGGCCCGATGGCCCGATTGTATGGCAGCCTCACTTCTGTCAGTCTGCCCCAGGCCAGCTGTAGCTACAATGTAGCTTACCACTGTCAGCGTGTGACTGTGTGTATAAATGGGGGGATGTCTGATTACAGTGTAAAGCGCTTTGGGGTCCTCGGACTAGTTAAAGTGCTATACAAGTGCAGCCAATTTACAAATAGGACTTTTTATGCCGACCAAAGTGTCTCGTTCTGGTCTTACCTGACTAGAGCACCTTCTACCACATGATTGATTAGCCTCCTAACTGGCGTGTGTCAAACATTTAACTGGCCTTCTTATGGCTTTGAACAATGGCTTTCTTCTTACCACCACAAATAGTTTTTCTGTCAAGAGACTCTCCCACCCAAGATGCGCATCTCCGCAGCTCCTCCAGGGTTACTATTGGCCTCTTCGCTGGTTCTCTCTATAATTCTGTCCTTGCCCAGCATGTCAGGATAGATGGAGTATAACCACAACTGCAAACCTACAAAGACATGGCGGTAGGTTTGCAGAATGACTCTGAGATGTGTATAGCTTGGGATATAGTTTTGTTTGGTCTTCATGATTGTATTGGAGCACTAAGGTTAGCCTTAACAGAGGAGCTGGATGTATATGCTATGTTAAATAAAACCCCAATAAAACACACGCTTTGTTTTTCCCCACAGAAACGTACAGATACTGTACCCTCCACTGCACCGGTTACATGCGGACTTGGCCGAGCAGCCAGTTGGACCCTGAGGGTGACGACGCAGATAAGGAGACCTCTAGCCTTAACTGCCTAGTGACGGTGTGCCGACTCCACCCCCACGTTTCCCACCAGCCCCCAAAAGACGTCAACGTCAAAGCCACCGAGTTCGTAACCCGCTGTGCAATCGACGGCAAGTTCACTTTTGTAGATCAACAGTGAGTTTCCACTTTCTAACTACGTCCATTCGCACCATTGATCTTGTCCTTCCCCGTCGGTTATGACTTTGCTCTGAAGCCACAGTTCAGCTGAGAAAGGAATGGCAGAGGCTTGTTGTGGCGTCAGTTCATCTGTCAGTGGAGATAATCCTTTCTATCTTTGCCGTTGTTTCTCAGAAGAAGCTGTGCATCTTGATGCCATCATATGAAAATCTCTTCTCACTTTTTGGGAAGTATTTACACAACACAAATAATGTAAAGTGACCCAGTTTTACCAATTTCTCGTTTGTTCCTGACGAATGTAAAACGTTGAGGCTCCTATTCAGGGTTTACCACACTGCATTTTACTGTGCACAATCTTGGGAGGTGGTACGAGAGACAGTGAAAGCCAGAATAATTAAACTCTGTCCTTTCTGTTTTATACCCAGAGCCACGACAGTTATCGGTTATTTGCCACAGGAAGTTCTTGGCACCTCCTGTTACGAGTACTTCCACCAGGATGACCTGCAGCATCTGGCAGGGAAGCACAGGCAAGGTGACGGAGCAAAGCCAACACAACTCTTAAATCTTAGAAAATGCAAAATTGAGCACCTGTAAAAGGTCTTTAGAAGTTCTTTGTTTGTGATGATATTCCAATCTCTTCCACAGTTCTTCGAAGCAAAGAGAAGATTGAGACACAGTGCTACAAGTTCAAAACAAAACATGGCTCCTATGTTACGCTCCAAAGCCAGTGGTTTAGTTTCACAAATCCATGGACCAAAGAAGTCGAATTTATTGTCTCTTCGAACAGGGTTATCTCGTAAGTGTGGTTCCTACCTCCTCAAATTAATTTATTCTTTCATGTTAGAACTGCAAGCTGCAATACTCCTCTGCACCAACAGGGGGCCTGGTCACACAAAAGATGAGAGGGAGGCTGGCAGCTCGAAATCGGCTCAGGGTGAGATGTTCATACGACAGTGTAATCTCAGTCTGATGCTTGATCTGACCTTCCACACTTTTCAGATTTAATTTTGTACAACATTTTGAAACTATGTTTCATTTTTCGATCACTTCCCAACAATGCTCTATCTGGACTTGGTATATATCATACATTTACAATTTATTAAAGTTTGTAGTTGGCAGAATTTGAAAGGTTCAAGGGGTATGAATACTTATTGCTCTGACACTTTGCTTCAACAGAAGACGCAAAGCAAATCCCAGAAATTCCCGGCCTCTCCACTGGTGTGGGTACGATGATCTACTCAGGCAGCATAGGGACCCAAATCGCAAATGAGTTAGTTGACACCTACAGGTAAATGCTGTTAGGATAATGTGTAAGAAATAATGGTATTCTTTATTTTTTATTTATTTCTTTATTTTTTTAACCATGTCCTGTCCGCCAGAGTAGCGCTCAGAATTGTTGTCTTAGTGCCAAGAAAAAGCCCAACAGATTTACTTTCACAAGTGGAGCAATACAGCTAACGCTTTCAAGCTCTGCTTGATATTTATAAAAGAAACTTTAGTAGAAACTGCTTTGGGATTATTTCAATTGTTACGGACACAGAGACAAAAATGACAAGGAAGAAAACAAGAAGCACGAAAGAGAGAGAGGGGAGGCAAAAAGGAAAAGGAGAGAGAAGGAGAAAAGAATGGAGGAGAGAAAGAAGGATGAAGAGAATACAAGATAACACCCTGCTTGCTTCTACACCTGCAGAAATGTTCGTATTACCAGCCTTTTTACCGAAAGGTGCACAGTACTTATCAATGCAAGATGTAATTAGTGGTAAATGCAGCTCAATATAGAGCATTTCGTATCTGTTAACACCTGAATCTAAACACCAGTGGGACTGAGGGTGAGCGCGCTTGTGCATACAAGGCTCCTCCATAAAAATATGCAATAGTGAGTGTGAGGAGCCACAGACCTGCCCTCCTGGACCTGGGACAGATACGGAGGAGATCTGAGCCATAGACATCCAAAGGCCCCCCAGAGAACAGGAACCCCTGGAGAACCATCACTGGGACTACTGCAACCCCCCCAGAGAAGAGCAGGGGAGAATCCCATGGAAACCTACGCCTGAGCAGATCCAGCCATGGACCCAGAGACCCGAGACCCCGGGACATATCACTGCCCAAGCAGAGGCCCGACAGAGCCCAGGGGTCCAGGCCCCGGCAAGCAGCCACTGGGAGTGAGCCGGGACACCGGGAACTACAAGTACACCAGCGGGCAGAGATGCTAACCTCCGGCAGGTAGTGTGGCGGGGAGGAAATGGGCCCCGCATTTTATGGGGGGCCTAAACTGATCCAGGAGAGGGAGCAGCCCAAGACCCAACCTGACACAAAAAACGGGCACACACAGTCTCAATCACACATTCCCACTCTCATGCGTACACATAAAAACACTCGCACCCACGCACCCAACGTAAATACAAACAACAATGGCAACATACACTCACTCACACTCCACCCCCACGTTTTCCCGGGACATATCACTGCCCAAGCAGAGGCTCGACAGAGCCCAGGGGTCCAGGCCCCGGCAAGCAGCCACTGGGAGTGAGCCGGGACACCGGGAACTACAAGTACACCAGCGGGCAGAGATGCCAACCACCGGCAGGTAGTGTGGCGGGGAGGCAATGGGCCCCACATTTTATGGGGGGCCTAAACTGATCCAGGAGAGGGAGCAGTCAAAGACCCAACCTGACACAAAAAACAGGCACACACAGTCACAATCACACATTCCCACCCTCATGCGTACACATAAAAACACTCGCTCCCACGCACCCAACGTAAAGACAAACAACAATGGCAACATACACTCACTCACACCCCCCATACATACTGTGTACTGCCGATACCTAATAGGGGCAACCAGCCCCCGGACCCAGGAGGTGGTCCCCTTCCCTGCGGGAGTGGAGACAGGTAGAACGCCCCAGCACCTGAACCTGTGCGACCCTGGCTGCTAATCAATCCTTAATCGAAGGGACCCACCTAAAGTGGTTTACCCAACGTCAGAGAATCCTGATCCTGATCCAAGAGAGCTTAGTTGTGCAGCTAAACAATCTGCCATGTAAAAAGACCGAAAGCCCTTTTTGCCTTTGCCACCAGAGGGTCAAGCGGTGTAAATCCCTGACAGAAAATCATATGAAAGGCAGATTTATGCACATATTTAGACTTTTAAATGCAGTGGCCTACAAGGTTTGATCAACTAATGAACAGCCTATTTGACTTTAATTTCCTCCCTGGCGTAATGTTTCTTATTAGGAGTGTATATCTTTTGCTGGTGTTTATGAATGACATGCCTTTTATTAGACAGAAGTACCTTAAGGATATATTACCAATGTTTGAACATGGATTTTATTTTCAATTTTAACAGGGCAAACTCATCTCCATCAAGTGGAGCTTCAAGTCCTTTTGGCTCTGTCCAGGAAAAATATCCACAGACCAGCAGGAGTGTAAGTTACCTCATTGCCACTGAAGACCATCCCCATATACAGTGTACTTTCAGGCATTAATACTTGGTCTGCTTAAATATTGAAAAACTTCCTTTGCAGATCTTTAAGGTGTATCTGACTCTTGCAGAGTTCCAGCAGAGAGGAGGAAGCAGGCAGCTCTTCACACTCCCAGTCCCAGGCTGATTCCAGTAGAGAAGCAGCTGGAAGCAGCGCAGCACCTGATTGTCGAGGTAGTTTTACTGGTTTGGCAGTTTTCAAACACCAGCATTTTTTAATGATCAAGAAAATAACAGATTTCAGGCGTACGACTTGGTGGCTTGTAGACCAGCAATAGAGCGCATGTGGAGCCAGACATTGCTGTGTCCTTTCTGCAAGCAGATATCAGCTATCCTCATTAATTGATTGACCAAGCAGTTTCGTTTTCAAAGACTCTGGTCCAGACATGACAACTTCTGTCTTATCTGAATTTAGAAGCAGAAAATATAGTCATCCATGTTTTTATATCTTCAAGACTTGCCTGTAGTCTATCTAACTGGTTGGACTCATCAGGATTTGGTTATCCAACCATTTCCATGTCCTACCCCGGGAGGTTACATAGCAAGCAACCAGAACTACATATCTTTGTGATGGTAAGGGGTGAAATGACCAACACCAAGCTTATAACTGTTGAGGGTGCTTTCCAAGTAAACAAGGCAGTACTCAGCAACAATAGACATGAAAACAAAGCCCTAATAATTGCTACCAGTATATTATATGAAAGTTTGTAAAGTTCTTTCCTGTTTGGTATCACGCAGGTGAGCCGCCCCAGCTGGACTTGGATGTCCTGGGGCTCAGCAGCTTCAGCAGTGACGAGGCAGCCATGGCCGTCATCATGAGCTTGCTGGACACAGATGTGAACATGGGCCAATCGGGGGACTTTGAGGATTTACACTGGCCTTTCTAGAGGGAGCTTAGACTCTCAGCCCATCTTATAACTTTCTCATGCCCTTTCCTTGCCATATGCCAAGAACCTGTGAACCATTATACCAATTGTTTTCTGAAGACTTACCTGTCCTCAAACAACCAAAGGCGCTGGACTTGTCCTAAAGGTTGCAACATGTCTTTCTTGAGGACTGCTGGGTAGTAACTAAAGAAATCTTGTGAATGATCATCTTGTTGGTCTCTTGGTTCTTGCTTGAAGCAAAGTGAGGTTAAAGTGCCCCTGGAGCCAGTGGTGAGTCAGAGTCTTCCTCAGTGAGACCTTAGCACCTCAAGGTGGTCTAGACCAACTCCACAGAAAACAAGAAAAAAGTGTTTGCTCTGCTGCCAATAATTTCCAAGACATGAAGAAGAATGAGACTCTTGTCATGTTCAGTGCTGCTATAGAAACTCATATTTTGAACAGCTGTGTATCCACTGGTACATAGTGAAGACTGTCATATTTCTTATTACATTGTTGATTAAAAAATTTTTTTTAAAGTAAAATAATTCTGTAAGAGGTAGTGTTTTATCCAAACCTGTGTTCAGAGATGGCTGAAACTAGAATATTTATCCTACTAGCATCCCTAGATTTTGGTTAGTTCCAGTGTCATAACCACCTACATCACAAATAATTGTCAAAAGGAAATTGTTATTAGTTAAATCCAAGATTCAGAATTTATTTAGAAATGCATATCAGTAACAATCAAACAACAAAATAAACCTCAACTTTATTGGCACAGCACAATTGCTTGTTGGTGTACGAAACCAAATAACTACAGTTAGCGTTATCTTGTGGGTCTCTCTTTTAGAACAAAATGGCACATTTTTGATTTTTTTGGTATACTTTTTTCTCTCTCGCTGATCAGTTAGGTCCGCTGCCCTTAGGTGTCTTGCCCTCTTCAGGTTGGAGGGGAGTTCCTGCCTCAAGTGGAGGAGTTCAAGTATCTTGGGGTCTTGTTCACGAGTGAGGGGAGAATGGAGCAGGAGATCCATAGACAGATCGGTGCGGCTGCCACAGTAATGAGGATGCTGTGCCGGTGAAGAGAGAGCTGAGTCGAAAAGCGAAGCTCTCGATTTACTGGTCGGTCTACGTTCCAGCCCTCACCTGTGGGCATAAACTTTGGGTCATGACCCAAAGAACGAGATCCCGGGTACAAGAGGCTGAATGGATGGCAGGATGGCCAGGCACTCCCTTAGAGATAGGGTGAGGAGCTCAGCCATCTGGACTCAGAGTAGAGCCGGTGCTCCTCCACATCGAAAGAGTCAGTTGAGGTGGCTCGGGCATCTATATGGGATGCCTCCTGGACGCTTTCCTCGGGAGGTGTTCCAAGCACATCCCACCGCGATGAGGCCCAGGACACGCTGGAGGGACATCGTCTCTCGGCTGGCCTCTGAACACCTTGGGCTCCCCCAGGAGGAGCTGGAGGAGGTGTCTGGGGAAAGGGAAGCATGGGCGTCTCTACCGAGTCTGTTGCCCCTGCGTCCCAGACCTGGATAAAGTGGAAGATGGCGAGTACGAGTACTGATAAGTTAGGACACATACAGTCATTTTAAAAAAAAAGTACACCCTAAATCAAGGTATACATCAGGAAATAAAATAGAATATCTAGTCGTTATAAGATCTTCACATTAGGTACCAGATTTGTTGGAACCCATGTTGATAAGTAATCATGATGATTGCATTTCTGTAGGACTTAGGTCTGAAGCTGTGAAATGGACATGTATGAAAGTAATTTAGTTGGTTGAAAGGATTCTGTGTTGATTTGGTCATGTGTTTTTCAACATTCACCTGGGACCGGCTATTTTCAGTTTTCTGCCAGAGGACACCAGATTCTTAACAAAAATTTGCTATTTCCAAGACTTCATGATGTCATGTATTTTAACATCCGTTGCACAACCGAGCATCTGCCTTTAATTTAAGAGTTGTAGAAACACAACGCTAGAGGAAAATAATGATCTATGCATTTGACACTGTAGCATGCACAATTTGAGCTGCCTAACCAATGCAACACACGAAACCCCATGTTTGCCACACACGTGCACCAATGCTAGAGAACTGATGCGACTGTGACTCAAATATCATTGAGATTGACCCGACATTACACAATATTGACATCTCAGTATTGAAACTGAAAGTTAAATTGATGGCATGACCAACTTTCTGATAATTTCAGCTAACAATTATCTGTTAGAATATTCTAAACATTTAAGATCATCCATGTAGCCTAGAGATTTAGATCCTTAAATGGGGAAAAATCCCTTAAAACAAAATAGTGCCGTCAGGGCAAAAGTAACGTCTCAGTCCTGATACAGCAGAACACTGGAACTCCACACCCTTCCCAACAGACATGGACTATTCCAAGTGGGAGTACATACCTTATACATACCTGGATAACAAAGAGTACAGTGTGACTGCAACTTTACTTTGTTCCCAGGGCCTTTTGAAAAGAATCAGACCCACAGAATCATGGATCCTCCACTATATTCAGCAGTTGGAATGAGGTGCTCTTCGTCATATTCATTCTGTGTTTTACAACAGACCTGCCTGGAGTAGGGAGCTTTAGTCTCATCTGATCAAAGCACACAGTTCAAGTTTGAGCAAAGTTTAGCAAACTTCACATTTACATTTTTGATGGTAGTGCAGAAAAAAGCTTTTTTTCTGACATTAGTCCCAAACAACCAGTTGGGATGTAAGTTGAATATCGTTGTTATGCAAGATGGCCAATGGCTAAAAGACAGGACATCAAGTTCTATTTATATCCCAGGGAAACAAAGAGTTATGATTTACTTATCAGAAGATCCGATCCGATCTAAAAAGCTAAGGTAAGAATAAAAAATTGCATTTATTTTAAAGGATTGGGATTTTCAATAACTGTGCCTATAATCAAGATTAGAAACATTTTTACTTGCTGTGGATTTCCACACTAAATAAATGTACCCAAATGAAAGGTTGGGATATTCTAAAATTGTATTTGTGAGATAAAAAAATAATTTAGTTTATGGCTTTCTACACGTTTACCTGGGGTGCCAATAAATATTGGCGACACTGTGAAAGCATATGAACAATAACACGTCACAGAAAGCACTGTCAAATATTTATGTAACAACGCCAAATTGTGATAAACTTCAATGAAACATTTATACCTCTCCGCTAGCGGAATTGTAAGGCTGAGTAGAGGTCAGCTGTAGCAAAACATCAACATAACTGCTAATCCATGTGTATAGAAGGTGATGATGATAATTCAGGCTTGTTTTGTCACATGTTCCAGGCAGCATGCATTCATTGAGTCAACCATGAGCTCAAATGTAAGGTTATCTTTCTGACTGCAGCTGTGCACAAAACCAAGTCATTCAAGAGGACAATGATCCTAAGCAGAACTGCAGATTAGGGGTGCTGTTCAGGTGTTATTGGCCCAGTTAAAGTCTAGGCTTGAATGAAAAGACATAAAATATCTCCAAATGTCATGAAATGTACATTTGACATGCCTGCAACCACTTGCTTATTGTTTGCATCTTTTTCAAACCTTTTCACAATCCTCAGCTGAGGGAATTCTGGTTTTATTCAAAGCTGCTATTTATCCACAATTTTGAGAAATGTAAAATTGCAACATTTTTCTTTCACGGCTGAACTGATGATTTAGGGTACAGCAAATACTTTCCATTTGGACGGGTAATACAAAACAGATATTTTCCTCTGAAATTGACCATGACTGGCAGGCCATTATATATATATATACTACCACTGGAATTCATGTCTTCTCTACAAATAGTTTTGTTTAGGACATTTTTGAAAGAAATGTGTTTTGCTACACATTATCTGACCACATGGGCTGCGCAGAAAGTTAGTAGACTTAAGTTAGTGTTTTGCATCATTACCAGGCTTTCTTCAACGTTAGTCATGAAAGTAAATGTCAAAGTCTACAAGGGAATGATCCTCAGTGCTTTATTAAAAGAATGTGCTTTTTAAAATAAATACTTGAATATTGACTTGAGTTTGTGGTTTTGCTCCCTAGATTAATAGCGATAAAAATTTGATTTCTTTTAAATCATTTGGTTTCTTACATGCAATCAAACATCCTCTAGTATACACTTTGGTAAAAATGTCTCATGAATATGGACAACTAAACTATTTCAAATCATGGATTCAGCTGCTCTTTTCTACTAGAGTTTGTCACTGCAGGCCACCCCTCTTTTCTACTGGGGCATTTTTGTCACTTCAGGGCCCTCGTCTTTTTTGCTACAGTGGAGTAAGGTACTTTGACACGCTGTTTTTTGATGGGGTGGAGCAATACTCTTTGGCTGTCCCTTTTTTTTTTTTTTACAAAGTGTGCCTTATTTAAGATCTGTCCTCCAAATTTGAGCTACTAAATAAGGGCATATTTAGATATCAATACCTTCAGGTTATTGTTAACTAGTTACACTTAATTGCTCACAAAGTTAACTGCTTTTACCTAAGTTTTGCCATACAGAGGAAAATTATTTTTCTTCAGGTTGTATTGACCCTAAACACTGATTTGCTTTAAAACATCTAAACGATAATGTGTACCATGGCTACTTTTACAAATAAATTGAATGATAGGTCTTTAAATGATTGATTTACCATAAAACCTGCAGTTTACTGGGCACAACACCACTGAAAGTGCTTCTGATCTTTAGAGTGGTTTCAACCATTGTTAAAAACAATGTCTAGTTTTAACAAGTCAGCCTGTTTTCAAGTGCCACGTCTTACAGATTGTTCTTGCTATTACAAGATGGCTCTTGGGCCCACATTTGCAATAATTATTCCTGGACTGTAATTTAGACCAACCGTTTGGGAGCAAGATGTAATGTGTAATGTCTAAACCTTATATCTAGCCTAGAAACAGCACTCATGACACACTGGGTCTTCAAATGGTGAAAATGTGATGTTATTGCTTTGCCTTGAAGACAGGTCGCTCGTGTTGTAAATCAACAGGAATGAACGTCTTCAAGGATTCAAAAGCAGAGTTGGTTCATGTTTTCTATTGCCATCATGTTTGTGTGTGAAACTTGTTGTCACACTTGCTGTAACAACAACCACTTTCACTGTAAAAGAGTATTTTTCAGAATATTTGATTAATTCACTCCAGCTTTATTTTCACACCAAAAATTATTTCAAGGCACTTTAGAGAGAAGCCTAAATGAGTCAAATTCAATGGAATCATTCTAATGCATTACAGTTATGATTTAAATACATTTTACACAGTACAAATTAATACAATATTCCAGTTTGTTAAAGCGATACTAACTTACACAGGCTAATGAGTCATTCGACACATAATTTCTGTTCAGTTTTGGAAAACAAAGCTGTCTTGAATTTGTTTGTTTCTGCCTTTACGCTGTAAATAAAAATGAACAATTAAGACAGAAACAGTAGTTTGCAGAATTCTGCAAACATATGGTATGCTTTATTTACACAATGTGGTAAGTGTGACTCACAGGAAACCTTTGTGGAATAATAATACAATTTATTGTCAGCATTTCTGTGCTTTCTGTCAATCTTAAATTAAATACTCACAGGAAGAGAAAACAACACATGTGAGGAAAAGTTTTAAATAAATGTATAAAACAACATTAATGATGATAATGTGCTTTTCAACCCCAATTCTCTATTTTTTGGTCCAATGTGTCAAATGGAATTAAAGTGCCATATACTGTAGCTTTGGCCCCCATGAAACAAGATTAAGACAGAGTTGGTAAGGCAGTTAAATTAAGGTGTAAGCCTGAAGTGTCCTTCACTTTGACAGCCTATTGAATGAACAACACCTTTTGGTTTACCAGTCTATGTGTAATTTGGAGGTGTGTGTGCTTCACTGGGGCTGGGATCTATATTTGACAGAAAGCCTGGCATTTACTCTTGGTGGTAGGGGCCAAATCAGATCATAGTATATACTTGAGTAGAGAAAGTGAACTATTCATAGTAGCTGTGTGGTGACATCCCGTCATATAGTTTCTCTTCATTTCTACAAAGGACATACATTTTTTTGGCTTTGGACAGATAGAACAGAGGACCTATGAAGAGACCAAAAAATTTTTGGAAAAGCCCTTTAAAAATTTTTTAAAAAAAGTGGAACATCAAAACCATTCAAAATTTCGTTTTTCCAGTAAATTCATAAAGGATACGGAAACCTCAAAACCCGGACTTTGGAAAGGTTTAAAACATTACCTGAAAAAGGGCCCCAACGAACAGCCCGCAACCCCTTACCCACTGGGGCGCCTCTTAAGGGGAACCCCTAGTGGGGTTTTGGGAAAGTTTATCGGGTTAGGGCAGGACTTTGCTGCCGTAGTGTCCGGACCACAGCCACGAGGGAGGTGCCAATGAAGGTAGAGGACTTGGTCTTCATGGGATGCACGGTGATGCCGTTGGAAGCACTGTTGCCTTGCAGCAAGAATATCCTGGGTTCGACTCTGCATGGAGTTTGCATGTTCTCCCTGTACATTTTGTGGGTTTTTCACCGGGGACTTTTCTTTTTCATTAAATCCAAAAACACGACGGGGGGGTTTTTGGCTCTTTTAAATTGCCCTTTGGGGGTGAAGAGTTTTGGGGCATGGTTGTTTGTATGTTTTGTCTCTGTTTGCCTTGCGGGTGGGGTTGGGGGGCCTGTCCCCAGGGTTTTTTTAAAAATGCCCCTCTCCCATAGACTGCCCCGAAAAATAAAGGTCCCCCCCGTGGGCCCACTTTTTTGGGGGTTAAAGGCCCTATTAAAAAAATTTTAATGAATGGGAAAGACTTTTGGGCCCTTTTTTCGTGGGCCTTTAATTCCTCGAAACCCCCCAATTTTTTAGTTCTGGTTTACTGATTCTATCCTTGTATTGTAAAGGAACTCAACAGGCATTATGATGAGGTACAGCAGATCCATAAAAACAAGATTCAGACCAAAACCTTAAAAACAAAAGGGGTTTAAAACGGGGATGGAACCCAAAATTAGGGGTTTTTAGCGGGGTTTTCCATTTTTTTACACAAAAAATTTCCCCCAAAAAAGAAGTTCCAAAATCCTGCCCTTAAAATTCCCCAAAGGGCCCAAAATGAATTCCTTTTTATCAAGGCCCAAAACCACTAATTCTATAGAGTGAAGTGCTATAACTGTGTGTGTATGCAAGTAGCATGACCTTTCTTTCCTGAATCATGGGTTTGATTTCGTTCCAAAATATTTATCCCGGGGTCATTATATTGTAAGAAAAATATTGAGGTGAAAAAAATTTCTTCCTTTTTTTCTTTTTTAAAAAAAGCAGAAGGGGGCAGTATGCCACCAAGGCCCAAAATGGAAAAGGAGGAAAAAAGTCAGCGGCAAACCCGATATTTTCCATCCCCGCCCGACTAAAAGTTCACCATAAGGGAAATAAAAAAGTCAAACCGGGTTTTGATTTTTTCATTGCTGAAGGCTGTCCCGGAAGAAGCATTTCTGACCCGCCTTCTTCCAGGGGCCTTCAACAGAATCCTGTTAGATCAAAAATCCATTAAACAGTGGACAGGGGGAACGACATTTTCAAAAAAATTTCAGAAAAGCAAATAGGCAAACCCTTTTGGAGTAGAGTTCCCTGCTGGGGGAAAAAAAGCGCCTAAAACCTCCCCCAAAAATTTCGTTTTTATAGGGTTTTCTGAAGGGAAAAAGGGGGAAAGACGTTTTTTAAAGGGTTTTGTTTTTCCAATGTATTTTTCAGCTGTCAAAGAGCAAAACCCAAAAAAGGCCCTTTTATATTAGTTAAAGGGGGGAAGAAAAAAAACCCCCCAAAACAGATGTCAAGTTCCACTCAACTACAAGCTCTAATGCTACAAAATGCGGGGAAAAAAAACGAGGGGCTTGCTCCCTCTACAGGGAAGGTAAAAGGTTGGGGAAAGGTTTCATAAAACCCCCGTAAGCCAAAGCAGGGGAATTTTTCCCCAGATTGTGGGGAAAATCCTAAAAACCATGATTGGGGCTTTTAAACAGATAATGAAAGGGCCATAATGAATCTTTACTATTTAAAAAAATGTATCATCTTTTCGGATAAAATATCCCCTAGCAAACTTTTTGACGACAAGGGTTCAATTTTATTGCCAGTAAAAGGGTTTTTAAAAAATGACCTTTTAAAAGGGGGTTTTAGAACCCGAGCAGGTGAACCAGAAAAATTTTGGGCCAAACAAAGCAGTTTTGTACCCTTTTTTCCTCATTTAACCTTTTTCCCAAAGAAAACCCCCCTTTCTAGTTAATTAATTTTTTTTTCCCAAAAATGATTGAAAAAAGGGAAAGGGAAAGAAAATAAAAAATAAAAGGTTAACCCGAAAAAATGTTTAAAAACCCTATTTTAAACACGGATTCAAAACTATTCACGCATAACGGCCCCTTAAAAAATGTTTGGGTTTTCAAACGGGGAGGGGGAAGTTTTAAAATTTTAAAATTTAAAGTTAAAAAAAAACTGGGCCTTTTCTCATCATGTTGTTGGATTCGTCAGTAGCCATTAGGCGTTATACTTGAGTTCTATTCTGAGGGAGAGCAAGACCTTTTACATCGCTTTTGCAACCTTTGGGATAAAGTCTGTGCAGCTTGGTAGTCATTTTGAAGAGCCCTATCAACTCTTCATTTCAGCTGACACACTCAGAGGTTCTTTAAACATGGAAGGAATGGTCAAAGATATTTACAGAGTCTTTACAGTTTACAAATTAAGGAGTACATTTATTTGTTTGTAATACTTTGCTAACACAAGAAGGCAGACTTGCTCAAGGTGATATGTCAGCTATCTGCTATGAGCTGGGTAAGACTGTCAGGTGGCAGTAAAACCTGTGCTGCCCTTTTTTCTTATGCTTTAAGGTACTTCTTTTATTTATCAGTGTTATTTTTCTGCGGCACTGGTGGCCTTTATTTTTGTTACTTTTCAAAAGTTGGCAGACATGCAGCATAGGTCTCTGAGTTCGGGATTCGAACCTGGGACGGCTACATCGAGGACTGAGGCCTCTGTATATGGGTTGTGTGCTCTACCGCTAACACCACTTGCTGCACCCCTATATTTATCAGTGTTAACATTCATAAAGGACTAGTTCAAATCACCATATGTTTTTTTAGCAACATAAAAAAACTGTTGTGTATTGTTATCAGGTATACAAGTTGGCGATGTACAAATGTTGGACAGAATGAGCATTGTTGGCTATTAACCATTTTTGGAGAGGGTATGCACTTGCGTGTGCCTCTAAGTACTGTTCGCTGAGTATTTGAATAAAATAATTACCAGTGAATTTGAATAGGACTTTTCTTTTTTCTTTTTTATCTCTATTTTTATGATTTTATGGATTTTTCCTCGAAATTCCCATCCCTACTACATCTGTTTGGACTTAAGACTCCACATCTAGTAGTTGATAGTGTTGTAAAAAGCAAAAATATCCACAAGAAATTCCATATTTATAAAAAATGGATCAGCTAACAGCTCAAACACTTACAGATAGGCTTGCATTAATTATCACTTACTGCACTTTCAGATGAAAAAGTTGTGATTATCCACTAAAGGCATTATGATTCTCTGCATGTGCGAGTCTAGACTTGATAACCTCTTTGTAGTGAAAATCTAGTGATCTTTGGCAGTCGAGGTTCTGGCAGGTTGGGAACCACTGGCGCAGAGAATATTTAGCAGAAAGATTTTTGGAAGCAGAACACCCCTGCAGAGTTTCGGCAATATTTTCAGACTTTTCATCAGATGTCTGATGTGTTTCGATCTTTGGACCCCATTTGGAAGCCAAGGATAAAGATGGTGGAGACTTTCAACTAAATAGGATAAAAAAAATCTCTGAAGAGCTGCTGGGTTGTTCTGCAAACATGTATAGCTTAAAACACCGTAATTCAGCTTGGGTTTTATGTTATAAAGTTAAATATCAGCAGAGTAAAATCTTTATAGCCTTAATTATGCTTTTTTGCTCAATCCACAGTTTTGAAATGCTTTTAAAGTACATGTATGGAAATCAGCAATAAGACTTTAAATTACACATAACCGCCCAGCTGATCATTTCATCATACTTTTATATACCAATTCTGTTTGCAGTTAGTGGAAAAAAATAGCAGTACAGATAAAAGATCTCTTACCTCTTACAGGTTTCTCAATCTTTAACCAGCCTGTGAAACTCCTGTCGAGCTTTCAGCTTTCACGGCATGCAAACATATTCGAACCGAGCAGACACAAAACAAATGAGCAGGTGTTTACTGTTGATTTTTCCCCTGAAATGCAAAAATCTTCTTCTTGTCTGTCTCTTTACAGATGCAACACACACAGATACAGATAATGAAATATACATTTAGAGGTTATTTTAAATAAAAGGTAAATAATAAAGCAATTAGGTGGCAATGCTGTTGATTCTTTACCATAAAAGAGGGTGGTATTACATCCATAACTGAGCAGCGGCATAATCGATGACATAACTCAGTCAGGGAGGTCAAATTTACAGTTTTGCAACCTAAATTTGACTCTACCGCTCAGGGTTTGGAGGTAGAATCACATTTTAGATGATAACTACGTTACAGTAAGAGTAATGGGGATGTACTTGTGCCGTGAAGAGAAAATGACTTGGACAAGCTACTTTTATTGCAGCTTTTAGAACACAGCAATCCCCATGCTCTACAGTGAGATGAAGGAAAAGTCACAGGATCACTAAAAGCGGGTAGGATAGCTCAAATGCATGGACAGCCATTATGACAGAATCATTACTTTTGCATTTTCTAAAGTGTTGTGTGCGTCAAATGAAAGCATGTCTGAGGGCCATACGGGTCAAAAATCGATGATCTGTTAAAGATTGTAGCAGAGGAATGGCAGATCACTAAAAAGGATTTAGTTTTAATTGCTGATGAGATGAGATATCTTGCCACACTTTTTATTCTGTTTCTGGAATTCTACTTGGAATAATTCTTTCCAAGTTTGTAGCCATAATGACACATTTTAACCGCTGTATAACCTAGGATGCTGTTGTAAAACTTACAGTCAGATGCAAAATTAAATTGAAAACTTTATTTTTGGTGGGGCTGGAGTGGATTCATGATTTTCAGCTGATCCAGTGGGTTGATACGGGCTTCCACTTGTCCGAAAATGTATTTACTTTCCATCAAGCTCATGGTAATATGACATCTTTCCAATGTTTTGTAAGAGAGAAATTACTGACATCACGAATAATTAAATCTGAACCAACCCTCAGGCTGTAGTGTAGGTTTGGAGTGGACTAGTCAAAGTCTGGACTTAAACTTGATTGAGATGCTGTAGGTTTACTTCAAACAGGCTGTTCATGCTCGGAAATGTGACTGAATGAAAACAGCTCTGCAAAGAAGGTTGGGACCAAATTCATCAACAGTGAAGTAAAAGACTCACTGCCAGTTGTTTCACAGAAATTGTTGCAGCCAAAGGTTGTAAAGCCAGTTAAGGGAGTGAATACTTTTTCTCATAGGGCCATGTTGTAGTACTATGTAGTACTACTACTGTGATACCGTCTTTGAAGAGCAACTTAGCATTTGCTGTAACACTAATTGTCTAACCCTATTTTCTGTGATGTCAGAAATATAAAAACAAGGTGAACCTAATAATGTGAAATTAAACAAAATGATTTTATTTAGTTTCATCTGTCTTACACAGCAGTTCACTTTAAGAATTCATGAAATACTGTACAGCTCAAGCTATTTAAAACCGAAAACAGCAGGTTTATTTGTGTTTTAATTCAAGTTTAACTATTAAAATAAAAAGTAGACCATAAAAACTTCTGCATATAACTTCAATGCATATACATGATATTACTGGGACAAAATAAGTTGAAGGTTATGGAGTTTATTTACAGTGCTTTGCAAAAGTATTCAGCTTAAACCTTTTCACATTTATCGTGTTACAAACACAAACGTCCAAATGTTTTATTGAGATTTCATGTTAAAAACAACAAAGTAGGATTTTATTGTAAAGTGTAAGGAAAAGAATGCAAGATTTTTCCTTCTCTTTACAAATACAGATCTAAAAAGTGTATCTAGCCCCCTTTACTCTGATACCCTCCAATAAAATTCGGATGATCCAGTTCCCTTAAGAATTCACCTGATTAATAAATAAAATCCACCTGTGCATAATTTAGGTTTGTAGTAAATGCACCTAAACTGACTGGCTGGGTAAGAAAAACATTTATCAGAGAAGCAGCCGAAAGGCCCATGGTTACTCTGGAGGAGTTGCAGAGATCCACAACTCAATTGGAAAAATCTGTCAACAGCATGATTTTAAGTCAACACTGCACAAAACAGACCTTTATAAGGAGGAACGGCAAGAACAAAGCCATTTCCACAACGCATGTAGGGCACACAAGAAACATGGAAAGTGTTACTCTAATCAGAATGCATAAAACTAATATTGCACAACACCCTGAACAAACCATTCCCAGCCTCATGCTGCCACGATGATATTCTTCAACAGGGACAGAGAAGCTGTCACAGTTAAAGGAAAGATGGATGGAGCTAAGTACAAGAGCAATCCTGGAAGAAAACCTCTTAGAGGCTGCTTAAGACTGGGGGGAGGGCCCACCTTCCAGCAGGACAACGACCATGAACATACACCCAGAGATACAATGAAGCGATTTTAATCAAAGCATTTTTATTTATTAAATCAGTAATGTCATAGTCCACATGCTGGTCATAGGCATTGCCCATTCTATCTGATTAACCTTGAGCTATTGTGCATAGAAGAACAGTCAAAAAACTGGTAAACACCCCAAAGGTTTTGAAGTTTCAAACTTGAACAGTGTTTCTTTGCATCCCAAAATGTGGAAGGATTTCCAAGGGATTATATTTATGTGCCTAAACTTTACACACAAGCTTAGCAGAGTTTACAGGATATCAACAATAGATTTGCTCTCTTTTATGCAACCTTAATTATATAGAACCAGAGATTATGTTAAAAACCATTATTTTCTTCTCTTTGGACCCTGGTCCAATAGGTCCCACATAAGGCTCTATGTACTGGAACCTATGCAGATCAGTATGACCCTGTCAGGCAATGCCACAATATCTAGTCAGTCAAGTGCTCGACCATAGGCTTTTGTAAGACAACACAAAGAGAAAACATTAATAGCAGTGTTTTGGTGTTGAAGATCAGCTGAGAAGCATCTCTAAATGCATCTCTAAATTTTGAAATGCATACAAACAGTGCAGGATAGACTTGTTTTATGGGCTGGAAGAACAGCAGCATTTCAGTCACAGTGTCCGTGCTAGTCATAGGTCCAGAAAGTACCAGAGCGGCATTCATGAACTCACTCACAGTTCTGGTCAAATGTAGTTTTATTAAAGAGGCTAAGTCAATACCTATACATCCCTTCATTCGGTTAAAATTTTATTAGACCAGCAACACATGGAAAAGGCTGATAGGAATCTTATTATGAGTGGTTAATGATAGAAAATACATTAAATGGCTTAGAGCTGCCTAAACACACCTACAATGGCAGGTTTCTCTTAAGAATGAGCTTAGTGCACAAATTATAACCCCAACCCAAGGTTCTTTCTTCACTGGCTTGATAGAGTTTCTTGTAAGATCATGTAGAAAGCTAAATTTCCCCGATGACTTTCTATTTCTGTAAATATCGCAGCAGCAATTACGGAAGAAAACTCAATAAATCACTGCCAGAGTTCTGGCGGGAGGAAAACTCCATCAAACATGCAGTAACAAAGAGTTCTTTGCTGTTTGCTGCATGTCCTTCATGTCTGTATTGGAGCAAGGTATTTTCTGAGGGAGAAAACAGGGATAGAAAAGAGCAAAATGATTTCTCCAGAACGTGACTCAGACCTTTTTTTTCTTTGCGCTCCTTCTGCATAGTCAGCTGAAACACCCTGAAGAACAGGATACTCGAAGACAAAGCTACTGCCATGGCCTCTGAGGTGGCGGGTTAGGGTTGGGGTAAATGGGTGCTGGTATTGGGTGAGGGTAAGCGGGCACTGCTGTGTTGGAGTTGGGCGGATATGTTGGTGTGGGGTACTGTGCCAAGATCCGTGGCTGGCTTTGGGTAGTGGTGTGGGCTGGGGAGGAGCCTGCTGAAGAAGATGGGGGAAGGTGGAGGTACAAAGGGGCCGATGGAGCAGAAGGAGCAGAGGGTGCAGTAGGCGTTGGGACCCTTTGAAGGACGACATGTGGGTACAGCTGAGCCTCAGAACGGTAGAGTCCGGGCAGAGAGGTCTTCAGCAAACTCTCCTGACTCCTGAACAGGACACAGAAAGAGCAACAACAAGAACAATGTCAGCCCTTAAATGGCTACAGTGCTAAACTTCAACGTTCCTAAGGTTCCAGGGTTCAACAATATTTGAAAGCAGACTCTCAGTGACACCCATCACTCTAAAGCACCACCACTCTGATATTCCTTCCGGTTGACACACGTGCAATGAAAATTAGACGTCTAAGACCGTTTGTGTTTAAGGTTTGGGTTGAAGGGTCAGGGTTATATTGATAACATCAAGAGCAATGCAGCCTGACATTCCATTTTATATGTGTCAATCCTTGCCATTAACACATGAAGAACATATAAGATTGTAGTGCACCAGGACAACACAAATCCCCTAAATTGGTTCCTCTTCTGTGGAACCAGCTCCCAGTTTTACTCCGTGAGGCGGACACCCTGTCTACTTTTAAGGCTAGGCTTAAAACTTTCCTTTTTGATAAAGCTTATAGTTAGAGTGGCTTAGGTTATCCTGAGCTATCTTCCTTTTTTTAGCTCCGTCTTCTTCTCCCCTTTTGGATGGAGTAAGGGGGGGAGTCAGGTTTAGCCTAAACCGTTTCAGTTATGGTTGAGGTGCAAACACACCCTCCCGCTACCTGTAGCCCCCTTTTTTTCTAAGGGTTATGGTCAATCTGACAGAGAGGGTATCCCAATCGTTGTGGTTTTTTAGTATAAAAATGGCCATCAGTGGGCTCTAGATGGAAAAAACTGTTTACTTTTAAGGCTAGGCTTTAAAACTTTCCTTTTTGATAAAGCTTATATTTAGAGTGGCTTAGGTTATCCTGAGCTATCTCTGTAGTTATGCTGCTATAGGCTTAGGCTGCTGGAGGACATAATGACCACTTCCCCTCTTCGCTACTTTCTCACGCTACTCTTCAATTTTGTTTATTTGCTGTTATCTCAGCTTTTAACTTTGTTCTCTCCTTTTCTCTTCCTAGAACTACACCTGGCCTGACTCTGTGTTTACCTGTAACACCTGTCTGGAGAGGGGAATCCTCCAAGTTTCTGCTGCAACAGCTTGGTGCTCACCCTCTCCCCGATGATCCACATGGCCCTGTCTTTCATTTTTAAACCTTTCTCTCTCCTAGACATAGCTACTGACTGAGCTTCTACTGTGACTAACTCTCTGTGCTCTCTTCAGACTCAAAACTTAAAAACTGGCTCAGAGTTTATCTGTTCCTTTTTTTCTTTTTTGAAACATTTAAAGGAGCTACATCCATTAACATTTACTTTTCTTCCCATAGAAAGTACTCCTGGATCAGTGCTTCTTTGTTCTCTTTGTGTCTCTGCTCTGTTCTCTCTAACCCCAGTCGGTCGGGGCAGATGGCCGCTCACACTGAGCCGGGTTTTTGCTGGAGTTTTTTCCTGTAAAAGGGAGTTTTTCCTCTCCACTGTCGCTACATCATGCTCAGTATGAGGGATTGCGGGCAAAGTCAACGCCAGTGACTGTCCACTGTCTCTACATGTTCATCCGGGAGGGGGAATGCTGCAAGTCACTGACTGGATGCAATCTGCTGGGTTTCCTTTTTTAGAAAAATTTTTTTATCCAATTTGAATAAATAACAGAATCTGGCTGCACTGTTCAATAATTAAGATTAATTGGAATGTATGTACCTGACTTTTGTGAAGTGCCTTGAGACGACATGTGTTGTGAATTGGCGCTATATAAATAAACTGAATTGAATTGAATTGAATTAAATTTTATAATAAAAAGCATTCCCTCTCTCCCTGATGTGGTTTATTATAATGGCTTACCGTTGGTATCCTCTGTTCTCGTATCCACTGAGGCCTCCTGTTAGGTAGAGGGGACTGTCAGGAGCCAGACGGGGGTTCATCCTTTGGGACAGGTGGAAGATCTTGGGTGGAGGGAAGGCTTCCCACTCTCCTTTTTCTGTCTCCAGCCAGCACTCACTGCGCCGACCTGATCGCTTCTCCCTGCGTCTGACCAAGATAAAGCCCTTTCAGCTTACTACAACTAGAGAATTCCCAACATCTCCCTGCCCTGTTTCCAGGCCCACCTGCTTCGACCCTCTTTCTTGGCGCGGTCCCGGTTAGATCGCTCCTGCAGGCAGCAGACCAGAAAGGACAGGGACATGGCAAAAATTACGATTCCACTCACAACCGAAGCCAAAACAGCCACTCTTAGTCCACGGTCCTCTGGTCTGGGGATCGCTGTTTTAAGGTAAAACATGCTTATGTTAATACTTCTGATTAACTTTATTCCAGCTTTTTTTTCATCTGAAAAATAATTTGAACATGGAAAAGGAACTATTAGCTTTAAGGCTGAGATATAAGAAAATCATGTTTACCTTTTTTAACATGGTATACATATGATTAAATAAAGCTTATTCAGAGATAAATCTGTACACCTTCACAGACAGGTAGGTAGTTGCTCCACTGTGCTTTGCCACTTCTGACATGGCAGGAGATTTTGTCGCTGCCGACCAGCTGGTATCCCTCTCTGCACCAGAAGGCCAGCACACTGCCAATCGACATGCCTGTTCCGCTCTCCACGTAGAAGGAACCCCGACGAGGTGGCAGGACAGGGACACAGGACAGACCTGATTAAAACAGGACAAAAACAGCTAAGACCAGGCGTCATCATATGGACCTTTGTTTTTATCTTAATCCTGTTATTAACTTTACTGCATAAAACGGATGGGCCAGATCAAACTGCAAAAATGTCCTCTCCCAATGTTCTTACGGTTTACAGTCGTTGCAGCAACTTGTCAGAGAAAATACGGACGATATCAGAAACTCTGTCATTTTCTTTGAAGAAAAGCTAATTTAGACTTTATAGCAGTAAAATTGCAATATGTCCACGGGTGCTGTTGTTTGGTACTGTTGTTTTAGGAATTTCTGCAAAGTTTTATTGACGTAGTAATATTGTGCTAAGCTTATTTGATTTATTTGGAGTACTTTTACTTCACGTTAGCTTCACATAGACCCAAATTTATAACATCCAGGTCCTTTTTTTCTCTTTTTACCAGTCTTCCTCTTAGATCACATTCATTGCAAAAAGAAGCATGTGGTGCAACCGCAAAAGCTGTCCCCTGTCAAACACAGGACTGCTAAAAAATTGAGCATCTATTATATTTTTAACAAGCATTGTGTCAAAAATTGTGATTTTTTTGTTAAATGTGGTATTTGAGTTACTCGAGGAATGGTTTTAGATATGATGCAACATTCTCAGTTGAACAACCAATGGTTTCTAAACTTCAATGTCCAAAGTGCAGGCTTTCCTGACTCATATTTCCAGTGTCTGCTGGTTCTTTTTAGGCTATATTAAATAAGAAATATGAACGATTTCTGCACATTTATGGGAGATATTCCCACATTACTGGCGATCTGTCCAGGGTTTAACCTGCCTAACTTCCAGTGACCGCAGAAGATAGACACCAGCCCCTGGATGGACATGTACCCTGCAAAAAGTCTGGTCAGAAGGAAGGAAGTATGGATCGATGGACAAGCAGATGGACAGATGAATAAAAGGATGGATGGATGGATGGATGGATGGATGGATCAAACAGATGGACTGATGGATGGCCAACGGACCATGCCTAGCTACTGCACATTGCTTTACAATTTTGTTAAATTTGTTTATGAACAAAATCTGCAATGCTTGAAATTACATAATTCACCACAGGATGTTTATACTAGTTAAAAAAAGCTAGTTATAAATTCTATCATAAATAGGGAATTTTTGTGCAGCTTGTAAATGTTTTAATGCCTTTTTTGTGTTTCCAGATGTTGTTATGATGAGCAACGGCCAGAGGGGTGCAGGATTCTGCTCTATGAATTACTGTGTCAGCATGAGTGTAATCCGTGTGTGTGTTTATGTGTGTGTGTGGGGCGATGTCATCCCACTGTAAGACCCTGTGAACATACAAGCTGCTCTCTGCTGATTAGGAGTGACAGATGGGAGGATTTCTGCAATGGTAGAGACAGTTAGAGAGATCCCGTGATCCTGTGCAGAGATGATGGCATACACATCAAAGCACACACACCAGACACGTGCTTATAAGGATACAGGGTACAGTACTGAAAAACACAGGCAGCCTGGCTCAGTTTAAAAAAAAAGCAAATTTAAAAGTCATGTTCTTTCCCTTTGAGATCTTTTCCTGCTGTATATTTCTTTGGCCATCAGATTGGCAAAAAGCAGCTGAAAATATCCATACATGTCAAATATATTTGAAAAAACATGCACTCTGGTGGTACTTAACATCAGTCCAGACCAGGATCTTTCTGTCAGATTTAATGCAGAACTTTTTTTTATTTATTAAAGGATTGTTAGACACACAACGGGATTGTTCACCCAGCTAAAGTATAGCAAAAGATATTTGCTCCCTTGCAGGTTTCTTCTTTTTTCTTTGCTCCAGTTCATGTTTCAGATCAACAAACCAATTTTAGTATCAGAAACAGATAACTTGTTCTTAGTGCGCTTCACTGGCATTCACTGGAATTCACTGGCCTTAGAAATTGATTTCTAGACCAACATACTGTATGTCATTGTACTTGGTCCCTTTATGAGAAACAAACGTGATTTTGTTTTCCCTGTGAAATGATGTGTTGCTTTTTGAGATCTTTTGCCTGCTTCATGTTGTCAGACAGGTTCTATTTAGGTAATATCTTGATAAATAAATAAATGATAATAATTTCATCCAGTAAATTCATGATTTAACAAGGGAAGAATTTTATTTTCTTATGGGTTGGTTTGGGTAACATTTTCCTTTTGAAAAATGAAATACTTGTTTGAAAACTGTTCTTTGTGTTTTCAGGTTTTCTTTGTATAATATTAAAATTGCTTTGATGATATATGTGCTACAACAGCTCTTTCCTCATCAGACCATGAGAACACTTATTTGCAAATTGTCAGGGTTACATACATTAACACTTTTCTTTTAAATCAATGCACCTTTTACATCGTCCTGCAGCTGTTCCAGGTTATCGATCAACACTATGAGGTGGTCAGAGCACACTATCAGGAAATACATTTCACGATTGGTCATATAGTAAGTTGACCACATATCTGATTTTATGTCCAAATGTTTTCAGAGATTTCATTTTTTGTCTGCTTTCTCCAATGCACCACCTCCACCCAAACCCACAGACTTTGCTTTATACCAAATCCTCATTTAACCCTGGTTTTTAATGCTTTTGACGAGGATTATTGATCATTTTTGTATCATTTGATAAACGGTCGTTAGCCTACATCTAGAATCTGGGACAGTACCTTTTAGGACTAATGGTTTCCTAAGTGTTTGCACAGGTACATGACATAACAATCAGTAAAAGAGTTAAACAACAACATCATGACATCAAGAGCCAGAAACAAATGACAAGGCAGATGAAGCAGAATGGAAGCTAATTTAATATTCTTTGATCTCTTTTAAACTTAACTGGTAGGATGAGTATTTAATATGAGTTTTCAGTTGCTTTATTATTTCTAAAATAATGTAGATTTTTCAGATACTATTAGATTGTGATGCTGCCTTCACATATACCTATTAATAGTCTTTCGAAGTTTATACTTTTATTCTTCAAGTGAAAGACATTTCATAATGTTTCCTATTTAAAGGAGTAAGAGGATTATGTGTAGATGTCAGAAAAATATATTTATCATTACTTATGTAGAAGTTGGATGTACCTTTGTGTTTCCCCTCTATAACTGCTTAGGATCGTCTTTCATGTGTTTGACAGATTCTAAAACCTGTCCAAAAGAATAAAAAGGACTGAAATTAGCATTTGAATGAGATGAGAATATTAAAATGAAAGGAGGTGACATTTATCTGAGCAAATTCTTGTCCTATTTTTCGGCAAATAGACAGCCCATGTATTGCTTATCTGATTGTGCAATAAATTCCCTTTTATTGTTACTTTCATTTGGACTTTATCTGGATCTATCATCAAATTGTTGCATCAAACAAAGCATAAAACCAACAGAGATGTGACATGGCAGCGAGAATAAAAAGCAACCCTTTTGAAATCTACGTCTTTTTGTATTTTGCTCATATGGGGTGGCTTAGTCCATGTTTAATAAACATTCACATGGTGGAATCTGTTGTGTAAAATTACAATGCTTTTTTATTATGACTGCAAATGGGACATATAATATCTAATGCTGCATATTTTTTCTGCTTCTTGGCAGCACTGGTGGCCTTTATTTTCCTCAATTCAGTTTTTTGTTTGACAATATCTATGACTGTTCTGGGCCAACCACTAAGATCCCTGCTAGTCAACAATTGACTCACACATTCATAGACGGCAGGCAACTTGGACTTCATCTACACAGTGCCTTGCAACAGTAATCTCCCCCTTTTAACCTATTTTATTACATTCCAACCTGTAATTTAAATGTTTTTTTTAATTTTATTTCATGTGGTGGATCTGCACAAAATAATCTATGTTGGTGAAGTGAAATGAAAAAAGAAAAAAACGGATAACTTCACCATATGTATCTACCCTCTTTTCTATGAAGCTCCTATACGGTTCTGGAGCAAACAATTACCTTCAAAGGTCACTTAATTACTGAAATAATGTGTCACATGATCTGTCAGTGTAAAAACACCTTTTCTGAAAGACCCCCAGAGGCTGCAACACCACTAAGCAAGAGACATCACACCATGAAGACCAAGGAGCTCTCCAAACAAGTCAGGGACAAAGTTGTTGAGAAGTACAAGTCAGGATGAGGCTACAAAAAATAACCAAATCTTAGATGTTCCCCCAGAGCACCATCAGACAGTTATGCACGTTGAAGTTCTCTGTTATTTTAACCTATTTATTGTTTGCTACTCAATAAAAAGTAACACATCTTCAGTGTTGTAGGCATATTCTGTAAATGAAATGGTGCAAACTCTCAAACAAACCATTTTAATTCCAGGTTGTGGAATGCATGACTTGATTGTCATGCATTCACAGCCACTTCAAAGTTTGTTGTAAAATGTGTAAAGTGCTAATCTCAGTTTGGGCCTAAGGATTAGGGTATGTAGGGTTAGGGTACCCGAGACGGGGTGAGAAACTCAATCCTTTAGTAAATCAGAGTAGAAAACTTCTCTTTTGCATTAAAATGTTTACATCTCCTTGGAAACCCCTTGGATGAGCTGGAAGAGGTTGCTCAGGACAATTAATTCTGGACAACTCTCCTCAGGTTAAAGACCCATCTGGGGTGCAAATGTGGTAAAATATTGGGCATTTTGGTAAACTTGGCAAATCTTCCCTCATCTTTAAAGTCTGGGTGTTGCTTTGAAAGAATGCTTGTTCTGAATAGTGTGTGAATAGTTGGATCAGTGGTGTGAAATTCACAGTGATCTGCTAAGTTACTTTACCATCAAGTCACTGTGTTGTTAATTTTATATATGACCATCTTAAAACACTATGTTAATGTTCTATGAGTGCCCCCAAAGGGTCAGATAATTATTGTGCAACATAATCCCACAGTAAGTGATGAAGTGTTTTCTCAACTTTGTGTGAGATTGATTCTCTTAGTGGCTCATTGCTGCAATATTTGAGTCTCTATTATGTAGCAGTAGTGCTACAGCAGTGCTTTTTATTTTGCAGTAGCATGAAATCTTCCTATGCTATTGAAACAAAAGGCACACATGCAGCAGTGTGAGAGGGGAATAAATGCTTTAGCTTTAGGTCAATAAGGACATGAAATAAGCTGTGTAGTTAAACTACATTTCATATAATCATTTAATTAAGGTTTCCTTCTCAACAATTTGTTTGTGTCCATGACAAAAGCAAGTGGTTGAAATCAGCCTAAGCATCAATGATAGGTATGCATTTGTTATGTGTGTGTGTGTGTTTGTTTGTTGACTTTGCTCTTTGCTCTATTTGCCTAATCCCCTTGCTTCACTAATAAAACTCTGACACATCCGACCCCGGCAACCCGGTCGTGCCAACCAAACATTCACTCTGTGGTACTTTTCTTCATCACTAACACCACATGTCTTTGTCAGGGGAATCACTTGGAATAGTATGTGATTAAATAAAGATTAGTCCCCGTTCCCACAAACCTTTTACACATAAACCCAAGGTTTTGTAGGACCTACAGGGCCTTGCTTGAGTTTTCACAACACATGATTTATTTCCACATTTTGTCACATTTTACCGAATAACTTTTAAACATCAATAGGATTTTATCTGACAAACCCACAAAAAGTAGTGCATAATTTTGAAGTTTAGGGGAAATGACCAACAGTTATTCAAATCCCTTACAAAGAAAAATGTGATAGATGTGGTTTGTATTTCTCTTGCTCTCTGTGTCATTTGTATTTAGCCCCCCTGGATCTGATACCCCTAAATAAAATTCACAGCAGCCAACTGGATCAGAAGTCACTTCATGAGTAAACAGAGTCCACCTGCATGTAACTTAATTTCTGTAAAGGAGCACCTTAATTGGAGAAGCAATCGAGAGGTCCATGGTAACCCTGGTGGAGCTGCAGAGTTCCACAGCTCAGGTATGGGACCCTGCTTGCAGATAATCCATTGGGTGTGGACCCACACATTTGACCTGGATGATGGAGTTCCAACAAAAAAGCTATAAGAACCTCTTTTAATGTTTTTCACACTCCATGTAGCAGAAACACAAAAGACTAAGACTCAAGTTTTTGTATTGTATTCCAAATCCTATGTGATGCACAAACCTAATACTGAACAAAGCATTCCCACAGTGAAATGTGGTGGTGGCAGCATCATGCTGTAAGGATTGCTTGCTTTTGCAAATGCAGGGATGCTGATAAGAGTTGATGGAAAGATTGATGGGGCTGAATACAAGACAAGCTTGTGAGAAAACATATAAGAGGCTCCAAAAGACTTGAGACCCTTGTGGAGGCTCAGCTTTATAAATGACAAAACTAAACGTACAGCCGGAGCTACAATGTAATGGTTTAATTTACATCATGAGTGTCCTGCCACTTTTAATTATGTCATTAGGAGAACTCTAGAACTTGACTGCGTGATGGGGACGCCATTCAGTCATGTGAGTAAAGTAATGTTGTACATTTCATGTGAAAAATTCCTATATTTCCCACACTTTCTGCCATGGCATCATCAAACAAGGATGAAGACCTAATTTGCCTTGAGGCGTTGGATAAACAAAAGAAACAAGGTGGTATGTAAGGCCAATAAACAACACTAGGGTCGAAGAAGGGAATACAATACACCTGAATACTTCTGAATTGATAGTAGAAAGTTTAATGAGCTAGTTGGGTGCCGAGACCCATTACTTCTACACCTGGGCACCTACAACACAACACAAAGAGCTCAGTCCACATCAGCTTGTTATTGCATATAAAAAAGTCCGATGTGAAGATTTTTTCCCGTCGATCAGTTTATTGTGTGACACCGCGTATGCTTAGGTAGCAGTAAAAATTGAGCTTTGCATCCAGATGTGTCTGGCGGAGGTCCACTTTGAGATCAACTATGTGGGAGCCTTAACTGCAGCGAGGTGTGGTTCTGCAAAATGCTGACCTGAGGGGACTGAAAACAAATGTTGTGCATATCACACTTTTTAGGTTTTTATTATTGGAAAGGTTTGAAATTCATGTATCATTTCCCTTTCACCAAACAATTAGGTACCAATTCTTAACGATCTATCATTAAATAAATACATGGAATTCTGCAGTTGCAACATGATAAAATGCGAAAAGGTTCACGTGGTACTTTTGCAACGTACATTAGATTATGCAGTTCTGCAATCTTTGCTTTTGGCTCTACTAGAACATGTATATATCCTTTTAGAGTTTAAACACATGTGGCGCACTGCATTCTGAAACACTTTAAATGACCCTCTTTCTGAAACAACTCAAATGATCTCAATAAATTTCTCAAAGCTGGACATCAGACTCCAGAAACATTATGCGCTCAGCCTGTTTTCCCTGGATAGACAATGCACCAAAATACACATCATCTGAGTCAGACTTTAGCAGTCTCTGAAAGGCAGAACTGAAGCTAATGAATGATGGCACTCGTGGCTGACGTGACCCATCCACGTGTCCCTCTCCTCCGCTTCTTGAGCTTTTGTTTTCCCTCTGCTCCAGATGCTCTCTTGTGTGATCTGACCTCAAACATCATTCCTCAGTGTCCTCTCCATCCGTATATCTATTTCTGTTGCAACTCGGTGATGCGCTGTACCACAACTGATTACCTAATCCCCTCAGCTCCGTCTCTGCTCGCGTATTTGATGATCCCATGCAAATACACCAAGCCATGTATATTTTGCTTTGTCTTGCTCTACAGTTTCTGGTGTTTTAATTTTTCAAACATCAAATCAATACCATTTAGAAACATCCAAAGCTTCTTGTAGTCTGCATCCTTTCGTCCACAGGTACCTTCTTTCTTGATTAACAAACAGCTTTAGCTTCAACTAACAGAAGATAATCTGCCCAGGTAAAGAGAGCACAAGCTAAAAAGGCAACATAACTGTTGCAGCAGAAAGGGAAAATGACCTGGAGCTTTTAATTTGAGTAACTAGGAGGAATATGGACTAGATTTACCCAGGAGAACCTCCAAGGATATTTTGTAAGCTAAAGTCCTCTGGTCCAGAACTGAAAAACAGCAGGGAGTCTGTACGAGGACCTTTAGATAAATTGGTATTTCAGATAACAGTCCAGATGTATCTACATTTCCTGAGACAGCAAGGGAATCCGTTGCTAGCTTTCAGTAGCAAGTTATTAGAAATGGATGTCGTACAACTGTACTTTGAGATAAAGTGTAGGGGAATACAAAGCCTATAGCCTCTTTAACAAAACAGTTTATAACAGTTTATCATAAAGCTCCATGAATAGTGCTGTAAAAACGTATTTACCTCCTTATAGATTTCTTTATTGTCTCACATCAATATTTTACATCATTAAACAAATTATTATTAGAAAAAGATAACCTTAGTAAATACAAAATCTAATAATTTTCAAATGATGACTTGAATTCTTAAGGGAAAATCTATCCTAACCAATCTGGCCCTATTTAAAAATATAGTTGTTCCCCTTGTTACATAATAAATTAACTGTGATTAAACACATTTTTTGTTCAGTTTCACTAGCCTGAATACTGCTGGACGTCTAGAATGATGAAATCACTTAAACAGAGCCTATCTGACAACGTGAAGTAGGCTAAAAGATGTCTAAAAACAACACATCATGGCCTGACACAAAGTCACTGATATCTACTAGTCTTTAAAGGTTTATAAAGCCATTTCAAAGACTTTGGAACTCCAGCAAACACACTAAGAACCATTTTCCACAAAAAAAGAAAAAGAAAACATGGAATGGCAGCATGAGTAAAATGTTGGACATAGATTTAGGGGTGATGCCATAATATCTGTGTTACTCTTTGGAAGTTTCTTTCTCTCAGTTAGTGACATACTTATCTTATTTTCCCAAGATAAGTATGTCTATTATGTACGGTAGCATGACACAGAGTTAATAAACAATTTAGACAATATTTCTACGTAAAGGTGTGTTTAACTGTGCCATATCTTTACTTTCCTGGTCCCTGCCCTTCATTTAACTTCTCGCTGCTTCACTGGACTGAGGAAGGGAAAGGCTAATTTCAGTTCCTCACTAAGTGTCTTTGTTCATCAGCCACTTTTAAACTGTGGGAAGGTAATAATGAAGTTGGGTCACTGCCAACAGCTATATTGGATTGACAGACAGCAGACAGAGGGAAGTCTTTGTCCGAAGCTCTCCAAGCCTGCAGGGCCCTGAAGTGATGCCAGTGTGAGCCGCTGACATAAATACCTCTGGTTCTGTTGGGGTATTTATGCATTTGTGCATTTGTATCCAAATAAATTCTGTCATTTAAAGAGGTCTGTATGAAGAAAAGTTAGTTATTTTGATGAGAAATTCCTACTAACTTATTAACTCACAATACAGTAAAACTGTCACTAGGGACCTCCAGATCACAAGCGTTGGATCAGAGGTTACTAACTAAACCCAACTTTTTGATTCATATTAGTTTTTATTTGGTGCACCCCATCAAGCCATCTGGATATTGGTCTGTTTTTGTGGCTGGTGCTTACAAAACTGAAAACACAATTCATGTTATTTAAATAATCTAACCAATTGAGTTTTTCCCAAGCAGTCCAAGAGACTGAATTTGCTGTTGCAGCTTCCTGTCATGTCATTTGGATATAAGACACATGATATAGGTGCAAACGTTCCACACAACTTCGAGACCCAACAACCCTCTAAGCCTCCGCAGTTCAAAATCCTTTCCAGTTTATGCATGATGTTTTTTTCGATTGGCATATGCACCAAGGCATACCTGTCAATTTACTCTTCCTGTTCATGGATAGGATAATTAACAATGTATAATCTAACAACTTAAGGTTACGGTTAAGGTTCGGGTATTCCTTTGCATGACTGTTTCCTTGAGAGTAATCTAATGCCAAGAACATCCCTTTAAATTGTTATATGACACAAACTGCAGTTAAAATTTGAAATTAAAATCTGCCAGTATTTGACATTTGGTTGCAGAAGAAGGATATAGAATAGAGGAAGGGGATTTCTAATATACCACTCAAAGTACATAGTTTAAGCTTGTGTCTTGGAACACTATGTGACATTTTGCAATAATTATTCCCTCTGTGGTTATATTCAGCAGACCTCGTTTGTTAGGACAGAAAAAAACAGACATAAACTAGGTGTTAGATGCCCAGGTTAAGCTGAGGGAATAGAGCTTTTAGGAGAATTATGAACACTTGTGTTTAACACTTGATACTTCTCAAGATGGGTCCAGATGTCCACATCTACCTGGAAGAGAGCAGCTGAAATACTAGTCATTAAATTTTATGATGTTCAAATGAAATCACACAGTTTCCAAAGCAGTTTCCAAAGTTTTTTAGACAAGGAATTTAAACCACATTGAGATATGTTAGGAGCTGAATGAGTCATATCAGAACTGAGGTTTGCTATGCTAACTTCAGCAAGACTGTAGTTGTACGTGTTGAGTCAGACTGACTTTAGAAACACATGATAAAATGATAAACCTATATGCAATTCAGGTGATGCTCTGTCAAACACATACCATATTTTTGCTCTCCCACCATTTGTAACCCATGTTTCAGCAGCATTTTGAGACAAAATCTCTGGTTGGGACACAATCTAGGGTTGGGGAAACTACAGTGTCTGGAACATCGTTGATGAGTTTAGTGGGACCCAATCACAATACAAACTGATGAAATGTAAAGCGTGTTTCAAGCATATGCATGGCATGATTAAGTAGTATTAGACTGAAATATTATATAGATTAGGTGTGATATTTTGGGGACAGACAATCCTGGGACATCCTTAATTTCAGTTTTTGAATGGGGCAGAATTAATCTCCTGATAGGGTTCGGTGTTTGGGAGAAGCTGTTTTATTAATTTATTTAAAACAAACCTTTAGTTGCTTAGTATGACTTCACAACTTCACAATTCATTTGTTTTGTACACTAAGGTGGAATGTATGCACAATGTCTTGCATCAGCACCAAGAATAGGAAACCATTAATGGACAAAGGTAATTGGCTTTAACATACATCTGCTTCCAGAAAGAAAATCTGGCCTGCTGTGTGTTAGCATGTCAGCAGGATTGGTAGTACTAGAAATAACCTGAAATAGAGAAGCCTAATTGGCTTTATGCATAAACTGATTAGACTGAAAGCCTTGTATAGGACCGGGCTGCACGGTGGCGCAGTTGATAGCACTGTTGCCTTGCAGCAAGAGGGTCCTGAGTTCGATTCCCGACCGGGGGTCTTTCTGCATGGAATTTGCATTTCCCCGTGCATGCGTGGGTTTCTCACCGGGTGCTCTGGCTTCCCCCACAGTTCAAAGACATGCCTGTTTGGTTAATTTTTACTCTAAATTTCCCTTAGGTGTATGAATGAGTGTGGCATGGTTGTAGGTGTTTCCCGCAAGGGCTGGCGACCTTCCAGGGGACCCCCCCTCCGCCCATAGACTGCTGGAGATAGGCACCAGCTCCCCCGCGACCCACTATGGAATAAGCGGTAGAAAATGACTGACTGACTGGCCTTATATAGGGTTAATGTCTACATTTTAGGCTTTTGACTGACAATCTTAATGGACTTGAAGTGAAGAATAAGCAGCTTACTGTCTGTCTTACTGTGGATGTATCTATATTTGAACTCTTTTATTTTTGTTCAGTATGTAGTGTACAATTTTAGCATTCAGGCCAGAGCAGCAGAAACAGCTTGCTTTGTCTTGCCTAGAATCTATTAGATCAGCAAAGGAGTAGGGTGGTTAATTTCTGGAAACAGAAAAATACTGTCAGATAAGATGATTCTGAAATGAAGTAAAACGTACAACAGAGATGAGTGATAAGTAAAGTGCTGCCTGGACAGATTAAAGATAGTTCAGTTAGTGAGATGCCTAGTGTGGGGATTATCACTAACATTACCTCTCGCCTAAACTGTTGAGGTCAATAGGTTGTGTTACCGTGTTAATGTTGCAGCTTACCGTATCTCTAAAGCTGAAATAAACACTACTTATCAGAAGTCTGCCAGCTACTAATCTGGAATACCAGGGCACCAAGCAGGCCACTTTCACTTCTCACTCTGTAATCAACTAAGTCTTTCAACCATTCACAAGAAACTTCCAAAGAGTGACACAAGATAGGAAACATACCAAAAAACATAAAAACAGTTTGTCAATTCAATTCAATTCAGTTTTATTTGTATAGCGCAAATTCACAACACATGCCGCTCAAGGCACTTCACAAAAGTCAGTTCAATCGAATCATGCTGATTTCAAGACAGGTACATACATTCCAATTAATCCTAACTATCAAACAGTGCAGTAAGATTCAGTTATTTATTCAAATTGGTTAAAAAGTTTTTTCTATTTAAGGAAACCCAGCAGATTGCATCGAGTCAGTAACATGTAGCAGTCACTCCTACTGGATGAGCATGTAGAGACAGTGGACAGTCACTAGCGTTGACTTTGTCTGCAAACCTCAAAAATGTCTCGGTAACATTCATTGCTCATCTCAGTTAAGCCTAGTTCCTGCTCCCCTTGAGTTTTTGACCTTAGCCAAACAAGCTCCAACTCCAATTGTTTCAGCAACAGACAGAAACGAGAATTCCTGAACTTGATCCATAATAAATAACAACTTGTATTGACAGATTCTGAGAGCTGCGGTTTGATCCAAGGCTTCAAAGACAAACGCAATATTTATGACCTTCACATGTCTGCCTCAACAATTGTGTGTTGCCTCAAAACACCCTTGTTTTTGAAGTGAAGTGAGATTCTGTCGAGTTAATATAAGCTCCATCTCCACATTTATTTAAAAGTCAATGAAAAGACAATGTTACCTTTTTAAATATGGCTGCAAATTAAAAGGAGAACAACATCTACTTTAAGAGGTCTATGGATGTCTTAATGTGGTTGAAATGTTACTGATGTTGATCGAACGGGCTAACCAAACCTGACTTTCAACAACTTTGTTTAGACTACATTTAGGCCTTGTTAAGCTTGTCGTTGATTTCTCGGTGGAACATTTTGCAGAAACTTTATCAGTTTCTGCAAAATAATAATAATAATAATAACTGGATGTGCCACCTTTGGCAGCAACTCCCATCTAAGATAACTGGTATTGAGTCTTTTACATTACTGTGGAGGAATTTTCTTTGCAGGATTGTTTTAATTCAGCCACACTGGAGAGTTTTTCAGCCATAATGGCTCGTTTAAGATCATGCCACACAATTATCAATCTATGGATTCAATGACTTTGTTTCTTAGCAGTTCGTGAACTTCTATTGATCAAAATATTTGTTGCTTTTTAAAATTGCTGAGCCTACTTCATGTTGTCATACAGGTTCTGTTTAACTGATTTTGTAATTCTACAGGACAGGCAATAATCATGTGGTCAATCACAGTTAATTTGTGATTTATTAAAGTGGAATGATTGATGATTAATTTTAGCTATAGGTCCACATTGGCACATCTTTGTGAGATATTTAATTGTTTTAATGGTCAGAAACACTCAACTGTGACATAAAGCAAAAACACAAATCTCCAAGGGGGCAAATTTTATTTCATAGCTTTGTTTACTGTAACACTCATGGCCCTGTATGATCCTTTGATGAGCTTTTTAAATATAGGCCTATTAAATAAAGTATTTCTCTTCCTTGGGCTTGGAAAGACAAAGCTCTGCCTTTCATTTACTTACAGAATCCCTGGGGTCCAGGAGTGAAAAAACCTTTCCCACAGTCCATGTAATTGGATTTAATTGTTCCGTACATCACAATTGTGGCTGGTGTTCTACTCAGAAGGCCAAATTAAATGAATAAAAATATTCAAAACATAAACCCATTGATGCTGCTGCAGTCAAACCCCTAAGCCAAAAGTCAATCACGATCAAAAATTGTAAAAAGTAAAGTAAAGTAATTTAAAAGTAAAGTAATTTGCTGTCGTGCACACACTTTGATGTTAATCACACCTTCAGGATTTTAAAGGTTTGGAAATGCTCTCACAGCAAAGCTCTGGTCTGGTGTAATTCATGCATGTGGTGCAATGTGGCAAGCCGGCTGATCTCCTGTGCTGTTAAAGTATAAACTGCTTACTCTGGCTATGTTAGATGAAGGGCTACAATTATGAAATAAGCAACTGTGTTTACTCTCTAAACCTTTAAGAAGATTGGTGCGGTTTGGGCTGAGTGCGTCCATTTCTTGTTTTTGTGAGGGAGGGAGTTAAGTGTGTACCAGGCATGTGAGGGTCCCATTTTTTTTTTGATCCCCATCAAGCCGTTCATGCAAACACGGGACAATATTGCAGCTGAAAAGGAGGATATGATGAACATAAAATAAATGATGGAAAAAGAGAAAGCCAGAAGGTGGCATACTGACAGAGATGAGAAAAGAGAAAGAGAGATGTGTGTTGGGAAAATGAAGGAGAGTGGAAGCTCATGCTCCAGTGAAGGTGAAATCATGCGAGCGACGCTGCAGCTTTCTCTTCAGCCTGAACAGCTCCGTTTTGAACGTAATGAATTGTTTTTAACTGCAACACCTGAAGCACACCACCACCGACAAAAGCACAGAAGAGACACGCAAGCTCTAGCCCCTTACCTCAAGCCTAACTCCAACCCACTTTTAACAAAACACAGATGCAAGTGTAAAACTAAGAAAGAACCTCATTAAGAAGTACTGCACTGGTTTGATCGCACGGCAACTTATTATTTGCACACAAAGCTGTCCTTTTTAGTGGTTAAACAAGTACATCGTCAATATCAACCTACTGGTATGAATGGTTTTGATGAGAAGGTCAACAAGCTTTTTGATATTGTAAAAGCGTCTTTATGGCGTTAAAAAGCAATGTGGATGATGTCAGTTGGTGCCTTTACCACAGCATGGATGCCTTCTACTGAAGTGCGCTAAAGCAGAATGGATTTGTGGACTTCAGATATGGGTAACTTTTGTCAGAAGAATTGGTGTTTCTGATGAAAGCGATTCCTCAGAACTGGATAAAAAAAATAGCTGAGTATCATACCTTCGACTACCAGCTGTGGACCAAACAACACTGGTGTGGGTTGCTTAAAAAGTAAATGGGGCGTATCTTTTGGCAAGCGTCTTTTGTTGAAACTGTTTGTTGCTCTTTAGTTTTTCTGAGCAGAACCGTTCCAAGAGTAAAATCGCCGTTTCAGAAACAAATAAAAAAAAATAAAGACTTCGCAAAAAGTTGAAGAGGATGCTATACTAAAATTTTTTAGATAATTTTTTAGATAATTTGATTGTCTATTTTAAAGGAGAAAGTTGTGCATTGGGCAGCATGGTGATAAGATTGTTAGCACTGTTGCCTTGCAGCAAGAAGGTCCTAGGTTTGAATCCAGGCCTTTTTGCATGGAGTGTGCTTGTTCTTCCTTCCGGTTAGCCTGGGTACACCAGTTTCCTTTGATGGTCCAAAAAAAAAACATGACAAACACACACACACATATGTGTGTGTGTGTGTGTGTGTGGCGCATGGCTGTTTGTAATGTGTGAACTGTTTAGGGTGTACCCGTCTCTAATAACAACTGGAGAAAGGCACCAGCGCCCCCTTCTATGAAACAACAAGGGGCTAAAGAGGTGTTTAAATTGTGCAAATGTTCTCTTAATTACCCAAAATCTGTCATTGTGAAAAAAACCTCAGTGGTCTGTATTCATTCGGTGTGATGGATACACCAATGGCTGATTTAGCACTCCCATGACCAAAGACGACCTACATCAAACATCAAGTGGTGTCAGAAGTTTTCTCTGAAAACTATGCAGTGTAACTGCTTCTGCAGCCAAAATCTGATTCTGTCCACTTTTGCGCAGCCATGAGGGTTTCTGCCACTATCTCCTTACACTCATCCTCATCGTCCAACTCTGGGGGGACAGTGTCGACGATGGTAGGGGTTCGTCCTGTAACCAGTGGGTTGCCAGTTCGAACCACTGCTCAGTCGTTGGGCAAGACACTTCACCCACCTTGCCTGCTGATGGTGGTCAGAGGGCCCGTTGGCACTAACAATATGGCAGCCTCACCTCTGTCAGTCTGCCCCAGAGCAGCTGTGGCTACAGTGTAGCCTACCACTGTCAGTGTGTGAATGTGTGTATGAATGGGTGGATCACTGATTGTAGTGTGAACGACTTTGGGGTCCTCAGACTTGATAAAGCACTACACAGATACAGGCCATATGCCATTTAGAATTAGTTCATATTTAGAAAACCAGGTCTTAAGTAAAACAACCTTCAGGATATGGCAACTGCAAAGGTTTTAAAGGCATTACTACACTCTTTAGTCCACTCAAAAAGGACGGCAGGGCTGCATAGAGTGGTAAGAGGAGCAACTACTACTTTTAGGAATCCCTGTTGTTTCCTCAAAGGACTGAGATGGCATGGCGGATTATGGTCAACTTGTGGCTGCTATGCCTTTGCATAACAAAGTATTCGCAGCTCTGAATTTGCTGATTTATGTAACGGTTAGGGCTACAATTGGCTGGCCGGCAGATTTAAGACAAAACACACAGGGATAGTCTGGGAGTGGTGCATCACACACATCATTTCTTGCCATTAACCGGCATCTAACAGGTTTTAGTGAAGTGTGCTGAGACAGAGCAAATATTTGAACTTTAGTCACCTAAGTTTCACTGTGTTTCATCCTTTAGTTATGGGAGATGTTGGATACTCATTTAATGCATAAAACTCTGTATGGACCATGTCGAGAACAGCGCTATACTTCCTTTGGTCCCACGATACCGGCCTAATTTGAGTGTTTTTATGAAGGTCAGTTCAAGCCGCGATTTCCCACTTTGCTTGAGGCACAGTTGAGGTGCTGCAGTCCTTTTTTAATTCATAGATGGAGCTTCAGATAGAATCTGCTTGTATTCAAGAACTGATAGCAGACTGATAGCATGATAGCATCTTGCAATAAAATGCCAATGTTTGGCAGGTGAGACTCATGCTGAGGACCGTTACAAGAATGAGGATGTGCACGGCTGTCTGAAACGACAAGATCCATCCCTACAAAGAACGCATGTGTGTGCGTTCATAGCATTTTTGGGATGTTGATGGAACTTGTTTGTGTAAGAGATGCAGATATTAAAAAATAATTGAATGCTAAGGGGAGGCGACAAGCCTTATAGGGGAAAGTGCAACGATGCCTGTCTGAGCAAGATTTTAACAGGGACATGCTGCTTGGTAGAGCGTTGAAACAGCCATTATTAAGAAAATAGTGAAAAATTAAAGAAATGTTTTATGCAAATGTGAAAACATGTATACATATTTAATATAGTGTTTGTTTGCAATGGTAGAAAAGTTTTGCATTTGGTTAAATCCACAATGAGAAGTTCCTTGGTTTTACAAACTGACATTACTGTGACTGCTGTGTACTGCAGTTAAAAATGGGCTTTGTCACATCAATACCATCTTTTCTGTGTGTGTGATAGTCGAACACCATTTAAAAGTAAACTTAAGCTATGTTTGAATGTTAAGTCATTATTGAATGTAAAGTTTTTCCATCTAATTCAAAAACTTGACAGTCTAAACTTTCAACTCACAAGTAAAAGTTACACACTCATGAACAGAATCAAAACACACTAAATGAGTGGTTGACTGGTAAATTATCCCACCTGTATAGTTGTTGGTGAAGACCTGAGTCTGCATCTCTGTCAGAGCCTCCGTCTGATTTTCTGTCGGTGCCTCCGCTGGCTCTTCTGTGGGTGTTTGATATACCGTCTGCAGGTCTGGCTGCAGTGGGGCCATGGTGTTGGTCCAGTTATCTGGCAGCATTGTGGCAGCGGTGGACAGTGAGTCCTCTGGGCTCAGAGTGGATCCCCGTGCCAGCAACAGAGTGCAGAGCAGGGGGAGCAGCAGCATCCAGAGGTGGCTGCCAGCGCTTTCACTCCTTGATCTGTACCTCAGTGACATGGTGTCAGGTTTAGAAGAACTCTGCAAGAAGATGAGGGAAGGAACTCACAGCCTCACAGTCGGGCTCCAAACAAAATAAAAAAATCCTTTACAGGGGAAGTTAGTTTCTTTCTTCTTATCCTCTTTTCTGCACCTATTCTCTTTTCTGATGTTTTCCTTTTTTTCCTTTATGTTCTTCTAGATTTACTTCTCTTCAAACCCTTTGTGGATAGAAGAAAACCGTGTTCCCCCTCATGATCTTGCGGTGCTGCATGAAAGAGAGAGAAAGGATGTAAGAAACGGTTGTACGTACGCAGACGAGCTGCATCTAGCTGAAATCTGCCTGCTCTCTGCTCACTTGCTGTTTTTTTCTCTCCAGCCTTCTCCTCTCTGTCCCTCAGCTCACTCATTCACTCAGCTGCTTACTCTCTCTCCCTGATCTCCAGCTGGGCTGACTGAGCTCTTGCGTAACACCAACTCATTTGCTGAGCTGTAACTCATGCAGCCCTAAGTCCAGATATTCCTGGTCCTTTCCTTCTCTACCCTCGCATCTCGTTCCTCTTGGAGTTTGAGTGCAAGGACTGCTGCTTATAAGATGCATTTCAGACCAGGAAAATGTTGGCATTCTCAATGACAGCCTGAAGGTGCAATCTCACCTGGTAGAAGGAGGTTTGAAAACTTGTATGCAGAAGAAAACAACTGCTGAAAATCACATAGAATGAAGTTGTGGTTGAAAAGTCTGGGATGGTTTCTGTTTCCAAATACAATGCTGAGATTAGATTACCTAAATTAATACAAAAATGCAGTTTTTAAAACTTAAGAGCCTTTCTAAGCTATTCAAACCAATCTGACTCTATTTAACCTAATGCCTGGCCGTGCCAACCTTTGCAGTATCACCTGCAATTAAGTGTTTGAGATAAATAGTAACAAGTCTTTTACATCATTGTACAGGAATTTTTGCCCACTCTTCTTTGCAGATTTTTTAACTGAGCCACAGTGGAGAATTTCCAGTACATTACGGCAAGTCATCCAAATCCTGAAGTAAAGCTGCACCAGACCATCACACTGCCACCACCGCATGTTTGACTGTTGGTAGGATCTTTTTTTCTGAAATGCTGTGTTACTTTTCCAGATGTAACATAATGCACACTTTCCAAATAGTTCCACCTTTGTCTCTTCAGTCTACAGTATAGTTTCCCAAATGTTTGCATACTGCACTGCATGTAACTGTTCTTAAGCAAATGTGAGAGCGGTCTTTGTGTTCATTTTGGTCTGCAGTGGCCTTGGTACTCTTGAATGGATGCCATTGCTCAGTCTCTGACCATAGCACCAACCGATTTTTGTAGTTTTTAAAAAGGCTTATTGCACAACAAATCTGATCTATTTACTGTTCTGCTATAAAGAGTAACACATGTCTAAGAAGCTTATTTCAGTTGGTTAGTCAGGCTCTCTGCTCATATCCAGCCTGCAGTCAGCTGCTTAACAGACATGCATCTTGTAGCTAGCTAGCTAGCAGCAGTTTTACATTAATAGTAACCATGGGTGATGGTCACACCATGACATTCCCAGTTTTTTATGTCTGAAAATAAAAACTAATTTGCCAGAGGCAAATTAGTTTTTCCTGTAAGCTAAAAGTTTAGTAGCTTTTTTCAGCCAGCTGCATAGAAGTGCACGGCAACAGGTTGGCGCAAGTGAATGTTACTCTGTACTCCATACAGCTAGAGAAAACTCCAGCTCTCACTGAGGCTTTATATTAAAGGAACTTTAAACCACTAACATATTTTGAGGTCTTGAAACCATACATTTTTAAAAGCTTGCTATATTTTGATACTGGGAGCTTGCCTAATCCCAACATAGGACCAATGTAACGCCCGGAGAAAAGCATGATGCAGCCACCTCTTCATGATTTCTCACAGTTGGACCCCTTTTTAGTTGGATCAGTCAGATGCTCTAGCAGCTTCCTAAAAAAATATTTACATACCCATCACGGGTCTGCATGTGTACCAAATAGCCTCCAAATTGGACCATTCCTTCTTCCAAGTTGTCAATGCTGTTTTGCAGGGTCTGAACTTTTTGAGACAAATACTCGTGCTATAGTTCAGTGCGGAATGAATTTGGTTACTCTTATTGTGCCATTTTGTTTTCGCAACTTTCGCTAACAGTTAGTGTGTAACTTTGGCTTCCTTGCTCTGTACAAATACAAACATTTCACTGAATTTGTATGCATCTCTTATTGTTTTAGGGGGGTACTTCATTTTGCTCAATATTTTCTATTTTTACTTCATATTTGTTTTAAAATAATGATGGTGGAATCTCTAGTGTGTAGATTTGTAGACCTTTAAATAATTTTAGAACATCTGTAGACCCGATTAATTTGTTAACATGCTGTAACTGTGTTAGGGTGTGCTTACTTCTTAGCAAGGCCTAAGAATCACCGTAAATTGATGGTTATTTTGGTGATGATTATTTCATCACCACCAATTTATAAAAGCTTGTGTTCTTTTAATCATGTGATGAAAAACGTGACTACGGCACCGTTTTTACTTTCACTGGCATCCCTGAGCACGTACGCATCTTACATGTCCCAGTTGCACAGGAACTGTATCTTCACGTGAACCTGTGAGTGCACAAGGTGGATGTTCAGGTGTAATGTGATGACCCGCAAAGCTCATGTTGATAGCTTTACAGCTTGAAAGTCCGTGCAACATTTGTGAATAATTTATGCATCTCGGACCAAAAATAGAAGAGAGACAGACAGAAAGAGAGAGAGAAACAGAGGCAGTCAGGGAGCAGGAAAGGAGCAAACATAGTGAGTGTCAACACAAGAGCAGGAGGAGGACAATAAAAGGGAAAAATAAGACCGAGCAAGAGATTTGAAAAGATATGCAATTGAAGGGAGAGCTAACTCTTTTATACTGAAAAAATACCCATCTATCAAATGTTTGGCCTGTAAATGGGGATGAAGAATGCTCTGCTGGTGCAAACTACATTATTTACACACGGCACAGCCTTCCCAAAGTGGACTCTGGAAAGGCCTTCAAGTAGTGGTTCCAGGTTTTATTTTAAGCCCTGAAATGACAGCCACTAGACTCTGTTCACATCTTGCATAGTTATGTCAGAAGAGTTATGTCAGATGTTGTTCTGAACTCTTTTTCAAAACCTTAATGTTCCTTGGTGAAGTAATTGTTTTTATTTATTTTACCATATGTTGGGGCTTACTGTGAACCTGAAAACTATAACGCCTCCTTTTCTTCAGCTTTCTATTAGACAACTGAAGGTTTAGGGTGAAACTGATTGGTATTTGGAACTGCTCATAATTTCATTAACCTAGTTCCCTCAGAAGAAAAGTAATCCCAGATGATGATACTGCCACCACCATATTTCACTGCTGGCCATGGTGTTCATTTTGGTGGTGCGCTGGGCTGTTTTTGTGCCAAACTAACCTTTTGGTAAATTTAATTCTTGTGGGCAGGAAGGTAATTTTTGCTCTCTCGATAAATATGAGAAACAAACTAAAGTTTGCCAGAGACAATAATGTTCTTCGGACAGATGAGTCTAAAAGCGAATTATTTGAAAATCAGAACAGAGGACATGTTTGTCTAAAACCAAGTACAGCTTTGCAGGAAAAAAACCTGATACATGTTGTGATGTACTGTATAAAGGGGAAGTGTCATGGTCTATCTATCTATCTATCTATCTATCTATCTATCTATCTATCTATCTATCTATCTATCTATCTATCTATCTATCTATCTATCTATCTATCTATCTATCTATCTATCTATCTATCTATCTATCTATCTATCTATCTATCTATCTATCTATCTATCTATCTATCTATCTATCTATCTATCAAATGAAGTGTAATGTTACTGCTGGTTTGCATTTTGCTCTGAGCATATACGTTTCTTTTGAAATTCAGCCAAGATTCCAAATGTGAAGCCAAAGTTTTGGCATTTCCCATGGGAAAAACATGTTTCAGTACTGCTTCAAAAAGAGGCAGAAGAGCAGATTTATTTCACAGTGATCCTAGTGAAACACTCGCATTCACAACAATTAATGCCAGCTTATGTTCTGCACTCTGAAAAAAGAAACACTTTATCTTAAGCCCTGACATAAAAGAAGCCAGACAGTGCTCTTGTCTTACTGGTCAGACGGAGAAAACACATATTCAATTTGTCATAATGAACAGTTAAGCTCTGAGCTTGTACAGTGTAGTTAGAATGACTAACATTAGCAGTTCATCTGTCTAGATGTGGACATTTGCAACAGCAATCTGCTGCTCTGTCACTATCAGCCTAATCCCTAACGCAACATCTTAGAAGCCGTTGAATACTATTATATAATAAAAAAAACCACAGACTCCACTAATAGCATATGCTCACATGTTCATATTATATTCTACACATTCTCTGTCAGCAGGCTTCCCCTTGCTTGTTTTGATGAAGAAAATGAAGACAGTATTGGAATAACCTTAAACATAAAACAACATTAAAGTGATATGTAAAAGACTGAATAATATGTCGACTTACTAGGAAATACATTTCTTTGACACAGAACTGAGTTTTTCATTTTGAAACAAAAAGCAGTAGATTTATTATATTAAAGGCCTTTTTGCTTTTTTGTCTTTCACCAGTATAAAACATGCTATTTTTGTAATGTTTGTTTGTAGTTTGACTCTAGAGTGAGCAACAATTACAAACACGTTGAACATGTTGTAAAGGATTTTTTGAGACAATTATGTAAAGTGTTGAGACCTCTGGGATCCTGGCTGGATTTGGACCGGGCACTGAGGAGGTGAAGGTTAGTGAATAGAAGGTAGAAAATGAGGATTATAATGATGAAAATAAATAGGTTTTCAGAGAAGTGGAGAACACTTACGGTTGTAGATGAATATGGATGTCCTGTGGAGAAGAGCAACTCACAAGCTGCGTTTACAAAATGTGCGCAAAACTTTGTCGATATTCTGCCAATGTCGAAAAGACACAATTTCGCAATTGCAGTGTTTCCATTAAAAAGAAATACAGTTAAAATCACAAGTGAATAAGTTTCTTCACACAATAACTCATTCAAAAACATGGTGGCGACGGATGGCCGCTCCAAGATCTTGGTAAATGCTTGCATTTCTTTGCTTTTAGGAATCTAAAATGCTGGTAATGCCGCTGTAGCAAACTAAATTTAAAAACTACTGTGTCTCCTGGTGAATCCAAACATGCCGTGCCAATATCCTCCTACTACATTGTCTTCTTCGTATTTTATTGCCAGTAGTACCATCCGGTTGTTGATCACGTGACTCGTGTGATGCGAATAAAAGTGTTTTCATTGCAGTTTTGCGAAATACACCAATTTCAAAAAACCACCTCATCTTAAATTTGAGTTTTTATTCGAAATTTCAGTGTTTCCATTAAGCAAATGTTTTTTCATAATTATAATCTGCGCAATTTGATGGTCAATGGAAACGCAGCTACAGAGTCTAAGGTCGACATGTCGCTGTGTTTGGTGGCTTGATAATGGACTGGATGTTTGTCTGCCATCAAAATCTGATCTGGTGGAGATAACAACATAGAAACTTCGGGCACGACTGAGCTACATCAAAAGTGCCGGGACTCCTTTCCCAGTGTCCACAGTGCTTAATTGAACTGGTAGAAATTAAAGTGTCTTAAATAGACAGCATGGGCAAAGGCACATCTGAGTATACTCAAAATGTCCTTTTGGATAGTAAGATTGACTGTCCATTTAAACATGTATTCTCGACTTTGGGTGAGAGAAAACTTGAAAAGTCAAAACATCCACAGCTAACAAACATAATTTGAAGCTCAAGGATGAGGCCAGAACGCTAATAAAAAGGGAGAACAAGGTAACTTCACACAAAAAAACGTCTACTGTCAAGATCCAAATCTAACACCTTCTGATGTGAAAAACAGTGACAATGAACACCCCCACTTTAACTTTTACTCACAGTCAGAGAAAAAAATATTGTGATACACTTCTTGTTCACTAGTTTTTTGAAAAATGCTAAAGACATGATTCACATTTCTCGGTCTTGGACAGATTCAGGATTCAAATTCTAAAAGGTGATGTTTGGTAAATCCAGGTCTATCCTGTTTCAGAGTGGTTGGACTATAAGGTGAAAAGATGCACCTACAAAGACAATTCCTGGATTGTTTCATTTGCTATGTTGAAAGTCCAGGTTGTTCCACCAACAGATTTCTTTTCC